>CM067174.1:62798287-62987939 GCA_034093135.1 Erigeron breviscapus | reverse complement strand
GACCTTCTTTTGGAGGTTCACCAGTTCTTCCGTTCTTTGTCTGATCAGCTCAACTATGCTGACACCATAAGTCACTGCATCATATGTTTGTTCTTCTTCAGAGTACCTGGAGCGAACATAAACATCATCCATTGCATCCAGACATTGATGAACTCTGGGGTCTTCCTTCATTCTTTTATATATCAACATGTATGCCCAACCTGCAAGCATTATAAGAATCAAGAGTCCCCATATTTGCCATTTCCATTTTGTGGGCATGCAGTTCATCCTTTTGCCTTTTCTTAAAAATTTCAATCATTATACACTCCTGCTCCAGTCTCTTTGAAGTGTCATCATCAGCAGTAGGAAATTCTGATGAACTCCCAGTGGTTTCAATCTCTCCTCCAGATATCACATGTTGCTTCCTTTTTACTAACTTCAGAGAAGTTATGATATCTAGGAATGCTTCAAACTGGGGCTCACTGGCATCAGTACCAGCAGCCTCTTTTTCCTGCACAATGGCTTCAATGCCAACTACTTCTTGTGCACTGGCATCAGTACCAGTCACTTTTTCTTGTTGCATGATGGCTTCAGTGCCGAAGACCTTTTCAATTGCACTAGCCATCACTTCTTTCTTTTTCATCACCAACCCTTCTGGAATGGACTCAGTGGCAGCAGACTTTTCCCCCTTGGAATGTCCACCAGTTTGAGACTTGTGGGCATTCCATAACTGTTCAAGCATGTGTCTGTCTGAAGCACCAAATGTTCTTCCTGCCACTGGAGTTGTGATATTCACAGTACTCCTCAAAGCAGTCACTTCCTTCTTAATAATTTGAATTTCTAAAGACAAGTGCTTTGGCATTTCATTTTCAATCATATGTACCACCTGAGACAACAACCCATCTTGAATGGTTCTAAGAACTGACCCAGAAATTTCCGAAGTAATTTCTTTCAGCATATCACCTCTAAATTTGCGTACAACTTCATCACTGAGGGTGCTTACAATAGAATTCTGGTCAAGGGTTGGCCTGCTTTCCAGATTACTGATCCTGGTGGTCAACTTCTGAACTTCATCTATCAGACCTGCCAGTGGTTGAACAACTTCAGCTTTCATTGCAGTCTGAACAGAATTCACCAGCTTTGCCTCTAATCCTTGAACTGCCACTTTAATGTTTTCAGAATTTTTATTTGTGGCCAGAACCAGTTCATTCATTTTCTCAAACACTAGCTTCTCATTACCAGCAAAGAGGTTCATTTCTGATGCAAGATTATTTGATAAAAGAGATTTAAAATCAGAAAAAACCTGAGAAGATGACTGGAGTGATCTCTCCAGGTCCGCCACCTTATATAAAAGGCCTTGGACCTCGGTGGAAGAAGAAGTGGAAAGACCACCAGTAGGAGTAAGTTCAGATTGCATTCTGAGCACCAATAGAACTTGTGTCTGGACTGCTTCAGTAGATGTTTCAGTTGTTGTAACAGTCGAGTCCAGCACACGAGGAAAGTCTAGTGGTGCTTCAAGTGGTGGGGGTTGATTTTGTGAAATTTGAAGTGAGGGTAGATTGAAATAAGGAGTGTTTCGTGGTAGTGAAAGTGGTGGTGGTGGTGGTGCAATAATGGATTTTGGTGGTGGTGGCATTTCTGTAGAGACAAGTGGTGGGGTGACTGAAGCAATAACAGAAGTAACAACATTTTCTACTTCATCACCCAGAAAATTCATATTGACATCAAACATATTACCTTCAGACATTGGGGAATCTACCTCATCCCAATCTGGAGCCGTCCCATCTGTCTGATCATCCACTTCTCTATTTAAATCCAACTGAGCATCTTGCTCACCAGTCACCTGCTCATCATCCTGTACAACATTTTCTACTTGCTCAACAATAAGAGACCCATCTTCATTCATGATATCACCTGGATGGCTCGATTCGGCTCTATTAGGATTGACCTGAACTCCATCCTTCCTAAGACGTCTGGAAGTTCTTGGTCGAGTGGGGAGTTCTTGAGGTACAACAATTTGGTTCCCACCTGGAGCCACCTGGGTTACTGGTTGCACTAATTCAGCATTGAGGACTCCAGAGGGTCCTTCACCAATTTGGTTCCCACCTGGAGCCTCTTCATGCTCATCTGATGATGATGCGTCGGTTGCATCATTTATAAAATGGTTTAGCATATTTACAGGAATTTCAACCTCACCAGCTATTGATTTTAATGAAGTCAGCTCCCTCAGAAAGTCACACATAGAAAAATGGTTTGTATTGAAATCATACTGATCACCTAGAGCTCTTTGAAAAACAAGTGACAGAACACGAATATATGGAATATGAGGTTTTCTACCTTTCACTTTTAGACGCTCAACAAGGTCATCGAAGAAAATCTGAGCAAAGTCGACCCTGTATCCAAACCATAGGCAGTAAGCAATATGGAGTTGCATTTGATTTATCTGGTCCAACCCTCCAGAGCTGCCACCCAAACACTCTACAAGATGAGTGAAGAAGTATCTCCATGAGTCTAAAAGCCTGCTCATGTAGATGGTACCTTTTCTTGATAACTGGCCATGCTCGTCCAGTATATCAGTATGTCCCATCAGTCTACACACATCCCTGTAATTTAGACCGGTAGGGAGAGTAATGGCCATCTCATTTTCAGCCAAATAATTCATCTGAAGGATATCTCTAAGAGAGTCAACTGTGAGAGTTAAGGCCCTGGTGCCTTGTTTCAATGTGTAGTTGATGGATTGAGTGTTTTCAACATACACAGCAGTGTACCAAAACTCACATAAGTAATCGTGATACATTTTTCCGGGATTGAGAGTAAGAGCACCGTAGAGTGGACAACTGAGGAAAAAGGCATTCAGTCGTCCAATGAGAGAAGTGGGAGCATGAGTGGTGCTAGTTAGTATAGCCATCCTATTATTCATATTTATTCTGATCGCTTTTGCCTCTAAAGTAATATGAGGTGCCTTTACTATGTTTGCAACGGGAGCATATTCAGCAGCGAGAAGATTTTTGACAGAAGTTGTTTGTCGAGGGGCCATTTTATTTGGTAGATAGATGATATGAAACTGAAAAATTTAGGGTTTATGAAGTAAATATGAGAGAGATTGATGATTGGAAATTGAATGAAAAATGGAGTAAATGAAGGAATTTGAAGAATTGGGAGTAAATGATTTTCGAAGTAAATGAAAATAAAAGTGAATGTGGGTATTTATATAGGAGAGAGAGTGTGGAACTCAAACGGTTATTTGAATTTATCAAATATAATTTTGATCGGATTTTGAAATCCGCATTAAATACATCACATCACACATAAATGTGTGACGGTTTACAGCCCACAAACATTACCCACTAGTTCCTTTTGTCTTCCCAAGGTAAAAATTTCATCATTAGGTTTGAAAAAATTACATGCCACGTAGGATAATAAGATAAAATCTTTTCAAAGAGTTTGCATACGTGGCACGCACAAAGACCAAGTATTAAAATATTATGACTGACATACCATGACTCATTTCAGTGCATCTGTAGGTTGACTGGATACTCCAGTATCACTGGTGGATTAGGCCAGTGATGCATGCACTGATGGTATACTGGAGGGACACTCCAGTAAAGAACCAATGAAAACCATTTGAAAGAGACTGGCAACCTCAAACATGCACATCAACTAGTACAGACAAGTGAGAGGGACACATTTACAAGGAGACAAAAGTTACCTCAAACATGCACTTCAACCTATCTAAGTACCAGTGAGAGGGACACATTTACAAGGTACCAGTGATACTTTCTAGAAAATTTTGTCCAGTGAGAAAATAAATTAATAAATTCCCCCTGAGATTAAAACATTTTAAGGACAAGAAAATATATGGCCTGAGTCTTCCCCTTGGAATGTTGATCCAGAAATCTATTAATGCAAAGATAGTACACAAAGGCGTTCAATATCTAAGCAGTCATAGATGTATAAATCGTTAAATCAAGGATCCTTGATAGTACACAAAGGCGTTCAATACCAAGGTTCCAGATTTATGGGTTTAACATTCCCAACTAACCAACAAGATATTCAAATGTTTTTACATCCAGTGGTTTAGTAAAAATGTCAGTTAGTTGTTTGTCAGTGGAAATAAAATGGAGTTCAATGTTACCTTTCACAATATTGTCACGAATGAAGTGATACCTGAGATCGATGTGCTTTGTCTTTGAGTGCATGACTGGATTGTTTGAGATAGCAATGGCACTGGTATTATCACAAAATATAGGAGTTTTCGAATATTTAATACCATAATCAAGCAACTGGTTCTTCATCCAGAGTATATGAGCACAACATACTGGCTGCAGACACGTATTCAGCTTCAGCAGTGGACAATGAAACTGAAGTTTGCTTCTTACTGGTCCAGCTGACCAGTTTGCCACCAAGGAAATGACATCCACCAGTAGTGGATTTCCTTTCTATCTTACAACCTGCATGATCTGAATCTGAATAACCCATTAGATCCATGCCTGAGCCTTTGGGATACCAAAGACCCAAACTTGGGACACCCTTAAGGTATTTCAGTATGCGCTTTACAACAAGCATATGAGATTCTTTTGGATTAGATTGATATCTGGCACATAAACATGTTGAAAACATTATGTCTGGTCTACTGGTAGTTAAATACATCAGTGAGCCAATCATGCCTCTATAGACAGTGATGTTCACTGGTTTTCCATCAGGATCTGAGTCCAGTGTCAGTGGTGCAGAAATTGGAGTGGGTTTTGATGGTGAAGAGTTCATATCATATTTCTTTAAAAGATCTCTAACATATTTTTCCTGATTAATTAAAATACCATCTTTGGTTTGTTTAATCTGGAGTCCTAGAAAATATGTTAATTCACCCATTAAACTCATTTCATATTCAGAGGAGATGATTTTAGAAAATTTACTGCACATGTTTTCATCAGTAGACCCAAAAATAATATCATCAACATAAATTTGTACCAGCAGAATATTACCTTTTTCACGAAGAATAAATAAGGTATTGTCAATTGCACCTCTTTTAAAACCATTTTTCAATAAGTGTCTAGTCAGAGTATCATACCAGGCACGTGGGGCTTGTCTGAGACCATAAAGAGCTTTGTCCAGACGATATAGCCAGTGAGGATGCTTTTCATCAACGAAACCTGGTGGTTGTCTGACATACACTTCTTCTTCTAATTTTCCATTCAAAAGGCACTCTTTACATCCATCTGGTAGACCTTGAATTGATGATGAGCAGCGAATGCTAAGAATATTCTGATCGCTTCCAGTCTAGCCACTGGAGCAAATGATTAATCAAAATCAACATCTAACTGGCAGTACCCTTGTGCTACCAGTTTGGCCTTATTTCTGATTACGTGGCCATCTTCATCTACCTTGTTCCTGAAGACCCATCTTGTTCCAATTGGTTCTTTCTTGCCAACTGAGAAAGGGACCAGGTACCAAACCTTGTTCCTTTCAAAATGGTGAAGCTCTTCTTGCATAGCAGTCACCCAGCTCGGATCTTCCATAGCCTCATCAATCTTCTTTGGTTCAATCAGTGATAAGAAACTGACATATAAGCATTGATCACTGGAGGCTCTTCTGGTCAGAACCCCTCTGCTGGAGTCACCTATGATCTGATCAATAGGATGATCTTTTGTCCATCTGGAGTTTTGACCAGGATTGTTACTGACAACAATATCAGTGCAAGAGTTCAATTGAGTTTCAGGATGAGGGTCCTGCCAGACTATTTCAACATCTTCATCTGAATCAGTAAGATCACGATTTGCATCATGAAATTCTTCATTTGAAGGAATTTCTGGTATAATATCAACTAATACTGATACTGGGGGAGTAGTACGAACATCTGATCCAATAACAAGTTCAGAGGGTAGTTTGAAACTTATTGAAGGATAGAAAGGTGTACTACTGGGGGTATTCTTCTTTTGAGCTGGTTCCCAGTCAGAATGACTGGAAACTTCTTCAAGTGAATCTTTCCAGTTGATAGGATTAGATTCACAGAAGATAATTGGATTTTCTGGGTGAGAATCAAGGACTGGCTTTTTATTAATTGCATTATTCGATTCATCAAATGTAACGTGTATTGACTCATGGACCTTCTCCAGTCTCTTGTTGTAGACTCTGAAGGCCTTGCGAATGGCTGAATAGCCTAAGAAATACCTTTCATCAGCTTTGGCATCGAATTTTCCTAACTGACTGGAGTCGTTCAGAATGTACACTGGACATCCAAAAACGTGAAAATAACCAATATTTGGTTTTCTATTTCTTAAGACTTCATAGGCTGTCTTCTTGTGTCTTTTGATGTAAACAGACTTGTTCTGGGTGTGGCAAGCAGTAGCAATTGCTTCAGCCCAGAAACTGGTAGGAAGACCAGATTCAGCCAACATACTCCTGGCAGCTTCTATCAGCGTTCGATTCTTTCTTTTTACAACTCCATTCTGTTCTGGAGTTCTTGCTGAGGAGAAGTTCTGGGAGATGCCAGTGTTAGTGCAGAATGACTCTAGAGTTGCATTCTGGAATTCTGTTCTATTGTCACTTCTTAACTGACACACTTTTCGCTTATGCTTGAGTTCAATCTGCTTGATAAGAGTGATGATTTCAGTAGCAGCTTTTACCAGGGTGTATCTTTTACCAGCACGAGTCTGAACATTCACTAGACCAAAGAGATCCATATGGAGAATGTGAAGTGGTTCAGTTATGCTAAAGTTCTGTCTGGTCTTGAAACTAGAACGTTTCTGCTTTCCCATCTCATATCCTAGACATGGCCTTTCCTTTTTGAAGGAAACTGAAGGTATCCCATCTGCCAGTTGTTTTCTAGACAACTTGTTAATATTTTTGAAATTTAAATGGGATAACCTTTTATGCCATAACCAGTTTGTGTCTTCATCAGCTTGAGTATAGAAACACTGCTCTGATGGAGAGCTTTCCATATCCATCACATATACATTCCCTCTTCTGGGAGCAATCAATACCACCTTCCAGTCTTTGTTAAATACGATGCCATGAACAATATTGAACAGAACTTGATAGCCATCATCACACAGTTGACTGACACTGATCAGGTTATATTTCAAACCATTCACATATGCAACTCGTCTGAATTTGACTTGTCCATTGTTCAGAACACCATACCCCTCAGTTTTTCCACAACCATTATTTCCAAAAGTAATGGAGGGTCCATCAGAAAGTATGAACTCCTCCAGCAGGGTCTTACATTCGGTCATTGTCCTGCCAGCTGCACTGTCAAGATACCAGATAAACTTCTTTCGATCGCCCTGCACATCCACCAGATATATCAGTTAGATTTGGGAATCCATCGACTGATGGGTTCACTGGATCCCCCCTTATGGATCCCTGGGGGTATCTGGTTAAGTTCACTTTCTTCAACAGTAGTCTTAGTTGAAAAGACCACTGGGGTTGATAGTTTTGAAACCTTTTTCTTTTTCTCAATTAAAGGAATATTTTTATCTTTCTTAGAAAAAGGTTTGGGATTTTGTTTAGGGCCAGATGAAGTACCCTCAAAATTGTTTAATCTTGCATTACAACTTTGAACTTGACGAGCCAGTAGTCGAAACTGGCTCTCCAACCTTAACAAAATAGTTTATTCAGACGACTCCTGAGCCTTTCCAGTTGACTGGACTTTAGGATTAAGAAAGAAATTGGTCTTTTTCTTTTGAACCTGGGGTTCTTTAGAAGCAGTCTGAGGCAAAGGTTTATTCCGATTGACCTTTTTAACTGGAGCAGTAATCTGGAATGCTCCAGTCTTAACCTCTGGAAGTTGAACTGGGATAATACAAGTTTTTGGGGTGGAAGGTTCATCATAAATGGTACTTGGTCTAACCTCCTCTGGTTACCGGTCAATAACTAGTATTAATGCTGCAATATGAGTATTTCCATCCAGATAAGCACGTTTTTAGGATGGAAATTGGTTTATTCCAGCATCATATGGCTTTCTTGTTTCTAGCCATGATTTAATGACCTGTTTTTCTTTTTGCAAAATCATTTCCAGGTCATGTTTTTCTTGAACCAGTTGTTCAGTTACCAAAACTTGTGCTTGAAATGCCAGTTCAATATCTTGAAGTTCTTTTAATTTTGATTTTAAAGCAGCGATTTCAGAGGAATCTGTTTCTAAGACATTAAGACTGTCAAATCTAACAGTTTCCACAAAAATTAAATCAGAATTTAGAGCTTCAGCAATGTCCAATTTCAATTCAGGATCGGTTTCATTATCGTACTCACTAACCTTTTTAATTACAATGTCCACCCATCGACCAGATGTGACATCATCCTTCACCAGATGCTCTTGGTCTGCCAGAGCCATAAAACAACAGTCTCTTTCCTCTTCTTCATCAACTGATGAATCATCAGAGGGAACCCATGCTTCTTCATTGGTTGCAATCATGCATTTATTATTTTCTATCTGTTGAGACATGAGAGCAATTTGAGCCTTAAGCTTTTTGTACTTGGACTTGTAGCTATCATCAGGCTTGTTATAAGAAACAGATGGACCAGACTGAGAGACAAACTGACTGGACTTGCACTCCTTCATGAAATGACCTTTTCTGCCACACTTAAAGCATGTCAGACTGGTCTTGTCAGTAGAAGAACTGGGTGCATGTTGTCCAGTGGGCCTATTTGCTCTTGCTTTAAAACGATTAAATGTTTTAGCAATCATTGCAACCAGGTCATCACTGTCAGTTTCATCACAGTCTGGAGAGATATCATTAGTGACTCCAGAATCCATTAGTTCAGACATCATCTTCTTCATAGAAAATACATTCTCAAAAGATATTAATGCAGCACAAGGTGGTCACTACAAAAAAACAGGCTTTCAGAGACTGAAAAATCAGTCTCCGATACACCATGATCAGTTACCAATGGTGTAACAAAGACTGATTTTGCTAGTTACTAATCAGTTACTACAACTTAGTTACGAAAAGTGGGGTTATCAGCTAAAAATCAGTCCTTGTTGTATCGAACCAACAAGGACAAGAGATCAGTCTCCAAATAAAAAAATTCAGTCCTTATTTCTATAGAATGGTACCATGTTATTTCAGTCCCTAATGCATTTTATCAGTAAATGAAAGTCAGTCGCAAAAATTGTGTTACATCATTTACTAATATATAGGTTTAGGGACTGAAAGTTAGTCCATAAAACATTGTTTTTAGTCCCTAATACTTTTGGTTTTTTTTATAGATTACCATACCAAATCAGTCTCTAATAAAGGGATTTAAAGACTAATTAATAGTCCCGGAATCCAAAAAATTTCAGTCCTTAAGTTGCTACTTTTGAAGACTAGAAATCAGTTTCAAGTGGTCACCTAATCAGTCTTTGTTAGAAAGTTTTAAAAACTGAGAATTAGTCCCAATAACAAGCACTTTCAGTCTTTAATTTGCTTTTTTTAAGACTGAAATTTAGTTTTAGATTAGTCCCTGATGATAGACTTTAAAGACTGATTGATAGTCACAAAATCTAGACGATTTCAGTCTTTGATTTGCTTTTTTTAGTGACTGAAATTTAGTTTCGAATCAGTCTGCAATAAAAGGCTTTAAAAACTACTTAATAGTCCCTAATTCAGACGATTGCAGTCTTTAAATTGTTACCTTTAAGGACTAAAAAATAGTTTCTAATTGTTACCAAACCAGTTTCTAATAAACGGCTCTACAAACTGATAATTAGTCACAAAAAAAAGACTTCCATGAATTGCCTCTTTTAAAGACTAAAATTTAGTCTTGAGTAAGTATCATATAAACGGTTTTTAAGACTAATTATCAGTAACTGAAAATTAGTTTCAAAATATATGTTAATCAATACAATAAACTAAAAATTAATGTTAGATACTTTCAGTCCCCATTCAATATGCATACATGTCCCTTGCAAGATTATATAAAACTCCAAACCATAAACGACAATAATAACAATATTTCTTTAAAGCATAGTAATCACCAATTGAAATAACACGAGTTTACTATTCAATAGATTTAAAAATAAAACCAAGTCAATAAAAAAAAATTCAACATCCTATATATCACTATCAGTGAATTCATCATCATTACCATCAACTTCAAAGTCTGGAAATTTTTCTCTCGTGAATTTTTCCATTTTCTCATATTTACGTATATTCCGTTCGTGTTCACTAACCTTTTTTCTCAATTCTTCCATCTCAGCTAAGTTTTGTTCAGACATTGAGTCAGCTTGTTACGATGATTCAGGTAACTCTTTCATCCAATAATCTTTTTTCCTCATCACAAGCCCAACACCCACCTCCCATCCTGATTGTATTGTCTTCTTCCGGCCACATACACTTTTTATGTCTTGTCTCTCAATCTCGTGTTTCATAACAGTAGTAATAAGAGTTCCTTCATCTTTTAATTTATCAAGAGCCGTCTGTTTATGCTTACAAATATTTTCCTACCATCATGGAATGTATGGAAACAAGATTAAACCATAGTTGAACCCAATATCATTTTTTAGTAAAAAATGTCATAATCAAATGCTTTAAAAAAAAGATGCTTACATATTCACTACGTGCATCATCATTTAGCCATCTGTCTCCGTTCCCGTCCTTCGGTTCTTTATAATGCAACTCATAATAAACCTTGAGCGGGCTAGGCGGCGTTTGGGTCTCCGTATTTGTCTGAAACCATATCTTATTAATATAACTAATAAAGATAATGTCATCAAGTTGAATTGTGAAACTAAACACCGATTGGTAATATGCACATATCAATTGTCTATTTATTATTTTATAGCCTGTTTAATCAGAAATAATACAACAAACATGAAGATTTAATTATAACGTGTAGGAAGCTAGCTGGATCGTCAATACTGTTAGGTCCAGATTTACTGGACTCGCTCCAGACTCGACTACTGGAGCCTAACTGAAGATCTGTCCAGAAATGGTAATTACTGGACCTACTCCAGACTTGGAATCTGGAGTCCCTCTGAAGATTTGTTCAGAAATAATGGAAGACCAGTGAGCAAATACTTGTATAGGAAATCTGGAGACATCCTCCAGATTAGCTCACTGGACTTCACCCCAGTCCAGATCTATTCTACTGAAGACGTTCTCACTGAAGTCAAAGACTGAAGTCAGAATAAAGAAGACTGACAAATGGAGGAGTCCACTAAAAGTCTTACCAGATCTACGACTAGAGGTTTGTCAGTGTTCACAGTGTTCTAGACCTTACAAGTCTGAACACTGATACCGAGGAATTGACTTTTTGCCTTTACACACTTTCCAAAGAACATTCCACTTCTTCTTTACCAAAGTGCTTACGTGTGTAAAGGTGGTCGGTTAAAAGGATTATTGTCATATTGATGTGACTTTATCCTCGTACCTTAACCAATGCATTTAATGACCTTGTCGGTTTATTAAATGCATGCAACCATATTTGTACGTCACAAATACACTGGTGAATTTGTTTGCCTATAAATACAAAGTCATTTCTTCGTTAAAATTACTTTTAGCATTAAAGGTGAATTTGTCTAAATACTCTCGATCTTAAACAGGGATACTTCACAGTCATTTGGCAAATATAGATCATTTGTAATTCATAGGTTGTTAGGATACTTACATATTTTGTATTATCTTGATTCCGCACAACTTTGTATTTTATTTAACATCATAAATAAAATACACTTGAAAAATTACATTGTGTTCCACCTTTATTTTATTGCTTTTTGTCTTGTATTACTTTGTTTATATACTTGCATTTATATTCAAGTAATACTAGTCCAATCTAGTGCTTATTAGATTTGTTGTATTTTACATTCTGGGTTAACCATCAAGAGAGTTTGGAACTCACATTTGGTATCAGAGCAGAAGGCTAAACATTGCCTAGATCTGTTTCTTTGATGGCCAACTCAGAAAATATTCAAGGAAATCTTAATTTTGGTCCTGAACCTAATGCTAATATTAATGATCAAAATAATGAACCACCTATTAACACTAATCCACCACCTCCTCCTCCTACTCCTGCTTCTCCACATGTACATGTGCACTATTCAAATAATCCTGTTCCTAAATTCAGTGGGAATAACGATGAATTTGGTACGTGGAAGGCTAGGAAGATATTGCATATCACTGGTATTGAGAGAAATATGATGAAAATTTTAAAAGAAGGAACTTATGTCCCCACATCACCTCTCAATGCTCTTCTTGATCCTACTGGTTCTAGAAGAGGTCGGGAAAAGAGGGAGGAACATTGGTCTGAAGAGGAGAGGAGAGGAGATTGGTAAATCTAGATACCCTTCTCAAAAACATGATCCTCGGGGCTGTTCTTGAAACCCTAATTCCCACACTAGTTCTTTTTCCCAGTGCTAAAACCATGTGGGATGAACTAATGAACCAGTTTGAAGGAGGAGATGACACCATTGTCACCAGAAAAGTCTCCTTAAACAAGAGGTATGAGTCATTTTTGCTCAGCCCAATGAGTCTCTCACTGGTACTTACACCAGATTTATGAGTATCATAAACCAGTTGAGAGGTCTCGGGGTTGAAAAAGACAAGGATATACTTCTGGAGAAATTTTGTGATATCCTGCCCACCAAATGGTCTCACATGATCCTGGTCTTACGACAAGGTAAAACTCTGCACACACACACTCTCTCAACTTTATATGGAGCTTTCAGGTACACTGATGAAAATCAAGCTCAGAGAGTTGTGGCAGTACAAGATGCTTTTAACCATGCCTCCAGTAGTCCTATTGTGGTCAGTCATACTGAAGCACAAAGTACAGCACTGATATCTTCTGAGAATGTATTTTCTATGAAAAAGATGGTGTCTGAACTCATGGATTCTGGAGAAGCCAGTCAAATCTCTCCAGACTGTGATGAAGCTGAAGATGATGACCTGGTTGCTATGATTGCTAAAACGTTTAACCGTTTCAAAGCAAGAGCAAATAGGCCATCTGGACAATCTGCATCCAGTTCTTCAACTGATAAGACCAATTTGACATTCTTTAAGTGTGGCAAAAAAGGTCATTTCATGAAAGATTGCAGGTCCAGTCAGTTTGTATCCCAGCCTGGTCCATTTAATTCTAATAAAAAGCCTGATGATAGCTATAAATTGAAATATAAAAAGCTTAAGGCTCAGATTGCTCTCATGGCACAACAAATGGAAAATAATAATAAATGCATGATCGCAATAACTGAAGAGAAATGGGTTCCTTCTGATGATTCATCTGCTGATGAAGAAGAAGAAAGAGATTGTTGTTACATGGCTCTGGCAGACGAAGAGCACCTGGTGAAGGAAGATGTCACATCTGGACGATGGGTGGACATTTTTATCAAAAAGGTTAGTGATTATGATACTGCAACTGACCAAGAATTAAAATTGGACATCACTGAAGCTCTTAATTGTGATTTAATATTTGTTGAAATTGTTAGATCTGACTGTGTAAATGGTCTTTAAACAGATTTTTCTGAAATAACTGTTTTAAAATCAAAATTAAAGGAACTTCAAGAAATTGAACTGGCATTTCAAGCCCAGGTTCTGTTAACTGAATAATTGATTCAAGAAAAACAAGACCTTGAAGTCATTTTAGAGAAAGAAAAACTGGTCATTAAATCATGGCTTGAAACCAGAAAGCCATATGATGCTGGAGTAAATCAATTTCCCACACAAAAACGTGCATATTTAGATGGAAATACTCATGTTGCATCATTAATACCAGTACTCCCAAGGCCAATATTTTTCCAGTTCAATCCCCAAAGGTTAAGACTGGAGCATTCCAGATGGCTGCTCTAGTTAAAAAGGTCAATCTGAAGAAACCTTTGCCTCAGACCAATCCTCTACCTAAGCCTCGAGTCTAGTCAACTGGAAAGGCTCAGGTGTCATATGATGAAAATATTTTGTCAAGGTTAGAGAGCCAGATTCAATTACTGACTCGTCAATTTCAAAGTTTTAATGCAAGATTAAACTTTATTGAGGGTACTTCATCTGGCCCTAGACAAAATACCAAACCTTTTTCCAAGAAAGATAAATTTATTTCTCAAGTTGAGAAAAAGAAAAAGGTTTCAAAACTATCAACCCCAGTGGTCTTTTCAACTAAGACTACTGTTGAAGAAAGTGAACTCAACCAGATAGCCCCAGGGACCTATAAGGGAGGCTCCAGTGAACCCATCAGTCGATGGGTTCCCAAATCTAACTGATAATATCTGGTGGATGTGCAGGGCGATCGAAAGAAATATATCTGGTATCTTGACAGTGCAGCTGCCAGGACGATGACCGGATGTAAGACCCTGCTGGAGGAGTTCACCATTTCTGATGGACCCTCCATTACTTTTGGAAATGATGGTTGTGGAAAGACTGAGGGATACGGTGTTCTGAACAATGGACAAGTCAAGTTCAGACGAGTTGCATTTGTGAATGGTTTGAAATATAACCTGATCAGTGTAAGTCAACTGTGTGACGATGGCTATCAAGTTCTATTCAATATTGCTCAGGGTATCGTATTCAACAAGGACTGGAAGGTAATGCTGATTGATCCAAGAAAAGGGAATGTGTACGTGATGGATATGGAAAGCTCTCCTTCAGAGCAGTGTTTCTATACTCAAGCTGATGAAGACACAAACTGGTTATGACACAAAAGGTTATCCCATTTAAATTTCAAAAATATTAATAAGTTGTCTAGAAAACAACTGGCAGATGGGATACCATCAGTTTCCTTCAAAAAGGAAAGGCCATGTCCAGGATGTGAGATGGGTAAGCAGAAACATACCAGTTTCAAGACCAACCAGAATTTCAGCATATCTGAACCACTTCATATGCTTCATATGGACCTCTTCTGTCCAGTAAATGTTCAGACTCGTGCTGGTAAAAGATACACCCTGGTAATATTAGATGAATTTTCCAGATATTGTTGGGTTATCTTTCTCAGGTCTAAAAGTGAAGCTGCTGCTGAAATCATCAGTCTTACCAAGTAAATTGAGCTCAAGTACAGTCGAAAGGTGTGTCAGTTAAGAAGTGACAATGGAACAGAATTCCAGAATGCAACTCTGGAGTCATTCTGTACTGACACTGGCATCTCCCAGAATTTCTCATCAGCCGGCTCTCCAGAACAGAATGGAGTGGTGGAAAGGAAGAATCGAACGCTGATAGAAGCTGCCAGGAGTATGCTTGCTGAATCTGGTCTGTCTACCAGTTTCTGGGCTGAAGCAATTGCTACTGCTTGCCACACCCAGAACCGGTCAGTGTATGTGAAGCGACACAAAAAGAAAGCCTATGAAGTCTTAAGAAATAGAAAACCAAATATTGGTTATTTTCACGTTTTTGGATGTCCAGTTTACATCCTGAACGACTCCAATCAGTTAGGCAAATTTGATGCCAAAGCTGATGAAGGGTATTTCTTAGGATATTCAGCCATTCGCAAGGCCTTCATAGTCTACAACAAGAGACTGGAGAAGGTCCATGAGTCAATTCATGTCACATTTGATGAATCAAATGCCGCAATCAATAAACAGCCAACCCTTGATACTCCCCCAGTAACTCCAATTGTCTTCTGTGAATCTGATCCTATCAACTACAATAAAGATTCAGAAGACACAGTTTCCAGTCATCCTGATCTGGAACCTGTTCAGACTAAGAAGAAACTATCCAGTGGTACTCCATTCTATCCTTCTATTATTTTCAAGCTACCCTCTGAAATTAATATTGGATCAGATGTTCGTACTACTCCCCCAGTATCAGTCCCAGTTGAAACTGAACCAGTACTTCTAGAAATGCCTTCAATGGAAGAATTTCATGATACAAATCATGATTTAAATGACTCAGATGAAGATGCTGAAGTATCAGTCCCAGTTGAAACTAAACCTCTGGATGTCAAAACTTTTGAATATCTTGTTGGTGAGTTGGGAATGTTAAACCCTTAAATCTGGAACCTTGGTATTGAACGGCGTTGTGTACTACTGGGGGTCCTTGATTTAAAGATTTATAAATCTATGACTATTTAGATATCGAACGCCTTATTGTATTATCTTTGCATTAATAGATTTCTTGATCAACATTCCAGGGGGAAGACTTGAAATATATTTTTGTTCTTAAAAATGTTTTAAGTTCAGGGGGAATTTATTAATTTATTTTCTCACTGGACAAAATTTCCAGAAAATATTACTGGTACCTTGTAAATGTGTCCCTCTCACTGATAATTAGATAAGTTGAAGTGCACGTTTGAGGTGACTTTTGTCTCCTTGTAAATGTGTCCCTCTCATTTGTCTGTATTAGTTGACGTGCATGTTTGAGTTTACCAGTCTCTTTCAAATGGTTTTCACTGGTACTTTACTGGAGTGTCCCTCCAGTGTACCATCAGTGCATCCTTCACTGGCCTAATCCACCAGTGATACTGGAGTGTCCAGTCAACCTCCAGATGCATTGATATGTCAGTCATAATATTTTTAATACTTGGTCATTGTGCGTGCCACGTATGCAAAATCTTTGAAAAGATATTTATCTTGATATTTATCTTATTATCCTACGTGGCATGTCATTTTTTCAAAGAAATGATGGTATTTTTACCTTGGGAAGACAAAAAGTGCAACTTGTTACTGTTTGTGGGCTGTAAACCGTCACACATTTATGTGTGACGTGATGTATTTAATGCGGATCTCAAAACCCGATCAAAATTATATTTGATAATTTCAAATTAACCGTTTGAGTTCCACATTCTCTCTCCTATATAATACCCATTTTCACTTTCAATTGCATTTACTTCGAACATATTTACTCCCAAATTCTTCAA
The DNA here is from genome assembly GCA_034093135.1 of Erigeron breviscapus. Taxonomy (NCBI): domain Eukaryota; kingdom Viridiplantae; phylum Streptophyta; class Magnoliopsida; order Asterales; family Asteraceae; genus Erigeron; species Erigeron breviscapus. The sequence continues at coordinate 62,971,211 of CM067174.1, read as the reverse complement.
ATTTCTTCATTAACTCCATTTTTCATTCAATTCACAATCATAAATCTTTTTCACATTTAATTCATCAAATCTTCATCAAAAACCCTAAATTCTTCAATTTCATTTTCATATATCTATCATATTCTATGGCACCAAGACAATCTAATTCACCTAAAAATCTGCTCGCCGCCGAATATGCTCCTGTTCCAAATATTGTTAAGGCACCCCATATTACTCTTGAGGCAAAGGCCATAAGGATTAATATGAATAATTGGTTGGCTAGACTCACTAGCACCACTCATGCTCCCACCTCTCTCATCGGACGACTGAATGCTTTTTTCCTCAGTTGTCCACTCTATGGTGCTCTCACACATAATCCGGGTAAAATGTATCATGATTATTTGTGTGAATTTTGGTATTCTGCTGTGTATGTTGAAAACACTAAAACCATCAACTACACATTGCAACAAGGCACCAGGTCTTTCACTCTCACTGTCGATTCTCTCAGAGATGTTCTTCAATTAAATTATTTGGCTGAAAATGAGATGGCAATTCCTCTCCCTACTGGTATCAATTTCAGAGATGTGTGCAGATTGATGGGGCACACTGAAATATTGGATGAACATGGCCAGTTATTAAGGAAAGGCACAATCTACATGAGCAAGCTGACTGACTCATGGAGATACTTTTTCACTCATTTGGTTGAGTATTTAGGTGGTAGTTCTGGAGGATTGGACCAGATCAACCAAATGCAACTCCAGATTGCCTACTGTCTTTGGTTTGGGTACAGGGTTGATTTCGCTCAGATCTTCTTTGATGATCTGGTTGACCGTCTGAAGGTGAAAGGTAGAAAACCACATATTCCTTATATTCGTTTTCTTTCACTTGTGTTTTTAAGAGCTCTGGGTGCTGAATATGATTATGATACAAATCATTTCTCCATGTGTGAATATCTGAGGGAGTTGAGTTCCCTAAAATCAAGAGCTGGTGAGGTTGACATTCCTTCAAATATGTTGAATAATTTTGGAAATGATGCACCTGATGAGCAAGAAGAGGCTCCAGGTAGGGGTCAGATTGTTGTAAGACCCACTGGAGTCGTCGATGTTGAAAATGTGCAACCAGTGACCCAGGTGGCTCCTGTCACTGGACCTAGAACTGCCAGATGTCTAAGAAGAGGTGGAGTTCAGGTCAATCCGAATAGAGCTGAAACGAGCCATCCTGGTGATATTATGAACATAGATGGGTCTCCTATTTTTGAACAAGAGGAAAATGTTGAGCAGATAGAAAACATTGTACAGGATGTTGAGCAAGATGGTCAACTGGACTTGAATGTAGAGGCTGGTGATCAGGCTAGTGATGAAACTGTTGGTCAAACATTTGTCAGGGATGAGGCTGATTCACCCATGTCAGAAGGTCATAATTTTGATGTGAATATGAATTTTCTTGGAGATGATGTAGTAGAAGTTGAACGCTTACCAGAAATGCCACCACCTCCACCAGAATCAAATATTCCACCACCAGAATCCGACATGCCACCACCACCACCTTCAATTCCACAAAACACTCCATACTTCAATCATCCCACAATTCAAATTTCACAAACTCAACCACCACCACTTGAAACTCCAATCGACTTATCTGAACAACGTGTGCTGGACTCAACAGTTGCAACTGCTGACACCTCCACTAAAGGGGTCCAGACACAAGTACCGATGGTGACCAGAATGACCTCCACTCTTGATCCTCCCAGTGGTCCCTCCTCTTCTTCTTCAGCCGAGGTCCAAGACCTTTTAAGTAAGGTGGCGGACCTGGAGAGATCACTCCAGTCTTCATCCCAGGTTATTTCTGATTTCAAATCTTTATTGTCCAATAATCTAGCATCAGAAATGAATGTTTTTGCTGGGAATGAGAAGATGGTGTTTGAGAAGCTGGACGAGCTGGTACTTGCCACAAATAACAATTCTGAAAATATCAAAGTGGCAGTCCAGGGTTTAGAGGCAAGGCTGGTTAGTTCTGTTCAGACTGCAGTGAAAGGTGAACTTGTTCAACCACTGGCAGGTCTGACAGATGAAGTTCAGAAGTTGACGACAAGGATAAGTAGTTTGGAAAGTAGGCCAACCCTTGATCATAATGCTGTTGTTAGTTCAATCAGTGATGAGGTTGCTAAGAAGTTCAGACATGGAATGTTAAAGAAAATTTCTGAAGAGATTTCTGGGTCTGTTCTTAGAACAATACAAGATGGGTTGTTGCCACAAGTTGTAAAATTGATTGAAAAAGAAATGTCAAAACACTTGTATTCAGAAATTCAAACCATTAAGAAGGAAGTGACTGAGATAAGGCAGACTGTGAATATCACATGTCCAGTGGCAGGAAGAACGTTTGGTGCAACAGACAGATATATGCTGGAACAATTATGGTCTGCCCACAAGTCTCAAACTGGTGGACATTCCAAGGGGGAAAAATCGTCTGTTCCAGAAGGGTTGGTAAAGAAAAAGAAAGAAGTGGTTGCCAGTGCAATTGAAAAGGCCTTTGCTACTGAAAGCATTGTGCAACAAGAAAGAGTGACTGGTACTGATGCCAGTGCACAAGAAGCACAGAAGGCACTTGGCACTGAAGCCATTGTGCAGGTTGAAGAAGCTGCTGGTACTGATGCCAGTGAGCCCCAATTCGAAGCATTCCCAGATATCATAACTACTCAAGAATCAGTAAAAAGAAAGAAACATGTGATATCTGGAGATGAAGTTGAAACTGCTGAAGGTTCATCAGAATTTCCAACTACTGATGATGACACCTCGAAGAGACTGGAGCAAGAATGCATTATGATAAAATATTCAAGAAAAATCAAAGAGATGAATTGCTGGCCCACAAAAGGGAGATGGCAAATATGGGGACTCTGGATTCGTACAATGCTGGCAGGTTGGGCATACTTATTGATGTGTACAAAAAGATGAAGGATGACCCCAGAGTTCATCAATGTCTGGATGCATTAGATGATGTTCACATTCGCTCCAGGTACTCTGAAGAAGAACAAATGTATGATGCTGTAACTTATGGCGTCAGCGTACCTGAACTAATAAGACAAAGGACGGAGGAACTGGTGAACCTCTAGAAAAAGATAAGGAAGAATGCTGGTGCTCTGGCAATAGAGTACAGAAAGAAGATGAAATGCCAAAACTTACTGCCAAACAGCTCAAAGCAATTAAAGATGCAGATCTGAGCACATTCATTCCTTTGGATACTTCACTCAAAATTAATCGTGAACAACTCCAGTCTGCCATGGAACAGCAGAAAGTATCCAAGGAAACTGAATACATGATCCAGATGGCAAAGCAGAAAGCCAAGTATGAAGAAATGTTGAATTTCAGGGCTGATGCCAGAAGGATCATTGGTGCAGAAATCAAGCTGGCTGAAAATCATGAAGGCTTGTCCAAGTTTGAAGTAAAGTTGACCAGGGAGGGTAACTTTACTGATGAAAGGAAAAGTGCTTCAGTCCAAACTTTTGGATGGACTGAACTGAAGGAGATTGCCTTAACGTTCAGGGGGAAGACAGATTTGTCGACTGATGTTAAAGCATTTTTGAAGAGGATCGAGAAGGTATGGAAAAGAAAGCAACAAATGGAAGTTGTAATAGGTTTGAAGCCACCAGAATCTTTACCATCCTCTCCTTCACCAAAGAGAAAGGCTTCTGAAGATGATCCAAGACAGACATCGAAGAGAAGGGCCTGACTCTTATATCATTTACTTGTACTTGTATTTATTTTCACAAAATTGTAACTTATTTTCTGTTTATGGCTGTAAATATAGTTGCATATTTTGTTTCATAAAGTAAATGATCAGATTTAGTCTAAGTTAGAACTAAAAGATGAAACTGGATCACTGATGATCTATAAAGTGTTTCCCAGTAACAATAAATTTTTAGACTAAGTCAAAACAAGTGTTTTTCAAGCATACAAAATTGTATAGATATAAGCTTGAAAAACCTTGCATTATTTCTAAACAAATAGGGGGAATTTGTTAGGTCCATATTTACTGGACTCGCTCCAGACTCGACTACTGGAGCCTTACTGAAGATCTTTCCAGAAATTGTAATTACTGGACATACTCCAGACTTGGTGTTAGGTCCAGATTTACTGGACTCGCTCCAGACTCGACTACTGGAGCCTTACTGAAGATCTGTCCAGAAACGTGTTCTACTGGACCTACTCTAGACTTGGAATCAGGAGTCCCTCTGAAGATTTGTTCAGAAATAATGGAAGACCAGTGAGCAAATACTTGTATAGGAAATCTGGAGTGTTCTCCAGATTAGCTCACTGGACTTCACCCCAGTCCAGATCTACTCTACTGAAGACATTCTCACTGAAGTCAGAATAAAGAAGACTGACAAATGGCGGAGTCCACTGGAAGTCTTACCAGATCTGTACACTGGAGGATTGTCAGTGTTCTAGACCTTAAAAGTCTGAACACTGATATCGTGGAATTGACTTTTGCCTTTACACACTTTCCAAAGAACACTCCACTTGTTCTTTACCAAAGTTTATACGTGTGTAAAGGTGGTTGGTTAAAAGAATAAAGTCATATTGATGTGACTTTATCCTTGTACCATTAACCAATACATTTAATGTTCTTGTCGGTTCATTAAATGCATGCAACCATATTTGTACGACACAAAATTTACTAGTGAATTTTGTTGCCTATAAATACAAAGTCATTTCTTTGAGAAAATTACTTTAAAGCATACATTTAGCATTAGAGTGAATTTGTCTAAATACTCTCGATCTTAAATAGGGATACTTCACAACTTTAAGTATCTCGATCCAAAAGAGTTATTTGACAAATATAGATCATTTGTAATTCATAGGTTGTTAGAATACATACTTATTTGTATTATCTTGATTCCGCACAACCTTGTATTTTATTTAACATCATAAATAAAATACACCTTGAAAAATAGATAATGTTCCACTTTACTTGTTTATTGCTTTAAGTCTTGTATTACTTTATTTATATACTTGCATTTATATTTAAGTAATGCTAGTCCGTTCTAGTGATTATTAGACTTGTTGTATTTTACACTTCTGGGTTTAACCATCGTATTTGGGACCTCACATTTGGTATCAGAGCAGAAGGCTAAACATTTCCTAGATCTGCTTCTTTGATGGCCACCCCTGAAAATACACAAGGAAGTTTTAATTTTGGTCCCGATCCTAATGTTAATGTTAATGATCAAAATAATGAACCACCTATTGTTAATAACACTAATCCACCACCTCCTCCTCCTACTCCTGCTTCTTCACACGCGCATGTGCACTATTCAAATAATCGTATTCCTAAATTCAGTGGGAACAGTGATGAGTTTGGCACGTAGAAGGCTAGGATGATATTGCATATCACTGGTATTGAGAGGAACATGATGAAAATCTTAAATGATGGTCCTTATGTCCCTACATCACCTCTCAATGCTCTTCTAGATCCTACTGGTTCTAGAAGAGGAAGGGAAAAGAGGAGGAACATTGGTCTGAAGAGGAGAGGAGATTGGTGAATCTAGACACCTTTCTCAAAAACATGATCCTCGGGGCCATTCCAGAAACCCTAATTCCCAAACTAGTTCTTTTTCCTAGTGCTAAAACCATGTGGGATGAACTTCTAAACCAGCATGAAGGAGGAGATGACACCATTGTCACCAGAAAGGTCTCCTTAAACAAGAGGTATGAGTCATTTTTTGCTCAGCCTAATGAGTCTCTCACTGGTACTTACACCAGATTTATGAGTATCATAAACCAGTTGAGGGGTCTCGGGGTTGAGAAGGACAAGGATATACTTCTGGAGAAATTTTGTGATATTCTGCCCACCAAATGGTCTCACATGATCCTGGTCTTACGACAAGGTAAAACTCTGCACACACACACTCTCTCAACTCTTTATGGAGCTTTCAGGTACACTGAAGAAAATCAAGCTCAGAGAGTGGTGGCAGAACAAGATGCTTATAACCATGCCTCCAGTAGTCCTAATGTGGTTAGTCATACTGAACCATAAAGTACAACACTGATATCTTCTGAGAATGTATTTTCTATGAAGAAGATGGTGTCCGAACTTATGGATTCTGGAGAGTCCAGTCAAATCTCTCCAGACTGTTGTGATGAAACTGATGATAATGACCTTGTTGCAATGATTGCTAAAACTTTTAACCGTTTCAAAGCAAGAGCAAATAGGCCATCTGGACAATTTGCATCCAGTTCTTCAACTGATAAGACCAATTTGACATGCTTTAAGTGTGGCAAAAAGGGTCATTTCATGAAAGATTGTAGGTCCAACCAGTTTGTATCCAAGCCTGGTCCATTTTCTTCAAATAATAAGTCTGACGATAGCTATAAATTGAAATATAAAAAGCTTAAGGCCCAGATTGCTCTCATGGCACAACAAATGGAAAATAATAATAAGTGCATGATCGCAACAACTGAAGAGAAATGGGTTCCTTCGGATGATTCATCTACTGATGAAGAAGAAGAAAGAGATTGCTGCTACATGGCTCTGGCAGACGAAGAGCACCTGGTGAAGGAGGATGTCACATCTGGACGATGGGTGGACATTGTTATTAAAAAGGTTAGTGATTATGATACTGCAACTGACCAAGAATTAAAACTGGACATCGTTGAAGCTCTTAATTCTGATTTAATATTTGTTGAAACTGTTAGATCTGACTGTGTAAATGGTCTAGAAACAGATTTTTCTGAAATAACTGTTTTAAAATCAAAATTGAAAGAACTTCAAGACATTGAACTGGCATTTCAAGCCCAGGTTCTGGTAACTGAACAATTGATTCAAGAAAAACAAGATCTTGAAGTCATTTTAGAGAAAGAAAAACTGGGATTAAATCATGGCTAGAAACCAGAAAGCCATATGATGCTGGAGTAAATCAATTTCCTGCTCAAAAATGTGCATATTTAGATGGAAATACTCATGTAGCATCATTAATACCAGTAATCGATCGATTACCAGAAGGGTTCAGGCCCACCACTGTTTATGATGAGCCTGTAACTCCCAAGGCCAATATTTTCCCAGTTCAATCCCCAGAGGTTAAGACTGGAGCATCCAGATGACTGCTCCAGTTAAAGAGGTTTATGGAATAAACATTTGCCTCAGACCAATCCCCTACCTAAGCCTAGAACTGGAAAGGCTAAGGTATCATCTGATGAAAATGTTTTGTCAAGGTTAGAGAGCCAGATTCAAATACTGACTCGTCAATTTCAAAGTTTTAATGCAAGATTAAACTTTATTGAGGGTACTTCATCTGGCCCTAGACAAAATATAAAACCTTTTGCAAAGAAAGTTAAATCTATTTCTCCAGTTGAGAAAAAGAAAAAGGTTTCAAAACTATCAACCCCAGTGGTCTTTTCAACTAAGACCACTGTTGAAGAAAGTGAACTAAACCAGATTGCCCTAGGGACCTATAAGGGAGGGTCCAGTGAACCCATCAGTCGATGGGTTCCCAACTATAAGGGAGGGTCCAGTGAACCCATCAGTCGATGGGTTCCCAAATCTAACTGATAATATCTGGTGGATGTGTAGGGCGATCGAAAGAAATATATCTGGTATCTTGACAGTGCAGCTGGCAGGACGATGACGGATGTAAGACCCTGCTGGAGGAGTTCACCATTTCTGATGGACCCTCCATTACTTTTGGAAATGATGGTTGTGGAAAGACTGAGGGATACGGTGTTCTAACAATGGACAAGTCAAGTTCAGACGTGTTGCATTTGTGAATGGTTTGAAATATAACCTGATCAGTGTAAGCCAATTGTGTGATGATGGCTATTAAGTTTTATTCAATATTGCTCAGGGTATCGTATTCAACAAGGACTGGAAGGTAGTGTTGATTGCTCCCAGAAAAGGGAATGTGTACGTGATGGATATGGAAAACTCTCCTTCAGAGCAGTGTTTCTATACTCAAGCTGATGAAGACACAAACTGGTTATGGCACAAAAGGTTATCCCATTTAAATTTCAAGAATACTAATAAGTTGTCCAGAAAACAACTTGCAGATGGGATACCTTCAGTTTCCTTCAAAAAGGAAAGGCCATGTCCAGGATGTGAGATGGGTAAGCAGAAACGTACCAGTTTCAAGACCAGACAAAATTTCAGCATATCTGAACCTCTTCATATGCTTCATATGGACCTCTTTGGTCCAGTGATTGTTCAGACTCGTGCTGGTAAAAGATACACCCTGGTAATAGTAGATGAATTTTCCATATATTGTTGGGTTATCTTTCTCAGGTCTAAAAGTGAAGCTGCTGCTGAAATCATCAGTCTTACCAAGCAAATTGAGCTCAAGTACAGTCGAAAGGTGTGTCAGTTAAGAAGTGACAATGGAACAGAATTCCAGAATGCAACTCTGGAGTTATTCTGTACTGACACTGGCATCTCCCAGAATTTCTCATCAGCCCGCTCTCTAGAACAGAATGGAGTGGTGGAAAGGAAGAATCGAACGCTGATAGAAGCTGCCAGGAGTATGCTTGCTGAATCTGGTCTGTCTACCAGTTTCTGGCTGAAGCAATTGCTACTGCTTGCCACACCCAGAACCGGTCAGTGTATGTGAAGCGACACAAAAAGACAGCCTATGAAGTCTTAAGGCCTAGATGCAAAGAATACAAAATGATATCAAAGGTAAAGAATGACACGGGTAAGTGAGAGTTTTTGGGACGCGGAGTTTTACAGAAAGCACGGTTGGGAACGAGGAAGAAGGAAGGAGAGCAGGAGGAAAATGGACTTTGTTTAGGAAGAAACATAATAGGATAGTGGGAAAAGATGAGTGAAGAAAGGGCCGATGTATGCAGAATCAGTGAATGGGTTGGGTGGGTGTTAGTTGTCGATTCAACAGAGAGCGCGTGGGAAGATGCGGAAATTAATGGCGGCTAACAGAAAGGAAAAGTGACAAAAAGCAAAAAGGGGGGAGCTGGTGGTTGTAGAAAGGGGAGCTGAGTAGAAGTAAAAGTCTAAGGGATGGGAGGGGAGAGTGTTGAGGCGAGGTCGGCGAGGGAAGGTATGAGGAAAGGACAGGAATTGGGAATAGATGGGGTGGATCGCGAAAGATAAAGGGAGGGAAAAGCAGGGGAGGAAGTGGGTGATAGGTGGTATAGGAGAATGGCGGGGGGAAGAGATAAGGTTGGACAGACGGGTAATGAAAAGGAGATGGGGAAGGGGAGTATACTCAAAGAGGGGAGGGGGGAAGGACTGAAAAGAAGGAAAAGAGTGAAGAAAGCAGGGGAAGGGCGTTCGCACGAGGGCAGCTTACGTCTGTAGTGGGAGATAGGTGAGGGCAGGAAGAAAAGGAGCAGTGAACGAGGAGGAGGCGAGAGTAATCAGGTGGGTAGAGGAGGGCTGGAAATGGGGAAAACGATGGATACAGGATGAGAGGGCGTTGTTAGGGTAAGAGGATCTGGAGGTGAGGGGGGAGGGTCGAGGCGCGGGGTTAGAAAGGAAGAGAACAGCCTATGAAGTCTTAAGAAATAGAAAACCAAATATTTGTTATTTTCACGTTTTTGGATGTCCAGTTTACATCCTGAACGACTCCAGTCAGTTAGGCAAATTTGATGCCAAAGCTGAAGAAGGGTATTTCTTAGGCTATTCAGCCATTCGCAAGGCCTTCAGAGTCTACAACAAGAGACTGGAGAAGGTCCATGAGTCAATTCATGTCACATTTGATGAATCAAATGCTGCAATCAACAAGAAGCCAACCCTTGACACTCCCCCAGTAACTCCAATTGTCTTTTGTGAATCTGATCCTATCAACTACAATAAAGAAGATTCAGAATACACAGTTTCCAGTCATCCTGATCTGGAACCTGTTCAAAAAAAGAAATGCTCCAATGGTACTCCATTCTATCCTTCTATGATTTCAAACTACCCTCTGAAATTAATATTGGATCAGATGTTCGTACTGCTCCCCCAGTATCAGTGTCTGTTGAGCATATACCAGAAATGTCTTCTTATGAAGAATTCCAAACTGAACCAGTACTTCAAGAAATGCCTTCAAATGAAGAATTTCATGATGCAAATCGTGATTTAAATGACTCAGATGAAGATGCTGAAGTAGTCTGGCAAGATCCTCCTCCTGAAGCAACTCCAGAGGAGACTCAACTTAATTCTTGCACTGATATTGTTGTCAGTAACAATCCTGGTCAGTACTCCAGATGGACAAAAGCTCATCCTATTGATTAGATCATAGGTGACTCCAGTAGAGGAGTTCAGACCAGAAGAGCCTCCAGTAATCAATGCTTATATGTTAGTTTTCTATCATTGATGGAACCTAAGAAGATTGACGAGGCTATGGAAGATCCAAGCTGGGTGACTGCTATGCAAGAAGAGCTTCACCAGTTTGAAAGGAACAAGGTCTGGTATCTGGTTCATTTCCTAGTTGGAAAGAAAGAACCAATTAGAACAAGATGGGTCTTCAGGAACAAGGTAGATGAAGATGGCCACGTAGATGAACAAGGTCGATTTTGATGAATCATTTGCTCCAGTGGCTAGACTTGAAGCGATCAGAATATTCTTAGCATTCGCTGCTCATCATCAGTTCAAGGTCTACCAGATAGATGTAAAGAGTGCTTTCTTGAATGGAAAGATTGAAGAAGAAGTTTATGTCAGACAACCACCAGGTTTCGTTGATGAAAAGCATCCACATTGGGTATATCGTCTGGACAAAGCACTTTATGGTCTCAGACAAGCCCCACGTGCCTGGTATGACACTCTGACTAAACATTTATTGAAAAATGGTTTCAAAAGAGGTGCAATTGACAATACCTTATTTATTCTTCATGAAAAAAGTAATCTGTTAATGGTACAAATTTATGTTGATGATATTATTTTTGGGTCTACTGATGAAAACATGTGCAAGAAATTTTCTAAAATAATGTCAACTGAATATGAAATGAGTTTGATGGGTCAATTAACATATTTTATTGGACTCCAGATTAAACAAAACAAAGATGTCATTTTTATTAATCAGGAAAAATATGTTAGAGATCTTTTAAATAAATTTGATATGAACTCTTCACCATCTAAACCCACTCCAATTTCTGCACCACTGACACTGGACTCAGATCCAGATGGAAAACCAGTGAACACCACTGTCTACAGAGGCATGGTTGGTTCACTGATGTATTTAACTTCCAGTAGACCAGATATTATGTTTTCAAAATGTTTATGTGCCAGATATCAGTCTAATCCAAAGGAATCTCATATGCTTGCTGTAAAACGCATACTGAAGTACCTTAAGGGTGTCCCCAGTTTGGGTCTTTGGTATCCCAAAGGCTCAGGCATGGATCTAATGGGTTATTCAGATTCAGATCATGCAGGTTGTAAGATAGACAGGAAATCCACTACTGGTGGATGTCATTTCCTTGGTGGCAAACTGGTCAGCTGGACCAGTAAGAAGCAAACTTCAGTTTCATTGTCCACTGCTGAAGCTGAATACGTGTCTGCAGCCAGTTGTTGTACTCAGATACTCTGGATGAAGAACCAGTTGCTTGATTATGGTATTAAGTACTCAAAGACCCCAATCTTTTGTGATAATACCAGTGCCATTGGTATCTCGTACAATCCAGTCATGCATTCCAAAACGAAGCACATTGATCTCAGGTATCATTTTATCCGTGATCATATTATGAAAAACAACATTGAACTCCATTTTATTCCCACTGACAAACAACTCGCTGACATTTTTACTAAACCTCTAGATGTCAAAACTTTTGAATATCTTGTTGTGAGTTGGGAATGTTAAACCCTTAAATCTGGAACCTTGATATTGAACGCCATTGTGTACTACTGAGGATCTTTGATTTAAAGATTTATAAATTTATAACTGCTCAGATATTGAACGCCGTTGTGTACTATCTTTGCATTAATAGATTTCTGGATCAACATTCCAGGGGGAAAGACTTGAAAGATATTTTTGTTCTTAAAAATGTTTTAAGTTCAGGGGGAATTTATTAATTTATTTTCTCACTGGACAAATTCTTCAGAAAATATTACTGGTACTTTGTAAATGTGTCCCTCTCACTGGTAATTGGACAGGTTGAAGTGCGTGTTTGAGGTGACTTTTGTCTCCTTGTAAATGTATCCCTCTCATTTGTCTGTATTAGTTGACGTGCATGTTTGAGGTCACCAGTCTCTTTCAAATGGTTTTCACTGGTACTTTACTGGAGTGTCCCTCCAGTGTACCATCAGTACATGCGTCACTGGACTAATCCACCAGTGATACTGGAGTGTCCAGTCAACCTCCAGATGCACTGAAATGAGTCATAATATTTTTTAAATACTTGGTCATTGTGCGTGCCACGTAAGCAAACTTTTTAAAGATATTTATCTTATAATCCTACGTGGCATGTAAATTTTTCAAAGAAATGATGGTGTTTTTACCTTGAAAAGACAAAAAGTGCAACTTGATACTATTTGTGAGTTGTAAACCGTCACACATTAATGTTTGATGTGATGTAATTAATGCGGATCTCAGAACCTCGATCAAAATTATATTTGATTTCATTCTCTCTCCTATATATACCCACTTTCAATTTCATTTGCATTTACTTCGAACATATTTACTCCCAAATCCTTTCAAATTCCTTCATTTAATTTCTTCATTCAATTTCCAATCATAATCATCTCTCATATTTACTCCATTTCCATTCAATTCTTCATCAAATCTTCATCAAAACCCTAAATATTCAATTTCATCTTCATCTATTCATCATAAAATGGCACCAAGACAATCCAAATCGCTTAAAAATCTGCTCGCCGCTGAATATGCTCCGACTGAAAATGTTGATAGGGCACCTCATATCACATTAGAGGCAAAAGCTATAAGAATAAACATGAATAACTGGATGGCCAGACTTTCACTTTCCAGTGTTCATGATGCCCAATCTGTTATTGAGAGATTAAATACATTTTTTCTCTCATGTCCATTATATGGTGCTTTGACCTTAAATCCAGGGAGGGTGTACCATGATTATCTATGTAAATTCTGGTACACTGCACAATATGATGATGCAACTTCATCAATTACTTATTCTCTGAAGCAAGGTACCAGATCCTTGGGTTTCACTGTTAGTTTACTCAGGTCTGTTCTACAATTAAATTATTTTGAACAGAATGAGTTGCCCATTGAACTTCCCTCTGGTATCAATACAAGGGAAGTGTGCAGACTGATGGGGTACACAGATATTGTGGATGAGCATGGCCAGCTATCCAGGAAGGGAACAGTCTACATGAGCAAACTGACAGACTCATGGAGATTCTTCTTCACACATATCGTTGAATGTTTGGGAGGCAGTTCTGGAGGGTTGAACCAGATAAATCAAACTCATCTCCAGATTGCCTACTGTTACGACCAGTTCACCTGGAACTGGCCAGTCACCAGTTCACACTGACCAGTCACCAGTTGCATCTGGTGACCCAGTAAACTGGTGACCAAGATGATTTGTCGAGAAATATATTGAAGTCCAGTTGCACCGTACAGTTAACGCAACTGAAGACTTCCTCCAGTTGAGAACTGACCAAGTTGAAGAAGCATTCCAGTTGAAGTCGAAGACAACAAATGGAAGATAGAGAATGGCAATGGCAGCGAAGCCCAGTTGGCATTCTAGTCAGTTATAAACTGGAGACCATCAGTGGAAAGCCCTTACAAAGCTTTACACTGATTACGAGGAATTGACTTGTATGCTTTATGTACCTTTACCCGGATAATAAGCCTTATCTTATTATTTAAGTATTAAAAGGTACATAAAGGTGGTTATGTAAAGTCACTTTAACATGCGACTTTACACTGCCTTTTAAGGAATTAAATGCTATTCCTTAAATGCTCCCAACCACATTTGTACGGCTAAAGTTAACATCCCAATGTTAACTTTGCCTATAAATACAAGTCATTGCACAACCAAGAATATTACTTCTTCGAATAAACTTCGATAGAATTCACACTTTGCAAACCTGCAATATTCATGGCGAACTTGTGCAATCTTCTCTCAATCGCTAAAAGGAACATTTCACAACTTTAAGTGTTTCGATTGTCTTGAGAAATTCCGAGTGTAGATCAATTGTATTTCATAGGTTGTTAGGATATTTACATTCGTGTATTATCTTGGTTCCGCATTAACGCGTGTTAGGGCTCATAAACGCGTGTTAGGGCTCATAAACGCGTGTTAGGGCTCATAAACGCGTGTTAGGGCTCATAAACGCGTGTTAGGGCTCATAAACGCGTGTTAGGGCTCATAAACGCGTGTTAGGGCTCATAAACGCGTGTTAGGGCTCATAAACGCGTGTTAGGGCTCATAAACGCGTGTTAGGGCTCATAAACGCGTGTTAGGGCTCATAAACGCGTGTTAGGGCTCATAAACGCGTGTTAGGGCTCATAAACGCGTGTTAGGGCTCATAAACGCGTGTTAGGGCTCATAAACGCGTGTTAGGGCTCATAAACGCGTGTTAGGGCTCATAAACGCGTGTTAGGGCTCATAAACGCGTGTTAGGGCTCATAAACGCGTGTTAGGGCTCATAAACGCGTGTTAGGGCTCATAAACGCGTGTTAGGGCTCATAAACGCGTGTTAGGGCTCATAAACGCGTGTTAGGGCTCATAAACGCGTGTTAGGGCTCATAAACGCGTGTTAGGGCTCATAAACGCGTGTTAGGGCTCATAAACGCGTGTTAGGGCTCATAAACGCGTGTTAGGGCTCATAAACGCGTGTTAGGGCTCATAAACGCGTGTTAGGGCTCATAAACGCGTGTTAGGGCTCATAAACGCGTGTTAGGGCTCATAAACGCGTGTTAGGGCTCATAAACGCGTGTTAGGGCTCATAAACGCGTGTTAGGGCTCATAAACGCGTGTTAGGGCTCATAAACGCGTGTTAGGGCTCATAAACGCGTGTTAGGGCTCATAAACGCGTGTTAGGGCTCATAAACGCGTGTTAGGGCTCATAAACGCGTGTTAGGGCTCATAAACGCGTGTTAGGGCTCATAAACGCGTGTTAGGGCTCATAAACGCGTGTTAGGGCTCATAAACGCGTGTTAGGGCTCATAAACGCGTGTTAGGGCTCATAAACGCGTGTTAGGGCTCATAAACGCGTGTTAGGGCTCATAAACGCGTGTTAGGGCTCATAAACGCGTGTTAGGGCTCATAAACGCGTGTTAGGGCTCATAAACGCGTGTTAGGGCTCATAAACGCGTGTTAGGGCTCATAAACGCGTGTTAGGGCTCATAAACGCGTGTTAGGGCTCATAAACGCGTGTTAGGGCTCATAAACGCGTGTTAGGGCTCATAAACGCGTGTTAGGGCTCATAAACGCGTGTTAGGGCTCATAAACGCGTGTTAGGGCTCATAAACGCGTGTTAGGGCTCATAAACGCGTGTTAGGGCTCATAAACGCGTGTTAGGGCTCATAAACGCGTGTTAGGGCTCATAAACGCGTGTTAGGGCTCATAAACGCGTGTTAGGGCTCATAAACGCGTGTTAGGGCTCATAAACGCGTGTTAGGGCTCATAAACGCGTGTTAGGGCTCATAAACGCGTGTTAGGGCTCATAAACGCGTGTTAGGGCTCATAAACGCGTGTTAGGGCTCATAAACGCGTGTTAGGGCTCATAAACGCGTGTTAGGGCTCATAAACGCGTGTTAGGGCTCATAAACGCGTGTTAGGGCTCATAAACGCGTGTTAGGGCTCATAAACGCGTGTTAGGGCTCATAAACGCGTGTTAGGGCTCATAAACGCGTGTTAGGGCTCATAAACGCGTGTTAGGGCTCATAAACGCGTGTTAGGGCTCATAAACGCGTGTTAGGGCTCATAAACGCGTGTTAGGGCTCATAAACGCGTGTTAGGGCTCATAAACGCGTGTTAGGGCTCATAAACGCGTGTTAGGGCTCATAAACGCGTGTTAGGGCTCATAAACGCGTGTTAGGGCTCATAAACGCGTGTTAGGGCTCATAAACGCGTGTTAGGGCTCATAAACGCGTGTTAGGGCTCATAAACGCGTGTTAGGGCTCATAAACGCGTGTTAGGGCTCATAAACGCGTGTTAGGGCTCATAAACGCGTGTTAGGGCTCATAAACGCGTGTTAGGGCTCATAAACGCGTGTTAGGGCTCATAAACGCGTGTTAGGGCTCATAAACGCGTGTTAGGGCTCATAAACGCGTGTTAGGGCTCATAAACGCGTGTTAGGGCTCATAAACGCGTGTTAGGGCTCATAAACGCGTGTTAGGGCTCATAAACGCGTGTTAGGGCTCATAAACGCGTGTTAGGGCTCATAAACGCGTGTTAGGGCTCATAAACGCGTGTTAGGGCTCATAAACGCGTGTTAGGGCTCATAAACGCGTGTTAGGGCTCATAAACGCGTGTTAGGGCTCATAAACGCGTGTTAGGGCTCATAAACGCGTGTTAGGGCTCATAAACGCGTGTTAGGGCTCATAAACGCGTGTTAGGGCTCATAAACGCGTGTTAGGGCTCATAAACGCGTGTTAGGGCTCATAAACGCGTGTTAGGGCTCATAAACGCGTGTTAGGGCTCATAAACGCGTGTTAGGGCTCATAAACGCGTGTTAGGGCTCATAAACGCGTGTTAGGGCTCATAAACGCGTGTTAGGGCTCATAAACGCGTGTTAGGGCTCATAAACGCGTGTTAGGGCTCATAAACGCGTGTTAGGGCTCATAAACGCGTGTTAGGGCTCATAAACGCGTGTTAGGGCTCATAAACGCGTGTTAGGGCTCATAAACGCGTGTTAGGGCTCATAAACGCGTGTTAGGGCTCATAAACGCGTGTTAGGGCTCATAAACGCGTGTTAGGGCTCATAAACGCGTGTTAGGGCTCATAAACGCGTGTTAGGGCTCATAAACGCGTGTTAGGGCTCATAAACGCGTGTTAGGGCTCATAAACGCGTGTTAGGGCTCATAAACGCGTGTTAGGGCTCATAAACGCGTGTTAGGGCTCATAAACGCGTGTTAGGGCTCATAAACGCGTGTTAGGGCTCATAAACGCGTGTTAGGGCTCATAAACGCGTGTTAGGGCTCATAAACGCGTGTTAGGGCTCATAAACGCGTGTTAGGGCTCATAAACGCGTGTTAGGGCTCATAAACGCGTGTTAGGGCTCATAAACGCGTGTTAGGGCTCATAAACGCGTGTTAGGGCTCATAAACGCGTGTTAGGGCTCATAAACGCGTGTTAGGGCTCATAAACGCGTGTTAGGGCTCATAAACGCGTGTTAGGGCTCATAAACGCGTGTTAGGGCTCATAAACGCGTGTTAGGGCTCATAAACGCGTGTTAGGGCTCATAAACGCGTGTTAGGGCTCATAAACGCGTGTTAGGGCTCATAAACGCGTGTTAGGGCTCATAAACGCGTGTTAGGGCTCATAAACGCGTGTTAGGGCTCATAAACGCGTGTTAGGGCTCATAAACGCGTGTTAGGGCTCATAAACGCGTGTTAGGGCTCATAAACGCGTGTTAGGGCTCATAAACGCGTGTTAGGGCTCATAAACGCGTGTTAGGGCTCATAAACGCGTGTTAGGGCTCATAAACGCGTGTTAGGGCTCATAAACGCGTGTTAGGGCTCATAAACGCGTGTTAGGGCTCATAAACGCGTGTTAGGGCTCATAAACGCGTGTTAGGGCTCATAAACGCGTGTTAGGGCTCATAAACGCGTGTTAGGGCTCATAAACGCGTGTTAGGGCTCATAAACGCGTGTTAGGGCTCATAAACGCGTGTTAGGGCTCATAAACGCGTGTTAGGGCTCATAAACGCGTGTTAGGGCTCATAAACGCGTGTTAGGGCTCATAAACGCGTGTTAGGGCTCATAAACGCGTGTTAGGGCTCATAAACGCGTGTTAGGGCTCATAAACGCGTGTTAGGGTTTCTAAACACGTGCTAGGGTTCCCAAACGCGTGCTAGGGTTCCCAAACGCGTGCTAGGGTTCATAAACTCGTGTTACTATTCCTGCTTTACGCGTCAGTTTTCAAACGTCAATAACT
Source organism: Erigeron breviscapus (assembly GCA_034093135.1). NCBI lineage: Eukaryota > Viridiplantae > Streptophyta > Magnoliopsida > Asterales > Asteraceae > Erigeron > Erigeron breviscapus. The sequence continues at coordinate 62,953,233 of CM067174.1, read as the reverse complement.
TTTGAACCGTGAGTCCGTTTTAGTCGTATGACCTATCGTTGGAATCGTAAGGGAGTCTAGTTTCTTGTAGTAACACTCTTTTTATATGAATCTTTGGTCATTTCTAAAAAGGTTGAGTCGAATGAGTTCTTCTCTTACACGTTAATGTTGGAAAGGCGTTTAGGGTTTGTGACTTGACCTAATTGTGCTAAACCAACTTGTTTATGATTGTAGAGTTGACATTATGATATATTGATGTATAATTATAGGTTGTGGACGTGTGGACCGTAATACTCGCCTGTAATCTCGTACTAGCTTCTTTATCGAACAAGGTGAGTTTCGTATCTCCCTACTCGCTTGAGATTCGGGCTGAAAAGTGTAAACCTGGCGTGTTTACTTGCATTTGTTGATTTATTGATTGTTTGACTTGATTGTTGGTTTGATGTGGCAGTTCGTTTCGTTTGTTTGTCTTGGGTTATGTTTTAGTTAAGTATTACATATATATACATTAGGATAGACGTACATACGTGGAAGTCGGTTATGCCTTCATTGGGTTTTAGATGTGGTGGGAAGGCTGCGGGTGACCCTATATATAAGCATCTGGGACTTGAAGAAAGTAGAATCCTCTGAAGTATATGTACGTATAGTCGGTTTAAATTGTGATTAGTGGCTTATGTTGTTGATTATTGATCGTTGGCGTATGAATGTCGTATATTGGTTGTTGGGTTATGGTTGACGAATACTGATTGTTGGCACAGGTTTATCGTATGTGATTGTTGGCACAGGTTTATCGTATATTGATTGTTGGTTCATGATTTATGCATTTACATTCGATTGTAAGCTTCGCATACATTGTTGATGACCCTCGGCAGGGGATTGCCGACATCCTGGTGCATAGATGTATGCACCCATTTTGGATGTAGACCTGACTCCGAGTATATAGACATATATATCTCGATGATTTTGAGATACAGCCTTGTTCATTGCGATGACAGAAGGGTATCGTTGCATTGGTGACTTGAGCTCACGCATAGGATAGGCATGTTTGCTTATTCATGCATCTGGCACTTACATTGATTTGCATATCATTCGTGCATTCTCATTTCACATTTACTTATCTTGTGTAATCTTGTTGTGAGATGTTATTGTGTGGCTTAGAGGCTCGCTGTAAGTCATGCCTAGCCTCTATTCGTATATTGTGATTATTATCGTTGGTTCCTTGCGAACCATTACTACGAACTCACCAACCTTGTGTTGACTATGCTTAGTACACTTTTCAGGTAATCAGGTTCTCCCCGGACGTGGAGTTTAGTTGCTTGCATGCTGTTGAACCCAGGCTTTGGACTTTATGGATCCAGGATTCATTGGCCTTCTTTTGCATTATACTTAGGATCGTTTTGCCATCATTCGGATTGTTCTTTGTAACTTTGATGGTTATCTGCTCCTTATGTATTTTGTTACTTGTTTCGTTTTGTAATGGATTCACTGAATCTCTATTTGCATTTAGCTTGTTCTATTGTAATTCCACCTTGCGCTATATGATTTCCGTGATATTCTGAGCCTCGGCTTGGGGTGTTACAACTGGTCATCTCCAGTTCAGTGCATATATTGCAAAGTAACTCCACCATCGACATAGAGGTGTCTTCAGTAGTACCATCTAACGAGTTGGGACTTACACCTACTGCCTCTGGTTTGGACTCAGAGTGGATTTTGCTCAGATCCTATTTGATGATCTGGTAGAGCGTCTTAGAGTGAAAGGTAGAAAAGCCTTTGTTCCGTATATCCGTTTTCTTTCACTGATGTTTAAAAGAGCTCTTGGAGACCAGTACGATTATGAAACTACTCACTTTTCTGTGAGTGAGTATATGAGGGATCTGACCAACCTAAGATCTCCACTGAATGAGGTAGATATTCCTCAGTCCATGCTCTCTTTTCAAAGGGAAGAAGTAGAAGTGGCTCCAGGTAGAGGTCAAGTTGGTGAAGGACCCTCTGGTGACCAAGATATACAAATTATAGAAGCTGTACAACCCATTAAACAAGTGGCTCCTGAAGGTCAAGGACCAGAAAATGTTGAACCTTCCAGACGACCAAGATCAAGGCGTCTGATGAGAGCTGGAGTTCAGGTGAATCCAGAAAGACATCCTGGTGATGTAATGAATTTGGATGGGTCTCCGATTTTTGAACCTGAAGAGAATGTTGAACAAGTTATTGAGCAAGAGAATGTACAGGTTATTGGGCAGGTGACTGATGACAAGATGTTCAGACTGATGAACAAGTATCTGGTGAGCAAGAGGCTCGAATCGATTTGAATGTTGAAGCAAGTGAACAGGCTGGTGAACTGGTTGGTGCTCAGGCTGGTGATACAATTGTTGGTGAAATGTTTTGGGATGAGGCTGATTCTCCCATGTCAGAAGATCAAAATTTTGATGTGAATATGAACTTTCTGGGTGAGGATGTTGTACAAGTTGAAAGTCTACCAGAAATGCCACCACCTCCACCAGAAACAAATATGCCGCCACCAGAATCAGAAATGCCACCACCTCCACCAGAATCAAACATGCCACCACCACCACCACCTTCAATTCCACAATCCACTCCTTACTTTAATCCATTCACAATCCAAACTTCACAATCTCAACCTCCACCACTTGAAACTCCAGTCAACGTATCTGAACAAGGTGCGCTGGACTCAACAGTTGTAACATCTGAAGCTGCAACTGAAGAGGTCTGGGTACAAGTACCATTAATGACCAGATTGACTTCTCATCTTGAACCTCCCAGTGGTCTCTCCACTTCGTCTTCAGCCGAGGTCCAAGGCCTTCTAAGTAAGGTGGCGGACCTGGAGAGATCACTCCAGACTTCATCGCAGGTTATTTCAGACTTTAAATCTTTATTAACAAATAACCTTGCATCTGAGATGAATATATTTGCTGGAAATGAGAAGCTTGTTTTTGAGAAGCTTGATGAACTAGTACTGGCCACTAATAACAACACTGAAAACATCAAAGTGGCAGTCCAGGGATTGGAGACAAGGCTGGTGAACTCTGTTCAAACTGCAGTGAAAGGTGAACTTGTTCAACCACTGGCAGGTCTGAAAGAAGAGGTTCAGAAGTTGGTTACCAGGATAAGTTCTCTGGAAAGCAGGCCCACACTTGATCAGGCTGCTGTTGTTAGCACGATTAGTGATGAATGTACAAAGAAGTTCAGAATTAGTATGTTGAAAGAAATATCTGAAGAAATTTCTGAGTCTGTTCTTCGAACTATTCAAGATGGGCTGTTACCCCAAGTGGAGAAGTTGATAGAACAAGAATTGCCAAAGCACTTGCCTCAAGAAGTTGACTTTGTTAAAAAGTGCAGGCACTCAAGAAAATTGTGACTGATACAACTCCAGTGGCTGGAAGAACCTTTGGTGCACTGGACAGACATATGCTAGAACAATTATGGAATGATCTCAAGTCCAGAACTGGTGATCATTCCAAGGGGGAAAAGTCGTCTGGTGACCAAGAAGGTTTGATAAGGAAGAAGAAGGAAGTTGTTGCCAGTGCTGTTGAAAAGGCCTTTGCTACTGAAAGCATTGTGCAACAAAAACAAGTGACTGGTACTGATGCTAGTGCACGATTAGCACATAGAGCATTTGGCACTGAAGCCACTATGCTGACTGAAGAAGCTGCTGGTACTGAAGCCAGTGAGCCCCAGTTTGAATCTTTCCTAGATATTCCAACTACTCTGAAGTCTGTTAAAGGAAAAGAACAAATGGTATCTGGAGAAGAAGAACAAACTGCTGAAGAATCATCAGAGTTTCCCACTACTGATGATGAAACCTCTAAGAAGCTGGAACAAGAATGCATAATGATAGAGATCTTTAAGAGAAATCAAAGAGATGAACTGCTGGCCCATCAAAGGGAGATGGCAACTATGGGGACTCTGGACTCTTATAATGCTGGCAGGTTAGGCATAAACATTGATGTGTACAAAAAGATGAAGGAAGACCCCAGAGTTCATCAATGTCTGAATGCATTGAATGATGTTCATGTACGCTCCTTTTACGCTGAAGAAGAACAGATTTATGATTCAATAATTTATGGCATTAGTGTACCAGAACTTATCAGGCAGAGGAAGAAGGAACTGGTGAACCTCCAGAAGAAGATAAGGAAAAATGCTGGTGCTCTGGAGTTAGAGTACAGAAAGAAAGTGACAGGCTTACCTAAGCTTACTGCCAAACAGCTCAAAGAAATTAAAGATGCAGATGTGAGCACATTCATTCCCCTGGACACTTCTCTGAAAATCAATCGTCAACAACTCCAGTCTACTGTAGAACAACAGAGAGTGTCAAAGGAAACTGAAGCAATGATCCAGACAGCCAAATGGAAAGACAAGTATAATGAAATGTTGAATTTCAGGGCTGATGCTAGAAGGATCACTGGTGCAGAGATTAAGCTTGCTGATAATCATGAAGGTATGTCAAAGTTTGAAATAAAGTTGACCAGGGAAGGTAACTTTACTGATGAAAGATAGAGTACTTCAGTCCAGGCGTTTGGATGGACTGAACTGAAGGAGATTGCCTTAACGTTCAGGGGGAAGACAAATGTGTCGACTGATGTTAAAGCATTTCTGAAGAGGGTTGAGAACGTATGAAGAAGAAAGCAACAGATGAAAGTTGCAATAGGCATGAAATCGCCAGAATCAGTACCATCTTCTCCATCACCAAAGAGAAAGGCTTTTGAAGATGCTCCAGGACAGACATCGAAGAGAAGGGCCTGACTCTTATCATTTACTTATTGTAATTTATCGTTTGATAAAAATTGTAACTATTTATCAGTTGATGTATGTAATATTAGTTGCAATTTTTGATTCATAAAAGTAAATGATCAGATTTAGTCTAAGTTAGAACTTAAAAGATGAAACTGAAAACACTCATGATCTATAAAGTGTTTTCCAGTAACTTAGATTTTTTAGACTAAAATCAAAACTTGTGTTTTTCAAGCATACAAAGTTGTATAGATTTAAGCTTGAAAACACTTGCATTATTTCTAAACAAATAGGGGGAATTTGTTAGGTCCAGATTTACTGGACTCGCTCTAGACTCGACTACTGGAGCCTTACTGAAGATCTGTCCAGAAACGTGTTCTACTGGACCTACTCCAAACTTAGAAACTGGAGTCCCTATGAAGATTTGTTCAGAAATAATGGAAGACCAGTGAGCAAATACTTGTATAGGAAATCTGGTGTATAATCCAGATTAGCTCACTGGACTTTACCCTAGTCCAGATCTACTCTACTGAAGACATTCTCACTGAAGTCAAAGACTGAAGTCAGAATAAAGAAGACTGACAAATGGCGGAGTCCATTGGAAGTCTTACCAGATCTGTACACTGGAGGATTGTCAGTGTTCTAGACCTTACAAGTCTGAACACTGATATCGAGGAATTGACTTTTGCCTTTACACACTTTCCAAAGAACACTCCACTTGTTCTTTACCAAAGTTTATACGTGTGTAAAGGTGGTTGGTTAAAAGAATAAAGTCATATTGATGTAACTTTATCCTTGTACCATTAACCAATACATTTAATGTTCTTGTCGGTTCATTAAATGCATGCAACCATATTTGTACGACACAAAATTCACTAGTGAATTTTGTTGCCTATAAATACAAAGTCATTTCTTTGAGAAAATTACTTTAAAGCATACATTTAGCATTAGAGTGAATTTCTCTAAATACTCTCGATCTTAAACAGGGATACTTCACAACTTTAAGTATCTCGATCCAAAAGAGTTATTTCACAAATATAGATCATTTGTAATTCATAGGTTGTTAGGATACATACTTATTTGTATTATCTTGATTCCGCACAACCTTGTATTTTATTTAACATCATAAATAAAATACACCTTGAAAAATACATAATGTTCCACTTTACTTGTTTATTGCTTTAAGTCTTGTATTACTTTGTTTATATACTTGCATTTATATTTAAGTAATACTAGTCCATTCTAGTGATTATTAGACTTGTTGTATTTTACACTTCTGGGTTTAAACCATCGTATTTGGGACCTCACACTTGAAATCTGGAGTCCCTGTGAAGATTTGTTCAGAAATAATGGAAGACCAGTGAGCAAATACTTGTATAGGAAATCTGGAGACATCCTCCAGATTAGCTCACTGGACTTCACCCCAGTCCAGATCTACTCTACTGAAGACATTCTCACTGAAGTCAAAGACTGAAGTCAGAATAAAGAAGACTGACAAATGGCGGAGTCCACTGAAAGTCTTACCAGATCTACGACTGGAGGTTTGTCAGTGTTCTAGACCTTACAAGTCTGAACACTGATATCGAGGAATTGACTTTTGCCTTTACACACTTTCCAAAGAACACTCCACTTGTTCTTTACCAAAGTTTATACGTGTGTAAAGGTGGTTGGTTAAAAGAATAAAGTCATATTGATGTAACTTTATCCTTGTACCATTAACCAATACATTTAATGTTCTTGTCGGTTCATTAAATGCATGCAACCATATTTGTACGACACAAAATTCACTAGTGAATTTTGTTGCCTATAAATACAAAGTCATTTCTTTGAGAAAATTACTTTAAAGCATACATTTAGCATTAGAGTGAATTTCTCTAAATACTCTCGATCTTAAACAGGGATACTTCACAACTTTAAGTATCTCGATCCAAAAGAGTTATTTCACAAATATAGATCATTTGTAATTCATAGGTTGTTAGGATACATACTTATTTGTATTATCTTGATTCCGCACAACCTTGTATTTTATTTAACATCATAAATAAAATACACCTTGAAAAATACATAATGTTCCACTTTACTTGTTTATTGCTTTAAGTCTTGTATTACTTTGTTTATATACTTGCATTTATATTTAAGTAATACTAGTCCATTCTAGTGATTATTAGACTTGTTGTATTTTACACTTCTGGGTTTAAACCATCGTATTTGGGACCTCACACTTGAAATCTGGAGTCCCTGTGAAGATTTGTTCAGAAATAATGGAAGACCAGTGAGCAAATACTTGTATAGGAAATCTGGAGACATCCTCCAGATTAGCTCACTGGACTTCACCCCAGTCCAGATCTATTCTACTGAAGACATTCTCACTGAAGTCAAAGACTGAAGTCAGAATAAAGAAGACTGACAAATGGCGGAGTCCACTGAAAGTCTTACCAGATCTACGACTGGAGGTTTGTCAGTGTTCTAGACCTTACAAGTCTGAACACTGATATCGAGGAATTGACTTTTGCCTTTACACACTTTCCAAAGAACATTCCACTTGTTCTTTACCAAAGTGCTTACGTGTGTAAAGGTGGTTGGTTAAAAGGATTATTATCATATTGATGTGACTTTATCCTTGTACCTTAACCAATGCATTTAATGACCTTGTCGGTTCATTAAATGCATGCAACCATATTTGTACGACACAAAATTCACTAGTGAATTTTGTTGCCTATAAATACAAAGTCATTTCTTTGAGAAAATTACTTTAAAGCATACATTTAGCATTAGAGTGAATTTCTCTAAATACTCTCGATCTTAAACAGGGATACTTCACAACTTTAAGTATCTCGATCCAAAAGAGTTATTTCACAAATATAGATCATTTGTAATTCATAGGTTGTTAGGATACATACTTATTTGTATTATCTTGATTCCGCACAACCTTGTATTTTATTTAACATCATAAATAAAATACACCTTGAAAAATACATAATGTTCCACTTTACTTGTTTATTGCTTTAAGTCTTGTATTACTTTGTTTATATACTTGCATTTATATTTAAGTAATACTAGTCCATTCTAGTGATTATTAGACTTGTTGTATTTTACACTTCTGGGTTTAAACCATCGTATTTGGGACCTCACACTTGAAATCTGGAGTCCCTGTGAAGATTTGTTCAGAAATAATGGAAGACCAGTGAGCAAATACTTGTATAGGAAATCTGGTGTATAATCCAGATTAGCTCACTGGACTTTACCCTAGTCCAGATCTACTCTACTGAAGACATTCTCACTGAAGTCAAAGACTGAAGTTAGAATAAAGAAGACTGACAAATGGCGGAGTCCACTGAAAGTCTTACCAGATCTACGACTGGAGGTTTGTCAGTGTTCTAGACCTTACAAGTCTGAACACTGATATCGAGGAATTGACTTTTGCCTTTACACACTTTCCAAAGAACACTCCACTTGTTCTTTACCAAAGTGCTTACGTGTGTAAAGGTGGTTGGTTAAAAGGATTATTATCATATTGATGTGACTTTATCCTTGTACCTTAACCAATGCATTTAATGACCTTGTCGGTTCATTAAATGCATGCAACCATATTTGTACGACACAAATTCACTGGTGAATTTGTTGCCTATAAATACAAAGTCATTTCTTCGTTAAAATTACTTTTAGCATTAAAGGTGAATTTGTCTAAATACTCTCGATCTTAAACAGGGATACTTCACAACTTTAAGTATCTCGATCTAAAAGAGTCATTTGGCAAATATAGATCATTTGTAATTCATAGGTTGTTAGGATACTTACATATTTTGTATTATCTTGATTCCGCACAACCTTGTATTTTATTTAACATCATAAATAAAATACACTTGAAAAATTACATTGTGTTCCACCTTTATTTTATTGCTTTTAGTCTTGTATTACTTTGTTTATATACTTGCATTTATATTTAAGTAATACTAGTCCAATCTAGTGTTTATTAGACTTGTTGTATTTTACATTCTGGGTTAACCATCAAGAGAGTTTGGAACTCACAAATACTACTTCTACCTATTCTGCTGGGAGCATGCTCTTTATGCAACCGGAGGAAATTCCATGTAAACCCAAGGCTAATCTAAATAGTGAAGTGGGACAGTCTAAAAGTAATGGCGAACTTGTCTAAAGTAAATAAATAGAGTAATACAACTATAATCTTAACTATATATGATACTGATCATTTCTATCTACTTGAATATGCTTAGAATGCATGTACGAGGTCTAAATATTGTGCAAATCCATATCTATAAATACACATTAGTTCATATATTTATATCCACATGCTTTATATATTTCAAATCCATATCTATAAATACACATTAGTTCATATATTTATATCCACATGCTTTTACAGGTTCTGGTGTTCTTATAGATTCGGAAACCAAATATCATGCCAAAAAAATTTTTTCTGTTCACTCATCAACATTTATAGCTATCCTACTTCCGAGAGTCGGTTTTATGCTTAATTATGTGCTTCATCTATAAGGTAACACATAATTAATTGGTTTAATTTACAAACAAATTGCTAAAGTGTTTTATTTATAGACCAAACGAGTTGTACTACTCAAAGAAAAACCAAGCAGATAGATCAACTAAGTGACAATACTATAAGAACCAAATGATATCAGCATGCAAAAAAATACACCTAAACCGGGCAATACAAGAAACTAAATCAAGCAGCAATCTTAGCTTCATTACATTACTGGCAAACTAAACTTCACCCTAACAGACTAACCCCGAAAAAAAGTACCAATATGAATTAATAGCAAATTTCAAAAGACAACACAAACTAGCAATACACTTTTTCATGTAGGCACAAACATGTACAATTTAAATGATAGTAAATTGGTTCAATGAAAAGTGTAGACCTTACCATTGAGTGTACAAGATTGGCTATCGAACGAGAGCCCCCCTGCTTATATTAACCTTTTTTTGTCTGTTACCTTCCATCTTATCACTATAATTCTAGAAAATCAAAAATTGAAAATGTATCATGGTTTGTAAAATGAAAAAAAAAAAAGTAAACGCATATGTATTTTGATTTGTAAAATAAAGTTAGCACACATACCCGGGTTTTTTCCAGCCCCAATATTTGCACATGTGATTCCAGTTTCTGGACGACAGCCAGGTTTTATTTTTTTTCTTGCCAATTCAGGATTGTCTTTCCCTCCAACACTCTTCCAGTGCCTACTCAATTCACCTCGGTAGCGTTTCCAATGTTCACGTAGTCGAGCATCCACATAGTCCATAAATTTCAAATCTGTTCGTAACAACTCGAACTTTCCCTGGATTTCATACATATCTTAGTAGTAGAACTGAAATTGCAACGAGTAACAAAATTTAAAACTTTACATTGAAATTGAAAATATACACAACTTACTTGTAATTTTTCATACATCAAAGTTTTGTGATCTTGCGGAATTGAGTCCCATCTATGATACTCCATTGAACAAACATTGCGAATAATGATTCCACATTCAGTCGCAAATTTTGTTGCTGAAGGCCCAACGAAGGCCTTTGTGCCTTTAGCCATTTTCAAGGAAACTTTGGTACCATTAGGCAAAACTTCTAAAGTCTTTATTAACTTTTTGTTTGTATTTTGCTTGCGTTTTTTGGGTTCCTTAACAGATTCTTCGGGAGGTTGACCAGCAACTTCTTGTACATTTGGCTGAATAGGTGCGACTGGATCATTATTTGGTTCTTCAATAGGGGCGGACTCCGCATTGCTTGCTTCTCCAACCGGTGGGTCTTCAGCAACAACAGTATGAGAAATAGGTGCTTCTATAGAAACTAATTGAAATGGGCAAAGAGCAAAACTGTAAGACGATAGATCCTTATAGAAATTTACATGTATAAAATAAAACTCGTGAAACCTATTAGAATGTGGTGGACGAGTGAGATATACTAATTGCATGTTCCATCTAAGTTCTTATGAACTGCATACATGATTCTGTAAATACAGTGAATCAGAATTAAAAATCAAAGATCGACTAGAGTTCCTGACATTATATAGCATGCAAGTTTAACTGAAACTATGAAAACCTAAGCAAATATGATGAAAATTAAACATTCCAGTTTCTAGGAATCGGCAAATAAAAAAAAGAAACAAAAAAAGCTAATATTAAGATCAGTAATAACAATAACTTGAATTTTTTAAAAGACTACCCGTCCACCCATTACGACTATGACGAAATTTTTTCTTTACTTCAATAACATTCATGATGAAAAAAGGATAACAAAAATTTAGGTAACACAAGATATTTCTTTAGGTAATGCAAGATATAACAAATGATGCCATTGTTAAAATCTTATATTCATATCCATTCTTTGTAAGATGAGCAATCTGGAAATTTAACTCTTTGTCAATATGAATGAAGTTTGAAAAAACATAAAAGAACTTTACCACTAGGTGTATTCTTTGACAAACGGGTACTGCGCTTACGAGCGGGTTTTTTTACTATTGGGCTTCCATCAAGGATGGGGCAATCTGCTTGAGCTTTCTTTCTTGTAAGAGGCACAACCATCATAAGCACCATAAATATCCACATCCTGTTGTTTACAACTTAACAAGAAAAGATAATTAGTAAACAACAATGCATTGCGAGAATAGATGGAAAGAATCTGCAACTAAATCCCCTACTCACGGAGCAAAGGTATCATACTAAATGATCATAGTTTGATGTACAGATTCACCCTCTTAAGTTTCATTTTTAGTCTTATGTCGATCGACACCTAGTTTCAATTTTAGTGATAACATCAAATCATATATTCTCAGGTTCACATTTTTCATGAGGTTATGTATTCATAAAACATGTGAAACTAGCAAGGACATGTATTCTATTTTACAGAATGAAGTAAAAGCCCACATTCTATCTAGTAACTAATATCATCATAGATTATGGAGACGTATTGCCGTAATACTTATTCTCCTTAATTATAATTTCAATGTGTCAATTATATAAAAAAATTAATAATGTTAGAGTAATTATTTTACCCTTTGAATAGATGATTTAAGAGATTGGATCCATTAGACAATAATAATCACAAGTGATTCAAGCAACCAAATAGCTATGAGTACCAATTTTTTAATAATTATTACTATGATCATAACATGAGTAATTTAAAATAAAATAAAATAAAATGGGTTTTTAATCAGCCGTCTAGCCAAAAAAAATAGCAACAATAGAAGTAACAGCAAAGAATCATCATCAACTAAAATCGACACACTCAGTCACTAACGAATTAAACACAATAAAATTGCTGTAAAAGTGAAGGAGAAACTACCGTAATATTCAAATTAATTCTGCACCGCGGTTTGAAGAAAGATGGTTAAAGGATGAATTGTGGTGAAATAAAATAGCAAATCAAAGGTTTTTCTATGTGAATGACCGAGAATAAAGAGGAAATCCCGAAATCCATGAATGCTAATTGATTGAGATCTTTCAATTTTTAGGATTCCCTCTAGTTTTTCTCTCTCAATTTTTTAGGGTTCCCTCTCAATTTTTTCCGACTTGTGTTCGTAGAAAAGTAAAACGTACGCAGCTTTCCCTTATGCTTATGTTTAATTTTTTAATGATAGATAATGTTATATGGTCTTATAATTTGATGGGGTTAGTGATGATGAAAGGACTACGTTTAAATTCATTTATGCTTATCGGCAATAATCATACTATAATTTTTATTTAGTTAATCAACCCAAAATTTTGAGTTATATTTAATTTTCAATTATTTTATAACTTCAAATTGAAAGCAAAATTTTTTTATAAGCTATAGTTAGTTTATTATAAGTCCCGTCCGATTAATGGATAGTCTTAAAATATATATATATAAAAATTTAATATATATATTAAGGTAAATATCAAAATGATAAATAACAAAACATGTGAAAAATAACAAAACATGAACAAAACAAATTTAAAAAAATAAACCTTTTTATAGTAGTAAAAGAAATCATAATCAAAATACAATTGGCAACAAACTAAATAAAAAGAGATGAAAAATAGCAATAACATAACAATTCAATATCAAATAATAAATAATTACGAACAAAATACCAAAAATAAAATTAAAGTGATATAAAAAAACCGTATGTTTTTTTGTTGAAAAATTTACTGAACTTGATTTGTTTATTAAAGATAGGAAGGAGATAAATAATATGAATGAGAATGATTAATAAAAATTTAGGTTGTATATATAATAATTATTTATTGGGAGAGTTTTAAGGATATTATATATCTTTAAAATTTAAAAAAATTTGTTTTGATAGAAAAAAGATTTATGATAGAGTTTTAAATATAATTATCTATTTAATAAGCAAAAAAATATAAAAAATGAAACAGCTAGATTAATTAGAAGGGGGAATAGGTTTAAAAAAAGGGATTAGGGATGTCAAGTGTATTGATTAGTGGGTTAACGAATAGTAGATTGTAAATAACAGCCCCAAACATGAATTGTTTCATGACCAGTTTAGGCAGTGCTGTGAGTTGGCTCGAGCATTGACAAACCTTTCTTCAAACTATACTATGGATAGATGTGGATATAGATATTGAAGTTATTATAATAAATATGTCTAGGTATATGATTATTTTGTTTATAATTATTAGAAAGTGTAGAATGTCTTTTTAATTATCATGTCATATAAACTTTATAATATTTATTTCAATAAAAAAATAACTCTTTATATGTTTAATACAGATCCTATCTAATATTATTAAATAAAATGTCATTTTTTAAATACTTAATGTAATAGTTATTTTTATTTTATATATTATTATTGTGTTGTTGATTTATTAGCTTTATAATTATTGTGTTAGTTGATATTTAGTTTTATATCAAAGTTATAATGCATAATGATAAAAACTGCATATATTGTTTTAATAATAATTCTTTTATTTTAAAATTTTAATTAACATGTCCAGGTTGAATCCGGATTAAATAGCTAGTTCTACATTAACTTGCCATTTTGAAATAATGAATATAATAGTTATTTTGATCTGTTTGTTTTCATACAAGGGTTTAAAATGGTCTAATCTAAATGATAAATAATTTGAGTAATTCCATGTTTTTTAGTGTCATTCGGTTTATAGTATTAAATAAATAAATTATGATTAGAGTAATAAAAACCAAGGAATGAATTTTATACTACAATATAATAACATGATAGATGTTTAGTAAAAATCTTAGAATTACCTTAAAATTTTATAATTACATCAAAACTCAGTCGAACTTATAAGCACAGTAGATGAAATAAACCACTGGCGGAACTACACCTAGACGACGGGTAGCTCGGGCTAACGGGTCCGTTAAGTTTTTGTAGTATAATTTTTCTGAAAAATGATGTATTTATTGGTAGTACGAGTCAAATAAATATGGAATACCGGTCATGTAACTAATTTTAAACGAATATAACTTATAAAGATATATTTGTGCTAATAAATATGAAAAGAATACTCCAAAAGTGACAAAAACTCTTAAAAAGCTACCAAAAATAGACAAAAATCCTTAATAAAGTGCTAAAAGTTGTAACAGTCTAAACGTTATTATTACTTTGCGGCGATACGAGGCTAACGAAACAAATTTTGTGCTACGAGCTATATTTGATCATGGTTCTGCCACTGAAATAACCTTGTGTTTTCGAACGATAAACTCAAAACTTTAAAAATAAAGACACCATGATTTTGAAAATAAAAAGACACTATGATTATAATCCCTTATAAAACATATTGACTAATTACATATGATTCGGCTAACATGCTATCAAAAAAAGGTTATAAAGATAATTATATAACATATGATGGGAAAACCAAATAGAGAAACACCAAGATTTACAGAGGGATAACGATTTATGTAAAAACTGTGAGTCCCAAACTCTCTTGATGGTTTAACCCAGAATGTAAAATACAACAAGTCTAATACGCACTAGATTGGACTAGTATTACTTGAATATAAATGTAAGTATATAGACAAAGTAATACACGACTTAATGTAATAAATAAAGGTGGAACACAATGTAATATTTTCAAGTGTATTTTATTTATGATGTTAAATAAAATACAAAGTTGTGCGGAATCAAGATAATACAAATATGTAAGTATCCTAACAACCTATGAATTACAAATGATCTATATTTGCCAAATAAACTCTTTGGATCGAGATACTTAAAGTTGTGAAGTATCCCTGTTACGATCGAGAGTATTTAGACAAATTCACCTTTAATGCTAAAAGTAATTTTAACAAAGAAATGACTTTGTATTTATAGGCAAACAAATTCACCAGTGAATTTGTGCCATACAAATATGGTTGCATGCATTTAATGAACCGACAAGGTCATTAAATGCATTGGTTAAATTACAAGGATAAAGTCACATCAATATGACTTTATTCTTTTAACCAACCACCTTTACACACGTATGTACTTTAGTAAAGAACAAGTGGAATGTTCTTTGGAAAGTGTGTAAAGGCAAAAAGTCAATTCCTCGTAATCAGTGTTCAGACTTGTAAGGTCTAGAACACTGACAAACCTCCAGTCGTAGATCTGGTAAGACTTCCAGTGGACTCCGCCATTTGTCAGTCTTCTTTATTCTGACTTCAATCTTTGACTTCAGTGAGAATGTCTTCAGTAGAATAGATCTGGACTGGGGTGAAGTCCAGTGAGCTAATCTGGAGGATGTCTCCAGATTTTCCTATACAAGTATTTTGCTCACTGGTCTTCCATTATTTCTGGACAAATCTTCAGGGTCGCTCCAGTATTCAAGTCTGGTAAATATTATTCTGGACAAGTCTTCAGAGACTTTCCAGTCTTCAAGTCTGGAGCGAGTCTAGTAAATCTGGACCTAACAAATTCCCCCTATTTGTTTAGAAATAATGCAAGGTTTTTCAAGCTTATATCTATACAACTTTGTATGCTTGAAAGAACACTTGTTTTGACTTAGTCTAAAAATTTATGTTACTGGGAAACAGTTTATAGATCATCAGTGTTCCAGTTTCATCTTTTAATTCTAACTTAGACTAAATCTGATCATTTACTTTGTGAAACAAAATATGCAACTATATTTACAGCCATCAACAGAAAATAAGTTACAATTTTGTGAAAATAAATACAAGTACAAGTAAATGATACAAGAGTCAGGCCCTTCTCTTCGATGTCTGTCATGGAGCATCTTCAGAAGCCTTTCTCTTTGGAGATGGAGAGGATGGTACAGACTCTGGTGGTTTCATGTCTATTGCAACTGGCATCAGTACCAGTAGCCTCTTCAACCTGCACAATGGCTTCAGTGCCAAGTGCTTTCTGTGCTTCTTGTGCACTGGCATCAGTACCAGTCACTTCTTCTTGTTGCACAATAGCTTCAGTGCTAAAGGCCTTTTCAATTGCACTTGCAACAACTTCTTTCTTTTTCCTCACCAAACCTTCTTGAACAGACTCAGTGGCAGACTTTTCAACCTATACTTCAGACTTTTCCCCCTTAGAATATCCACCAGTTTGAGACTTGTGGGCACTCCATAACTGTTCAAGCATATATCAGTCTGTAGCACCAAAAGTTCTTCCAGCCACTGGAGTTGTGATGTTCACAGTCTTCCTTAGTTGAGTCACTTCCTTCTTGATAAATTCAATTTCTGAAGACAAGTGCTTTGGCATATCATTTTCAATCATTTTTACAACCTGTGGCAACAACCCATCTTGAATGGTTCTAAGAACAGACCCAGAAATTTCTTCAGAAATTTCTTTCAACATGCCCTGTCTGAACTTCTTAGTACATTCATCACTGATAGTGCTAACAACAGCATTCTGATCAAGTGTTGTTAAGAGATCTTGACTGTCTAGGTGCCATTAGAAATTTCTTCAGAAATTTCTTCAGAAATTTCTTCAGAAATTTCTTCAGAAATTTCTTCAGAAATTTCTTCAGAAATTTCTTCAGAAATTTCTTCAGAAATTTCTTCAGAAATTTCTTCAGAAATTTCTTCAGAAATTTCTTCAGAAATTTCTTCAGAAATTTCTTCAGAAATTTCTTCAGAAATTTCTTCAGAAATTTCTTCAGAAATTTCTTCAGAAATTTCTTCAGAAATTTCTTCAGAAATTTCTTCAGAAATTTCTTCAGAAATTTCTTCAGAAATTTCTTCAGAAATTTCTTCAGAAATTTCTTCAGAAATTTCTTCAGAAATTTCTTCAGAAATTTCTTCAGAAATTTCTTCAGAAATTTCTTCAGAAATTTCTTCAGAAATTTCTTCAGAAATTTCTTCAGAAATTTCTTCAGAAATTTCTTCAGAAATTTCTTCAGAAATTTCTTCAGAAATTTCTTCAGAAATTTCTTCAGAAATTTCTTCAGAAATTTCTTCAGAAATTTCTTCAGAAATTTCTTCAGAAATTTCTTCAGAAATTTCTTCAGAAATTTCTTCAGAAATTTCTTCAGAAATTTCTTCAGAAATTTCTTCAGAAATTTCTTCAGAAATTTCTTCAGAAATTTCTTCAGAAATTTCTTCAGAAATTTCTTCAGAAATTTCTTCAGAAATTTCTTCAGAAATTTCTTCAGAAATTTCTTCAGAAATTTCTTCAGAAATTTCTTCAGAAATTTCTTCAGAAATTTCTTCAGAAATTTCTTCAGAAATTTCTTCAGAAATTTCTTCAGAAATTTCTTCAGAAATTTCTTCAGAAATTTCTTCAGAAATTTCTTCAGAAATTTCTTCAGAAATTTCTTCAGAAATTTCTTCAGAAATTTCTTCAGAAATTTCTTCAGAAATTTCTTCAGAAATTTCTTCAGAAATTTCTTCAGAAATTTCTTCAGAAATTTCTTCAGAAATTTCTTCAGAAATTTCTTCAGAAATTTCTTCAGAAATTTCTTCAGAAATTTCTTCAGAAATTTCTTCAGAAATTTCTTCAGAAATTTCTTCAGAAATTTCTTCAGAAATTTCTTCAGAAATTTCTTCAGAAATTTCTTCAGAAATTTCTTCAGAAATTTCTTCAGAAATTTCTTCAGAAATTTCTTCAGAAATTTCTTCAGAAATTTCTTCAGAAATTTCTTCAGAAATTTCTTCAGAAATTTCTTCAGAAATTTCTTCAGAAATTTCTTCAGAAATTTCTTCAGAAATTTCTTCAGAAATTTCTGAAGAAATTTTTCATTTCTTCAATTTTTACACCTGTGGCAACAACCCATCTTGAATGGTTCTAAGAACAGACCCAGAAATTTCTTCAGAAATTTCTTTCAACATGCCCTGTCTGAACTTCTTAGTACATTCATCACTGATAGTGCTAACAACAGCATTCTGATCAAGTGTTGGCCTACTTTCCAAAGAACTTATCCTGGTGGTTGAACAAGTTCAGCTTTCACTGCATTCTGAACAGAATTTACCAATTTTGCTTCTAAGCCCTGGACTGCCAATTTGATATTTTCAGAATTGTTATTTGTGTCCAGTACCAGCTCATTCAACTTCTCAAACACCAGCTTCTCGTTATCAGCAAAAAGATTCATTTCTGATGAAAGATTATTCGATAAAAGAGATTTGAAATCAGAAACAACATGTGATGAAGACTGGAGTGATCTCTCCAGGTCCGCCACCTTACTTAAAAGGCCTTGGACCTCGGCTGAAGACGAAGTGAGAAACCACTGGAAGGTGGAAGTTCAGATTGCCTTCTGAACACCAATGGAACTTGTGTCTGGACTGCTTCAGTAGTTGTTTCAGTAGTTGTAACAGTCGAGTCCAGCACACGTTGTTCAGATAAATCAATTGGAGTTTCAAGTGGAGGTGGTTGAGTTTGTGAAATTTGAGATTTGAAGTAGTTCAGATTGCCTTCTGAACACCAATGGAACTTGTGTCTGGACTGCTTCAGTAGTTGTTTCAGTAGTTGTAACAGTCGAGTCCAGCACACGTTGTTCAGATAAATCAATTGGAGTTTCAAGTGGAGGTGGTGGCATTTCTGGTAATCGTTCTATTTCTACTACATCATCTCCAAGAAAACTCATGTCAGTATCAAAAATATTACCTTCTGACATGGGTGAATCAGCCTCATTCCAAACAAATGTTTCATCAACTGTCTGATCACCAGTCTGATCACCAACTTCTACATTTAAATCTATCTGAGCATCTTGCTCACCAGTCTCTTGCTCAACAACCTGTACATTTTCTACCTGCTCAACATCATGTACAACATTCTCTATCTGCTCAACAATCAGTGACCCATCTTCATTCATTATGTCACCTGGTTGGCTCGATTCTGCTCTATCAAGATTGACCTGAACTCCAGCCTTCCTAAGGCGTCTGGAAGTTCTGGGTCGAGTAACATTTGAAGTCAGCTGAACTTCAGAAGCTACCTGGGTTACTGGCTTCACAATTTCAACATTTAGGACTCTAGAGGGTCCTTCACCAACTTGGTTCCCTCCTGGAGCCTCTTTTTCCTCATCCAGTGCATCATTTCTAAAGTGGTTCAGCATATTTACAGGAATTTCAACCTCACCAGCTCTTGCTTTCAATGAACTCAATTCCCTCAGATATTCACATATAGAAAAATGATTTGTATCAAAATCATACTCAGCACCTAGAGCTCTTAAAAATACAAGTGACAGAAAACGAATATAAGGAATATGTGGTTTTCTACCTTTCACCTTTAGACGGTCAACCAGATCGTCAAAGAAGATCTGAGCAAAGTCTACTCTATATCCAAACCAAAGACAGTAGGCAATCTGGAGTTGCATTTGATTAATCTGGTCCAACCCTCCAGAACTGCCACCCAAACACTCAACCAGATGAGTGAAGAAATATCTCCATGAGTCTGTTAACTTGCTCATGTAGATGGTGCCTTTCCTTGATAACTGGCCATGCTCATCCAGTATAACGGTGTGTCCCATCAATCTACACACATCCCTAAAATTAATACCAGTAGGGAGAGTAATCGCCATCTCATTTTCAGCCAGATAATTCAAATGAAGAATATCTCTGAGAGAATCGGCAGTGAGAGTGAAGGCCCTGGTGCCTTGTTGCAATGTGTAGTTGATGGATTGAGTGCTTTCAACATACACAGCAGTATACCAAAATTCACATAGGTAATCATGATACATTTTACCTGGATTACGTGTAAGAGCACCATAGAGTGGACAACTGAGGAAAAAGACATTCAGTCGTCTGATGAGAGAGGTGGGAGCATGAGAGGTGCTAGTGAGTCTAGCCAGCCAATTGTTCATGTTTATTCTGATGGCTTTGGCCTCCAAAGTGATATGAGGAGCCTTTACAACATTTGGAACAGGAGCATATTCAGCAGCGAGCAGATTTTTCGGTGAATTAGATTGTCTTGGTGCCATTGAATATGATAGATAGATGAAAGAGAAATTGAATTTAGGGTTTATGAAGATTTGATGAATTTAATATGAAAGAGATTTATGATTGGAAATTGAATGAAAAAAGAGTAAATGAAGGAATTTGAAGAATTTGGGAGTAAATATGTTCGAAGTAAATGCTAATGAAAATGAAAGTGGGTATTTATATAGGAGAGAGAATGTAGAACTCAAACGGTTAATTTGAATTTATCAAATATAATTTTGATCGGGTTCTGAGATCCGCATTAAATACATCACATCACACATGAATGTGTGACGGTTTACAGCCCATAAACATTACCAACTTGCACTTTTTGTCTTCCCAAGATAAAAATACCATCATTTCTTTGAAAAAATTTACATGCCACGTAGGATAATAAGATAAATATCTGTTGGATTTCGTCTGCCCAAGACACATATTAAATTGACGTGGCTAGTACGTGATGATCCAAGTCGGGTCATACCCAATAACAAGCTAGACAAACACTTATGGTATTTATTTAAAAGATTTGATCTTTAAATAAATATCAATACTTGAAACATTTAGAAAGTGGTTTTCTAAATAATTACACTTGAGATATGTAAATAAATTATATGGATGATTTATTTTGAGAGAAATGTCAATATGTTTATTTGGCAAAATAAACATTTATATGTGTTGTGTATAATATATAACATGTTACATAAGGTATGTAACAAGTTACAAGACTTTTATATAAAATGTTTTATATAAAATACAAGTTTATAAAATTTGTGGAAAAATGCCCATGTGATGGACCTAGGGGCCGCCCCCCCCCCCATGTGCATTTTGATGTGTTGTTCAACATACAACACTTATAGTCTTGCATTGTTGACAACACATACTACACATTGAAACTAGAACTTCTTACATGCATTTTGTAAGAAAAACTCTCTCATACTCAACAAGCAATTCTCTTCTTCTTTTCTTTCTCTTGAATTTCGGCCAAAGGGATCAAAAGGGAAGGGTTTACAAGTAATAATCCTAGCATAGTTTGGGTGTTTGTTGGAAGCTTGGGGTATACTTGCTTGAGGTTCTTCTAGGTTGAAGACTTGCCACTTCAAGATCACCATCTCCTTCATATCCACCTTCTCATAAGCTTGGAAGAAGGTAGTCTTCTAAAACACCCTATGGTTGTTGTTTTGTATGTATGCTATTCATATACATGGATCCTTATTGTTTGGGTTTTTTTTTCTTTTAAAAGTTAAACTTTGGTTTTAACCACATATAACACATTGAATTGGTTCAATTTTCCGCTGCGTTTTAATATTATAAGGATAATATTACTTTGATAAAAACCCAAAAATCCCAACAATGGCATCTAGAGCCGGTTATATGGATACATACATCAAAAGTTGATATTTTGTTTGGACAAAATCCAATATTTTGGCCATTTTGGTTATGGCCGAAATTAATACACAAAAAAAGGAGGTTCCTTTTTTTCTTGTGTATTTTAGTGTCACAACTTAGCCAAGAGACCTTGTGAATGTTTGTGATTTGTGGATGTGTTTGTATTTTATTTAATTATTAAATGGTTGTAATAGTTAAATAGGATTTTCTTCATTCATTTGGTTATGTAATCTATTTATTTCATTTGGTATGTAATAAGTAGATTAGTTGTTTTTTTTCTTGTAAATGTAATCTCCAAGAAAGCATCAAAAGGTTTGGGGCTGAAGTTGGAGGCCTAATGAAGAGACCCGTAAGTTCCCACTGCGGCGCAGTGGGAGTATGTCAAACCCACTGCGGCGCAGTGGGGGATGCACGCGGCGCAGTGGGAGTATGCACCCACTGCGGCGCAGTGGGAGTAT
This sequence comes from Erigeron breviscapus, assembly GCA_034093135.1. Lineage (NCBI taxonomy): Eukaryota > Viridiplantae > Streptophyta > Magnoliopsida > Asterales > Asteraceae > Erigeron > Erigeron breviscapus. The sequence continues at coordinate 62,931,346 of CM067174.1, read as the reverse complement.
GTCAAACCCACTGCGGCGCAGTGGGAGTATGTCAAACCCACTGCGGCGCAGTGGGAGTATGTCAAACCCACTGCGGCGCAGTGGGAGTATGCACCCACTGCGGCGCAGTGGGAGTATGTCAAACCCACTGCGGCGCAGTGGGAGTATGTCAAACCCACTGCGGCGCAGTGGGAGTATGTCAAACCCACTGCGGCGCAGTGGGAGTATGTCAACCCACTGCGGCGCAGTGGGAGTATGTCACCCACTGCGGCGCAGTGGGAGTATGTCAAACCCACTGCGGCGCAGTGGGAGTATGTCAAACCCACTGCGGCGCAGTGGGAGTATGTCAAACCCACTGCGGCGCAGTGGGAGTATGTCAAACCCACTGCGGCGCAGTGGGAGTATGTCAAACCCACTGCGGCGCAGTGGGAGTATGTCAAACCCACTGCGGCGCAGTGGGAGTATGTCAAACCCACTGCGGCGCAGTGGGAGTATGTCAAACCCACTGCGGCGCAGTGGGAGTATGTCAAACCCACTGCGGCGCAGTGGGAGTATGCACCCACTGCGGCGCAGTGGGAGTATGTCAAACCCACTGCGGCGCAGTGGGAGTATGTCAAACCCACTGCGGCGCAGTGGGTATGCACCCACTGCGGCGCAGTGGGAGTATGCACCCACTGCGGCGCAGTGGGAGTATGTCAAACCCACTGCGGCGCAGTGGGAGTATGTCAAACCCACTGCGGCGCAGTGGGAGTATGTCAAACCCACTGCGGCGCAGTGGGAGTATGCAACCCACTGCGGCGCAGTGGGAGTATGTCAAACCCACTGCGGCGCAGTGGGAGTATGTCAAACCCACTGCGGCGCAGTGGGAGTATGTCAAACCCACTGCGGCGCAGTGGGAGTTGCACCCACTGCGGCGCAGTGGGAGTATGTCAAACCCACTGCGGCGCAGTGGGAGTATGTCAAACCCACTGCGGCGCAGTGGGAGTATGCACCCACTGCGGCGCAGTGGGAGTATGTCACCCACTGCGGCGCAGTGGGAGTATGTCAAACCCACTGCGGCGCAGTGGGAGTTATGTCAACCCACTGCGGCACAGTGACTGTTCCCCACTGCGGCGCAGTGGGAGTATGTCAAACCCACTGCGGCGCAGTGGGGGATAATGCAGCCGAAGACAGTGAGTTCCCACTGCGGCGCAGTGGGAGTATGTCAAACCCACTGCGGCGCAGTGGGGTACCCACTGCGGCGCAGTGGGAGTGTATTAGACCCACTGCGGCGCAGTGGGTTATCAAAATGAAGAAAATTGTTCAAAACACATCACAAAAGGTTACTTGAAGCATTTGGATGCAAGATCAAGTGGGAGCTCAACTAACACAAAATTTGTGTTACTTTGTCCCTTAGGTTGAGACCTTTTGACCCACTTGTTTCGGCTAACAAGTGTGGTCAAAATAGTTGGCTAATGTTGTGCACTTATTATTATGTTTGTCATGTTTGTATGGTTGTTTATTATTTTGTCATATGGATGCTTAAAAACCAACAAACTAAAAGACACACATAAAGATTAAAATTGGTTTTAATATTGACATTAACTTGGTAAAATAAAATGGGTTTTATTAAAAGTTAATGGTCACAATTATAAAAATGGATTTTATAAAAGAACCTTGAAATTTGGATTTCAAAATTCATTATGGTACAGAGTTTTAACTAGAATATAAAAACTCAAACGACCCTTTAAAAACAAGTTAAACGCCATCCTTTTATACAACACTTAATTATTTGGGAACTCTTTGTAGGATAAAGGTCACCTAACTACTTTGAGGGAACTTATAAGTTAAGGTAAATTTATTGTACTTATGGGATAAAGGTCACCTAACCACTAGTATAAGATAAATTTACATGTGTGTATAAGTAGGACAACTTGATTTGGAAGCCATGTGATTAGGGTCACCGAAGCATGGTAACCAAAGGCGTTGATGGGATTAAACATGCCAACTTAATATAAGATATTAAACCGGTCCCATACCACTAGAAATTGCAAAGTGTTGCAATTGTCAAACGTTGACTACCTTGTTAATTTAGATCATGGGATAAAGGTCACCTAACCATCATTTAAATGTAACGTTGGATTCTAGGTTTTAATTATTAATTGTCCATGGGACATAAAAGGGTATTAACAATTAAAATTTATATTTGATATCGAAAATACTAATAAAGAACTTTGTTAATCTTATAGATGGCCGCTAACAATGCAATAAACCCCAACCAAAACGTCCATAATTTTTCACTAAGATCCATCCTTGAAAAGGATCGTCTAAACCAAAACAACTTTGTGGATTGGTTTCGTAACTTGAGAATTGTTCTTAGGCACGAAAAGAAATCCTATGTGTTAGACGATCCTATTCCTGATGAGCCCGAGGAAACTGAAGTTGAAGCCTATAATGATTGGGTTAAGTATGTCGAGGACTCCGTGCAAGTTAGTTGCATAATGTTAGCGAGTATGACTCCCGAACTCCAAAAGGAGTTCGAAAACCATGGGGCCTACGACATGATTACCCAACTCAAGGAAATGTTCCAACAAAAGGCAAGGGTTGAGCGCTTCGAAACGGTTCAAGCACTTCATGCATGTCGCATGGATGATTCACAATCCGTCTCAACTTATGTTCTTAAAATGAAAAGCTATATTGATCGCCTCGAAAGGCTAAATTGTCCCGTTTCAAATGAGCTAGCTACGGATATGATCCTTAACTCATTATCTAAGAGATTTGAAACCTTTGTGTTAAATTATAACATGAACGGATGGGACAAGACCGTTTCCGAGCTCCATGGGATGCTCAAAACGGCCGAGGCTAGTATGGGAAGAAAAGTTCAACCCGTTCTCATGATCAATGAAGGCGGAAACAAAAGGGCTAACTCCGGACCCAAGGCAAATGTTGCTAAGGGAAAGGGTAACATCAAAAGGAATTTCAAAGGCAAAGGAAAGGGAAAAATGGATACTCCAAAAGCGAAGAAGCAAAAGGTTGCTGTCAATGACCCATGCTTTGAGTGTGGGGAGGTAGGACATTGGAAACGTAATTGTCCAACCTATCTCAAAGAGTTAAAAGCTAAGAGGGATGCAGGGCAAACCTCAGGTACAATATTTATGATATATATTGAGCTTAATACTGTTTTTTCTTACATATGGGTATTGGATACCGGATGTGGAACTCATATTTGTAATATGTTACAGGGGTTCAGAAGAAAGAAGCACATCAAGAAGGGAGACATTAGTCTCTTCATGGGCAATGGTGCATTGGTGCATGTTGAAGCCCAAGGAGACTATCTTTTGAAACTTCCAAATGGTTTGGAAATTGTATTGAACAATGTTTTGTATGCACCTAGTTTGACTAGGAGTATTATTTCTGTTTCCCGTTTAAGACATGTTGGATATGATTTTAATTTTGTTAACAATGATATCCATGTTTCTATGAATGATGTATTTTATTTTAAAGCTATGCCTTTAAATGGTATTTATGAATTAGTTCATGAAAACCAAACATATGATAACTCAATGTACCAAGCTACCACCAAGAAACTTAAATTAGATTTAAGTGAAACCTATATTTGGCATTGTCGTCTTGGCCATATAAATAAGAATCGCATACTAACACTTCAAAAGAATGGTCTTTTGAAAACAAAATCAAATGATTCATTTAATGTATGTGAATCTTGTTTACAAGGCAAGATGACTAAAGCACCTTTCAAAGGCACTAATGAAAGGGCAAAAGATTTATTAGGTATCATACATTCGGATGTATGTGGTCCTTTTAAGCCAATGAATAGGAATGGTGAAAGATACTTCATTACATTCACCGATGACTATAGTCGTTACGGTTATGTATACTTATTAAAACATAAGAGTGAAGCTTTTGAAATGTTCAAAATTTTCAAGAATGAAGTAGAAAACCAACTCAGTAAGACAATAAAAATTCTTCGTTCTGATAGAGGAGGTGAATACCTAAGTGATGCTTTTCAAGATCATCTTAGAAGTTGTGGGATTATCTCACAACTAACTCCACCTGGAACACCACAACATAATGGTGTGTCTGAAAGGAGGAATCGAACTCTATTAGATATGGTTCGTTCCATGATGAGCAAAAGCTCACTACCTCTATCATTTTGGGGTTATGCCATAATCTCTGCTGCCCGAATTTTAAATATGGCTCCCACCAAGAAAGTGGAGAAAACACCTTTGAAATATGGCATGGAAGAGTTCCATCTTTATCATATTTAAAGGTATGGGGTTGTAAGGCTTATGTAAGACATGATGCCTCAAACAAATTAGAGCCCCGATCCACTAAGTGTATCTTTGTAGGATATCCCAAAGATGATTTGGGATATTATTTCTACAATCCTAATGAGCAAAATGTATTTGTTGCTCGAAAGGCTGAGTTCTTGGAAACTAAATTCCTTATGGAAGGAACTAGTTCCAGAACAGTGGAACTTGAAGAAGATCAAGAACCACTGACAGATACATACTTGGGTGACACTAGCCTTCAACAAAAGGATGTTGAAGATGATCAAAGGGTTGATCAAGACACACAAAACGTTCGTAGATCTGGTAGAGCTACTTATCCACCTGAGAGATATGGATTTCTCGTGGATGAATGCTACATGGTAGTTTCTGATGAACCTACCACCTACCATGATGCTATGTCCAAATCAGATTCGGACAAATGGCTAGAGGCCATGAACGCTGAGATGCAATCCATGTATGACAACCAAGTTTGGGAATTGGTTGTTGAACCTCCTAATTCCAAAGTAGTTGGAAGTAAGTGGGTGTTCAAATTGAAACACGATATGCATGGAAACTTGAGTACTTATAAAGCTAGACTTGTAGCAAAAGGTTTCACTCAAACTCGAGGGGTCGATTATGATGAAACTTTTTCGCCTGTGGCAATGCTAAAGTCTATTAGGATATTATTTGCCATAGCCGCACATTATGACTATGAGATATGGCAAATGGATGTCAAAACCGCTTTTCTAAATGGATATCTTGAGGAAGATGTCTATATGGATCAGCCTGAAGGTTTTGTCGATCCAAAACATCCTAATAAAGTATGCAAGTTAAAGAAATCAATCTATGGGTTGAAACAAGCATCAAGAAGCTGGAATCGTCGTTTTGATGAAGAAGTCAAGAAATTTGGCTTCATCAAAAATGCCGATGAAGCTTGTGTGTATAAGAAGGCTAGTGGGAGCATCATTACTTTCTAGTATTATATGTCGATGACATTCTACTATTTGGAAATGACATTCCAACCTTGGAAGGTGTAAAAGCCTGGCTTGGAAGTTGCTTTTCCATTAAGGATCTTGGTGAAGCCGCCTATATTTTGGGAATAAGGATCTATAGGGATAGATCAAGGCGCTTAATAGGTTTGAATCAAAGTGCATACATAGACAAAATCTTGAAAAGGTTCAAGATGGAAAACTCTAAGAAAGGTTTGGTGCCTATTCAAAGAGGAACTATATTGAGTACTTCTCAATCTCCTAGCTCAAAAGTTGAGCAAGAGAGAATGAGTGGAATCCCATATGCATCTGCTATAGGATCCATCATGTATGCTATGATATGCACGAGACCGGACGTGTCATGCGCTTTGAGCATGACAAGCAGATACCAGCAAAATCCAGGAGATAGTCATTGGATGGCTGTCAAATATATATTGAAATATCTTAGAAACACTAAAGATATGTTCTTAATATATGGATCTGGTGAGGAGGAACTCGTTGTAAAGGGTTACACGGATGCGAGTTTCCAAACTGATCGAGATGATTCTCGATCACAATCGGGGTACATATTCATTCTAAACGGAGGAGCTGTTTCATGGAAAAGCTCAAAGCAGGATGTGGTTGCATTGTCCACTACAGAGTCTGAATACATCGCCGCTTCTTTAGCAGCACAAGAAGCTGCATGGTTGAAGAAATTCATTGCCGATCTAGGGGTTGTTCCTTCCATTCAAGAACCCCTAGAAATTCTTTGTGATAACGAGGGCGCGATTGCTCAAATCAAAGAACCTCGTGCACATCAAAAGACTAGGCACATTGAGCGGAGATTCAACTACATAAGGGATGAAGTTGAAAAGGGAAAGATATGTATTCACAAAGTTCACACTGATCAAAATGTTGCGGATCCACTCACGAAGCTCCTTGAAAGGCCCAAGCATGAGAGACATACTTGTGCCATGGGACTTCGATATTCTAGTGATTGGATTTGATCTATTTTATGTATTTGGATATCGGAACACTTGTATTTATTAACACCTTTTATATGAATATTGGTATTATGCATTTAAATTGTGTTATGTTCCATTTTGCATGTTTAAATCCATGAATAAGTTAATTATTCTAAATGTCCGTAGTCGATCATATTTGTGGGAATAAATATGAATGTAAGATTATTATGAACTTGGATTGGTAGATATTCAAAAGGTTTTGAATATAGAGCAAAGTGTTGCTACCAAGGTTCATAGATATTTGTGGGATACAAATATTGGACTGACCTGCAATCAAGCATTACTACATGGAATCTCTGTGATTGATCATAAGTAATCTTGAGTTAAAAGGCGAATATCATTGTATCCTCAGACCTGAGATACATATTGGGTCTTGATATTCACTGAATATTATACTTTGACTTAGCTCTTCGCTGTTCTGAAACATGGCAGTACATAAGACTAAGCTCAGGTATGATATAAGGTGATTGTGAGAGACGTATGTAGTCGAGATGGAATTTGTCCCTCTTATTCGTTGAGAGTTAGATGTCTAAGGCCTGTTACAAAGTTAAATCAATAGAGAATGATCACTCTATGTCTCTAGGATTTAACATGACATCTGTGACAAAAGGATAAATGATCGATTCACCTAAATCATTTCAAGTAAGGGACTTGAAGAGGATGATGTTATTGAATGGCACTTCATCATACGTATTAGGGGTAGCAAACCGTTGTTAGGCGGTATTTGCTGCTTGCGTCAATCTTCTATGAATCTTGTGCAAGTGGGAGATTGTTGGATTTCGTCTGCCCAAGACACATATTAAATTGACGTGGCTAGTACGTGATGATCCAAGTCGGGTCATACCCAATAACAAGCTAGACAAACACTTATGGTATTTATTTAAAAGATTTGATCTTTAAATAAATATCAATACTTGAAACATTTAGAAAGTGGTTTTCTAAATAATTGCACTTGAGATATGTAAATAAATTATATGGATGATTTATTTTGAGAGAAATGTCAATATGTTTATTTGGCAAAATAAACATTTATATGTGTTGTGTATAATATATAACATGTTACATAAGGTATGTAACAAGTTACAAGACTTTTATATAAAATGTTTTATATAAAATACAAGTTTATAAAATTTGTGAAAAATGCCCATGTGATGGACCTAGGGGCCGGCCCCCCTCCCCCCCATGTGCATTTTGATGTGTTGTTCAACATACAACACTTATAGTCTTGCATTGTTGACAACACATACTACACATTGAAACTAGAACTTCTTACATGCATTTTGTAAGAAAAACTCTCTCATACTCAACAAGCAATTCTCTTCTTCTTTTCTTTCTCTTGAATTTCGGCCAAAGGGATCAAAAGGGAAGGGTTTACAAGTAATAATCCTAGCATAGTTTGGGTGTTTGTTGGAAGCTTGGGGTATACTTGCTTGAGGTTCTTCTAGGTTGAAGACTTGCCACTTCAAGATCACCATCTCCTTCATATCCACCTTCTCATAAGCTTGGAAGAAGGTAGTCTTCTAAAACACCCTATGGTTGTTGTTTTGTATGTATGCTATTCATATACATGGATCCTTATTGTTTGGGTTTTTTTTCTTTTAAAAGTTAAACTTTGGTTTTAACCACATATAACACATTGAATTGGTTCAATTTTCCGCTGCGTTTTAATATTATAAGGATAATATTACTTTGATAAAAACCCAAAAATCCCAACAATATCAAGATAAATATCTTTTCAAAGATTTTGCATACGTGGCACGCACAATGACCAAGTATTAAAATATTATGACTCATTTCAGTGCATCTGGAGGTTGTCTGGACACTCCAGTATCACTGGTGGATTAGTCCAGTGAAGCATGCACTGATGGTACACTGGAGGGACACTCCAGTAAAGTACCAGTGAAAACCATTTGAAAGAGACTGGTAACCTCAAACATGCACGTCAACTAATACAGACAAATGAGATGGACACATTTACAAGGAGACAAAAAGTCACCTCAAACATGCACTTCAACCTATCTAATTACCAGTGAGAGGGACACATTTACAAGGTACCAGTAATATTTTCCAGAAAATTTGTCCAGTGAGAAAATAAATTAATAAATTCCCCCTGAAATTAAAACATTTTAAGAAAAAAATATATCTTTCAGTCTTCCCCCTGGAATGTTGATCCAGAAATCTATTAATGCAAAGATAGTACACTACGGCGTTCAATATCTAAGCAGTTATAGATTTATAAATCTGTTAAATCAAGGATCCCCAGTAGTACACTAAGGCGTTCAAAACCAAGGTTCCAGATTTAAGGGTTTAACATTCCCAACTCACCAACAAGATATTCAAAAGTTTTAACATCCAGCGGTTTGGTAAAAATGTCAGCGAGTTGTTTGTCAGTGGGAATAAAATGGAGTTCAATGTTGCCTTTCACAATATTATCACGAATGAAGTGATACCTGAGATCAGTGTGCTTCGTCTTTGAGTGCATGACTGGATTGTTCGAGATAGCAATGGCACTGGTATTATCACAAAAGATTGGGGTCTTTGAATACTTAATACCATAATCAAGCAACTGGTTCTTCATCCAGAGTATCTGAGCACAGCAACTGGCTGCAGACACGTATTCAGCTTCAGCAGTGGACAATGAAACTGAAGTTTGCTTTATATTGGTCCAGCTGACCAGTTTACCACCAAGGAAATGACATCCACCAGTAGTGGATTTCCTGTCTATCTTACAACCTGCATGATCTGAATCTGAATAACCCATTAGATCCATGCCTGAGCCTTTGGGATACCAAAGACCCAAACTGGGGACACCTTTAAGGTATTTTAGTATGCGCTTTACAGCAAGCATATGAGATTCTTTTGGATTAGACTGATATCTGGCACATAAACATGTTGAAAACATAATATCTGGTCTACTGGCAGTTAAATACATCAGTGAACCAACTATGCCTCTATAGACAGTGGTGTTCACTGGTTTACCATCTGGATCTGAGTCCAGTGTTAATGGTGCAGAAATTGGAGTGGGTTTAGATGGTGAAGAGTTCATATCATATTTCTTTAAAAGATCTCTAACATATTTTTCCTGATTAATAAAAATACCATCTTTGTTTTGTTTAATCTGGAGTCCAAGAAAATATGTTAATTCACCCATCAAACTCATTTCATATTTAGTAGACATTATTTTCGAAAATTTCTTGCACATTTTATCATCAGTAGAGCCAAAAATAATATCATCAACATAAGTTTGTACCATTAACAGATTACCTTTTTCATGAAGAATAAATAAGGTATTGTCAATTGCACCTCTTTTAAAACCATTTTTCAATAAATGTTTAGTCAGAATATCATACCAGGCACGTGGGGCTTGTCTGAGACCATAAAGCGCTTTGTCCAGACGATATACCCAATGTGGATGCTTTTCATCAACGAAACCTGGTGGTTGTCTGACATAAACTTCTTCTTCAAGTTTTCCATTCAAGAATGCACTTTTCACGTCCATCTGGTAGACCTTGAACTGATGATGAGCAGCGAATGCTAAGAATATTCTAATCGCTTCAAGTCTAGCCACTAGAGCAAATGATTCATCAAAATCGACATCTGACTGGCAGTACCCTTGTGCTACCAGTCTGGCCTTGTTTCTGATTACGTGGCCATCTTCATCTACCTTGTTCCTGAAGACCCATCTTGTTCCAATTGGTTCTTTCTTTCCAACTGGGAAAGGAACCAGATACCAGAGCTTGTTCCTTTCAAACTGGTGAAGCTCTTCTTGCATAGCAGTCACCCAGTTTGGATCTTCCATAGCCTCGTCAATCTTCTTAGGTTCAATCAGTGATAAGAAACTGACATATAAGCATTGATCACTGGAGGCTCTTCTGGTCAGAACTCCACGACTGGAGTCACCTATGATCTGATCGATAGGATGAGCTTTTGTCCATCTGGAGTATTGACCAGGATTGTTACTGACAACAATATCAGTGCAAGAATTCAGTTGAGTCTCCTCTGGTGTTGCTTCAGGAGGAGGATCTTCCCAGACTACTTCAACATCTTCATCTGAGTCATTTAAATCATGATTTATATCATGAAATTCTTCATTTGAAATCATTTCTTGAAGTACTGGTTCAGTCTCAACTGGGACTGATACTGGGGGAGTAGTACGAACATCTGATCCAATATTAATTTCATAGGGTAGCTTGAAAATAATTGAAGGATAGAATGGAGTACTACTGGAGAGTTTCTTCTTCTGAACAGGTTCCAGATCAGGATGACTGGAAACTGTGTCTTCTGAATCTTTATTGTAGTTGATAGGATCAGATTCACAGAAGACAATTGGAGTTACTGGGGGAGTATCAAGGGTTCGCTTTTTATTGATTGCAGCATTTGATTCATCAAATGTGACATGAATTGACTCATGGACCTTCTCCAGTCTCTTGTTGTAGACTCTGAAGGCCTTGCGAATGGCTGAATAGCCTAAGAAATACCCTTCATCAGCTTTGGCATCAAATTTGCCTAACTGACTGGAGTCGTTCAGGATGTAAACTGGACATCCAAAAACGTGAAAATAACGAATATTTGGTTTTCTATTTCTTAAGACATCATAGGCTGTCTTTTTGTGTCGCTTCACATACACTGATCGATTCTGGGTGTGGCAAGCAGTTGCAATTGCTTCAGCCCAGAAACTGGTAGACAGACCAGATTCAGCAAGCATACTCCTGGCAGCTTCTATCAGCGTTCGATTCTTCCTTTCCACCACTACATTCTGTTCTGGAGAGCGGGCTGATGAGAAATTCTGGGAGATGCCAGTGTCAGTACAGAATGTCTCCAGAGTTGCATTCTGGAATTCTGTTCCATTGTCACTTCTTAACTGACACACCTTTCGACTGTACTTGAGCTCAATTTGCTTGATAAGACTGATGATGTCAGCAGCAGCTTCATTTTAGACCTGAGAAAGATCACCCAACAATATCTGGAGAATTCATCTATGATCACCAGGGTGTATCTTTTACCAGCACGAGTCTGAACATTCACTAGACCAAAGAGGTCCATATGAAGCATATGAAGAGGTTCAGATATGCTGAAATTATGTCTGGTCTTGAAACTGGTACGTTTCTGCTTACCCATCTCACATCCTGGACATGGCCTTTCCTTTTTGAAGGAAACTGAAGGTATCCCATCTTCCAGTTGTTTTCTAGACAACTTATTAATATTTTTGAAATTTAAATGGGATAACCTTTTGTGCCATAACCAGTTTGTGTCTTCGTCAGCTTGAGTATAGAAACACTGCTCTGAAGGAGTGCTTTCCATATCCATCACGTACACATTCTCTTTTCTAGGAGCAATCAATACTACCTTCCAGTCCTTGTTGAATACAATGCCCTGAGCAATATTGAATAGAACTTGATAGCCATCATCACACAGTTGACTTACACTGATCAGGTTATATTTCAAACCATTAACAAATGCAACTCGTCTGAATTTGACTTGTCCATTGTTTAGAACACTGTATCCCTCAATTTTTCCACAACCATCATTTCCAAAAGTAATGGAGGGTCCATCAGAAATTACGAACTCCTCCAGCAGGGTCTTACATCTGGTCATCGTCCTGCCAGCTGCACTGTCAAGATACCAGATATATTTCTTTCGATCGCCCTGCACATCCACCAGATATTATCAGTTAGATTTGGGAGCCCATCGACTGATGGGTTCACTGGACCCTCCCTTATAGGAACCTGGGGCTATCAAGTTGAGTTCACTTTCTTCAACAGTAGTCTTAGTTGAAAAGACCACTGGGTTGATAGTTTAGAAACCTTTTTCTCTTTCTCAACTGGAGAAATATTTTTATCTTTCTTGGAAAAAGGTTTGGTATTTTGTCTAGGGCCAGATGAAGTACCCTCAATAAAGTTTAATCTTGCATTAAAACTTTGAAATTAATGAGTCAGTAGTTGAAACTGGCTCTCTAACCTTGACAAAACATTTTCATCAGATGACACCTGAGCCTTTCCAGTTGACTGGACTCGAGGCTTAGGTAGGGGATTGGTCTTCTTCTTTTGAACCTGGGGTTCATTAGAAGCAGTCTGAGGCAAAGGTTTCTTCAGATTGACCTTTTTAACAGGAGCAGTCATCTGGAATACTCCAGTCTTAACCTCTGGGGATTGAACTGGGAAAATACAGGCCTTGGGAGTTACAGGCTCATCATAAATGGTAATGGGCCTGAATCCCTCTGGTAACCGATCAATTACTGGAATTAATGATGCAACATGAGTATTTCCATCTAAATAACCTCGTTTTTGAGTGGGAAATTGATTTACTCCAGCATCATATGGCTTTCTGGTTTCAAGCCATGATTTAATCACCAGTTTTTCTTTTTCTAAAATGACTTCAAGATCTTGTTTTTCTTGAATCAGTTGTTCAGTTACCAGAACCTGGTCTTGAAATGTCAGTTCAATGTCTTGAAGTTCCTTTAATTTTGATTTTAAAACAGTTATTTCAGAAAAATCTATTTCTAGACCATTTACACAGTCAGATCTAACAGTTTCAACAAATATTAAATCAGCATTAAGAGCTTCAGCATTGTCCAGTTTCAATTCTTGGTCAGTTTCCATATCATAATCACAAACCTTCTTGATAACAATGTCCACCCATCTTCCAGATGTGACATCTTCCTTCACCAGGTGGTCTTCGTCTGCCAGAGCCATGTAACAGCAATCTCTTTCTTCTTCTTAATCAGCAGATGAATCATCAGAAGGAACCCATTTTTCTTCAGTTGTTGCAATCATGCGCTTATTATTATTTTCCATTTGTTGTGCCATGAGAGCAATTTGAGCCTTAAGCTTTTTATATTTAGATTTATAGCTATCATCAGGCTTATTAATAAGAATTAAATGGACCAGGCTTGGATACAAACTGACTAGACTTGCAATCTTTCATGAAATGACCTTTTCTGCCACACTTAAAGCATGTCAGATTGGTCTTATCAGTTGAAGAACTGGATGCAAATTGTCCAGATGTCCTATTTGCTCTTGCTTTCAAACGGTTAAATGTTTTAGCAATCATAGCAACCAGGTCATCATTTTCAGATTCATCACAGTCTGGAGAGATTTGACTAGATTCTCCAGATTCCATGAGTTCAGACACCATCTTCTTCATAGAAAATACATTCTCAGAAGATATTAGTGTTGTTCCTTGTGGTTCAGTATAACTAACCACAGTAGGACTACTGGAGGCATGGTTATAGGCATCTTGTTCTGCCACAACTCTCTGAGCTTGATTTTCTTCAGTGTACCTGAAAGCTCCATATAAAGTTGAAAGAGTGTGTGTGTGCAGAGTTTTACCTTGTCGTAAGACCAGGATCATGTGAGACCATTTGGTGGGTAGAATATCACAAAATTTCTCCAGAAGTATATCTTTGTCTTTTTAAAACCCCAAGACCTCTCAACTGGTTTATGATACTCATAAATCTGGTGTAAGTACCAGTGAGAGACTCATTGGGCTGAGCGAAAAATGACTCATACCTCTTGTTTAAGGAGACTTTTCTGGTGACAATGGTGTCATCTCCTCCTTCAAACTGGTTCACTAGTTCATCCCACATGGTTTTAGCAGTGGGAAAAAGAACTAGTGTGGGAATTAGGGTTTCAGGAACAGCCCCGAGGATCATGTTTTTGAGAAGGGTATCTAGATTTACTAATCTCCTCTCCTCTTCAGACCAATGTTCCTCCCTCTTTTCCCTGCCTCTTCTAGATCCAGTTGGATCAAGAAGAGCATTGAGAGGTGATGTGGGGACATAAGGTCCTTCATTTAAGATTTTCATCATGTTTCTCTCAATACCAGTGATATGCAATATCATCCTAGCCTTCCACGTACCAAATTCATCGCTATTCCCACTGAATTTAGGAACAGGATTATTTGAATAGTGCACATGCACATATGGAGAAGCAGGAGTAGGAGGAGGAGGTGGTGGATTAGTGTTATTAACAAGTGGTGGTTCATTATTTTGATCATTGATATTAGGATCAGGACCATGATTGAAACCTCCTTGAGTATTTTCTGGGTGGCCATCAAAAAAGCAGATCAAGGCAAGTTTATTAGCCTTCTGCTCTGATAACAATTGTGAGTCCCAAACTCTCTTGATGGTTTAACCCAGAATGTAAAATACAACAAGTCTAATAAGCACTAGATTGGACTAGTATTACTTGAATATAAATGCAAGTATATAAACAAAGTAATACACGACTTAAAGTAATAAATAAAGGTGGAACACAATGTAATATTGTTAGGTCCAGATTTAGTCCAGATTTACTGGACTCGCTCCAGACGCGACTATTGGAGCCTCACTGAAGATCTGACCAGAATCGTGTTCTACTGGACCTACTCCAGACTTGGAATCTGGAGTCCCTCTGAATATTTGTCCAGAAATAATTGAAGACCAGTGAGCAAATACTTGTATAGGAAATCTGGAGTATTCTCCAGATTAGCTCACTGGACTTCACCCCAGTCCAGATCAACTCTACTGAAGACATTCTGACTGAAGTCAAAGACTGAAGTCTGAAGAAAGAAGACTTAACAAATGGCGGAGTCCACTGGAAAGTCTTACCAGATCTGTTCACTTGAGGATTGTTAGTGTTCTAGATCCTGCAAGTCTGAACACTGATATCAAGGATTGACTTTTCCCTTTACACACTTTCCAAAGAACAATCCACTTGTTCTTTACCAAAGTATACGTGTGTTAAGGTGGTTGGATAAAAGGATACACTTGCATTTGATGTGACTTTATCCTTATTCCTTATCCAATACATTTAATGTTCTTGTCGGATCATTAAATGTATGCAACCATATTTGTACGGCACAAAATTCACTGGTGAATTTTGTTGCCTATAAATACAAAGTCATTTCCTTGACAAAAATACTTTTAAGCATTCATTTTGCATTTAAGTGAATTTGTCCAAATACTCTCGATCTTAAACAGGGATACTTCACAACTTTAAGTATCTCGATCCTAAAGAGATATTTGACAAATATAGATCATTTGTAACTCATAGGTTGTTAGGATATATACTTAATTGTATTATCCTGATTCCGCAACAACCTTGTGTTTTATTTAACATCATAAATAAAATACCCATGAAACAATACATAATGTTCCACTTTATTTATTTACTGCTTTAAGTCTTGTATTACTTTATTTATATACTTGCATTTATATTAAAGTAATACTAGTCCAATCTAGTGCTTATTAGACTTGTTGTATTTTGCACTTTCCTGGTTAACCATCGAACTTAAGGGACTCACATTTGGTATCAGAGCAGAAGGCTAAACATTGCCTAGATCTGTTTCTTGATGGCTAACCAAGAAAATACACAAGGTTTTAGTCTTGGTCCCGATCCTAATGCAAACATTAATGATCAAAATGAACCACCAATTGTCAATAACACTAATCCACCTCCTCCTCCTCCTACTCCTGCTTCTCCACACGTGCATGTGCACTACTCAAATAATCCTGTTCCTAAATTCAGTGGGAACAGTGATGAATTGGTACGTGGAAGGCTAGGATGGTTTTGCATGTCACTGGTATTGAGAGGAACATGATGAAAATTTTAAACGAAGGTCCATATATTCCAACATCACCTCTCAATCCCCTTCTTGATCCTTCTGGATCTAGAAGAGGAAGGGAAAAGAGGGAGGAACATTGGTCAGAAGAGGAGAGGAGATTGGTGAATCTAGACACCCTTCTCAAAAACATGATCCTCGGGGCCGTTCCAGAAACCCTAATTCCCACACTAGTTCTTTTTCCTAGTGCTAAAACCATGTGGGATGAACTTTTAAACCAACATGAAGGAGGAGATGACACCATTGTCACCAGAAAGGTCTCCTTAAACAAGAGGTATGAGTCATTTTTTGCTCAACCTAACGAGTCTCTCACTGGTACTTACACCAGATTTATGAGTATCATAAACCAATTGAGAGGTCTTGGGGTTGAGAAGGACAAGGATATACTTCTGGAGAAATTTTGTGACATTCTACCCACCAAATGGTCTCACATGATCCTAGTCTTACGACAAGGAAAAACTCTGCACACACACACTCTCTCAACTCTTTATGGAGCTTTCAGGTACACTGAAGAAAATCAAGCTCAGAGAGTGGTGGCAGAACAAGATGCCTTTAACCATGCCTCCAGTAGTTCTAATGTGATCAGTCATACTGAACCACAAGGTACAACACTGATATCTTCTGAGAATGTATTTTCTATGAAGAAGATGGTGTCTGAACTCATGGATTCTGGAGAATCCAGTCAAGTCTCTCCAGACTGTTGTGATGAAACTGAAGATGATGACCTTATTGCAATGATTGCTAAAACGTTTAACCGTTTCAAAGCAAGAGCAAATAGGCCATCTGGACAATTTGCATCCAGTTCTTCCACTGACAAGACCAATTTGACATGCTTTAAGTGTGGCAAAAAGGGTCATTTCATGAAAGAGTGCAGGTCCAACCAGTTTGCATCCAAGCCTGGTCCATTCTCTTCTAATAATAAGCCTGATGATAGCTATAAAATGAAATATAAAAAGCTTAAGGCCCAAATTGCTCTCATGGCACAACAAATTGAAACCAATAATAAGTGCATGATCGCAACAACTGAAGAGAAGTGGGTTCCTTCTGATGACTCATCTATTGATGAAGAAGAAGAAAGAGATTGCTGCTACATGGCTCTGGCAGACGAAGAGCACCTGGTGAAGGAAGATGTCACATCTGGACGATGGGTGGACATTGTTATCAAGAAGGTTAGTGATTATGATAATGCAACTGACCAAGAACTAAAACTGGACATTGCTGAAGCTTTAAATTCTGATTTGATTTTTGTAGAAACTGTTAGATCTGATTGTGTAAATGGTCTAGAAACAGATTCTTCTGAAATAAATGCTTTAAAATCAAAATTAAAAGAACTTCAAGACATTGAACTGGCATTTCAAGCCCAGGTTCTGGTAACTGAACAATTGATTCAAGAAAAACAAGATCTTGAGATCATTTTAGAGAAAGAAAAACTGGTGATTAAGTCATGGCTAGAAACCAAAAAGCCATATGATGCTGCAGTAAAACAATTTCCTGCCCAGAAACGTGCATATTTAGATGGAAATACTCATATAGCATCATTAATACCAGTAATCGATCGATTACCAGAGGAGTTCAGGTCAACCACTGTTTATGATAAGCCTGTAACTCCCAAGACCAAGTTTTGCCCAGTTCAATCCCCAGAGGTCAAGACTGGAGCGCTCCAGATGGCTGCTCCAGTTAAAGAGGTCTATCGGAATAAACCTTTGCCTCAGACCAATCCCCTACCAAAGCCTTGGACTGGAAAGGCTAAGGTATCATCTGAAGATAATGTTTTGTCCAGGTTAGAGAGCCAGATTCAAATTCTGACTCGTCAATTACAAAGTTTTAATGCAAGATTAAACTTTATTGAGGGTACTTCATCTGGCCCTAGACAAAACACAAAACCTTTTGCTAAGAAAGACAAATCTATTTCTCCAGTTGAGAAAAAGAAAAAGGTTTTAAAACTATCAACTCCAGTGGTCTTTTCATCTAAGACCACTGTTGAAGAAAGTGAACTAGATCAGATTGCCCCAGGGACCTATAAGGGAGGGTCCAGTGAACCCATCAGTCGATGGGTTCCCAAATCTAACTGATAAATATCTGGTGTATGTGTAGGGCGATCGAAAGAAGTATATCTGGTATCTTGACAGTGCAGCTGGCAGGACTATGACCGGATGTAAGACCCTACTGGAGGAGTTCACCATTTCTGATGGACCCTCCATCACTTTTGGAAATGATGGTTGTGGAAAGACTGAGGGATATGGTGTTCTGAACAATGGACAAGTCAAGTTTACACGTGTTGCATTTGTGAATGGTTTGAAATATAACTTGATCAGTGTAAGCCAACTGTGTGACGATGGCTATCAAGTCTTATTCAATGTTGCTCAGGGCATCGTATTCAACAAGGACTGGAAGGTAGTGTTGATTGCTCCCAGAAAAGGGAATGTGTACGTGATGGATATGGAAAGCTCTCCTTCAGAGCAGTGTTTCTATACTCAAGCTGATGAAGACACAAACTGGTTATGGCATAAAAGGTTATCCCATTTAAATTTCAAAAACATTAACAAGTTGTCCAGAAAACAACTTGCGGATGGGATACCTTCAGTTTCCTTCAAAAAGGAAAGGCCATGTCCAGGATGTGAGATGGGTAAGCAAAAACGTACCAGTTTCAAGACCAGACAGAATTTCAGCATTTCTGAACCTCTTCATATGCTTCATATGGACCTCTTTGGTCCAGTGAACGTTCAGACTCGTGCTGGTAAAAGATACACCCTGGTGATCGTAGATGAATTCTCCAGATATTGTTGGGTGATCTTTCTAAGGTCTAAAAGTGAAGCTGCTGCTGAAATCATCAGTCTTATCAAGCAAATTGAGCTCAAGTACAGTCGAAAAGTGTGTCAGTTAAGAAGTGACAATGGAACAGAATTCCAGAATGCAACTCTGGAGTCATTCTGTACTGACACTGGCATCTCCCAGAATTTCTCATCAGCCCGATCTCCAGAACAAAATGGAGTTGTGGAAAGAAAAAATCGAACGCTGATAGAAGCTGCCAGGAGTATGCTTGCTGAATCTGGTCTGTCTACCAGTTTCTGGGCGGAAGCAATTGCAACTGCTTGCCACACCCAGAATCGATCAGTGTACATTAAAAGACACAAAAAGACAGCCTATGAAGTCTTAAGAAATAGAAAACCAAACATTGGTTATTTTCACGTTTTTGGATGTCCAGTTTACATCCTGAACGACTCCAGTCAGCTAGGCAAATTTGATGCCAAAGCTGATGAAGACACAAACTGGTTATGGCATAAAAGGTTATCCCATTTAAATTTCAAAAACATTAACAAGTTGTCCAGAAAACAACTTGCGGATGGGATACCTTCAGTTTCCTTCAAAAAGGAAAGGCCATGTCCAGGATGTGAGATGGGTAAGCAAAAACGTACCAGTTTCAAGACCAGACAGAATTTCAGCATTTCTGAACCTCTTCATATGCTTCATATGGACCTCTTTGGTCCAGTGAACGTTCAGACTCGTGCTGGTAAAAGATACACCCTGGTGATCGTAGATGAATTCTCCAGATATTGTTGGGTGATCTTTCTAAGGTCTAAAAGTGAAGCTGCTGCTGAAATCATCAGTCTTATCAAGCAAATTGAGCTCAAGTACAGTCGAAAAGTGTGTCAGTTAAGAAGTGACAATGGAACAGAATTCCAGAATGCAACTCTGGAGTCATTCTGTACTGACACTGGCATCTCCCAGAATTTCTCATCAGCCCGATCTCCAGAACAAAATGGAGTTGTGGAAAGAAAAAATCGAACGCTGATAGAAGCTGCCAGGAGTATGCTTGCTGAATCTGGTCTGTCTACCAGTTTCTGGGCGGAAGCAATTGCAACTGCTTGCCACACCCAGAATCGATCAGTGTACATTAAAAGACACAAAAAGACAGCCTATGAAGTCTTAAGAAATAGAAAACCAAACATTGGTTATTTTCACGTTTTTGGATGTCCAGTTTACATCCTGAACGACTCCAGTCAGCTAGGCAAATTTGATGCCAAAGCTGATGAAGGGTATTTCTTAGGCTATTCAGCCATTCGCAAGGCCTTCAGAGTCTACAACAAGAGACTGGAGAAGGTCCATGAGTCAATTCATGTCACATTTGATGAATCAAATGTTGCAATCAACAAGAAGCCAGCCCTTGACACTCCCCCAGTAACTCCAATTGTCTTTTGTGAATCTGATCCTATAAACGACAAATTTGAAGATTCACCAGACACAGTTTCCAGTCATCCTGATCTGGAACCTGTTCAGAAACTCTACAGTAGTACTCCATTCTATCCCTCTATTATTTTCAAACTACCCTCTGAAATTAATATTGGTTCAGATGTACGTACTACTCCCCCAGTATCAGTGTCAGTTGAGAATAGACCAGAAATGTCTTCTTATGAAGAATTTCAAACTGAACCAGTACTCCAGATGGACAAAAGCTCACCCTATTGATCAGATCATAGGTGACTCCAGTCGTGGAGTTCAGACCAGAAGAGCCTCCAGTAATCAATGCTTATACGTAAGTTTTCTATCTTTGATGGAACCAAAGAAGATTGACGAGGCTATGGAAGATCCAAGCTGGGTGACTGCTATGCAAGAAGAGCTTCACCAGTTTGAAAGGAACAAAGTCTGGTATCTGGTTCCTTTCCCAGTTGGAAAGAAAGAACCAATTGGAACAAGATGGGTCTTCAGAAACAAAGTAGATGAAGATGGCCACGTAATCAGAAACAAGGCCAGACTGGTAGCACAAGGCTACTGCCAGTCAGATGTCGACTTTGATGAATCATTTGCTCCAGTGGCTAGACTTGAAGCGATCAGAATATTCTTAGCATTCGCTGCTAATCATCAGTTCAAGGTCTACCAGATGGATGTAAAGAGTGCTTTCTTGAATGGAAAGCTTGAAGAAGAAGTTTACGTCAGACAACCTCCAGGTTTCGTTGATGAAAAGCATCCACATTGGGTATATCGTCTGGACAAAGCGCTATATGGCCTCAGACAAGCCCCACGTGCCTGGTATGATACTCTGACTAAACATTTGTTGAAAAATGGTTTTAAACGAGGTGCAATTGACAATACCTTATTCATTCTTCATGAGAAAGGTAATCTGTTACTGGTACAAATTTATGTTGATGATATTATTTTTGGGTCTACTGATGAAAACATGTGCAAGAAGTTTTCAAAAATCATGTCCACTGAATATGAAATGAGTCTGATGGGTGAATTAACATATTTTCTTGGACTCCAGATTAAACAAAACAAAGATGGCATTTTATTAATCAGGAGAAATATGTTAGAGATCTTTTAAAGAAATATGATATGAACTCTTCACCATCTAAACCAACTCCAATTTCTGCACCACTGACACTGGACTCTGATCCAGATGGCAAACCAGTGAACACCACTGTCTATAGAGGCATGGTTGGTTCACTGATGTATTTAACTGCCAGTAGACCAGATATTATGTTTTCAACATGTTTATGTGCCAGATATCAGTCTAATCCAAAGGAATCTCATATGCTTGCTGTAAAGCGCATACTGAAGTACCTTAAAGGTGTCCCCAGTCTAGGTCTTTGGTACCCCAAAGGCTCAGGCATGGATCTAATGGGTTATTCAGATTCAGATCATGCAGGTTGTAAGATAGATAGGAAATCCACAACTGGTGGATGTCATTTCCTTGGTGGCAAACTGGTCAGCTGGACCAGTAAGAAGCAAACTTCAGTTTCATTGTCCACTGCTGAAGCTGAATACGTGTCTGCAGCCAGTTGTTGTGCTCAGATACTCTGCATGAAGAACCAGTTGCTTGATTATGGTATTAAATATTCAAAGACTCCAATCTTTTGTGATAATACCAGTGCCATCGCTATCTCAAACAATCCAGTCATGCACTCCAGAACGAAGCACATTGATCTAAGGTATCACTTCATTCGTGATCATATTATGAAAAACAACATTGAACTCCATTTTATTCCCACTGACAAACAACTCGCTGACATTTTTACCAAACCTCTGGATGTCAAAACTTTTGAATATCTTGTTGGTGAGTTGGGAATGTTAAATCCTTAAATCTGGTGACTGCTCAGATATTGAACGCCTTTGTGTACTATCTTTGCATTATTAGATTTCTGGAACAACATTCCAGGGAAGACTTGAAAAATATTTTCTATTAAACATGTTTTAAGTTCAGGGGGAATTTATTTTCTCACTGGACAAATTCTTCAGAAAATATTACTGGTGCCTTGTAAATATGTCCCTCTCACTGGTAACTGGACAGGTTGAAGTGCGTGTTTGAGTTGACTTATGTCTTCTTGTAAATGTGTCCCTCTCATTTGTCTGTATTAGTTGACGTGCATGTTTGAGGTTACCAGTCTTTCAAAAAAAAAAAAAAATGGTTTTCACTGGTACTTTACTGGAGTGTCCCTCCAGTGTACCATCAGTACATGTTCACTGGACTAATCCACCAGTGATACTGGAGTGTCTAGTCAACCTCCAGATGCACTGAAATATGTCATAATATTTTCTAAATACTTGGTCTTTGTGTGTGCCACGTAAGCAAACCTTTTTGAAGATATTTTAATCCTACGTGGCATGTAAATTTTTCAACGCAATGATGGTCTTTTTGCCTTGGGAAAACAAAAAGTACAAGTTGTTACTGTTTTGTGGGCTGTAAACCGTCATGCATTTATGTATGATGTGATGTAATTAATGCGGATCTCAGAACCCGATCAAAAACTTTGTTTGATAATTTCAAATAAGACGTTTGAGTTCCACATTGTCTCTCCTATATATACCCACTTTCAATTTCAATAGCATTTACTTCGAACATAACTCCCAAATCTCTCAAATTCCTTCATTAAATTTCTTCCTTCATTCAATTTCCAATCATATTTATCTCTCTTATTTACTCCATTTACATTCAATTCTTTCATCAAATCTTCATCATAACCTTAAATATTCAATTTCATTTTCATCTATTCTCATAAATGGCACCTAGACAGTCAAGATCTCTTAGAAATTTGCTTGCCAACGAATTTGCTCCTTCGGAAAATGTTGATAGGGCGCCTCATATCAATCTTGAGGCAAGTGCCATAAGAATAAATATGAATAACTGGATGGCAAGACTCTCTCTGTCCAGTGTTCATGATGCCCAATCGATCATTGGGAGATTAAACTCATTCTTCCTTTCTTGCCCATTATATGGTGCATTAACATTGAATCCAGGAAGGATGTACCATGAATATTTGTGTGAATTCTGGTACACTGCAACCTATGACGATGAAACTTCATCGATCAACTATACTCTCAAGGGAGGTACCAGATCCCTTGGTTTCACAGCTAGTCTTTTCAGGTCTGTTCTCCAGTTAAGCTATCATGAACAGAATGAGTTACCTATCGAACTTCCCACTGGTATAAATACAAGGGAAGTATGCAGGCTAATGGGGCATACAGATATATTGGATGAGCATGGCCAGCTATCCAGAAAAGGGACTATCTACATGAGCAAGCTGTCAGACTCATGGAGATATTTCTTCACTCATATTGTTGAGTGTCTAGGAGGCAGCTCTGGAGGATTAGACCAGATTAATCAAACACACCTCCAGATTGCCTATTGCTTGTGGTTTGGGCTTAGAGTGGATTTTGCCCAAATCCTTTTTGACGACCTGGTTGAGCGCCTAAGAGTGAAAGGACGAAAACCATTTGTGCCTTATATTCGATTCCTTTCACTGATGTTTAAGAATGCACTTGGCGACCAGTATGATATGGATACTACTCACTTTTCTATGAGTGAGTATATGAGGGACCTAGTCAACCTTAGGTCTCCAGTGGATGAGGTAGATATTCCTCAGTCCATGCTTTCCTTCCAAAGGGAAGAAGTTGAAATGGGTCCAGTTAGAGTTCAAGATGTTGAAGGACCATCTGGTGATGATGTACAGATAATAGAGGCTGTACAGCCCATAAGACAAGTTGCTCCAGAAGGTCAAGGTCAAGAAGTTGTTGAAGATGTTCAAACTGATGAACATGCTTCTGGTGAGCAAGAGGCTCCACTGGACTTGAATGTTGAGGTTGGTGAACAGGTAGATGTAGAGACTAGTGAACAGTCTGGTGAACAGACAGTTGGGATTGCTCAAGAATGGGATGTTGTTGAATCTCCAATGTCTGAAGGCTTTGATGTGAACTTGAACTTTCTGGGTGAAGATGTACAAGAAGAAGAAAATCTACCAGAAATGCCACCACCACACATCAAACATACCACCACCACCACCACCTTCAATTCCAGAAAACACCCAATACTTCACTCCAGCAACCATTCAACCTTCAGAATCTCAACCTCCTCCTCGTGCGCCGGAGTCACCAGTTGCAACGTCTGAAGCTGCAACTGAAGAGGACTGGGCACAAGTTCCTCTAATGACCAGATTACACTCCACTCTTGAACCTCCCACTGGTCTCTCCACTTCTTCTTCAACCGAGGTCCAAGGCCTTTTAAGTAAGGTGGCGGACCTGGAGAGATCACTCCAGACTTCATCTCAGGTTATTTCAGACTTCAAATCTTTACTTTCAAATAACCTTGCTTCAGAGATGAATGTCTTCGCTGGGAATGAGAAGCTGGTTTATGAGAAGCTTGATGAACTGGTACTGGCCACAAACACCAACACTGAAAAGATCAAGGTGGCAGTCCAGGGATTAGAGAATAGGTTGGTTACTTCTGTTCAGAGTGCAGTCACTGGTGGACTGGCAGGTCTGAAAGAAGAGGTTCAGAATTTGGTTTTCAGGGTAAGCTCTCTGGAGAGTAGGCCCACACTGGACCAGAGTGCAGTTGTTAGTACTCTAAGTGATGAATGTACAAGGAAGTTCAGAAACAACATGTTAAAAGAATTATGTGAAGAAGTTTCTGGGACTGTCCTTCGTAGCATTTATGATGGGGTATTACCCCAAGTAGAGAAGCTACTGGATGAGAAGTTGCCAAAACACTTGCCCAAAGCTGTTGCAAATGTTCAGAAGGAAGTGCAGGAACTAAAGAAAGTTGTGACTGAAACAACTCCAGTACAAGGTACATCTTTTGGTTCACTGGACAGACTTATGCTTGAACAAATGTGGAATGATCTCAAGTCAAGAACTGGAGATCCTTCCAAGGGGGAAGAGTTGTCTGGTGACCAATCACAAAGAGCATATGGCACTGAAGCCGGGCTTACTGAAGAGGCTGCTGGTACTGAAGCCAGTGAGCCCCAGTTTGAAACCTTCCCAGATATTCCTACTACACTGAAGGCTGTTAAAGGAAAGGAAAAAGTTGTGTCTGGTGAAGAGGAAGAGCAAACTGAAGATGTTGATAATGAAACTTCAAGGAAGTTAGAGCAGGAATGCATAATGATAGAGATTTTTAAAAGAAATCAAAAAGATGAACTGCTGGCCCATCAAAGGGAGATGGCAAATATGGGTACTCTGGACTCCTACAATGCTGGAAGGTTAGGCATTAATATTGAAGTTTTTAAAAGGATGAAGGATGACCCCAGAGTTCATCAATGCCTAAATGCATTAGATGATGTTCATGTACGCTCATTCTACGCTGAAGAAGAGCAAGTCTATGACTCAATTATTTATGGCGTGAGTGTACCAGAACTCATCAGACAGAGAAAAGCTGAACTGGTAAGTCTCCAGAAGAAAATAAGAAAGAATGCTGGTGCTCTGGAGATAGAGTACAGAAAGAGACTTACTGGTTTACCAAAGTTGACTGCCAGACAGATCAAAGCAATCAGAGATGGTGATGTAAGTACTTTCATTCCCCTGGACACTTCTCGAAGAATAAATCGTCAAGAACTCCAAACTGCTGTAGAGCAAAGGAGAGTGTCCAAGGATACTGAAGCTTTGATCCAGCAAGCCAAGCTGAAAGAAAAATACAATGAAATGTTGAACTTCAGGGCTGATGCAAGAAGGATCACTGGTGCTGAAATCAAGTTGGCTGAAGATCATGAAGGCATGTCTAAGTTTGAGGTAAAGTTGACCAGGGAGGATAACTTCACTGATGAGAGGAGAAGTACTTCAGTCCAAGCTTTTGGATGGAGTGAACTTAGGGAAATTGCTCTAACATTCAAGGGGAAGACAGATGTGTCGACTGATGTTAAGGCATTTCTGAAAAGGATTGAGAAGGTATGGAGAAGAAAGCAACAGATGGAAGTTGCATTGGGCATAAGATCACCAGATTCATTACCATCTTCTCCATCACCAAAGAGAAAGGCTACTGAAGATGCTCCAGAAAGGACATCGAAAAGAAGGGCCTAACTCTTATTGTTTACTTATTGTAAATTATTGTCTTATGAAAATTGTATACTATTTATCAGTTGATGAATGTAATAATAGTTGCAATTTTTTATTTTTATAAGTAAATGACCAGATTACCCTCCACTCTTGAACCTCCCACTGGTCTCTCCACTTCTTCTTCAACCGAGGTCCAAGGCCTTTTAAGTAAGGTGGCGGACCTGGAGAGATCACTCCAGACTTCATCTCAGGTTATTTCAGACTTCAAATCTTTACTTTCAAATAACCTTGCTTCAGAGATGAATGTCTTCGCTGGGAATGAGAAGCTGGTTTATGAGAAGCTTGATGAACTGGTAAGTCTCCAGAAGAAAATAAGAAAGAATGCTGGTGCTCTGGAGATAGAGTACAGAAAGAGACTTACTGGTTTACCAAAGTTGACTGCCAGACAGATCAAAGCAATCAGAGATGGTGATGTAAGTACTTTCATTCCCCTGGACACTTCTCGAAGAATAAATCGTCAAGAACTCCAAACTGCTGTAGAGCAAAGGAGAGTGTCCAAGGATACTGAAGCTTTGATCCAGCAAGCCAAGCTGAAAGAAAAATACAATGAAATGTTGAACTTCAGGGCTGATGCAAGAAGGATCACTGGTGCTGAAATCAAGTTGGCTGAAGATCATGAAGGCATGTCTAAGTTTGAGGTAAAGTTGACCAGGGAGGATAACTTCACTGATGAGAGGAGAAGTACTTCAGTCCAAGCTTTTGGATGGAGTGAACTTAGGGAAATTGCTCTAACATTCAAGGGGAAGACAGATGTGTCGACTGATGTTAAGGCATTTCTGAAAAGGATTGAGAAGGTATGGAGAAGAAAGCAACAGATGGAAGTTGCATTGGGCATAAGATCACCAGATTCATTACCATCTTCTCCATCACCAAAGAGAAAGGCTACTGAAGATGCTCCAGAAAGGACATCGAAAAGAAGGGCCTAACTCTTATTGTTTACTTATTGTAAATTATTGTCTTATGAAAATTGTATACTATTTATCAGTTGATGAATGTAATAATAGTTGCAATTTTTTATTTTTATAAGTAAATGACCAGATTTAGTCTAAGTTAGAACTTAATTGATGAAACTGAAAACACTCATGATCTATAAAAGTGTTTTCCAGTAACTTAGATTTTTTAGACAAATCAAAACTTGTGTTTTTTATATATATATATATATATATATATATATATATATATATATATATATATATATATATATATATATATATATATATATATATATATATATATATATATATATATATATATATATATATATATATATATATATATATATATATATATATATATATATATATATATATATATATATATATATATATATATATATATATATATATATATATATATATATATATATATATATATATATATATATATATATATATATATATATATATATATATATATATATATATATATATATATATATATATATATATATATATATATATATATATATATATATATATATATATATATATATATATATATATATATATATATATATATATATATATATATATATATATATATATATATATATATATATATATATATATATATATATATATATATATATATATATATATATATATATATATATATATATATATATATATATATATATATATATATATATATATATATATATATATATATATATATATATATATATATATATATATATATATATATATATATATATATATATATATATATATATATATATATATATATATATATATATATATATATATATATATATATATATATATATATATATATATATATATATATATATATATATATATATATATATATATATATATATATATATATATATATATATATATATATATATATATATATATATATATATATATATATATATATATATATATATATATATATATATATATATATATATATATATATATATATATATATATATATATATATATATATATATATATATATATATATATATATATATATATATATATATATATATATATATATATATATATATATATATATATATATATATATATATATATATATATATATATATATATATATATATATATATATATATATATATATATATATATATATATATATATATATATATATATATATATATATATATATATATATATATATATATATATATATATATATATATATATATATATATATATATATATATATATATATATATATATATATATATATATATATATATATATATATATATATATATATATATATATATATATATATATATATATATATATATATATATATATATATATATATATATATATATATATATATATATATATATATATATATATATATATATATATATATATATATATATATATATATATATATATATATATATATATATATATATATATATATATATATATATATATATATATATATATATATATATATATATATATATATATATATATATATATATATATATATATATATATATATATATATATATATATATATATATATATATATATATATATATATATATATATATATATATATATATATATATATATATATATATATATATATATATATATATATATATATATATATATATATATATATATATATATATATATATATATATATATATATATATATATATATATATATATATATATATATATATATATATATATATATATATATATATATATATATATATATATATATATATATATATATATATATATATATATATATATATATATATATATATATATATATATATATATATATATATATATATATATATATATATATATATATATATATATATATATATATATATATATATATATATATATATATATATATATATATATATATATATATATATATATATATATATATATATATATATATATATATATATATATATATATATATATATATATATATATATATATATATATATATATATATATATATATATATATATATATATATATATATATATATATATATATATATATATATATATATATATATATATATATATATATATATATATATATATATATATATATATATATATATATATATATATATATATATATATATATATCATATTGTTTACTTATTGTAAATTATTGTCTTATTAAAATTGTATACTATTTATCAGTTGATGAATGTAATAATAGTTGCAATTTTTTATTTTATAAGTAAATGACCAGATTTAGTCTAAGTTAGAACTTAATTGATGAAACTGAAAACACTCATGATCTATAAAGTGTTTTCCAGTAACTTAGATTTTTTAGACAAATCGAAACTTGTGTTTTTCAAGCTTACAAAATGTATAGATTCAAGCTTGAAAACACTTGCATTATTTCTAAACAAATAGGGGGAATTTGTTAGGTCCAGATTTAGTCCAGATTTACTGGACTCGCTCCAGACGCGACTACTGGAGCCTCACTGAAGATCTGACCAGAATCGTGTTCTACTGGACCTACTCCAGACTTGGAATCTGGAGTCCCTCTGAAGATTTGTCCAGAAATAATTGAAGACCAGTGAGCAAATACTTGTATAGGAAATCTGGAGTATTCTCCAGATTAGCTCACCGGACTTCACCCCAGTCCAGATCAACTCTACTGAAGACATTCTGACTGAAGTCTGAAGAAAAAAGACTTAACAAATGGCGGAGTCCACTGGAAAGTCTTACCAGATCTGTTCACTGGAGGATTGTTAGTGTTCTAGATCCTACAAGTCTGAACACTGATATCAAGGATTGACTTTTCCCTTTACACACTTTCCAAAGAATAATCCACTTGTTCTTTACCAAAGTATACGTGTGTTAAGGTGGTTGGATAAAAGGATACACTTGCACTTGATGTGACTTTATCCTTATTCCTTATCCAATACATTTAATGTTCTTGTCGGATCATTAAATGTATGCAACCATATTTGTACGGCACAAAATTCACTGGTGAATTTTGTTGCCTATAAATACAAAGTCATTTCCTTGACAAAAATACTTTTAAGCATTCATTTTGCATTGAAGTGAATTTGTCCAAATACTCTCGATCTTAAACAGGGATACTTCACAACTTTATGTATCTCGATCCAAAAGAGTTATTTGACAAATATAGATCATTTGTAACTCATAGGTGTTAGATATATATATTTTATATATATATATATATATATATATATATATATATATATATATATATATATATATATATATATATATATATATATATATATATATATATATATATATATATATATATATATATATATATATATATATATATATATATATATATATATATATATATATATATATATATATATATATTATATATACTTATGAAAATAGTATATATATATATATTTATTATATAAATTATATATATATATATATATATATATATATTTGTTACAAATACATATATTTATTATATTATAAATATATATAATGTATCTAAAATTAAAGATAGAGATGGTTATCTTTGCAATAGTAATTAATTGTGAATAAGATTACTTGCCTTAGATGGACAGAACTGTGCCATAGAATGCTTATTAGGAATGTAGTTGAAGTTTAACAAATGGTTTTTATATTGTCGTTTTTTATGTGATTGTTTTTTTCCGTAATGGAGTGAGCTCGGCATTGTTTTGCATATTGTCTCACATCATTAGGCTCAGTCACCACAAAACAGATTAGATAGACCATTTTGCGTTGGGGAATTTGACTAATTTTGTTCAAATTGTATTAATGCCCAATCAAAGCTTTAAATATTTTGCTTCATTCTGTCTTTGCTGAAACCCTTTACTATAAAGCTAACTCTTGCCCAAATGGGTAAATAATACAAATGTTTTATCTCAGATTCTATGATATCACTCTAAAGATCTTATACAATACTTTTAGGTATCATTACACTAGTAAATGATACAGACATACAGTAATATATGTAGTTATATATTTTAAATAACATCTTTTTTTGTTAACCAGGATTCACAATGAATTTGGACAAGAGCTGGACTAAAATCACTAATAAGTTTGATCGAAGGTTCATCAATGGAGCCCTAGATTTTGCAGAAATGGGTAAAAGGTACGTTGATAGTCAAGACATGATGCAGGTAATCTTCTAGTTGTATAATCAAAAGTCAACACTCCCCACTTTTCATTAACACATGTCTTTGTTTGTAAGCAGGGTAGATATCAACTTTGTTGATTATACTATCGTTAGCATAGCTCATAGGATACCTAATTACCCACTGTCATGGACTGTGATCGTCTTCTAGTCATTGATGCAGGTAATCTTCTAGTTGTATACTCAAAAGTCAACACTCCCCACTTTTCGTTAACACATGTCTTTGTTTGTGAGCAGGGTAGATATCAACTTTGTTGATTATACTATCGTTAGCATAGCTCATAGGATACCTAATTACCCACTGTCATGGACTGTGATCGTCTTCTAGTCATTGATGCAGGTAATCTTCTAGTTGTATAATCAAAAGTCAACACTCCCCACTTTTCATTAACACATGTCTTTGTTTGTAAGCAGGGTACATATCAACTTTGTTGATTATACTATCGTTAGCATAGCTCATAGGATACCTAATTACCCACTGTCATGGACTGTGATCGTCTTCTAGTCATTGATGCAGGTACTTTCTTATCTAAAGGTAGACGAGGTAAAATGGACGGCTAGGTAACCAAAGTATAAATTCGGGATAAAACAAGTCTGGATAGGTTTTCTCTGATTTAGTAAACATTTAGTGAGCTAAACATGATTGAAAACGATATTGTTGTTGGTAGATGTGTCAAAATAGGTGGGCTGGGTAACTGGTTGAAGTTGTAGGTGAGAACTCGTTATAAAGTGACGGTCAAAATCAGTTATAAGTAGATTAACTGAAATTGGTACAGAAAGTCTTTTGCTACCGCTATTTGTTAAAACGTTCAGGGACATGCATTTAATACATTTTCAAAGATGGGTGATTCATGGATCCCAGAAGATGTTTTGAGTATGAAGCCACTTCTCCAAAACTTCTTTGAGAACACAACAACTGTGCAGGTAGTTTGGCTATTTAATTAATTATATCTTCTGCGTTTTGAAAAGATAAAATACTGTATTTAGATAATGCATTAAGCTTCCAGAACAAGATGACATATGATTGTTAGATTGTTAATCAAGTATTTTGGTATGTAGGGTTTAACAAAACAGTTGTTGTTACTCCGTCCGTTTAGACCCACCATAGAGAAAAAAAAGTGTGGTCTAAAACCAATTTTGATCTATACCCAACTGTGTTTATATATCGAGTAAGGTTAGAATTACTGTGTTTATGTATTGTGTTCTACTTAACTTATCGTACATATTGCAGGTGACTTTAGGCGTATCAACTCTTCTATCTTGTGTACCAGTTTCACTTGGCACCGCCCACCAAGCCGAGGCATTTACTCTTTTGACTTTTTTGCTTCTACTTAATCACACTGTACGCCGACCATCACCAAATGCTTCTCAAATCACGTCCTGCAGTTGCAAAAACGATCTAATTGGCAATATAATAAATCAGGATTTTGATTATAGATATAATGCCTCTACATGTGGCGGCTAATGTAAGCAATCTAATATGTAGACTGATACTTTATGTGCACAACGACAACATCAATTTTTTTTCATTTATCCATTACATGTCAAATGCTAATTATATTTTGCTATATTATATCCAATATTATGGTATTTCCCTCACTTTTTGATACTTAGTGTATTTGGAATTCTCCTTAAAGTATGATAAATAACTGTAGTATAATTTTAATGTCTCATTTATTTTAAATTACAGAATGGCAAAATAATTGTTGCTTTAGCTTTTTCTTCCTTCACTTTCAAACTAAACAACCGAAAAAGTTGTCTGTCATCAAAGAAAACCATATGAAAATGACATCAATGGAGTTGGATTTTGGATTTCAAGAATGCGGATTATGATTAAATGGTTCTTAGAATGAACCATCACCAAGTGGTCCATGGTTCTTTATAAGAGGTCTAAAGTTTGAATCATGTCCTAGAGCCCTAGATTTTGCAGAAATGGGTAAAAGGTACGTTGATAGTCAAGACATGATGCAGGTAATCTTCTAGTTGTATAATCAAAAGTCAACACTCCCCACTTTTCGTTAACACATGTCTTTGTTTGTGAGCAGGGTAGATATCAACTTTGTTGATTATACTATCGTTAGCATAGCTCATAGGATACCTAATTACCCACTGTCATGGACTGTGATCGTCTTCTAGTCATTGATGCAGGTACTTTCTTATCTAAAGGTAGACGAGGTAAAATGGACGGCTAGGTAACCAAAGTATAAATTCGGGATAAAACAAGTCTGGATAGGTTTTCTCTGATTTAGTAAACATTTAGTGAGCTAAACATGATTGAAAACGATATTGTTGTTGGTAGATGTGTCAAAATAGGTGGGCTGGGTAACTGGTTGAAGTTGTAGGTGAGAACTCGTTATAAAGTGACGGTCAAAATCAGTTATAAGTAGATTAACTGAAATTGAGTCACTAACAAGTTTCCCTCTAAAAAGATTTATTGCGCAAACATTTTTGTAACTGAAATTTAGTCACTAACAAGTTTCCCTCTAAAAAGTTTTATTGTGCAGACATTTTGTAACTGAACTTTAGTTTTAACTATGTTGCTCATGTATT
The DNA here is from genome assembly GCA_034093135.1 of Erigeron breviscapus. Taxonomy (NCBI): domain Eukaryota; kingdom Viridiplantae; phylum Streptophyta; class Magnoliopsida; order Asterales; family Asteraceae; genus Erigeron; species Erigeron breviscapus. The sequence goes on along the minus strand of CM067174.1, from coordinate 62,897,456 downwards.
AAGGATTTAGTTGGGACTAAAACTCAGTCACTAACAAATTTCGTTCCAAAACTTTTGGTTGTGCAAACATTTTTGTAACTGAAATTTAGTCTCAAGTTTTTCACCATGTATTAAGCGTTTAGTTGGGACTGAAATTTAGTCACTAACAAGTTTCCCTCTAAAAAGTTTTATTGCGCAAACATTTTTGTAACTGAAATATAGTCTTAAATATGTTGCGTATGTATTAGGGTTTAGTTGGGACTGAAATTTAGTCACTAACAAGTTTCCCTCTAAAAAGTTTTATTGCGCAAACATTTTGTAACTGAAATATAGTTTTAACTATGTTGCTCATGTATTAAGGATTTAGTTGGGACTAAAACTCAGTCACTAACAAATTTCGTTCCAAAACTTTTGGTTGTGCAAACATTTTTGTAACTGAAATTTAGTCTCAAGTTTTTCACCATGTATTAAGCGTTTAGTTGGGACTGAAATTTAGTCACTAACAAGTTTCCCTCTAAAAAGATTTATTGCGCAAACATTTTTGTAACTGAAATATAGTCTTAAATATGTTGCGTATGTATTAGGGTTTAGTTGGGACTGAAATTCAGTAACTAACAAATTTCCCTCCAAAACTTTTTTATTGCGTAAACTTATTTGTAACTGAAGTTTAGTCTTAATTATGTTGTCCATGTATTATGAGTTAAGTTGCGACTGATATTCAGTTACCAACAAATTTCCCTCCAAAATTTTTTATTGTGGTGATATATTGGTAACTAAAATGTAGTCTCAAATATAGTAGCGATGAACTAGGGACTGATTTTTAGTTGCCACAATCAGTCAATAAAATGTCAGTCCTTAAAAACATTAGTAACTAATTTTTCAGTTACTGATACTATGTATCTGAGACTGATATATCAGTCTCTAAAAATTCAGTCCCTGAAGACCACTTTTTTTGTAGTGGGTTCAGAATTATTGACCACTGTGGAACTACTGGAAGCATGATTTAAAGCATCTTTTTCAGCCTCAATCCTCTGGGCTTGATTCTCTTCAGTGAATCTGAAGGCTCCATACAATGTTGACAGAGTTTGGGTGTGCAAGGTTTTACCTTGTCTCAAGACCAGAATCATGTGAGACCATTTAGTGGGAAGAATATCACAAAATTTCTCCAAAAGTATATCCTTGTCTTTCTCAACCCCCAGTCCTCTTAACTGGTTATAATGCTCATAAATCTGGTGTAAGTACCAGTTAGAGACTCATTGGGGAGAGCAAAAAATGACTCATACTTTTTGTTTAGGGAGACCTTTCTGGTAACAACAGTATCATCACCTCCCTCATGCTGGTTCACCAGTTCATCCCACATGGTTTTAGCACTGGGATAGAGAACTAGTGTGGGAATTAGGGTTTCTGGAACAGCCCCGAGGATCATGTTTTTAAGGATGGTATCAAGATTTACCAATCTCCTCTCCTCTTCGGACCAGTGTTCCTCCCTCTTTTCCCTTCCACTTCTTGATCTAGTTGGGTCAAGGAGTGCATTGATAGGAAGTCTAGGCACATAGGGTCCTTCATTTAAAATTTTCATCATATTCCTTTCAATACCAGTAACATGTAATATCATCCTAGCTTTCCACGTACCAAATTCATCACTGCTCCCATTGAATTTGGGAACATGATTATTCGAGTAGTGCACATGTACATGTGGAGAACCAGGATGAGGAGGAGGTGGAGGATTATTATTAACGGGTGGTGGTTCATTAAAATTAGGTTCAGGATTACCTTGTATATTTTCTGGGTTGGCCATCGTGAAACAGATCTAGGCAAGTATATTAGCTTTCTGCTCTGATACCAATTGTAAAGTCCCTCACACGATGGTTTAACCCACGAGTGTAAAATAACAAGTCAAGTATGAACTAGATTGGACTAGTATTACTTTAAATACAAATGCAAGAGTATAAGTAAAGTAATAAAGACTTAAAGCAATATTTAACAAGTAAATAAATGATGAAACACAAATGTAATTTTCAAGTGTATTTTCTTTATTGATGATAAACAAAATACAAGATTGTTGCGTAACCTAGATATTACAAGTATGTAACTATCTAAACAATCTTTGAATTACAAGTGATCTATACTTGCTAAATAATCTCCTTGGATCGATATACTTAAAGTTGTGAAGTATAACTATTTAGATCGAGAGTATTTTAGCAAGTTCACCAAATTGCAAAAAAGTAATTTGTACGAGGTATATGACTTTGTATTTATAGAAAAATAAATTCAACAGTGAATTTATTATGCCGTACAAATATGGTTGCATGCATTTAAGGCAACTACTTTAATTCCTTAAATGCATTGGTTAAAGTACAAGGATAAAGTCATGTTGATGTGACTTGTCATCCTTTTAACCAACCACCTTTACACACGTATTGTACTTTTAACAATAGACAAGTGGGTTGTCCGTGTAAAAGTGTGTAAAGGCATAAAGTCAATTCCTTGTAATCAGTGTTCAGACTTGTAAGGTCTAGAACACTGATAAAGGCTCCAGTCGGGAGATCTGGTAAGACTGTCAGTGGGCTCCACTGCTTGTCAGTCTTCTTTCTTCAGACTTCAGTCTTTGACTTCAGTAAGAATGTCTTCAGTAGAAACGATCTTGACTGGAGTGAAGTCCAGTGAGCTAATCTGGAGGATTCCAGATTTCCTGTACAAGTAAATAGCTCACTGGTCTTCTATTATTTCTGGACAAATCTTCAGTGTCGCTCCAGTCGTCAAGTCTGGAGCGAGTCCAGTAAATTTGGACTTAACAGAGTACATCCAGCAGCTGGCTCTTCTTGAGAAAGATCAATTAGATGGTGAACAAAGAATGCTTCTGAAACCTGTTGGTTCTGCTGGTGTGTACAAACAGAAGCATGAAGAAGTTGAAAAGTAGTTAAGTGAGCAGAAAAAGGCCTTCATAGAAGAAAAAGAAAAATGGATAAGGCATATGATGGCAAGGAAAATGCCAGAAAAGATTGTCGTTGCTCAAGCTTTTCTTGCTGACATGGGAAGGAAAACAAATCTGAAAATCTTAAGAGAGGGGATAGAAAAACCAGTGATGATTGAAGGAATCAAAAAGACTAAGCTAGGTGCCTCTGAATGGCTTTAAATACACATGCTGGTCAAAGATAAGACTGCAGTCAGCTATGCTCCTCTCCAAAGATTACTCAAAAATATTTTGACAAGGAAAGAGAGTTTGAAATAAAGTTTAGAGCAAACCTGTCGATGCTGAGACAATACTTTGGAACATCAGCATCCACCTCCTCGACAGCTGGCCAAAGGATTCAAAGAAAAAGAAAAGTTGATTATCAGTTTGCGCCAGCTGACCTCCCTCCCATCTCTCGTGATGCCACGCTGAATACCAGACTTCCTCCCAGGAGTTTCTTTGAAGAAGGGAGAGTGCTAGAGAACCCTGCTGGTATGTTCTATACCAACATCAAAAATGATCAGCTGTTCTTTAGACTTGAAGAAATAGAGAAAGCCTCTACTGGGTTTCTGATCAGTATAAGGAAAAGGTGTGCTGGCACTTCAAACAACATGTGGTTCATCAGAAAGATTGATGAAGAGCTGATGAAGCCACATAGACGTGATGATCCAATTCTGAGGATTGCCAAGCAAGAAGATGCTTGGGAGATTGAAGCTGCTAATCTTTAAATGTTTTATAGTCTAAATGTAAATGTTTGATTGGTCAGTATATAAAGTCTTTTGTGAAAAACAAGACTTCTCTCTTTCTCATACTTATATTCATTTCTAGTCTAAGTCTACTCAGCAAGTATTCTCAGCGAATAGGGGGAGATTGTTGAGTCAAGGAATCGCTGACCAGACGTGGTTGCTGGTGAGTTTCATCAACGATTAATCAGCGAGTCCAGTAACTCTTAATCAGCGGGATGTTCTTATCCAAATTGTTTGTCAAGGCGGGAAGAATTTGAATCAAAAGAAGACAAGAGTCACATGGTGGTTGTTCCAACTGTAATATACCTTGTATGGCAAAGTTGCAGTTGGATCTAAAAGCAAAGAGTTTCTCTCTCATACCCGATTTGGTAAAGAAGACAAAGGGCGTCTGCTGCAAGTACTTCGAACCAATGAGATCTCGACAACCACCATCCATCACTATCAAAGTAAGGCTGTGTTGCCCTAATTCCTCCTCTATATAAAGCAACACAGCCGCAACACAAATACCTTGTGTTTGTCACCACAAGTGTGTGTCACTTATTTTCTCTTGTAATTGTTTAAGTTTTTAGTTTGTCTAAACTTAACAATTGTATGTTCATTTATATTCTTGTAAGTCAAGTTGTAATATCGACCATGTATTCACTATTTAATCAATGATACATATGATTAGACTTGCTTAGATTCTTGTATTTGAACTTTACTCTTGTTCTTGTTCTTTACTTTATATTCTTTACTTTCTTGTCTAGATAATTAATATAAGTATTGCAAATTGTGGAATGTCAGTAGTATTTATAACCTTATGTGTAGTTAATGATGTTTAATTATTATGTAGATATTTATGTGTGACATGTACGTATATGTTGTTAATATATTGGTAATTATGGGGACTAAAATATGTGTCATTTACGTAGAAAATACTGTGTTATATTCCCATTAGAGTGCTATGTCGATAAATGATAACTATCTATGCTTGTTATCTTGTTAATGTTCGCGATAGATGCTAGGCGAGGTTAAAATCTGGTTAATAAAATCAAAAGTGGATTAAGTGTCGTGTAGTGAAACTTAAGAGATTAAGTTAAATGCCTGGTGTAATGGAGTATAGTGTTAAAACATGCTTGATGTTTTACGTGAAGAAATCACTAGTGTAATAATCTAAGAGATAAACAAATAAAAAAAGTGTTATCATAGAACCAATTATAAATGTGTTTTTGCAATGTCATGGTAAGTTTAAATTTTATATATCATAATGATATATTGAAGTCTATATGAATGAAGCTTAAATATACACTAATGGGGGTTATTGCATAAGGGAGATGACGGTGGCATGCAGAATCATAACAAAAATATATTTAGACTTTAAGTAAACTTTGATGGACAAGATCAAAATTTTGAGACCTGGTAATTGGTTCTTTTTGGCCATTAACTATAATGGATTATTTATTAATAATTCAATGGTTGGGCATGGGATCAAATAGTTCATAGTAGACTTAACATAATCTAGAATACATTAGAATTAAATAGTTCATAGTAGACTTAACATAATCTAGAATACATTAGAATTAAAGTGTTATTAGAGGTTCATTAATTGCATGAAAAATGTATGCGGAGTATATATATCTAAATAAAATGGATAATATATGAGTTATTAAGCTGGTGCAATAAGTGGGTAAAAATGTGATTGGTAGATGTAATTTGCATTTGATTTGATTTGATTTGAGTGTTTATCCTAAGAGGTAGTTGTGAAACTAAAGAAATATTTGTCTGTAAAAATAATAACAAAAATAATAAAACTCAAAAGAGAGTTGAGAGAATTAAGGTGGGTTAACATGATATGATGTATAGAACCGAGAATAATATGAGTTATTGAATTCTTGCTTAATTGAATTAAAGTAGATTCCGGGAACAGAATCCTGTTATGGAGGATGTAATTATAACATCCTGAACTTTTTTAATTCATTTTGTTGACTTTGACCACTAGTCAAAGTTGGTCTTGTGTTAAATAGCTTTATAATTGATAGAGATTTTTAATTGTGAGAATAATTATTGCATATTATATATGTGTGACATTATGTAGTAATTAAGTAGATTAAAGTGTCTCAATTAAGTAAAACAAGAAGCGTCATTTATGTGGTTAATGTTGTGTATATATCTGTTAAAGTGTGTACTCGTTACCTAAAGTTAAAGTATTGTGGCTAATTACCATTATCTTACGTGACATACATTAAATTAATATGCTTATTCACGTGACAGTTAAATTTGATCAGTCTTACTAGGTTAAAACTAAGATGCATAAGTTGTATAATAACTACAAGTATGTCTTGAGGATTGATTATTATATCAACAAACTAGTGCTCAGGCCCGTCCGATGGACGGGTAGTCTCAAAATATATTAATCAAAGCTAACAAATTGGATTTCAAGTATATTAAATAGATACCGATTAAAATTAAAATACCTAAAAATAAAACATAAAACGATCCAAATAAGGCAAAAAGTTGAAGAAGTAATGCATAATAAACTAATCTTTCGGGGAAGACCTATCATATATATCGGAATCATACTCATTATCAGAATAATCGATATCAAACGTAGGATCGTCTTCTGATTCATCTGAATAGTTTCATTCACCTTCATCGTTGGATTCATCACTATCAAGCATTTCATCATCAACATCAGTTTCGTCAGAATCTTCATCATCTGGATTAAAATCTGAATCCGTTTCAGCTTCACTTGCTGACAAAATGTCCCGTCCGATGGACCGATAGTCTCAAAATATATATATCAAAGATAAATATCAAAATAACAAATAACAAAACAGGTGAAAAATAACAAAACATGAACAAAACAAATGTAAAAGAATAAACCCTTTTGTAATAGAAGAATAAGTCATAATCAAACTACAATTAATAACAAACTAAATAAAAGAGATGAAAAATAACAATAACATTACAATTAATCAAATAATAAACAAACACGAACAAAATACCCAAAATAAAATTAAAGTGGTATAAAAAAAACCGTATATTTTTTTTGTTGAGAATCCTGAAATTGATTTGTTTATTAAAAATAAAAAGGAGTATTATTCGAGAAACAATGAATATGACCAATATCATAACTTAATCAATACGAAAGCTAAAGAAGAAACATATGAAAATTAACTCCATATAAATATTGATTCCAGTTTACCTTTTTTCAACTTTAGTTAAATAAAAAATTTGCAGTTTTTTTTTTTTTTCAACTTTAGTTAAATAAAAAATTTGCAGTTTTTTTTATATCTAAACTTACTACAAACACAAACAACAATTTTATACTAAACAATTTAACTTAATCAATACGAAAGCTAAAGAAGAAACATATGAAAATTAACTCCATATAAATATTGATTCCAGTTTACCTTTTTTTCCAACTTTAGTTAAATAAAAAATTTGCAGTTTTTTTTTTTTCCAACTTTAGTTAAATAAAAAATTTGCAGTTTTTTTATATCTAAACTTACTACAAACACAAACAACAATTTTATAGTAAACAATTTAGAGTTAAGCTCAACAAAAAGAGAAACAAAAAGTGTATAGTATATAATTTGAAAAATACATACCAATTCATCAACAAAGACAATCTCTGATGATTAAATATAAACAAAGTATATAAATTAAAAAACCCTTTAATTGGTAGTTGGTCGAAGGTGTTTTTTTTTGCCGTAGGGTTTTTTGGCGTAGGTTTTTTTGGGTTGAGAATATGTGAGGGTTTTTTTCTAGGTTGTATATATATATAGATAATAATAAATTTTGGGAGACTTTTAATGATAAAAAGTTTTTTTTATCTATAATAATAAAGGACGGCCATTTATTTATTTATATTAAGTAAATATTAAAAAAATAGAGGATTAATAAGGAGAGAGGATTAAGCTCAAAGAGGGGGATTAGGGGTGCCAAATGTACCCCCAACCTCCTCTTTTAGTTATATTACTAGTCTTCAGGCCCGTCCGATGGACGGATAGTCTCAAAATATATATATCAAAGGTAAATATCAAAATAACAAATAACAAAACAGGTGAAAAATAACAAAACATGAACAAAACAAATGTAAAAGAATAAACCCTTTTGTAATAGAAGAATAAGTCATAATCAAACTACAATTAATAACAAACTAAATAAAAGAGATGAAAAATAACAATAACATTACAATTAATCAAATAATAAACAAACACGAACAAAATACCCAAAATAAAATTAAAGTGGTATAAAAAAACCGTATGTTTTTTTTTGTTGAGAAATTTCCTGAAATTGATTTGTTTATTAAAGATAGGAAGGAGAAGAATATTACGAATGAGAATGATTAATAAAATTTTAGGTTGTATATACATAATAATAATTTATTGGAAGAGTTTTAAGGATATTATATATCTTTAAAATTTATGATAAAGTTTTAAATAATAATAATTATCTATTAAATAAGAAAATAAAAAATAAAAAAAATCTACAAAAAAGGAGAGAGCTAGGAGGGAGTTTTAGGGGAGATTAGGGTGTCAAGTGTACACCTTATTTGGCAATATCTCTTACGCGGCCCAAGTAGTAAACCAATATCTATCCGCATGGTTGTAGGTCTCTCGGCCCAAAACAGAACAAATTACTATCCTCGTTAGACCATTCTTAGAGGTTACCCTAACAATTTAAACAAAAATAAATACCCTAAACGCAAACTAAGACGATCTGTGCGAAAAAAGAGGCGGCAAAGTGGTGGTCTTGCACTAGCGTTTTGTAACAAAATTAAGTTCTAAATTCAGTGGAGAAACATAGAGAAAGTCTAGAGGATGAGGTCGCAAGATTTATTTCCCGTTTCGGTTTCGATCTAGCTTGTTTTCACAAATCAGAGGTAAGCTTCCTAGTTTTATTGTTTATATATCACCATGAAAGTAACAGAAAATCATTGAGTCTAGTCTTTGATGATACTTGCGGTTGTCAGTAAAACTAAGCGAGCAAGGGTAGTAACCAATCTATTCGATGTTAAGAGTCGGTTCATTCATCGTAGTTATTGCATTTCGTTTTCGGTTACGTCATAAGGTATAATGAAGTTTAACATGTTTCTAGTTTTAACGTACTATTCTAGGCTAGTTTATGTATGTGTGTGCGTGTGTGAAAAACGACATTTAATATTGTCTATATGTAGCTCACGAGAAGTGCTTCAAATGCATGATTAAATATATCTGTTAATTAGTTAATAATTAATATAAGGAAATTACATAGCTTAACTAATCTTTCATGCAAATGTTTATTTAGATCATAATGGTTGTTTAAATTAAATACTAATGAATAGTATTTATAGTTTCTATTGGCGTAGTAGACATAAATGGGTGACACAGCATGGATATTTCACAAGTTTAAAGACATTTCACATTGATTTGAGTATGTTTATCTATTAGGAATTCAGATCATTAAGGAGTAACCAGTAGAGTTGCTTTTTATTTGATTGAGGTAAGATAATTTATTTTTGACACACGAGGGACACAACAAAACTTAATTTTAATATTTACACTCTTTTTATGAAGTTAAATTATCTCATGCTTATATTGGGTATGGGTTGTATGTGGGAGTTTATTGGGGCATTATTTATGCATGCTTAAGTAGATATGAGCTTATTGTTGTATTGTTGCTTAATGTAGCTTGTTGTTGGGTTGTGTTACTTGTTGAATACCTGTACACATAGTACACTAGACATGATTAAGTTCCATGTCACGTGCACGTTAAGGGCCTTAATGTTGATAAGTGAAAATGAGTAGTAACCTTAATGGAGAATATTTTAAAGTAGCTGATATGTAGAATTGAGTAGAAATATAATGTGATAAAGTCTCGAGCATTAATTAAGGAGATATTAAGGAGAAAGTGTTAAGCTTAACCCGCATTTTGGTCTATTTAGATCAAGTGTGTTTAAGGAGCTCATTCGGGGGCAACGTATACCGTCCCTGGTGAGGTACAATCTTCAGGAGCACAGTAGCACCATTGGGAGTGATTGACCCTAAGGAGAATGCGGACTACTCATTTTAATTTTTCCATAATATTAACATCATTATTAACATATTTTTTACTTATAACAAGTCCATATCCATCTCTTAATCCAACAAAAGATCCAACTTTCTTAAATCTAGCATACATGCATTCAAATCAACACTTTTTAATACCAACTTTTATAGATCTAACATTCAACAACATAAAAACATCTTCTTAATGAAAAATCTCAGAATATGTTCTTCAAAAATATACAAAATCATATAGATCTATCAAAAGGAAAATCACTTTAAAAGCTACTAATCTATAACAACACTTTTGGGTCTTAAACTTGTTGAATCCTTGGATTTTTCTTCTTAGATTCGACATGCATGAGCATGGAAAGAAAGATCCTATCAACTTTGCCCTCATCAAGTGTATATTACAAAGAAAACAAGAAGAAAGTATGAGTTTTTGATAAAACCTTTGAATATAAACAAGAACAAGATTAGATCTAACAAAAAGGATGAAGATTATACCCTCTTGAACTTGGTTTTTGATGGTGAAAATGGGCAGAATTTTCGTGACTCTTGAAGCCTCCAACAACCCTTAATCTAACCCAAAAACAATCCTTAAACCTTTGCTTAATATAACCCTTTAGTAATCTAACTTAATCCTTATTATTAATACTAGTTTAGATGAATTTTTCTTGTCTTCCTTCTTTGTTATTTTGGCCGTATGGGGGAGAAGAGAAAGAGGGAGAAGGAAGAGTTTTGAGAGAGAATAAAGAGAGTGTGTGAAGTGTGTGAAGGGTTGGGAGTTTCAAGAGTGAATGTGGAGTGTAGGTTTTGAAATGGGTGAGTGTGTGTGTGTTGGGTTTGGGGGCCGGCCTCAAGGGCAAATGAAGGGTCTTTTCTCTTTTTTTTTATTTATAAAAGTGAGTATGAGTGTATATGTATGTATGTATGGGTATTTGTTTTGTAAGAGTAATATATGTTTATTTGTAAGTATAGTTAGTTGTTTTGTGTCCAAGAGTATATATATGCATATGTATGTCGTGTGTATATATGTATATGAATATATATTTGTGTTTTTAGTTTATTACATAGGCCATTATTTATAAATCTTGTATTTGTTTTAGGCATATATGTATATGAATATATATTGTGTTTTTAGTTTATTACATAGGCCATTATTTATAAATCTTGTATTTGTTTTAGGCATATATGTATATATATATATGCTTATTATGATTTAAACGCTTTTATGCGCATATGAACTTATAAACATATTTTGAAATATAAATTTTATTTTTCGTGACCAAATTTACTTTAACTAGCTAAATGATTAAATTGTTGGACCTTCGTAAGGATTTTTGATGGTTATCTCAACTTGTGAGACTTACATTATTATTTAGATAATTTGATTGATTAACAACAAAATTTTGTTCAATGCTATTTTATTAGATTTGATTTAGAACTAAATACTAGCTTTAGATTGCTAATTTAGGGGCATTATCTACTAGCTTCAAGTATAACTATGGCTTGCGGGATCATAGACAACATAACTAGCACATATATAATATTAAAAAGTAGGGTTGTTACATCCTTACCCCCTTAGCAGAATTCCGTCTCGGAATTTGAATTTGCTTAGGGAGTAAGTGCGGATATTTCTCGCGTATAAAGTCCTCGCTCTCCCATGTAAACTCGGGTCCGCGTTTCGTATCCCATCTAACTTTAACGATAGGGATCTTGCTTCTCTTAAGGCGTTTCTCATCGCGATCGAGAACTTCTATTGGCTCCTCACGAAATTGGAGCTTATCTTCCATACGTAGTTCTTCAAGTGGGACCACTTTGAAATCATTCGCCACACATTTCTTCAAGTTCGACACATGGAATGTGTCATTAACATCTCCCAATTCTTGGGGTAATTTCAACTTATAGGCTACGGGGCCTATTCTAGCAACAATTTCAAATGGCCCAATGTATCGGGGGCTCAACTTTCCTTTTTTGCCGAACCTTACGGTTCCCTTCCATGGCGACACCTTTAATAGTACCTTGTCGCCAACCTCAAATTCTAGGGGCTTCCTCCTTTGATCCGCATAACTCTTTTGCCGATCTCTTGCTACTTTAAGCTTTTCTTTAATGATCGCCACCTTGTCCGTTGTCTCTTGGACAAAATCAACGGTAGCTAGGGTTCTCTCACCCGCCTCTACCCAACACATGGGTGATCTACATTTACGCCCATATAGAGCTTCAAACGGCGCACATTGTATGCTGGAGTGATAACTATTGTTGTAAGTAAATTCCGCGTATGGCAAGTGTTCATCCCAACCTCCACTAAATTCCAATGCGCAAGCCCTTAGCATATCCTCCAGCGTTTGTATCGTACGCTCACTTTGCCCATCTGTTTGTGGGTGGTAAGCCGTGCTTAATGCTAACGTAGTGCCCATTGCTTCTTGCACAAGACCCCAGAAACGTGAGGTAAACCTACCATCCCTATCAGATATTATGGACAGAGGTACACCATGTAGTATCATAATCTTTTAAACATACAGACGAGCTAAACGCTCAGTGTTCCAATCTTCTTTGATGGGGATGAAATGGGCTGATTTTGTAAGACGATCAACAATCACCCATATAGCATCATGACCTTTCTTTGTCCGAGGCAATTTCGTCACCAGGTCCATTGCTATTTGCTCCCACTTCCACTCGGGAATTTCCGGCTGCTTTAAAAGTCCAGCTGGCTTTTGGTGCTCAGCTTTGACCATCGCACAAGTCATGCATCGGCTCACATATAGGGCTACATCACCTTTCATCCAGGCCACCAAAAGTCCCTTTTTAGACCTTGGTACATCTTATCCGCTCCCGAATGAATCGAGTATTTTGAATTGTGAGCTTCATTCATTAATACCTCTCTCAGCCCATTGATCTTTGGGACCCAAGCTCTTCCTTTGAAATACAAGATGCCTTCATCATCCCTATCGAACCGTGTTTCTACTCCGCTTAAGGTCTCTTCCTCAATATTTTTACCTTCAAAGGCCTTTGCTTGATCTTCTAAGAATCGGTCTCTTAGAGACATTCTCACTCGTAGGTGATTAATTCTTGCCCTTGGCACCCTAGTGCTCACCTTCCTACTAAGAGCGTCAGCAACAACATTTGCCTTTCCGGGGTGGTACTTAATTTCGCACTCGTAATCGTTAAGCAGCTCCATCCACCTCCTTTGCCTCATGTTCAACATCTTCTGATCGAAGATGTGTTGCAAGCTCTTGTGATCGGTAAATATGGTGCACTTGGTGCCATAAAGATAATGTCGCCATATCTTCAAGGCAAACATTACGGCTCCTAGCTCCAAATCGTGTGTCGAATAATTCTTCTCATGTGGCTTCAATTGCCTAGATGCGTATGCAATAACTTTGTCTCTTTGCATTAGTACGCACCCTAGCCCTTTATTCGACGCATCACAATACACTACAAATCCTTCCATTCCATCCAGCAATGCTAGTAATGGTGCTTCACACAACATGTTCTTAAGCGTTTGAAACGCTTGCTCTTGTTCTTCACCCCATTCGAACTCTCTTGACTTTTGGGTCAATTGGGTTAAAGGTACCGCAATCTTAGAGAATCCTTGAATGAACCTCCTATAATAACCCGCCAAACCTAGGAAGCTATGCACTTCCGTTGGTGTCTTGGGTGTCTCCCATTTCTTGATTGCTTCTATCTTAGACGGATCTACATGGATTCCTTCTTCGTTCACAACGTGCCCCAGAAATTGGACTTGACGGAGCCAAAATTCACACTTAGAAAACTTAGCATATAGCTTCTCGTCTCTAAGTAGCTGCAAGATTATCCTCAGGTGCTTCTCGTGCTCCTCCTTACTTCTAGAGTATATCAAAATGTCATCGATGAACACTATGACGAATTTGTCCAAGTATGGCCTACAAATCCTATTCATTAGGTCCATGAAAACGGCTGGCGCATTTGTGAGACCAAATGGCATCACTAGAAACTCATAATGCCCATAGCGAGTTCTAAAGCCGTTTTAGGTACATCTTCTTCTCGTACCCTCAACTGATGATAGCCGGACCTAAGGTCAATTTTCGAGAAATGCGACGCTCCTTGCAGTTGATCGAACAAATCGTCTATTCGCGGCAGCGGATACCTATTCTTGATCGTCAATTTATTCAACTCTCTATAGTCGATGCACATTCTCAAAGATCCATCCTTTTTCTTGACAAAGAGAATTGGCGCACCACATGGCGAAGAACTAGGTTGGATTAAACCTTTATCAAGCAATTCTTGCAATTGCTCTGAGAATTCTCGCATTTCGGAGGGTGCTAGTCTATACGGTGCTTTAGCTACGGGGGCTGCCCCGGGAACTAAATCGATACTAAACTCTACTTGTCTCGCTGAGGGAAGTCCAGGTAGTTCGTCCGGAAATACATCTAGAAAATCTCTAACCACTGTTACCTTGAGAGGATCCTTATCTTTCACTCGCTTATCCACTACTTGTGCCAAGTACGTGTGGTATTCCTTCCGTAGGTACTTCCTCACCTTCATGGACGACACCAACTTAGGTTGGACTCCAGCCTTATGACCTTGCACTATCAACGCTTCTCCATTTACCAAGGGAATCCGTATGATCTTCTCATGACAAATGATTTCGGCACGCATTTTTGACAACCAATCCATTCCTACGATTATATCAAAACTTCCTATTTCTATGGGAATCAAGTCAATACTATAGCTCTTATCATCTAAAGTCAGCTTGCAATCAGGGATAATTTCCTTAGTTTCATACTCGTTTCCATTGGCATATTCAACATAATAAGTTTCATCAAGTTCACTAGGTTTCTTATCAATCAATTCTTTAAATTCAAAGGAAATAAAACTTCTTTCAGCTCCAGAATCAAATAACATAGAGGCATAAACATTATTTAGTGGGAACGTACCTACGATGACATTAGGGTCATCACGTGCCTCATTCGCTCCCATGGCATACACCCTTCCTCGGGCTTGACCTCCTTGATTTCCATGATTCCCTTGGTTAACGTTGTTGCCTTGATTCCCCACATTAGCTTGATTCCCAACATTTCCTCGGTTAACTTGATTTCCATTGTTTCCTCGGTTTGCTTGGTTCCCACAATTCCCAACATTCCTAAAGTTGCCACGGTTACCATTTCCATTTCCACGGTTGCCTTGTGCTCTTCTCAACCTAGGACAAGCATTTCTCCAATGGTCCGTACTTCCACATTCGTGACATCCCCCTCGTGGTCCTTCATTCCTTGGCCCGCTCCGGCAGTGAGTAGCAAGGTGACCCATGCGGTTGCAAGTTGTGCAACGCTTGCATTCACCCAAGTGGCTATAACCACATCGGTTGCACCTTGGGAGCGCGCCGCGATACGTGTTGGGATTAGTATCGACAACACCGTAGTTCCTCACAATCTTTTGCCTCTTATCCGGCCCATTCTCCCTGCGATCGCCAAAACGATTTCCTCCACCTTGTCTCAAACTTGATTCACCTCTCGTGTACTTCCCACGCCTAACCAAGTCATTTACTAGCCTGGTTGCCAAGCTTATAGCCTGCTCAAGAGTGGTAGGGCTTGCAGCAGTGACCATCAACCTAACTTCAGGTGCCAACCCATAGATAAACCTCTCAACCTTCTTAGCCATAGGGGTTACCATCTCCGGCACCAACACGCTCAACTCGTGGAAGCGGATCACATATGCCTCCAATTCCAGCCCTCTCATGGCATGGTTCCAGAATTCCATCTCCAGTTTTTGTACCTCTTCCCGTGGACAATACTCATGCTTCAACTCTTCCTTAAACTGCTCCCAAGTCAAAGCATTGACTGCTGCAGGACCTCTAGTAGTCGCTTGGAGATTCCACCAAGTAAGAGCTCTTCCTTGAAGCTTACTAGCAGCAAACTTAACACGGTCAGCCGGTGCACAATCAATGATGTTCAAGTTGGCTTCTATGCTTTGGAACCAAGTAAGCAACCCAACAGGACCTTCTGTCCCATGAAACTCCTTGGGGTTGCAAGACGTGAAAGCCTTGTAGGCATTCCTGTCGATAGCATTTCCTCCTCCATCTTGTCTCCTAGCCGTGTTAAGTGTAGCGGTCACATTCTCCGCAATTTGGGTGGCAATGTTTGGCATGACGGCATTGATTTGTTGGGAGATAAGCTCAGCTAACTCGGTCCTTCGCTGGGTCTCTTCCTCTTGGCGCCGGGCCTCATCACTTGTTTCTCCGCCGGTCCTTCGTGGTGTCATGTATCTACAAAGGATAATATAGTTTAGTCATTCGTGTATTGAATCATATGACATAAACTCGACTCACGACTTTTTGATCTCACACAAGTATATCTAACGTTACTTAGTGCATGGAGGTCTCATTTGCACACCTATGTATATGTATATCCCGATTCATATTCCTTTTCATAATCACGACGCACTTGTCATTATGAGTAAATAAATGGCTAGGTAAATTCTAAAATTAATCAACCATGCTTTCTGGGTTAGCTAAGAGAATTACAGAATCTGTGTACGAACTTGGAGCACGTAAAAGTGGCTTAAGATGGACGATCTGGGAAAAACTCATAAAATATAAAACGTAGCCCTATGAGTTAAGTTTCACCTCCAACTGGAATCAGGTCAAAAGACGAAATAGAACTCCAGATATGGCCGTTCTACCAAAAGTGGTCAGAACTGATTTCCTGCTGTAACTATAACCTTTATAATAGGGATAACTATAACACAAGAAGGATAACACATCATGTAACCATAGAGAGGCATTAAGCATACATATATATCATTCAAGATAAGTTTACAAAATTGCTACATGCCAAATACGATGTGATCATCGTCACATATAAGCTAGGAAGTTCAAGAAATTGAAACAAAGTACAAACGTTCATACATCAAATAAGTTCATAGATAAAGAAGTCCTTAGGTTCACTTCCTAAGCACGAGAGCTACCACGAGAGTGCAAACAGCCGTGAGCACACATCCCATCATAAATATCACCTCATTAATCCGACGGACTTCCGATATCACCATCCTTGCAAAATCCCCCGTTCGATCCATGGTTCCCAAGGCTCTTTCCATCATCACCTCTTGAGTCCTTACGCTTAGTCTAGCATCCCTTAATCCATTTGCTATTCCCCACACCCTCTCCCTTTCTTCATGAGTCATACCAATGGGAGGTGGAGGGGGTACCCCATAAACTGGGCGATGTGGTTCTTCTCCTTGACGCCTATGTCCGAGATGGTACCAGGGATGATCACGAGGAAGGCGCGGCTGAAGGTATGGGTCTTGGGCTGGAAATCGCCCATCACTTAGGTTCATGGGTGCATCTTGCCTTGGCGGAGCGGGTGCTCTAGGGGCTGGTGGTGATGGTGGTGGCGAGGGTGAGCGGCGTCCGGGTTGGCTAGAGGCAACACTTCTAGCATTATCGCTTTCCGATGGGTCTTCCATTGGCTCGGTCTCTTCTTCTTCTTCTTCTTGGAGTGGTTGGGGAGGTTGCTCTTGCTCTAGGCGTCTCCTTTCTTCCTCTTCCATGTGGTCCACGAATCCATACAAATTCCTTGGTCTAGGGGCTGATCCAGAAGTTCCACTTGCTTGCGACATGATGTTCCTACACAAGTTTCACAAGGCGTGAGATGATGACTTGACTCGACGCTTAGACGACCATGGACGACCGACTTGACCATTGACGACCCACATGGCAACTTACGGACAGCAAGACGACTTGACGGACCATGAGACGACCTTAACCACTCGACAAGCAACTAACCAACCCGACCAACGACTCACAAGCTTAACAACCAAACAACGACATGACCATCCACAACCAACGACCAACTCGACTCGCACGACCAACATAACCATTTATAATTAAAGTAATGACTAGGATTCAACTTGTGCATAGCTCTCATGTATTATATCTAAATGGACAAAGTAATACTAGCCAAGTGGGGGTATTAACTAAGGGTTCTAATAGGTAATGCAAACATTGGATTTGGTTATGTATCTTTTGCACCAAGAATCGTTTTTTTTTTAAGTTTACTTTCAAAAGACTCATTTTGAATATTCCTTAGACAACCATTTCGATCATTTCATATTAAAGTTTTAGTTAGGCATAGTTGATCAGGCTATGCATAAGTAAAACAAGAATACTTTATGATCGACTCAATTGTTTAAGAAATATTCGACTCGTTTTGAAAATACGTAGGTTATAGCAAAAATTCTCTATAACCTTGTCTCTGATACCATTTTTCTGTAACACCCCGACTAGGGAGGAAACACGAGATGTCACAGAACGACATGGTACAAAAGATTTAAACATAAAACATCAACATAACGTTTCAAAAGCCATTCAAATTCAAAAGATTACAAGTTCAAGTTGACGTTTAATAAACATTACATAACCAAATTCATAATCAAAAGATCAAATGTTCGCATTACATAAGTCCAAGCACATTACAATTAAGCTTCCAAAGAGGCGGTCAAGCTTAGAACCTATTGCTCTATACCTGAAAAGCATGAAGAAAAAGTGTCAACTACGAGAGTTGAGTGAGTTCATAGGTTTATGCTAACATCACATATATATTTAATCCAATTCAAGAAATAATATGTCATAAAATTTCCAAGGATTCCATCCTACTATCCATACCCAAACCGTATGTTCAATCAATAATAACCAACCATAAATAATATCAATAACACTTGGCCAAAGGCATAAATTGATGAGTTTGTGCTTGAGCCACTACTAAAACCGGTTATGTCCAAGATAATAAGGGACACATGCCGTCAATCATGTGCAATAATAATAAAGGGTTCGTGCCATGGAGACGACCAATAATATAAAGGGGCGTGGTATGACCACTGATATAGTAGCTAGAGCACCGCGTGGTCGGACTGGGAATGAAGGTCGTCACAAAGGCAACCAAACATCCCACCGTTACTCGTTGGGTGAGGGGACAAGTCTTAGTTGCGCAACTCTCAAACTACAGGCCTCTCGAAGAGGTAATAGTAGTGTACCGAGGTGAAACAGTTTGACAGTACTCAAGCTCATCATATAATATATCACACGTTGAACATACAATATAATTCCCATATCATATTCATCGTTCATTCAATGTAGCATTTTCATAAAAGAAAGTCAATTTAATTAATCATGCTTTTTACCCCGTAAGTAAAACACATAAAATGGTTTGAAAGGGGGCTATGACTCACTTGATTAGAGAGTGAAATGGACTGATCAAACGCGATTCCTTCGCCTAGATTTGTTGCGCCTCAAGCAAGCCTAAACCATAACGTATATATTCACGACGTCAGTTCGCGTGACATGAACTAGTGAGCTAGATCATGAGATGTATACTAGTAGACTTGCCCATCTTTGGTTGGTATATAATTATGGAGTTGAAGTGTGTTACATTGTTCATAATGTTTGGTTGGAAGATATTTGGTGGAGAAAGTCATTTTCTCGCTATACGTTTTGTACGTTTATTGGAATTTCGGTAGTTTGACTTTGATTTATATGATTTCCATTGTATACTTTGTTTAATCATAATATTTGACATTAGTAATCGTGTTATTTGATATTTTATGAATATTTCTGATCTATATTTTATTTATTCAATTTAATATTATTTAATTAATTATTTATTCATTTTATTGATTTATTAATTAAATAATTCCTCAAAAATACTTTTAAGTGTCATAATTGTCTTTATAAATTAGGAATAATTATAATTGAGTTAAATACTGACTTTTGTGCTTTTTGACTTAAAATTTTATGTTTTATATATTTATTTGTGTATTTTTCCATTAATTTAATAATAGTGATTAATTAGTGATTTTAGCCTCATTTCTTAAGCAATTAAAGTGCTTCAAAAAGGATTTTCATTCTTGTTTCATTATTTCCAGAAAGTTCATCATATTTTGGTGTTCCAAATCGTGATAGTGGTGGTGGTGTGATATGTGCAATTTAGTGGTTTCGGTTGGTGCTTATTTGACCCGAAAAGGTGATTTTTGAGCTTATTGTTGTCATGAACCAAAAGACTTGAGTTTTATACTTTTGTAACAACTTATTTCCAGTAAGTTTAATATATTTTTCTTGTCCTTTGATTATGGTGCAAGTGTGTGCTCAAAATAGCTTTTTGCATGATTTCGGTTTGTGATTTTAAGCTTATTTTCACTAGTTTTGGTCCAAGCTTTGTCTCTTTGCTATTTCATTAATTTTTCCATATATTAACATTATGACCACTGATATAGTAGCTAGAGCACCGCGTGGTCGGACTGGGAATGAAGGTCGTCACAAAGGCAACCAAACATCCCACCGTTACTCGTTGGGTGAGGGGACAAGTCTTAGTTGCGCAACTCTCAAACTACAGGCCTCTCGAAGAGGTAATAGTAGTGTACCGAGGTGAAACAGTTTGACAGTACTCAAGCTCATCATATAATATATCACACGTTGAACATACAATATAATTCCCATATCATATTCATCGTTCATTCAATGTAGCATTTTCATAAAAGAAAGTCAATTTAATTAATCATGCTTTTTACCCCGTAAGTAAAACACATAAAATGGTTTGAAAGGGGGCTATGACTCACTTGATTAGAGAGTGAAATGGACTGATCAAACGCGATTCCTTCGCCTAGATTTGTTGCGCCTCAAGCAAGCCTAAACCATAACGTATATATTCACGACGTCAGTTCGCGTGACATGAACTAGTGAGCTAGATCATGAGATGTATACTTGTAGACTTGCCCATCTTTAGTTGGTATATAATTATGGAGTTGAAGTGTGTTACATTGTTCATAATGTTTGGTTGGAAGATATTTGGTGGAGAAAGTCATTTTCTCGCTATACGTTTTGTACGTTTATTGGAATTTCGGTAGTTTGACTTTGATTTATATGATTTCCATTGTATACTTTGTTTAATCATAATATTTGACATTAGTAATCGTGTTATTTGATATTTTATGAATATTTCTGATCTATATTTTATTTATTCAATTTAATATTATTTAATTAATTATTTATTCATTTTATTGATTTATTAATTAAATAATTCCTCAAAAATACTTTTAAGTGTCATAATTGTCTTTATAAATTAGGAATAATTATAATTGAGTTAAATACTGACTTTTGTGCTTTTTGACTTAAAATTTTATGTTTTATATATTTATTTGTGTATTTTTCCATTAATTTAATAATAGTGATTTTAGCCTCATTTCTTAAGCAATTAAAGTGCTTCAAAAAGGATTTTCATTCTTGTTTCATTATTTCCAGAAAGTTCATCATATTTTGGTGTTCCAAATCGTGATAGTGGTGGTGGTGTGATATGTGCAATTTAGTGGTTTCGGTTGGTGCTTATTTGACCCGAAAAGGTGATTTTTGAGCTTATTGTTGTCATGAACCAAAAGACTTGAGTTTTATACTTTTGTAACAACTTATTTCCAGTAAGTTTAATATATTTTTCTTGTCCTTTGATTATGGTGCAAGTGTGTGCTCAAAATAGCTTTTTGCATGTTTTCGGTTTGTGATTTCAAACTTATTTTTATATATATATATATATATATATATATATATATATATATATATATATATATATATATATATATATATATATATATATATATATATATATATATATATATATATATATATATATATATATATATATATATATATATATATATATATATATATATATATATATATATATATATATATATATATATATATATATATATATATATATATATATATATATATATATATATATATATATATATATATATATATATATATATATATATATATATATATATATATATATATATATATATATATATATATATATATATATATATATATATATATATATATATATATATATATATATATATATATATATATATATATATATATATATATATATATATATATATATATATATATATATATATATATATATATATATATATATATATATATATATATATATATATATATATATATATATATATATATATATATATATATATATATATATATATATATATATATATATATATATATATATATATATATATATATATATATATATATATATATATATATATATATATATATATATATATATATATATATATATATATATATATATATATATATATATATATATATATATATATATATATATATATATATATATATATATATATATATATATATATATATATATATATATATATATATATATATATATATATATATATATATATATATATATATATATATATATATATATATATATATATATATATATATATATATATATATATATATATATATATATATATATATATATATATATATATATATATATATATATATATATATATATATATATATATATATATATATATATATATATATATATATATATATATATATATATATATATATATATATATATATATATATATATATATATATATATATATATATATATATATATATATATATATATATATATATATATATATATATATATATATATATATATATATATATATATATATATATATATATATATATATATATATATATATATATATATATATATATATATATATATATATATATATATATATATATATATATATATATATATATATATATATATATATATATATATATATATATATATATATATATATATATATATATATATATATATATATATATATATATATATATATATATATATATATATATATATATATATATATATATATATATATATATATATATATATATATATATATATATATATATATATATATATATATATATATATATATATATATATATATATATATATATATATATATATATATATATATATATATATATATATATATATATATATATATATATATATATATATATATATATATATATATATATATATATATATATATATTATATATATATATATATATATATATATATATTATATATATATGTATATATATATATGCTTATTATGATTTAAACGCTTTTATGCGCATATGAACTTATAAACATATTTTGAAATAGAAATTTTATTTTTCGTGACCAAATTTACTTTAACTAGCTAAATGATTAAATTGTTGGACCTTCGTAAGGATTTTTGATGGTTATCTCAACTTGTGAGACTTACATTATTATTTAGATAATTTGATTGATTAACAACAAAATTTTGTTCAATGCTATTTTATTAGATTTGATTTAGAACTAAATACTAGCTTTAGATTGCTAATTTAGGGGCATTATCTACTAGCTTCAAGTATAACTATGGCTTGCGGGATCATAGACAACATAACTAGCACATATATAATATTAAAAAGTAGGGTTGTTACAGTAACACCATTTAAAGTTGTTTAATGATTCCGTTAAGAATCAACTGACGTCGCTTCCGCAGTTTATTAACGGAGTCATATTTAAATTTGAAATTTTTTGAAAATTCACATTTTGATAAAGCAGGGTGTTACAATATATGTGTATGTATTGCTTTTCGGATGTGTATTTGTGACAAGATATGTAAATATCTTAGGGATTATGACACTGGAGTGTAACCAAATATGACTCAATGGTTATGTAATGTAGTGATCTTTCAAATTGGCTATTTGATGTAAGTACCTTCCATTTTTTGTTCTTTTAGACATTGAGTTACAGTTTCACATTCTTACATCAATTTAACACTTTCGTAGGTCACTACATTACATAACCATTCGCTCATAGTTGGTTACACTCCGGTGCCTTAATCTGTATTCTTTTTTATGTCCAACGTGGCATTATCGGTTACAAATAGGATGTTAACCGGTAGGATACATTAAAAGAACAAAAGTGGAAGGTACTTACATTAGATAGCCAGTTTGAAATGTCACTACATTACATAACCATTGAGTCATAGTTGGTTACACTTTGGTGCCATAATCCCAATATCTTATTAATCTTTTGAAAATTATGGAGCTAATGTGGCCTTTGAGATTCGGACAAGTAAGTCCTTGGGGTGTCTTTGTGTACCTAGCCTACCTAAAGCTTCCAACTTGGGATAGGTTGTCAGAAAGTTCGCTACACGGATCTCATCGAAAGTCACGGGTTTTCATAAGCGCTTTAAATGATGTCACAAATATGAAAGTACTTAGCATTATGCAATGTTGGGTATATTTCCATATGTGAGTCAAGTTAAGTCGCTTTGCGTGTGAGGAATCACCGACCTGTCACCGCTGACTTGGTTCTTAAAAGCTTTCTTCCTATACTCACAAAATATCTTAATCTTAGTGCTTGTGTCGATTGTGAGAGTATATCCGAATGTGGGTCACAAGTTCACAAACTTGATTAAGTGGCATATTAGGCTACTCGGGTTACATGGTGACTGTCATTGGCCAGGGTATGCTGAAAGTGTTACAACCAAAAGGAAACTGGAAGTACCAAGTGTTTAAGAGGACAAACATATTGGTAATCATTGATGAATCACTGTTCATAACTAATAATAAGAGAATTATTTCTCACTTGTGGGCTTATGTAACATGCTAAGCTGATATAATCTGCAGTAACTTTAGCTCTTGTAACTATGTTATTCGTTTATGTTCAGTGTATGTGTGTGTGTGTGTGTTATGTTTTTCGTGAAATATTTAATTTTTATTTGTATTGTTTAAATAAAAGTTCTTATTGCACGAGAGACAGAGTCAGAATAGAATCTAGTTTCCAAGAGGACTCAACTACGTTCTATAAGGAACACTGAATAAACGAGTAGGGTAGTTAAGCGATAGTGTTATGATTAAAGGCTAAAAGAAAGTGTGTCAAATTAACAGAATATGAGTTTAAAGAAAAGAACACAGAGTTGTTGATTTCAGTAAACATATATTGAGTTATGCCTTTTTATTGATCTTTAGAAAGAAGATTTTCATTAGAATGAATATAGAGTTGTTCATAGTTTGAATTTGATCTTTAAAAGATTTTTGTTTGAATAAAAAAGATTTGAAATCTCAGTTTCAAAATTGAAAAGGATATTTCAAATGATTTTGTTTATATCTGAAAGTGCTTACAGTGAATTGTTTGACCCTAAAGTAAATTAGGTTAATAATAGACTGTTATGTATATTCATTTTATCTTGCAAATTTATTAAATTATTTAGATTGTATGTTACTACTTTGAGAAGATTTGATACTTACAACGAACAGATGTTTGATTTTGTAGGTTGTCTAGAGGGAAATTACAAGCAAGACCTATACTATGTCTTTTTATGTTTAACCAAGATGTATACTAGTTTGATGAGGCTATCTTATCAGTATTTACATACGGTATCCAGAGAGGTGGAGGCGATTTTGCTTCTGTCGCGAGATCTGATCGTGCGAAAGTATAAGTGATTAGGTTTCTCTTTTCATATGCTTTACAGAGTTAAAGCCTTGTGACAATGAAAAAGAAATCTGTATAGATTCGCATATTGAGGTAGACATATTTGGTGTAAGTTCAGGTCGCCCTCGTTTGTCGGACCGTCGAAACGAGATTGACTAAGGATATGTCGAGGTACGGAATCCCTCGAGATAACCCACGGTTTCTATATCACCTTTTGTAAGATATATATATCACTATATAGGGGTGAGTTATTTTAGGACCACTCCTTATTTTAGCACCATTAGGACCATGTGTAAATTGTAACTTACACATCATCATCATCATCACCGACCACCACCACCACCACCATGATCATCTCCGACCACCACCATGATCCTCCGGCGACGACGACCACCGCCACCACGACTTACACATGTGTAAGTTGTAACATGTGTAAGTCATGGTGGCGGTGGTCGCCGTCGCCGGAGGATCATGGTGGTGGTCGGAGATGATCATGGTGGTGGTCGGAGATGATCATGATGATGTGTAAGTTACAATTTACACATGGTCCTAATGTTCATAAAATAAGGAGTGGTCCTAAAATAACTTCCCCCTCACTATATATATACCTATGCGTGAACATAAACACTCGTATTTGGTTAATATAGTGAGGCGGCTCTCCGGACAACAATACCTACTTGGTATTCCAAATCCTAAGCCAACCAACATGAGTATGTGTTTTGCAGTTCTAGCGTGACACGAGTGACACAACAAGATCTACTAGATTTGTGTGTTCTTAGCTCTAGTAGTTTCTCTCTCAAGATTTTGCTCGTTTCTCTCTCTACCACTCGTGCTATTTCATCACGCAAACACACACCCATATATATAGGCCAGGGCTGGAACACGCAAAACCCTATGGATTTGCGTGTTTCCATGTCAGCCCATAAAGGCCCATTGGGGTTTGGCCCATATGCGTGTTTCCCAGAACACGCATATTGGTTTGAGTGTTCTAGTGAACAAGCAAACTTTTGCTTGTTTCTCAAGAACTCTCAAACCATTTGAGTGTTCTTCTGAACAAGCAAACTTTTGCTTGTTCCCAGAACTCTCAAACCATTTGAGTGTTCTTCTGAACAAGCAAACTTTTGCTTGTTCTCAAGAACTCTCAAACCATTTGAGTGTTCTTCTGAACAAGCAAACTTTTGCTTGTTCTCAAGAACTCTCAAACCATTTGAGTGTTCTTCTGAACAAGCAAACTTTTGCTTGTTTCTCAAGAACTCTCAAACCATTTGAGTGTTCTTCTGAACAAGCAAACTTTTGCTTGTTCCCAAGAACTCTCAAATGACACTTAGGAATATTTGAGTTAATGTTCCTACTGCTGTAAACGCAGAACCAACATTAACTTAATTACCCTTTATATGTATTGTTTACATCTATGTCAAGTACCTGCAAAACACAAATAGTAAACCAACATATAAACATATATATAAAGACCCCAATATGATCACAATATATGCCAAGGTAGTTTCATTGACAAACGGTAATTTACAAGATAAATTACAAGACTTAAATATAAAATACATATCACATCTAGAATGCTTTTGTCACCTAGAAACATGCACCAACAGTCTCCCCCTTGACATGAGCATCTAGATGTGGTCTTCAAGTCTTCGTCTGTCTCCTAAGTGCTGGCCAAAAACCCTCTTCAGGAACTTCAAGAGTCGTCTACTTTCTCTTACTCTTCCTCTTCTTTTTGACATACAGCAAGTCTACTTTCTTGATCAGCACGAGAGCCTGGATCCTTAGGTTTGATCATGTCGGCAATTGCATTCTGATATGCCATGTCATCGTGTCCGAACTTTGCAAAGATCTCCTTATTCAGAATCAAAGTGTCAAAAGAGTCAGATGATAAAATAGAATCATCTTCAGAGTGTAGACTATCAGTATCTTCACCAGCTACTGATTTGGAACATCCCAAACTTTTTATGTTTGACGTTTGACTTGTCCGTTAGTCAACGTTAGGTTATGTCATGTTATGTGCCTTAAATGAATTACGTGATTAAATGCTTATGTATTTAATATATGAAATGTAAGATTAATGTGTTAATGTGCAATATGATTAAAGTGATGAAAAGAATAATAAAAGATGATCAATAAAGTTACAAAGTGTTTCCGATAGGAGTAAGGGTCGTTAAGTGTTCCCGTATGCGTTAAACGAGCAATTAGGTTACGAAACGTGTTATAAGAAAAGTACAAGGGCCTAGATGTTAAGTCTTGAAACTTGTTCCAGCAGATGAGGGGCTTATATCACGACCATGTTGCCCTAAAATCAGATCCAAACCTTTACAAAAGTTACACACACAAAACCCTAGGTCTCTCTTCAATTTCTAGTCGATTTTGGGGGTTTTCGGAAGGGATTTCGCTTGCTTGTCGATCCGTTAATCATTCCTACAGGTATATTATCATTCATTGAATGTTAATTAAGTTTTCAATTTGGTTTTGCCTCTGTAGGGTCGACCATAAGGGTTGGGGTTGCCCGATTTTGACGTTTTCGGTTAAAAACGATGTTTTCATGATTAAATTACTAATTGAGTGGTTAACTAAATCAAGTTGCTTACTTTAAAGATGAATTATGTTATTTATATATATGTAAATAAAGGAAACCTAGGTGTTTAATTAGATCCATATGGGTTCAATTATGTTTTTGTATAAAACGATGCGGTTTTGAGTCGTTTTGATGATCAAAAGAGGGATTCGTGTATGCAAATGATTCGAGGATCAATTGGTGTTTTCAATAAGTGATTTTGGTCTTAATTTAAGTGTATTTGATGTTCATAAGGCCTGGAGTTGTGTTAAAGTCGAATGGGAGTCGAATTAGGTTAAAGATGGAAATTGCTGATCTGGTCATCAGTCTCGGCGAGGGCACTTTTCCCCCTCGGCGAGATCAGTATGGCTAGTATGGGTCTGGAGTTCAATCTCGACGAGGTCACTATTTCCCCTCGACGAGATCAAACATCAGAAAGGTTTAGGGTACTTTTAAGTCTCTAGTTGATTTACTTCAATCGTTCTTGTACCTTAGGTTGTCGGGAACACTTGTCAAGCACGGTAAACTCGATTGTGATTGTTGAGTACTCCATTGAGGTAAGATACATGACTTTTCTCACGCTGGAGGCACAACAAAATGTGGTTTACTTTAATTAACCTCTTAATCGGATTTATCTTATGTGTGTTTGTTTTCCGGGTTATGCGGGAGGTTATGTGGGAATGTATGTATGATGAAGTGGCTTATTGTGATATGATGACGTTTAAAGTAAAGTGGTTATATGCATATGTAGTATGTTGATTATAATTATGCTGCCATGAAGTGATTATGATATGTGTTGTGATAATGATAATGTCAATGATGTGCTTTGATGATTGTTATGTGATGGCTTATGTGTGGGGTTTAAGTGTGAAATATCTAGTTCACTAGATACACGTAGGAATTTCTATGAGTTGTGCACGTTAGTGGGATTAAACGTTAAAGTAGATGTGGGACTAGTTAGGTAATGTATATACCTAATGTTAAAGTAAAATGTGAGATGTGGGAAACCGTTCTGGCCTTAGTGTTAGTGCGTAAAAAGTAAGAAAGATATAAATACGTGGGAAATGCTATAGCTAAATACGTAAGATTGGTGTGGGAAGTGTTAAGCTTAACCCGTGCTAGTTTATGCCAAGCTAGTGCGTACGTGGTCGCTTGAGTGGCTCCTTGCGGCATAGTTACGTGGGACTAGTATTTCCGGGTGGAGTGACTAACTACCAATGTTAAAAGCATGACGGGATACTATGGAAATGGCATTGCCTTTCCTAAAAGTTAAAACGTGGGAAATCGTGCTAGTTGTAAAGCTAGTGCGTAATATGTAAATCGATTAAAGATGTAAGATGTGGGAATAAGTTGATTAAGATAACTATAAGAATATGTGAGAAAGATGTACATGTAATTTAAGACGTGGGATTACAATGTGACGTGAGATCTAAGTAAGATATGTGTGATATAATCGTTGTTAGGCACAATTAGAAGTAATTACTCTACATGTGCTATACATATACGTGTGATATGTTTATGTGAGATATGTAAGACGTGACATGATGATTGAGTTGTATGTATATGATGATATGATTTGAAATGTGTTGGGATGTGGGAATAAGTAAAGGTGGGATTATCTTACGATTTTTGTGGTTGATATGTAATGTGGTCATGTTTTGATAAGTATATTATGAATAAGTTTTATGAAAGTAAAATGAAGAACATTTCA
This sequence comes from Erigeron breviscapus, assembly GCA_034093135.1. Classification (NCBI taxonomy): domain Eukaryota; kingdom Viridiplantae; phylum Streptophyta; class Magnoliopsida; order Asterales; family Asteraceae; genus Erigeron; species Erigeron breviscapus. The sequence continues at coordinate 62,868,108 of CM067174.1, read as the reverse complement.
TTAAAGGTGTGTATCTTACTTAGCTAATTTATTAGCTAACACTTGCTTTTATGAAAATGTTGTATCCTTCAGGATAAGCAGGTTTGAGCTAGAGAGAAATTTAGCTCGTGAGATGGGTAGAAGTATAAAGGAAGATTAGCATTAGCATCCCGATGCTTAGACTTCACCTTTAGCCGTTGTTTGGCTACTTTATTGATGACTTGTGTTTTATGTAATAATGTTGGCATTTATGTTGGTACCATAACTTGGATTTCATTTATAATGTTTTGATGATGCACTTGGTAACACCATTTTATGAAAGGTACCATCCGTTACGGATGGGGCAGTTTTTAAGTGATCCTTTTCCGCTACGTTTAAACGCCGTTTGTCAAAGTTTTTGAAAATCCAGGTTTTAAAATGACGGGTGTTACATGATTCCTCCTGATGACCAACCCCTTCTACTACAGTTGGTCTTTCCTGGACACCAACACCTACATCTCCAGTTGGTGAGGGACAAGCATCGGCAGGAGCTTTCCCTTTTCCTTTATCTTTAGCTGTGGGGGCTCGAGAGGTACCAGCAGCACCAGACTGGCTTTGTTCCCCCTGAGATGTGGCAATCCTTATGCCAGTTGAAAATCTTGGAATCTCTTCTCTTCTTCTGCTTGGATCATCTCCCTCGTCCTCCCTTCTTTCCTTCCTAAGGGCATCATCCTTACAGGTTAGCTGTATCTCCCCTTGAGATTTAAGATTTTCAATTATCTCATTCAGCTGGCCGTAGTAGTCATCGAAGCTTGTCAGACCCGTAGTCTGGCTCTTTGTAACATCATTATGGTTCTCCAATCTTTTGGCAATCTGTTTAAGGTGCTCAGAAGTCTCAGATTAGATCTTTTGTAGAGCCTCTTACCTTGTCTGAAGCTGAGCATTCTTAGCTTTCATCTCTTCAAGCTCCTGACGATGTGATTCTTCTTGCTTTGACAGATTATCTGTTAAGCTAGCAACCAAAGCTCGCATATCTGCAATATGCTTTTCCAACCCTGATATAGTATCATCGCTGGATCTTGAGCTGCTAGGTTGGGAAGAAATTACCGATGATCTTGTTGTTGTTGTTGTTGTTGTTGTTGTTGTTGTTGTTGTTGTTGTTGTTGTTGTTGTTGTTGTTGTTGTTCGTTGGTTGTTGTTGTTGTTGTTGTTGTTGTTGTTGTTGTTGTTGTTGTTGTTGTTGTTGTTGTTGTTGTTGTTGTTGTTGTTGTTGTTGTTGTTGTTGTTGTTGTTGTTGTTGTTGTTGTTGTTGTTGTTGTTGTTGTTGTTGTTGTTGTTGTTGTTGTTGTTGTTGTTGTTGTTGTTGTTGTTGTTGTTGTTGTTGTTGTTGTTGTTGTTGTTGTTGTTGTTGTTGTTGTTGTTGTTGTTGTTGTTGTTGTTGTTGTTGTTGTTGTTGTTGTTGTTGTTGTTGTTGTTGTTGTTGTTGTTGTTGTTGTTGTTGTTGTTGTTGTTGTTGTTGTTGTTGTTGTTGTTGTTGTTGTTGTTGTTGTTGTTGTTGTTGTTGTTGTTGTTGTTGTTGTTGTTGTTGTTGTTGTTGTTGTTGTTGTTGTTGTTGTTGTTGTTGTTGTTGTTGTTGTTGTTGTTGTTGTTGTTGTTGTTGTTGTTGTTGTTGTTGTTGTTGTTGTTGTTGTTGTTGTTGTTGTTGTTGTTGTTGTTGTTGTTGTTGTTGTTGTTGTTGTTGTTGTTGTTGTTGTTGTTGTTGTTGTTGTTGTTGTTGTTGTTGTTGTTGTTGTTGTTGTTGTTGTTGTTGTTGTTGTTGTTGTTGTTGTTGTTGTTGTTGTTGTTGTTGTTGTTGTTGTTGTTGTTGTTGTTGTTGTTGTTGTTGTTGTTGTTGTTGTTGTTGTTGTTGTTGTTGTTGTTGTTGTTGTTGTTGTTGTTGTTGTTGTTGTTGTTGTTGTTGTTGTTGTTGTTGTTGTTGTTGTTGTTGTTGTTGTTGTTGTTGTTGTTGTTGTTGTTGTTGTTGTTGTTGTTGTTGTTGTTGTTGTTGTTGTTGTTGTTGTTGTTGTTGTTGTTGTTGTTGTTGTTGTTGTTGTTGTTGTTGTTGTTGTTGTTGTTGTTGTTGTTGTTGTTGTTGTTGTTGTTGTTGTTGTTGTTGTTGTTGTTGTTGTTGTTGTTGTTGTTGTTGTTGTTGTTGTTGTTGTTGTTGTTGTTGTTGTTGTTGTTGTTGTTGTTGTTGTTGTTGTTGTTGTTGTTGTTGTTGTTGTTGTTGTTGTTGTTGTTGTTGTTGTTGTTGTTGTTGTTGTTGTTGTTGTTGTTGTTGTTGTTGTTGTTGTTGTTGTTGTTGTTGTTGTTGTTGTTGTTGTTGTTGTTGTTGTTGTTGTTGTTGTTGTTGTTGTTGTTGTTGTTGTTGTTGTTGTTGTTGTTGTTGTTGTTGTTGTTGTTGTTGTTGTTGTTGTTGTTGTTGTTGTTGTTGTTGTTGTTGTTGTTGTTGTTGTTGTTGTTGTTGTTGTTGTTGTTGTTGTTGTTGTTGTTGTTGTTGTTGTTGTTGTTGTTGTTGTTGTTGTTGTTGTTGTTGTTGTTGTTGTTGTTGTTGTTGTTGTTGTTGTTGTTGTTGTTGTTGTTGTTGTTGTTGTTGTTGTTGTTGTTGTTGTTGTTGTTGTTGTTGTTGTTGTTGTTGTTGTTGTTGTTGTTGTTGTTGTTGTTGTTGTTGTTGTTGTTGTTGTTGTTGTTGTTGTTGTTGTTGTTGTTGTTGTTGTTGTTGTTGTTGTTGTTGTTGTTGTTGTTGTTGTTGTTGTTGTTGTTGTTGTTGTTGTTGTTGTTGTTGTTGTTGTTGTTGTTGTTGTTGTTGTTGTTGTTGTTGTTGTTGTTGTTGTTGTTGTTGTTGTTGTTGTTGTTGTTGTTGTTGTTGTTGTTGTTGTTGTTGTTGTTGTTGTTGTTGTTGTTGTTGTTGTTGTTGTTGTTGTTGTTGTTGTTGTTGTTGTTGTTGTTGTTGTTGTTGTTGTTGTTGTTGTTGTTGTTGTTGTTGTTGTTGTTGTTGTTGTTGTTGTTGTTGTTGTTGTTGTTGTTGTTGTTGTTGTTGTGGTTGCTGTTGTTGTTGTTGTTGTTGTTGTTGTTGTTGAACTTGGTGTGATGCAGGTGGCGGTTGAGGAGCTTGCCGTGGAGCTGCAGCAACATTTCCTTCAACATCAGACCCATCGTGTGCAAATCCGTCATTGTCTGGTGCTACATATGTCGGATTTATCACTGCACCGAATAATTGTCTGTCTGTCGATCGAGCTGGAGGTGGGAGTGGACCTCTGTAATAGTAACTATCGCTAAATATGTGATTCAGCATAGTAGTTACTCGCTCGACAGGACCCACCAGTGGTAGATTGGGTAGGCGAGCGTTGATGATCGTCATGATGAATCGAGGATACATCAAGAAACGCTCATCGGAAGCTGCACCAATTTGCCTTCTAATCTCGTTGAAGTAGAAACGAGAAAAGCTATACGGCTTGTTCAGCACAAGGGAGACAACTTGAGACTGGGTCTCGACATTCAGCTTGTCGTACCCCAACTTCCTGTTGCTAAGAGCAACCAAAATCACATGACTGAAGAACTTCCACTTCCCATGAAGATAGTTCTTTGTGAAAGTGTTTCGGTTAGACTCACCTACTTAACCCATCCGTCTGTATACTCCATATCTAAGTGCAAGTGGGTATGAGGTGGGACCGTTTGCTCCTCCCTCTCGGGCTTCAGTACCCAATCCAAGTAGCTGGACCAAATCCGTAGGAGTGAACTGGATGACCTGATTATTCACCCGAGCTTCAATCCTTTGATTATTTCCGGCTATGTATCTAGCAGTTGCCCAGAATTGACGAAGATACGTCAAGTAGATCACCAGGTTGGAAGTGAGAACCCTTCGAACTCTGGATCGTTGAAAGAACTTCAGAATTTGAACAAACTCTTCTGCATTTTCCTGGTGGACATCCAAGTTAATCAAATAATTATGATTTCTATGGAACTGTCTCTCGGCCATCTGCAAAAAGATACAAACAACAACAAAAGATTAGCAACAACAAATAAAGTTGAACTTTAAAGCTCTTAACATTTACTCAGTTCCTGAAACCATTTGTTTCATAATCCTCCAAAAAATTACCAATTTTATCGAACAACAAGTCGAAATTAAAACTCTTAACGTTTTCCAAGGTCGCGAAACCGTTTGATTCATAACCTTCCAAAACATTATTAGTTTTAATAAACGACTAATTGAAGTTTATCAAATTTAACTAAAACCACTTGTTTTTCTTAAATTTTAAAGTTCAATATTATAAGGAAATTCACATTTTCTAATTTGACTCATTTAAAAATTTTCCCGTTTTGAAAAATTTTCGAAGTCCTAGAACAAGCAAATTCCTTATACACACACATATGGTGACAATACACACATATGGTGTTGGGTTTGACTGGTCAATGCGTGTTATGTTTCATATTCTTTAAAACAAATATACACACACATATGGTGACAATACACACATATGGTGACAATACACACATATGGTACAAACACACATATGGTGACAATACACACATATGGTGACAATACACACATATGGTACAAACACACATATGGTGACAAACACACATATGGTGACAATACACACATATGGTGACAAACACACATATGGTGACAAACACACATATGGTGACAATACACACATATGGTGACAATACACACATATGGTGACAATACACACATATGGTGACAATACACACATATGGTGACAATACACACATATGGTATCAAACTGACACACAAATACGCATATCCGACCCAAGTTAGCAGAACACACATATGAGGCCCAACATTTTAAAACGCAAAGTAAGCCCACTTGACAAACACGCATATGAAGTCCACTTGGCAAAACTCACATATTACACTTAGCCTACTTTTCGATTTAAGCGAACCTTGACTTTCCAAAAATTCAATCTTCACGAACTTGATTAACACTTTGAAAATTCACCAAGAATTTTCTCGAACCTGGTATGATTAACGAAAAGAATTCTTTAGAGAACACGATAAGACAGATACATAAACTTATTCTGTATCACTATTATCAGTATTTTTCTCGATAAAGAAATTCTTGATAGTTGTCATGACTTGAACAAACTTACGATGTACAATCATTAAATCCAGACCCGATATGTCACCATTTAATGAATTACAAAGTACCATTGTTAAGTATTTGACAATAACAGATATTGTACACAACAACGCTGTTTAAACTTGTAAATTTGCTCCAACCCTACACAAAACACTCAAAGCATAGAATATTGAACAAAAATACATAAAAATTCAAATATAATGAAAATAAAAGATAAAGTTGAATAACAAGATAAACAAACTCTTAATCTTCATTTTCATCTCCGTTTGAATTTTGGTGAGTTGTCGGTGTGTAAGTGTACTCTGCTCGACATACAAGCTTGAGCTTTCTCCATTCCGGACTGGATAGACTGAATTTTCACACACTTAAGAGATCCTTTATCTTCCTGGTTGACACACATCCTGTTAAGATAAATAATCTGCACACTCAAACAAACTCGTGAGATCCACACAACACATGTATTAATCTCAAGGATAAATAATTGAACTCGAAAACACTTAAACAGATATATAACAGATAACAAACAATAAATTCTCCCCCTAAAGATTAGAATCTAAGCAATTATCATGTTAGCACACAAAATAAGCATTTTCTATTCAATTATTCAAAGTAAATTGCAAATCAAAATACCGATCAAATATATCATCTAATTGACTTTGTTTGACCTATTTTGACCAAAACCTTAAGTACTTAACCTAACCTTTCGAGCAATTTACATCTAAGACCTAACCTAAGGTGTACTAAACACACTTAAATTAAAGTCTTACACTACGTGTTTCCCAGAACACGGATATTGGTTTGAGTATTCTTGTGAACAAGCAACCTTTTGCTTGTTTCTTTAGAACTCTCAAACCATTTGAGTGTTCTTCTGAACAAGCAAACTTTTGCTTGTTCCCAAGAACTCTTAAATGACACTTAGGAATATTTGAGTTAATGTTTATACTGCTGTAAACGCACAACCAACATTGACTAGATTACCTTTAGGAGTATTTAAGTTAATGTTCTTACTGTTGTAAACGTAGAACCAACATTAACTTAATTACCCTTTATATGTATTGTTTATATCTATGTCAAGTACCTGCAAAACACAAATAGTAAACCAACATATAAACATATATATAAAGACCCCAATATGATCACAATATATGCCAAGGTAATTTCATTGGCAAACGGTAATTTACAAGATAAATTACAAGACTTGAATATAAAATACTTTTTCATCTAGAATGTTTTTGTCACCGAGAAACATGCACCAATATTTGGAAGACCTTTAACCTAGGTTATCTATAGAACAATGAGACAGAGATCTCAAGGTTTTGTTATGAGGGTTTTGTGTCATGTTTTGTAGTTCTAGACTAAGATAATGTCATACGGATTTTTATGACTTATTATTGTGAAGAATAAAAGAATTTTAGATAAATCAAACAAAATGTAGTTCTAGATTAAGTCATTGCTATCATATGTCGTAGTGATGTAATAATAAAGAATAACATTGTATTATCTCATTTTTGTAATATTATGTGTTGTTATGAGCTTGTATGTGCAGGTATAAGCACAAGAAGCTTTCTATTGTTTTGTCTGATCTAAAGATTTTGATCATGATTCATGAAGAAAGTTATCAGAAGAGACATTCAGATTAGGAGATATTCATTTCAGAGTATTTGCAGAGAAGTCAATCTAAAAGAAGGTTTTTAAGCAAAAGTCTGAAGTATTCAAGAAGATGCTAAGATCATCAGGTTATTATAGTATTACTTATACAGTATAACAGATGATGATAGCTAGGATTTGTTAGTTGAAGACCTTAGACATAGATATATTGTTTGAATATGAAAGGTTGTCGAATGTGTTTTGAAACCTTAGATATAGAAACATATTTATGAATGTGAAAGGTTTTTGTAATAAAGTATTGATTATTTAGATCATGTAGTTGTGAAATATTTTCATAAGAATATGAATTTGTAATCAATATTGTGATTTGTTTGAAATTTATATGGCATAATGAGTTTTTATGTTCATAAGAATTTCTGAATTTTTTTGTTAAATCAAAGTTATATATCCCAGTCATAAATTGAGAGGGAGTACATAAGAATGGTTGTTTTTGTGCTGATTAGTCATAGTTATGCATCCTTTTCATAAATTGAGGGGGAGTGCATAAGAATGATGAATCTATGTTATAACATTTTGTGAAGTGTTTAAAGATCGGGAAAGCTCATTTCGAGATTGTTTTGGAAAGACGAAGTATATTAACTTTTCAGGTTTAAGACGAAGATCGAGGAAAAGATGAAAATTTAATGTTTACAGGCTTATTCATTTAATTTTTCATATTTCTAGGAAGTTCGTGATATTCGTTGATCAATTATTCAGAAACTTTGACGAAATTTTGATTTTAAAGTTGTGCAGGAGGAATTACGACCTCGTAATTGGCTGAAGGCAGAATGCTACCTCGTAATTGGTCGATTGGGCCTGTGCCGAAGCCCATTCGGGTCAAGTGGCTATAAATACCCAATTTTACCCTAATACGACCTCACATATTAAAATCAATTTGAGAGCTATTACGACCCCGAAAATAAACTTTGCTACCCCGATTTAGATTTGATTCGTACACTTAGATCCAAAGTTTTTGATTGATATTTTTGTGTTCATCTCGAAATACTGAATCTAGATATACTATCTGATCGTAATATAGTTAACCATGCAACAAGAAAATCATGAAAAAGGAGTTCGAAATTTTCGAACTAGGTTTTTCAATTTTCATTCGATTTTGATGTTTTTGGTTAAAAATAAGGGTTGGGGTATGTTTGTTGTTTGAATACGAGTGTATAGAAACAACTTTTACAAGTTTTGGTTGGGTAAATCACAAAATCGTGTTGGGGAAGATAAACAGTGCGACGACCTCGCATTTGGGGTTTTGCTAGCCCAGATTTGCAACCTCGCATTAGTCAATTAATTTTCTACGATGTGGATTTACGACCTGGACCAAATATGATGCTAAATTGGAAAATATGACCTCATATTTTAGATTTTGGCTGACTTATTTTTGACCTTGATTTACGACCTCGTACAGAGATACGACCTCGTAAAAGAGTTAACAGATTTTCAAAAATTTATTTTTAATAAAAGTTTGAAAATGAGTTAATTTTGGTTAAATTTGCATATGAATTTTTATGTCATATTTAGTAATTAATTATTTGTTGTTGATAACAGAAATGGCAAGAAACTTCATTGCTGGTCATAATTACTTGATGAACTTCGATGATAATCAGGAAGGAACGGCATATTATCACGAGATATTTTTCCTTCTTCAGAAGATCAAGGATTCATCACGTTTTGACTCATTCTCCAGTTATTTATCTAGATTATTTAAATGACTTTTGGAGAAATGCTAATACTGTTCGTGCTGGAAACAAACATATTTTTCATACCACTGTTGTTGGGCAGTTGATACAGTTCACAGCTGCTGATCTCATTGATATTCTTCGTTTGGGCACAGTTGAACAGGATGGTGGTGCTACTGGTCTCACCAAGTTCCGACATGAGGTTATTCAAGGTGCTTTCAGACGAATGGGGTTTGCGGCTGATCTGACAAGTAAAACTCTGTTCGAGAAAGGTTTTTATGGCAGATGGAGGTATCTAGCTCACGTGTTGCTAGTTAGTTTGAGCAACAAGAAGTCTGGTTACGATACATTGAACCAGGAAGCCCAAGCGCAGATGGTGGGCTTAGTTTTTAACATGCCATACAGTTTCTCTAAGTTTTTCTTTGATGAGATGAGGAAACAGATCAGAGCTGCGGGTACTTGGAGATTTTTGATGTATCCTAGGATTATGATGATAATAATCAATGCTGGTCTCCCGAATTTACCTGTTGTGGGAGAAGTGAAGCAAGTGAGCTCGATCATCAGACGTGGCTATGATCAGTTTCGTCATAGGTATCTGAATGATCCAAATGCTCAAGACGTAGCATTATTTGGTGAGATCATTAATGCCAACTACGTGGCACCATTGGATGAGGTCATATCAGCATATGAAGGGCCACAACCTGAAGATGGTGAAGCTGCTGAGAATGTGGTGATTCCATAGCAGTTGCATGAAGTTGTAGTTGAAGGTGATGCACCAAATGAGCCTGAAATTGTTGTACAGGTTGCAGATGATGTGATTCATCAACCTGGTGCCAATCCTGAACTTGTTGATGAAATTTTGGTGGAAATGGCTGATCTAGAGGGTGATATTGCACAAGTGCAACGTTACAATCCCAATGTTGAAGACCCAGAGAATGCTAATCTAGACCGGGATATAGATGATTATGTAGCTGGAGCTGTAATTGGTTCTGAAACAGCTAGAGCTAGTGGGTCTAGAGCTGGAGAAGCCAGTGGGTCTGGAGCTGGTCAGGCTAGTGGATCAGGTGTGGATGTAGGAGATAGAGGAAAGGCTATTGCTGACATTGAGCAAGATAGAGAGCCTTCAGTACATTCTAATGATGATTCTAGCAGTGACGGTGATGATGATCCTTATAGATCACATGCATTCGTCAGAGTTGGATCCAAAAGGGTTCCTAGATCTACTGTTGCCACTCAAGGAAGAAGAAGAGTGAGAGAAACTGATGCTGATTGGGTGCCAGAGCAGCATATACCTAAGAGAACGAGACTTGTCAGGGCACAAGATAATTCTGTTGCTGCTGGTGGATCAGAAAGAGAGCCAGTTAATGTTGTACAAGAGACTACACAACCACAGACATCAGAAGGAGCTACTCAAGATATTCCTAGGCTGCAGAGACAACTGTCTGAGCAGAGAGAACAACATGAAAGAGATATGAATGAGATGAGAAGCTTAATCAATGGTTTGTCTGAGAACTTCAAGGAAGAAGCTGCCAAGAACAAAGCACTTACTGATAAGTTGAACAAGGCAGAGGTTGTCGTGTCTAGCATGTACAAGAAGTATTTGGCTTTAGATGAAAAAGTTATCAGGATGGCAGATGCATTGAAGAAGGGAGTCAAGATCCCTGATGAGAAGATGCATGAGCTGATTGACAACTACATGAAGTTGAGAGCTGAAAGGGATTGCTCAGGCTGCAAAGGTGATGAATTAGCTAAGGCAAGGCATGACGATGATCATAATGAAGATCCAGATGCTGCCAGAGCTACAAAAGAGCTAGGAGGAAGTTCTATTTTGGTGACAGAGACTCAAGGGGAATCTAGCCAGGCTGGTGCTGCTGGCAAGGCAACTTCGGAAGCTCCACAGGCTCAAGAACAGGTGTTCACATAGATAAACATGGTAGCTGAGCCTGACACACCACAAACCAAACCCCTTATAGAAGATGTTGACATTGCTCGATTAGAAAATGGTAAGGGTTTGGCAGAGCAGTCTGTTGTTGTTGCTCCTGATGCTGAAAATGCTGATGCTCAGGATAGTAAGTCTACCGAAACCGACTCTACTACACGTACTTCTACAGAGTCACAATTGCATTCTACATATGTTAGAAGACTAGAGAAGAGACTTGGTAATGATCCAGAAGCTCACATGGGAGTTAGAGTAGAGATCGGGGATTATGTTGATCCATGATCGATGAAGGATCAAGAGAAGAGAAGATTAGGATCACTCATACTCCTTCAGAGTCAGAGTCAGAGTCTGATTTTGAGACTGAGGAGAAGAAGAGCAAGAGCAAGAAGAAAAAGCAGAAGAAGTAGATTGATGACGAAGACTAGACGAAGACATATTTTATTTTAACGTCTTGAAGCTATTGCCAAGGGGGAGTCTGTAAATGCACGTCTATGTCAATAGCAGTCTAGATTGTTTGGTCTTATATTGTAATATGTCTTTGTAAATAATTGTCATTAATGAACTTCGTATTATGCATAGAATACTAGATTAAGTTTAAGTATTGAATGTGTAAAAGCTGCTAAGGATGAATTGCGACTTCGCAATTCATAAGAGACAATACGACCTCGTAATTGCAGGGACAATTACTAGGCTAGAGCAGGAATGCGACCTCGCAATTGAGTCGAGCTGGGCTGGCTTTGCGAGGCCGACGTGTTGAAGCCCATGTCGAGTTGTTCTCTATAAATAGCGAACCCTAACAGAGATTAGGGGTTAACATTTGTCGAAATATCAAGCATATTTGCAGGTTAAGTCGTCAGGTATTGTTCCATACGGCCTAGAGAAGATCTGCGAGGCAGCAGATAATCTGAAGGCTCGTTATTCATTGTTGTGAATCACCAAGTTATAGTGAGGGATTCCGCACCTCAAGATAACTAGAGAAAACTATTAACGATCCATTTCAAGGGGACTTACAGGTAATTGTGAGAGAAAGGTTGCTATTGGCTTGAAAGCTGAGGTTACTCGCTTTTGGGTGATATAGAGTTGTAATCGTAAGTGAGATACGAGCCTTACTCACATGTATTCGATGAGTCGAATATTGGCTGACCCGCCCCGAGATCACTTCTTGGATTATAAGTCAATTAAGTGAATCTCGAAGTGATTCCGTCCGTGAGCATCCTTAGACTTGTTAAATGCATAGGCGTAGGCCTGGACCATATCGATCATTTGCTTTGATTTAGTTCCGAACCGGATTTCTTTACCGGCCGCAGTAGGGCTACTTTGGGTGAATGTGAGATATGGAAAGGGCATATGTATTTATAATGGGAATTTGCTTCCAATAGTTGGTTTGATAGTAAACTCGGCTTATGACAGCTTGATATAGTAGTGAAATGTATGGCCACACTGCGAATAGTTCGGAATGCTATAATCAAGAAAGTCATAAAGGGTTTAAATTCTATTTGGCAATTGACTTAATCCTCGTGCCAAAATGGAATGCATCATTAAGAGTAAATGGGACACGGATGTACTTGCGTAAGTGAACGCATAAAGAATCAAATTCTTTAAAGTGGTTAAAGAAACCGTCATAGGGTTGATGATGGAAGGTTTTCTGGAAAAACAAACCTCGGAGGTTCTTAGGGGCATACTTTGGGTTGCTAGCAACAAGGTATGTCATTATGGTTATTAGGATCTACGAAGAGTCCACAAGTGGGAGTGTTGAAATTGTGTGAACTTTCGTAGACCCGACTAACCATATGTCTTCGGATCTTTGAGCCCGTAGGGTCATACACAATAAAACATCTATAATGTTTAACCATAAAGCTACATAATGATATTTGATCATTTACGCATTTAATTAAATAGTTTTAATTAAATTATACGTTTATAAATTAACGCGAGTTAATTGAGGATAAACGGATAAACCGACAACCGTTACTTATAGTAGTTGATTAAAGTTAGTTTTTATTGATTGATAAATAGCTTATTAATTAAAAGTAGTTTAATTAGTTAAAAGAGTAAACAGATTGGATAATGAATTAGTTAATAGTCCAAATTAATTAATATATGGAAAGTCTGGTCCATTCCCCCTAAGGCCTCATGGCCGAAATTCCATAAGGAAAGGGAGGGAGGGGATCGAAATTCCCATAGGGAATTATAAGGGTTTTCGTTTCCTAATCTAATTAGGAAACTATGCCTATATAAACCCCTAGAACCCTCATTAAATCTTGCACATTCACAAATTCCTAAACACACACTTAAAGGTGAAAATCTTCTTTCTCCTTTGAGTGGGTGAAAATTCATATAACCAAAGAAACCAAATCCCAAAATTATTTAGGTTTAATTATTTAGGGTTTTAGTTAAACCCTAAATTAGTTTCAACAAAAGGTTTCTTGCCTTTTGTATATGGTGTGTGTCGAATTGAAGAACCCTAAGAAAGGACTTCGAATTCGACTCTCTACTTCATAGAGAGGTCGAATTCGACCTTAGGGTCATAGTTAGGGTTTCGGTTGGTTGCGGTCGTAAGCTTAAAGGTGTCTAGTAGATCCTTGGTTGAGGCATTGTTCGTGTACGCACTTGCGGAGGGTTTCTACACTTGGAATCTCGTTTCTGGAATCTTCCACATCATGAAGGACCTCGTCTACCGCAACGTGGTTAGTTTTCTTATTTATATTTAACTTACTTATATTGCATTGCATGGTGATCCTTAGTCGTGATATTAGAACTATTAAATGTTTCCTTAAATGATACAACACGTTTTTAATAGTTGCTAATAGTTCATTAACACGCTTCCGCTTCGCACTTTGATTTGAAAATTTAATTTGTCACTCAAACCGGGTCGGTCACCCGACCCATTTTATGTTAATCGATTAATGAAATCCCAACAAAACTATCCTATTTAAGTCCTTGAGCTTCTTTGCATTGAAATTGTGGAGACATTATCTTTATGACACTAAGTGCACTTTGTTTACTGATCCTAAAAGCTTGCAATATGTCTTCACTCAGAAAGATGTGAATGTGAGACGACGTAGATTGGTGGAATCGCTTAAAGACTATTATTTTGAAAGTATCTACCTTCCGGGTTATGAGAACGTAGTTGCTAATACACTAAGTCGTAAAGGGCAAAATATTACTAGTAGATCGTGTGATGTAAATTTTTTAAGCTGAGGCTGGGTTACTTGAGCATATCAAGTCATCCCAAATTGAAGCTCTTTTGGATGGCAATATGGGTAAAGAGAAACAAGTCAAATAATGGTGAACTGGGTTCTTTTCAAACCTTTAAAGGTTGGTTTTGGGTACCTATGTTGGGTAGCAACCAAGAGTTGATACTCGAGGAAGTCGTGGGTCCCATTATTTAGTTCAAGCCGATTCTAGAATGATGATGTTTGCGAGATTGAGGTCGTTCTATTAGTGATCAATTATGAAGATGGATATTATGATGTTTGTTTGACATGTGTGAATGTAATTATATTAGTATGGATTATGTGAAGAAGTTGTCTAGAACACCATAACAAAATGATATTGTTATGGGTGAAATTTCACGTATCAATATCTTGAACTACTAAGATCTTGATGTGTTAAGATCTTGATATCGATAATTTTCTTGTAACTTACTGTTAAGATATTGTTATGGGTGAAATTTCACGTATCAATATCTTGAACTACTAAGATCTTGATGTGTTAAGATCTTGATATCGATAATATTCTTGTAACTTACTGAATATGTTACTAACGTTATAAAATACTTGTTATTATTATTTCCACGTGAGTTACTTGTGCAGATTCTAGAATATTCATTATTTGGCCATGGAGAATATCTCTAACGGTGCAAAATGGAATTAACACATGGGATTATTCATCAACAAGCAAAGAAGACTTGGTCTTGCTACATAATCGGACTTCTAGTTGATTTCAACATGAGGGAAAAAGACTTCAACGTACACTTGACCAGTCAAGATTCTCTTCAACGTATTAATATCGAAGACCTGGAAGATCCCTAGTATTTCGCATAGTTAGTTAGCCACTAGTTCTATATAAACGAACAAGGTTGATCGATATAGGACATCTAATCTATCTTGCAACACATCTGCTCACTTGTACTCACACACGATACTCTGCATTCTCATCTTTTTCTCACACACTTAGCATTAATCGATCAACTAAGTTCCATCATTGTAATCATTTTAACAATAATTAATAAGAGAACAAAGGCAGGGACGATTGCTTCCTCCCGGGGTTTTTATGCCGGCGATCCAAAAGGATTAAGGGCTTTTCCTCGATAACAAATCTCGGTGTTCTTATTCCTTTATCTTTACTTTTATCTTGTCTTTATTAGATCTTTATTATAATTTGCATTATCTCTTGTTTTTTGCATTATTTCATTATATTTAGATCTAATATTTACGATTATATTCGTCCTTTAATTCCTTGTTTAGTCGACATAAATCTTTTACAAGTCTTTTATTTACAAGGCATCTTTGAAATTCAATATTTAACAAGCCCGTAACCTCACGAACGAAAGTTTGGTTACATAATTGATCTAAGTCTTCAAGGTTGATTATCTTGGGTAATTCTTTACCAAAACAATTTGGCAATCCAAAAGGATTAAGGGCTTTTCCTCGATAACAAATCTCGGTGTTCTTGTTCCTTCATCTTTACTTTTATCTAGTTTTTATTCGATCTTTACTTTAATTTGCATTATATCTTGTTCTTTACATTATTTCATCGTAATTAGATCTAATATTTACTATTACATTTGTCCTTTAAACCCTTGTTAAGTCGACATAAATCTTTTTACAAGTCTTTTATTTATAACGCATCTTTGAAACTCAATATTTTACAAGCCCTTAACCTCACGAACGAAAGTTTGGTTACATAATTGATCTAAGTCTTCAAGGTTGATTATCTTGGGTAATTTTTGACCAAACAATTTGGCGCCCATCGTGGGGCAAAAGGTGCTTTCAATAAATCAAAATCAACTTTTTTACGACTAACTATGTCGAATAGACAAGGAAAAACCTTCTACAATAACAAAAGAACGGGTACATTTATCATAAGAAAGAAAGCTAGATATTCTTATCCCTATATTTATGCTAACAAAAATTTGTTTTCTATTGTAAGTCGAGTTGAAGCTGACTTAGAACAGAGAAGCTGCGAAATTATGAGAGATTTACAAGTTTTGCAATTGAAGGTTCTAGATGTTCTCAAGCTTCAATCGATCTTACAAAGATCCAAAGATCTAGATCCACAGGCTATAGAGAGCTTAGGGATCTAAGATTTAAGACGACAACAGATGAGTCATGAAACAGGGAATATACACGAAAGCGCTTTGATAAAAGAAACTCCTAACCATGAAGTAACACGATTTGAAGGTATGAATGCGGTTGATCATAACAAAATGTCGAGCGCAGGGAAAAAGCATGGGAGGAGCGTTGACGCTTTAAAGGATTCTGAATTAAACTTCTGGAATGTAGAAATGCATATTTATATGTTGTAATTGATATTTCCTTAAAAGAACAAATCCTTATAATTCTAGTGTTAGAATTGTTTTAAACAGGAGAAGGAGCATTCGCTGTCTATTAGCACATCAACGTGGAACAGGGTCTTCGCCTTTTGGCTTTCACGCCAACTTTTGGTTGAAGGTTTTCACTGTAACACCCGTCATTTTAAAACCTGGATTTTCAAAAACTTTGCCAAACGGCGTTTAAACGAAACGAAAATAGATCACTTAAAAACTGCCCCATCCGTAACGGATGGTACCTTTCATAAAATGGTGTTACTAAGTGCATCATCAAAACAGTGCAAATGAAATCCAAGTCTTGGCACCAACATAAATGCCATTAACAATGCATGAAACATAAGTCATAAATAAAGTAGCCAAACACACGGCTAAAGGTGAAGTCTAAGCGTTTGGGAAACTAATGCTAACCTTCCTTTATTCTTCTACCCATCTCACGAGCTAAATCTCTCTATAGCTCAAACCTGCTTATCCTGAAGACACAACGATTTCATAAAAGCAAGTGTTAGCTAATAAATTAGCTAAGTAAGATACACACATTTTAACAAAACGTTCTTCTTTTTACTTTCATAAAACTTCTTCGTATTTTATATATCAATACATGATCACATTACATATCATATCAACATATACATACAACTTAATCAACATGTCACGTCTTACATATCCCACATAAACATATCACACATATACGTATAGCACATGTAGAGTACTTACTTCTAATTTTGTCTATCAAACGATATATCATACTTATCAACATATCTTATTATTATCTTGATCAACTTATTCTCACGAATCACATCTTTACATCTTCTCTTAATCAACTTATTCTCACGACTTACATCTTTATCAATGTATCCTTATAATCAACTTGATCAACTTATTCTTACAACTTACATATTATGCACTAGCTTTACAACTAGCACGATTTCCCACGTCTTAACTTTTAAGAAAGGCAATGCCATTTCCATAGTATCCCGTCATGCTTTTAACATTGGTGGTTAGTCACTCCACCCAGAAATACTAGATCAACGTAACTATGCCGCAAGGAGCCACTCAAGCGACCACATACGCACTAGCTTTTCAACTAGCATGGGTTAAGCTTAACACAACTTTATACTTATGCTCGAGACTTCTTATCTTTATTAGCTTAGGCTACACTTTCACCTAAACTAATCACTTATTCATCTTTACTTTACTTTTTACGCACTAACACTAAGGCTAGAACGGTTTCCCACGTTTCACATTTACTTTAACATTAGGTATATTCATTACCTAATTGATCCGACATCTACTTTAGCATTTAATCTCACTAACGTGCACAACTCTTAACATTTCTTACGTGTATCTAGTGAACTAGACATTTCATACTTTAGTGCCACATATAATCCATCACATATCAACGACATTATCAACAACACATATCATAATCATTTCATAGCAAAATCATTAAAGTCATCACACTACTTATGCACACAACTACTTTTACTTTAAACGTCAACATAACAACATAGGTCATTTCAACATACATACATTCCCATATAACCTCCCGCATAACCCGAAAAACCCAACACACATAAGATAATCCGATTAAGAGGTTAATTATAGAAAACTCCATTTTGTTGTGCCTCCAATGTGAGAAAACTCATGTATCTTACCTCAGAGAAGAGCACACCAATTGATAACTTAAGTTACCAAACTTTGCAAGTATTCCCAAAAACCTATAACCATTAAACGATTATTAACAAACTAAACAAACACGCGCTTACTTCTGGTAATCTTATACACCTTCAAACATGACCCACATTAATGTTTGATTCAACGAAGATTCACTCAATACGTTACAGTTCACAAAACTCGACGGAACTTGACCATTATTCATCATTTCAAGCTTATTGGTATTTTAAATATCGACTCATGCTTAAAGGACTTCAGTATTAGAAAGTAGACTCTTCCATGATTTCGTGGATAGCTTATTTGTCAACAACGGAGTTACGATTTGAAAGTTATGCTCATTTCAAAATTGATACTTTTTGAGACTGAACAGTGATCTCGACAAGGGTAATTTTGATCTCGACGAGAACATCCAGCCCTCCTACCTTACTGACTTTTAATCTCGACAAGGGTCCCTTTCCCCCTCGACGAGATCAGATCGCAGATCAGTTTTTTTGTATGCTATTCGCACCAATTCAACCCGAATCAAACCCAAACACTACCCCACGACTTGAAACCTTAAAATTGATATTAAAAACATGTTTCCAATGACCAATTGATGTCATAAAAGGATCCGGAAATCAATTGCATCAAATCTAATACCGGTTGATTACCGAAAACCTAATAAACGATAATAAATTGAAATCCTTCATACCCAACCCATAAGATCCGAATTAGCTTGAGCAAAATCTTACCAAATAACTTAATTAACAATCAAAGAATGATGTTATACATGTAGGGATGATAAACGGATCCAAAACCTATGAAAATCACCACCGAAATCACCCGAATCCTTGAAAAGCACCTAGGGTTTCTTTGTGAGGGTTTTAATTGTGCTAAAACCTAATTATGCAGAATAATCTTCTATTTATATTCCAAAATCTGCTGGAACCATTTCACAAACTTTACATCTAGGCCCTCGCACTTCCTTATAACTCGTTTCGTTACTTAATTGCTCGTTTAACGCATACGGGAACACTTAACGACTCTTAAATCCTATCGGGAACACTTAATGACTTCATTAATCATTATTAAACATTATTTTCATTACTTTAATCGCTTTAGCACATATCTCACGTTAATCATTTAATTAATCACATAAACACATATAAAACACACATTAACTAACGGTCACAAACGACAAGTTAACGGTCAATCTTTAAAAAGTTTGGGATGTTACATTCACCTTCTCTTAAGTTCGCCCGTGTCGCACGATAATTAATTTCACGGTTGAAGGGTTAAATTCCAAGGTCGTCGAAATTAATTCTATTGGTTGTCGGTGTTACCATCGATCTCTCGAAATTGGCTAACCACGCCATCTCCGGAAATTGGCTAACCACGCCACCCAAAACTACTAATTCTTTAAAATGGCTAACCATGCCACCTAATATACTCGAAAGACTGGGGACACCCCCTAGATCTTAGAGTCCAACATCCCCACAATATTAGCTTGAAGGTTAACATCTTCAAGCCCTAACTTTAATGAGTTTTAGGACACTCATCCCTAAACTCATTCCCACACAAAACAAAGTTATACAAATCATTGCTCTGTTTTGTTGTTCAATATCTTAGGAAATACAAAAGATTGAGGATCGAGCATATCATGCAGCAATCTAGCAAGCCGGGAAACGGAATTACCAGAAACAGGTACGTTTTCTTTGAATTATCACAAATTAAATCTTGGATTGTAAAAGTTTAACTTATTTAGTTTTACTATGAAATACCAAAATAGTAATATATACTAATGAAAAGCTTTAGTAGATAAATATTATAACATATTTACAAAGCCTTTTCTAAAAATAAAATATATATATATAAGTAGTATATGAAAATTGCTGATCAAAATTTTCTTTTGCATATAAATAATATACGAAATTTACTAATCAAGATTTTCTTTTGTAAATTTTTTGAACACTCTCAAGAAAAAAGAAAAAATATCATAAAACAAAACTCTTATGTAAAATTATGAAAGCTTACCTAAAATCAATTACCTTCATATTGGAGGTAACCTGTTTCATCTGCAAATAAAAGTGAGAATACTAATCCAACTAAGAATAAAGAAAACCAACGTGCATGAACATTATATATCAAGCAAACTAATATCCGAAATACTTTATTTTTGAAATTTAAAATCGTGCCCGAAAACACTGGGACAACCACAATAGCAAGTATTATCCTAAGAAAGCGGAAATTTAAAGTACTGCAAAGTTATACACACCACTAGAGTTGATCACTCCAGATCAACTGTGCCCCGAATAAATTGTTTGATTACAGACCACATTCCAAATAACATATAAAAGTACTAATAATACTACAAACCATCAAACTGACAAACCATCGAGCCAATCAAGCCGCATTCTCATCCCCTGCCTGCACTTCATCTCCTACCTGCACTTCATTTCCTGCTTGCACTCCATGAGTCACTTCTTTGACCATTGCATTGAATGTATCATCAATTACTGCATTATCAACTAGTTCTTCCTCACCTTGTGCCTCCTTCTCCACTTTCTCCAGCTTTGATTGACCTCCCAAGCTTACATACTCGGCATCCCATTTCTCTGGCTCCCATTCTTCAGGAAGTGTTAAACCAGCCAACCGAGCTTCAAGAGCCATTTGAACTTTGACACCTGCAATCGATTTTTGCGTACTAATCTTGGCATTCCTAATGATCAAGTCTGACTTCTCCTTCAACTTCTTTTCAGTTTCATTGGCCTGATTCTCAAGCTTCTTGGTTACTTTAGCAAATTCATTTTTAGTTTTAAGCAAGTCCTGTTCTAAAACTTTCAAATCCTTTTCTTTCTTAGTCAATTGTTGTTTCAGAGTATTACTCTCATCCATCTTTTCATTCATGAACCTCCAAACCAACTCACTACTATAGGAAGCCATATCAAGAGCCTAGAAATAAATGAAATAAATTTTAAATTAATTTGCTTATAAACAATAAAATTATAATGATAGAAAAGAAATTAACCGTCTGGAATTGCGACTTGACTGTGTTGAAATCCAAAGGTGCCTGAACTTTGAGAGACTTAGCTGGAACCTTCTTCTCGGTCAAATCTATGAGTCCTGGCTCAATTTTGCACTTCTTGCTTGCACGAGTATTAGCCAAAGTTGAACGGCGCAGTGAAGGAGCTTTTGGTGTTTCGCTCATATCAAAGAACCCTTGGTCATCAAGAGCATCAGAAGGAAGATTCTTCTTTGTTGGAGCAGATTGTGCAGTAGCATCCTCCATAGTATCGTCACTAGTCTTGTTTGAAGAAGCCGACTTGAGGTTGAATCGACCAAAATTCCTTTCTTCTTTGTCTAGATCGAAGATCTTGTTGATTCTCTCCTGAGCCTCTTTGTCCTTCGAAGCTTTTAGTTTTACTACGGTTAAAAGAAGATACATCACGTCTACAAATAAGAAAATGAATGACAATTAAAAAGTATTTGAAAAAACACAATAATTTTACCTCCAGCGACCCAAGAACGAGGAAGATAACTATCAACAGGGAGTGAACTTCTTTTTACAAAAAAGAATTTGGTTTTCCAAGATTCATCAGTATGAGGTACTTCACGAACCAAACGTTGATTCCTGTCTTTTACTTTGAGAATGTAGAAACCAGAGCCAAAAGTTGTTAAGTGATCGATAACCTTGCTGAGATTATTGATGATGTTATCATTTATGATGTGTTTTTCTTCATGTTTCAATTTGAGATCACCAAGTGCCTGTTAAAATATTAGAATTAGTAATGTCACTATAATATTGATAGAAAAAAATCGATAAAGTGTAATACCTCTAGAATGGGAAACTCATTAGACATCTTGAGGGAGTATAAGAAAACTATTTGTTAGAAGAAAAATGATTTTGAGATCTGTAAAACCGTAGGTATAAATAAATATTGAACCGTCAATATATTAGTTGTCAAATCATGTCGCCTAAATTAACTCTTGGTTTTCCAACTTACCCGCGTTTTATCATTGAGTTAGTTTTATCTCTTCATTTGACTTGGGTCAAATCTTTCTCTAGAAGCTTCAAAGTTATTTCAACAAAAGGGTTTATATTAAAATAAATTTGTAAGTTTAGGTCGCCCTCGTTTGTCGGACTGTCGAAACGAGATTGACTAAGGATATGTCGAGGTGCGGAATCCCTCGAGATAACCCACAGTTTCTATATCTATGCGTGAACAAAAACACTCGTATTTGGTTAATATAGTGAGGCGGCTCTCCGGACAAACTATACCCACTTGGTATCCTAAATCCTAAGCGAACCAACACGAGTGTGTGTTTTGCAATTCTAGCGTGAGACGAGTGACACAACAAGATCTACTAGATTTGTGTGTTCTTAGCTCTAGTAGTTTCTCTCTCAAGATTTTGCTCGTTTCTCTCTCTACCACTCGTGCTTGTGAACCGCGTACCACACACTCCTGTTTATAGGCCAGGGCTAGAAACACTCAAAACCCAAGGGATTTGCGTGTTCATGTGTCAGCCCATCAAGGCCCATAAGGGTTTGGCCTGTTTGCGTGTTTCCCAGAACACGCAAACTGTTTGAGTGTTCTTCTGACCAAGCACATTTTGCTTGTTCCCAAGAACTCTCAAACCATTTGAGTGTTCTTCTGACCAAGCACATTTTGCTTGTTCCCAAGAACTCTCAAATGACACTTAGGAATATTTGAGTTAATGTTCCTACTGCTGTAAACGCAGAACCAACATTAACTAGATTACCTTTAGGAGTATTTAAGTTAATGTTCTTACTGCTGTAAACGCAGAACCAACATTAACTAGATTACCTTTACGAGTATTTAAGTTAATGTTCCTACTGCTGTAAACGCAGAACTAACATTAACTTAATTACCCTTTATATGTATTGTTTTCATCTATGTTAAGTACCTACAAAACACAAATAATAAACCGAAATATAAACATATATAAAGACCCCAATATGATCACAATATATGCAAAGGTAATTTCATTGACAAACGGTAATTTACAAGATAAATTACAAGACTTCTATTCAATCACATCAGCAGTGCTTAGCTCTCGATCAAACACACCCGAATCAACACGTTTGAAGGATTTTCGCAAAGGAATCATATGAGAAGAAGGGGAACGGTTTGGAGAGGCATAAAAGGGATTAAGAACTGATTAAGTGTTAATTAGGTTAGCCTAATTGACCCCTAAAAGCTGGACACACTTTCCCAAAGCTTACACCTAAGCCCCTCAACTTTACATCTTCACATCTAAGGCTTAAACGACTTAACGAGAATACTTACCGACACATTAAACACATCTTAAACATCTTTGGCATCTTAAACACATTTACATATACATCATTAAGGCATTGAAGCCTAACACATATAGCACATTTATAAGTCCCAACTCAATAGATGGTACTAGTGAAGACACCTCTATGTCGATGGTGAAGTTACTTTGCATTATATGCACTGAACTGGAGACGACCAGTTGCAGTGTATATATACCAAGTTCTAGATAGATTACTTATTTAAAAGACAATAAGTAAAGAACAATGCAATAATACAAAATACTTGTAAAATAAATTGATGAGACAATATGTAATTTTCAAGTGTAATTTATTTATTGATGTTAAATAAATTACAAGGTTGTTGCGGAACCAAGATAATACAAGAATGTAAATATCCTAACAACCTATGAACTACAATTGATCTACACTCGGAATTTCTCTAAACAATCAAAACACTTAAAGTTGTGAAATGTTCCTTTTTACGATTGAGAATATTGCACAAGTTCACCAAGAATATTGCAGGTATGCAAAGTGTGAAGTATTCAACTTAAATTCTTGGTTGTGCAATGACTTGTATTTATAGGCAAAGTTAACATTGGGATGTTAACTTTGGCCGTACAAATGTGGTTGAGAGCATTAAAGGAATAGCATTTAATTCCTTAAAATGCAGTGTAAAGTTGCAAGATAAAGCAACTTTATTCAACCAGCTTTATGTACCTTTTAGTAATTAAATAATAAGATAAGTCTTATTATCCTGGTAAAAGGACATAAAGCACAAAAGTCAATTCCTCGTAATCAGTGTAAAGCTTTGTAAGAGCTTTCCACTGATGGTCTCCAGTTTGTAACTGACTAGAATGTCAACTGGGCTTCGCTGCCATTGTCATTCTCTATCTTTCACTTGTTGTCTTTGACTTCAACTGGAATGATTCTTCAACTGGTCAGTTCTCAACTGGAGGAAGTCTTCAGTTGCGTTGACTGTACGGTGCAACTGGACTTCAATATATTTCTGGACAAATCTTCTGGGTCTCCAGTTTCACTGGGTCTCCAGGTGCAACTGGAGACTGGTCAGTTTACCAGGTGAACTGGTCCTAACAACATTAATCACATATAAGCATTAAATCTCCTAGAGACTTAACGGACACAAGGTGTTGACTTAACGACACAAGTCAACCGTTAGTTAAAAGTTCGGGATGTTACAGGTACTCTGTCAGCAGCATTATCTGGACCATCGTCCCCTTCATCATCTTCATCATCTTCCCCGTTTCCTCCTTCTCCTTGGTTGACATCTCCTCCAATGTCCTCAGCAACGTCTTCTTGGTTGTCAATAACCATATCGTCGACGTGCTCTGCACCTAAACCCCTATCGTCAACTACCATGTTGACTTCTTGGTTCTGCGCATTATCAGGTTCAACAACGATCTCAGGATTTGCATGAACAACCTCTTCCTGGATCAACAACACTTGAGGAGCCTCTGCTGCAGCTGGAGGTGGTTGTTCTGGTTGCTGTTGTTGTTGTTGTTGTTGTTGTTGTTGTTGTTGTTGTTGTTGTTGTTGTTGTTGTTGTTGTTGTTGTTGTTGTTGTTCTTGTTGTTGTTGTTGTTGTTGTTGTTGTTGTTGTTGTTGTGGTTGTATCACTGGTGCAATTGGAGGTTATGGAGGGACTGGCTGTGGAGCAGCAGTAACATCACCTTCAACATCAGAATCCTCATGCGCAAATCCATTATGTTCTGGAGCAACATAAGCGGGATTAACAAGCACCCCAAAGAGGTTTCTGTCCCTCGGTTTAGCCTGTGCTGGAAGATTTCCACGGTATCTATAACTATCGTTAAAGATACGATTAGGCATCATCGTCACCGAGTCAGTGGGACCCTCCGGAACAAGATTGGGTAATCGAGCATCAATGATCAGCATCACGAACCTCGGATACATCAGAAATCTCTCATCATCCCTCACCCTTATCTGCCTATGCATCTCATTAAAAATATAACGAAAGAAGCCGATCACTTGTGATTGGGTGTCGACATTCAACGAATCGTAACCTGACTTCTTGTTGCTCAAAGCAACTAGAATCACATGTGAAAAGAAATTCGACCTGCCCAACAAACAATTCTTTTGGAATGTGTCCGATTTGGAGGACCGACATACCCCATTCTTCTGAATGCTCCCAATCTATGCTCTTGGGGATATGTGGTTGGACCATTCACGCCTCCCTCCCAATCTAAGTTCCCAAGTCAAGAATACCAATCAAGTCTGAGGCAGTGAACTGGAAGGTCTGATTGTTTACCCTCGCTTCAATACTTGGGACAGCACCGGGTAAAAATCGTGCAGATTACCAGAATTGACTTAAATAAGTCAAATAGATAACTGGGTCAGCGGTGAGAACATGTCTGACTCTTGACTGCTGCAGAAACTCAAGAATCTGAACAAATCTCCCAGCATTGCCTGAGTCACATCCAAGTCGATCAAGTAGTTGTGATTCTTATGGAAGTGTCTCGCGGGCATCTGCAAAATGATACAAACAACAACAAACAAAAGGTTAGCAACAACAGTTAAAGTCGAATTTTAAAGCTCGTAACATTCTCCCAGATCCTGAAACCCTTTTTTTCATAACCTGTCAAAATGTTATCAACTTTAACGATCGACAAATAAGGTTGAACAATAAAATTCTTAATGTTTTCCAAGATCGTGAAACCTATTGTTTCATAATCTACCAAAACATTACCAATTTTATCGAACAACAAGTCGAAATTAAAACTCTTAACGTTTTCCAAGATTGTGAAACCATTTGTTTCATAACCTTCCAAAACATTATTAGTTTTAATAAACGACACATTAAACTTTATCAAATTTAACTAAAACCACTTGTTTTTTTAAATCTTCTAAAGTTCAATTTTATAAGGAAATTCGCAATTTCTAATTTGACTTATTAAAAATTTTCCCCTTTTGAAAATTTTTCAAAGTCCTAGAACAAGAAAATTCCTTATACACACACATATGGTGACAATACACACATATGGTGTTGGGTTTGACTGGTTAATGCGTGTTATGTTTCATATGTTACTTATTAAAAAAATTTCCAATTTAAAATTTTATAAGTCATGAAACACGCAAATAGTGTCACAACACACAAATGGTGAAAAACACGCAAAATGGTGTATTTGACAATAAGAGCTCGCAAATTGAGTTAACCAATCATAGTCATATGCGTGTTCTTTGTGATGACGTCATCACAAATACGCAAAATCTGGGAAGGCTTGAAGATGAACTGGGTTCATAAGTACACGCAAATGGCTCAAGAGCATGCAAATGCAGAACGCCATCTTCAAAAATCCTAACCAGTGGCTTTGAACCCTAAAACTCCTAAATCTGGTACGAATAGCATCCTATTGGTCCGATTTATCAGTTTCTTGGTTCCATTTCTTTATCCATTTCACTTTTAAAGTCCCATTTAGAGATTTATTAAACGAAAATAAAAACCCTAAATCTTGACAATAACACATGAAATCTGGACTTAGAAATCTTGTTAATCATATACCTTTGTTCAATAAGTGTTAATGGAAGTGTTTCTTATGTCTTAAACACGAATAGATCAAGTTTTGTTGAATCGAAATGAGTGAACAGTGCGCAGACAAGGAACACGCAAATGTGGAGGGTTTTATGAAGAACACGCAAATGATTTAAAATTTATCATTAAATGCGTATGTCAGCCTTTTATACCCAACACAACACGCAAACCCTAATCCACACACAAACATGCATATCCGGCCCAAGTTGGAAGAACACGTAAATTAGGCCCACCAGTGTAACACGCAAACTTAAGCCCACTTGACAAAAATACGCATATTGAGCCCACTTGGCAAAACACGCATATTAAGTCCACTTGGAAAAACACGTATATTAAACATAGCCTAATTTTCGATTCAAGTGAACCATGACATTCCAAAAAGTCAATCTTCATGAACTTGATTAACACTTTGAAAATTCACAAAGAATTTTCTCGAACCTGGTATGATTAACGAAAAGAATTCTTTAGAGAACACGATAAGACAGATACATAAACTTATTCTGTATCACTATTATCAGTATTTTTCTTGATAAAGAAATTCTTGATAGTTGTCACGACTTGAACAAACTTATGATGTATGATCATTAAATCAAGACCCGATATGTCACTATTTAATGAATTACAAAGTACCATTGTTAAGTATTTGACAATAACAGACATTGTATACAACAATGCTGCTTAATCTTGTAAATTTGCTTCAACCCTACACAAAAGACTCAAAGCATAGAATATTGAACAAAAATACATAAAAATTCAAATATAATGAAAATAAAAAGATAAAGTTGAATAACAAGATAAACAAACACTTAATCTTCATTTTCATCTCCGTTTGAATTTTGGTGAGTTGTCGGTGTGTAAGTGTACTCTGCTCGACCTACAAGCTTGAGCTTTCTCCATTCCGGACTGGATAGACTCAATTTTCATACACTTAAGAGATCCTTTATCTTCATGGTTGACACACATCCTGTTAAGATAAATAATCTGCACACTCAAACAAACTCGTGAGATCCACACATTGTAATCATTTTAACAATAATTAATAAGAGAACAAAGGCAGGGACGATTGCTTCCTCCCGGGGTTTTTATGCCGGCGATCCAAGACGATTACTGGTATATATGTCATCTTAAACATTCGGTGTGTCTAGTTTTTCCTTTGCTTTGTGAACACTTTCAGCGTACCCTGCCCAAGGACAGTTACCATGTAGACCGAGTACCCTAGTAAAGTCCACTTATCAAGTTTGCGCATCTGTGTGACCCAAGTTTAGATACACTCTCACAATCGACAAAGCATCAAAATTAAGATATTTGGTGAGCATAAAACAAGTCTTTTATTTACAAGGCATCTTTGAAATTCAATATTTAACAAGCCCTTAACCTTACGAACGAAATTTTGGTTACATAATTGATCTAAGTCTTCAAGGCTGATTATCTTGGGTAATTTTTGACCAAAACAATTTGGCGCCCACTGTGGGGCAAAAGGTGCTTTCAATAAATCAAAATCAATTTTCTTACAAGTATTTATGTCGAACAAACAAGGAAAAACCTTCTACAATAACAAAAGAACAGAGACATTTATCACAAGAAAGAAAGCTAGATATTCTTACCCTTATCTTTATGCTAACAAAAAATTATTTTCTATTGTAAGTCGAGTCGCAGCTGACCTAGAAAAGAGAAGCTGCGAAATTATGAGAGATTTACAAGTTTTGCAATTGAAGGTTCTAGACGTTCTAAAGCTTCAATCAATCTTGCAAAGATCCAAAGATCTAGATCCACAGGCTATAGAAAGCTTAGGGATTGAAGATTTGAGACGACAACAGATAAGTTATGAAATAGGAAATACAAGCGAAATTGTAATATCAAAAGAAATTTCTAACCCTGAAATAACACGATTTGAAGGTACGAATTCAATTAATCATAACAAAATAATGACCACAGGGGAAAGGCATGAGAGTAATTTACATTTAAGACCTAACCTAAGGTGTATAAAACACACTTAAATTAAAGTCTTACACTACACTCTGTCCCTATCACGACACACGCTTATTCGGTGTTCAATAAGAACGCAGTTGAGTCCTCCTAGAAACTAGATACCCTATTTAGCAATGTCTCTCGTGCAATAGAACCCTATTATTAGCAATACACAATACGAAGCATAAAGTTATAAAATAAATCACATCAATTTTACTTCAAATTAATCTAATAAATCTTATAAGTGTCATGCTTAATACTGTATATTTAACAGGTATCGGAGAGACTAGTTTCTGCGGAAGAGATCAGATGTGGCAATAACATAAGTCGGCAAAGGAACCAATTTTCCCGTATTATTATATATGAACAATGATCCAAGACGATTACCGGTATATATGTCATCTTAAACATTCGGTGTGTCTAGTTTTTCTTTTGCTTTGTGAACACTTTCAGCGTACCCTGCCCAAGGATAGTCACCATGTAGACCGAGTGGCCTAGTAATGTCCACTTATCAAGTTTGCGCATCTGTGTGACCCAAGTTTAGATACACTCTCACAATCGACAAAGCATCAAAATTAAGATATTTGGTGAGCATAAAACAAAGTCTTTAAGAATCAGAGCGGTTCGCAGGTCGATACTCACGTATCACAAAGAGACATACATCTGATTCATGTACAGGAATATACCCAATGCCCAAGTGCACTAAGTACGCGTATATGTGTGACGAAAAAGCAATTATGAAAACCCGTGATTTTCAATGAGACCCGTGTAGCGAACTTTGGTCCAACCTATCCCAAGCTTGATCAGAGACTTTAGGTAGGCTAAGTATAACGAAGATACACCGAGGACTTACTTGTTCAAATCTCAAAGGCCACATTAGCTTCATTTTTGACAACCAACAAAGATATTTCCGAAATATCTTGTCACACACATACTTCCTATAGCAATACATAGTTACCTATGTACCCGAGACTTTCCATATACAGACCAAATATGCAAAATAATAACACTGAATCTTTCATAAGATTTACGGACCAGCTCAATTTAGCAAGTAAAGAGCAGGCATACAAGGCCATATATCTAAACAAGTGTCCCACAGAAGCATTGTATAATTAAGATCATATTACGGAAAAACCTTAACACTTTATGTCTACCGATACATCATACGATGAAGTCATTGAACAAAGCAGTTTAAGTACATTAAGCAGACCTAAGAGCCACTAGTTATCTTCACGTCTCTACACTAAAGCATCAACTACTCCCCTTAAACCATTATTATATATTTTTGTTGCATTTTCTGATTTTTCTCCTTTTTCTTTTAATTTTATATAATATAAGATCATATTACGGAAAAACCTTAACACTTTATGTCTACCGATACATCATACGATGAAGTCATTGAACAAAGCAGTTTAAGTACATTAAGCAGACCTAAGAGCCACTAGTTATCTTCACGTCTCTACACTAAAGCATCAACTACTCCCCTTAAACCATTATTATATATTTTTGTTGCATTTTCTGATTTTTCTCCTTTTTCTTTTAATTTTATAAAATATAAGAGGTTCTAGAGAGACAGTAGCTAAGGGTTTCTCATTCCAGTCAATTGGACTAGCAACTCGAAATGCGATCGATCAAAGGCCTTAATGTAAAAATCAGCTAAGTTATCATCAGACAACACTTTTTCAAGTTGGATTAATTTCTTTTCAGCACAGTCACGAATAAAATGATATCTAATATCAATATGTTTCGTCTTACTATGCTTAATAGGATTATTCGTAATGGAAATAGCAGATTTATTATCAATTTTAATAGGAGTGTTAGAGAAATTCAAACCGTAGTGCATTTTCTGATTTTTCTCCTTTTTCTTTTAATTTTATAAAATATAAGAGGTTCTAGAGAGACAGTAGCTAAGGGTTTCTCATTCCAGTCAATTGGACTAGCAACTCGAAATGCGATCGATCAAAGGCCTTAATGTAAAAATCAGCTAAGTTATCATCAGACAACACTTTTTCAAGTTGGATTAATTTCTTTTCAGCACAGTCACGAATAAAATGATATCTAATATCAATATGTTTCGTCTTACTATGCTTAATAGGATTATTCGTAATGGAAATAGCAGATTTATTATCAATTTTAATAGGAGTGTTAGAGAAATTCAAACCGTAGTCACGCATTTGTTGCTGAATCCATAATACTTGTGGCAGCAACTGCCGGCGGCTGTTATGTGTGAAATATCACGTACCAATATCTTGAACAGCTAAGATCTTTACATGTTAAGATCTTGATATCGATAAATATTCTGTTCAATAAGAACGCAGTTGAGTCCTCCTAGAAACTAGATACCCTATTTAGCAAGTAAAGAGCAGGCATACAAGGCCATATATCTAAACAAGTGTCCCACAGAAGCATTGTATAATTAAGATCATATTACGGAAAAACCTTAACACTTTATGTCTACCGATACATCATACGATGAAGTCATTGAACAAAGCAGTTTAAGTACATTAAGCAGACCTAAGAGCCACTAGTTATCTTCACGTCTCTACACTAAAGCATCAACTACTCCCCTTAAACCATTATTATATATTTTTGTTGCATTTTCTGATTTTTCTCCTTTTTCTTTTAATTTTATAAAATATAAGAGGTTCTAGAGAGACAGTAGCTAAGGGTTTCTCATTCCAGTCAATTGGACTAGCAACTCGAAATGCGATCGATCAAAGGCCTTAATGTAAAAATCAGCTAAGTTATCATCAGACAACACTTTTTCAAGTTGGATTAATTTCTTTTCAGCACAGTCACGAATAAAATGATATCTAATATCAATATGTTTCGTCTTACTATGCTTAATAGGATTATTCGTAATGGAAATAGCAGATTTATTATCAATTTTAATAGGAGTGTTAGAGAAATTCAAACCGTAGTCACGCATTTGTTGCTGAATCCATAATACTTGTGGCAGCAACTGCCGGCGGCTGTTATGTGTGAAATATCACGTACCAATATCTTGAACAGCTAAGATCTTTACATGTTAAGATCTTGATATCGATAAATATTCTGTTCAATAAGAACGCAGTTGAGTCCTCCTAGAAACTAGATACCCTATTTAGCAAGTAAAGAGCAGGCATACAAGGCCATATATCTAAACAAGTGTCCCACAGAAGCATTGTATAATTAAGATCATATTACGGAAAAACCTTAACACTTTATGTCTACCGATACATCATACGATGAAGTCATTGAACAAAGCAGTTTAAGTACATTAAGCAGACCTAAGAGCCACTAGTTATCTTCACGTCTCTACACTAAAGCATCAACTACTCCCCTTAAACCATTATTATATATTTTTGTTGCATTTTCTGATTTTTCTCCTTTTTCTTTTAATTTTATAAAATATAAGAGGTTCTAGAGAGACAGTAGCTAAGGGTTTCTCATTCCAGTCAATTGGACTAGCAACTCGAAATGCGATCGATCAAAGGCCTTAATGTAAAAATCAGCTAAGTTATCATCAGACAACACTTTTTCAAGTTGGATTAATTTCTTTTCAGCACAGTCACGAATAAAATGATATCTAATATCAATATGTTTCGTCTTACTATGCTTAATAGGATTATTCGTAATGGAAATAGCAGATTTATTATCAATTTTAATAGGAGTGTTAGAGAAATTCAAACCGTAGTCACGCATTTGTTGCTGAATCCATAATACTTGTGGCAGCAACTGCCGGCGGCTGTTATGTGTGAAATATCACGTACCAATATCTTGAACAGCTAAGATCTTTACATGTTAAGATCTTGATATCGATAAATATTTTGTTCAATAAGAACGCAGTTGAGTCCTCCTAGAAACTAGATACCCTATTTAGCAATGTCTCTCGTGCAATAGAACCCTATTATTAGCAATACACAATACGAAGCATAAAGTTATAAAATAAATCACATCAATTTTACTTCAAATTAATCTAATAAATCTTATAAGTGTCATGCTTAATACTGTATATTTAACAGGTATCGGAGAGACTAGTTTCTGCGGAAGAGATCAGATGTGGCAATAACATAAGTCGGCAAAGGAACCAATTTTCCCGTATTATTATATATGAACAATGATCCAAGACGATTACCGGTATATATGTCATCTTAAACATTCGGTGTGTCTAGTTTTTCCTTTGCTTTGTGAACACTTTCAGCGTACCCTGCCCAAGGACAGTTACCATGTAGACCGAGTACCCTAGTAAAGTCCACTTATCAAGTTTGCGCATCTGTGTGACCCAAGTTTAGATACACTCTCACAATCGACAAAGCATCAAAATTAAGATATTTGGTGAGCATAAAACAAAGTCTTTAAGAATCAGAGCGGTTCGCAGGTCGATACTCACGTATCACAAAGAGACATACATCTGATTCATGTACAGGAATATACCCAATGCCCAAGTGCACTAAGTACGCGTATATGTGTGACGAAAAAGCAATTATGAAAACCCGTGATTTTCAATGAGACCCGTGTAGCGAACTTTGGTCCAACCTATCCCAAGCTTGATCAGAGACTTTAGGTAGGCTAAGTATAACGAAGATACACCGAGGACTTACTTGTTCAAATCTCAAAGGCCACATTAGCTTCATTTTTGACAACCAACAAAGATATTTCCGAAGGGATTCTTATATCGATAAATATTTTGTTCAATAAGAACGCAGTTGAGTCCTCCTAGAAACTAGATACCCTATTTAGCAATGTCTCTCGTGCAATAGAACCCTATTATTAGCAATACACAATACGAAGCATAAAGTTATAAAATAAATCACATCAATTTTACTTCAAATTAATCTAATAAATCTTATAAGTGTCATGCTTAATACTGTATATTTAACAGGTATCGGAGAGACTAGTTTCTGCGGAAGAGATCAGATGTGGCAATAACATAAGTCGGCAAAGGAACCAATTTTCCCGTATTATTATATATTTTTGTTGCATTTTCTGATTTTTCTCCTTTTTCTTTTAATTTTATATAATATAAGAGGTTCTAGAGAGACAGTAGCTAAGGGTTTCTCATTCCAGTCAATTGGACTAGCAACTCGAAATGCGATCGATCAAAGGCCTTAATGTAAAAATCAGCTAAGTTATCATCAGACAACACTTTTTCAAGTTGGATTAATTTCTTTTCAGCACAGTCACGAATAAAATGATATCTAATATCAATATGTTTCGTCTTACTATGCTTAATAGGATTATTCGTAATGGAAATAGCAGATTTATTATCAATTTTAATAGGAGTGTTAGAGAAATTCAAACCGTAGTCACGCATTTGTTGCTGAATCCATAATACTTGTGGCAGCAACTGCCGGCGGCTGTTATGTGTGAAATATCACGTACCAATATCTTGAACAGCTAAGATCTTTACATGTTAAGATCTTGATATCGATAAATATTTTGTTCAATAAGAACGCAGTTGAGTCCTCCTAGAAACTAGATACCCTATTTAGCAATGTCTCTCGTGCAATAGAACCCTATTATTAGCAATACACAATACGAAGCATAAAGTTATAAAATAAATCACATCAATTTTACTTCAAATTAATCTAATAAATCTTATAAGTGTCATGCTTAATACTGTATATTTAACAGGTATCGGAGAGACTAGTTTCTGCGGAAGAGATCAGATGTGGCAATAACATAAGTCGGCAAAGGAACCAATTTTCCCGTATTATTATATATTTTTGTTGCATTTTCTGATTTTTCTCCTTTTTCTTTTAATTTTATAAAATATAAGAGGTTCTAGAGAGACAGTAGCTAAGGGTTTCTCATTCCAGTCAATTGGACTAGCAACTCGAAATGCGATCGATCAAAGGCCTTAATGTAAAAATCAGCTAAGTTATCATCAGACAACACTTTTTCAAGTTGGATTAATTTCTTTTCAGCACAGTCACGAATAAAATGATATCTAATATCAATATGTTTCGTCTTACTATGCTTAATAGGATTATTCGTAATGGAAATAGCAGATTTATTATCAATTTTAATAGGAGTGTTAGAGAAATTCAAACCGTAGTCACGCATTTGTTGCTGAATCCATAATACTTGTGGCAGCAACTGCCGGCGGCTGTTATGTGTGAAATATCACGTACCAATATCTTGAACAGCTAAGATCTTTACATGTTAAGATCTTGATATCGATAAATATTCTTGTGACTTACTGATATGTTACTAACGATACGAAAAACTTGTTATTATTATTTCCACATAAGTTATTTGTGCAGATTCTAGAATAATCGAAATTTGGCTATGGAAAATATCTCCAACGGTGCAAAAAGGAATTCACACATGGGATTATTCATCAACAAATAAAGAAGATTTGGTCTTGCTACGTAATCGGACTTCTAGTTGAATTCAACATGAGGGAAAAAGACTTCAACGTACACTTGATCAGTCCTCCTAGGGTTCTATTATATCGATAAATATTTTGTTCAATAAGAACGCAGTTGAGTCCTCCTAGAAACTAGATACCCTATTTAGCAATGTCTCTCGTGCAATAGAACCCTATTATTAGCAATACACAATACGAAGCATAAAGTTATAAAATAAATCACATCAATTTTACTTCAAATTAATCTAATAAATCTTATAAGTGTCATGCTTAATACTGTATATTTAACAGGTATCGGAGAGACTAGTTTCTGCGGAAGAGATCAGATGTGGCAATAACATAAGTCGGCAAAGGAACCAATTTTCCCGTATTATTATATATGAACAATGATCCAAGACGATTACCGGTATATATGTCATCTTAAACATTCGGTGTGTCTAGTTTTTCTTTTGCTTTGTGAACACTTTCAGCGTACCCTGCCCAAGGATAGTCACCATGTAGACCGAGTGGCCTAGTAATGTCCACTTATCAAGTTTGCGCATCCGTGTGACCCAATTTTAGATACACTCTCACAATCAACAAAGCATCAAAATTAAGATATTTGGTGAGCATAAAACAAAGTCTTTAAGAATCAGAGCGGTTCGCAGGTCGATACTGACGTATCACAAAGAGACATACATCCGATTCAAGTATAGGAATATACCCAATGCCCAAGTGCACAAAGTAAGCGTATATGTGTGACGAAAAAGCAATTATGAAAACCCGTGACTTTCGATGAGACCCGTGTAGCGAACTTTGGGCCAACCTATCCCAAGCTTGATCAGAGACTTTAGGTAGGCTAAGTATAACGAAGATACACCGAGGACTTACTTGTTCAAATCTCAAAGGCCACATTAGCTTCATTTTTGACAACCAACAAAGATATTTCCGAAATATCTTGTCACACACATACTTCCTATAGCAATACATAGTTACCTATGTACCCGAGACTTTCCATATACAGACCAAATATGCAAAATAATAACACTGAATCTTTCATAAGATTTACGGACCAGCTCAATTTAGCAAGTAAAGAGCAGGCATACAAGG
Source organism: Erigeron breviscapus (assembly GCA_034093135.1). Taxonomy (NCBI): domain Eukaryota; kingdom Viridiplantae; phylum Streptophyta; class Magnoliopsida; order Asterales; family Asteraceae; genus Erigeron; species Erigeron breviscapus. The sequence goes on along the minus strand of CM067174.1, from coordinate 62,832,249 downwards.
CCATATATCTAAACAAGTGTCCCACAGAAGCATTGTATAATTAAGATCATATTACGGAAAAACCTTAACACTTTATGTCTACCGATACATCATACGATGAAGTCATTGAACAAAGCAGTTTAAGTACATTAAGCAGACCTAAGAGCCACTAGTTATCTTCACGTCTCTACACTAAAGCATCAACTACTCCCCTTAAACCATTATTATATATTTTTGTTGCATTTTCTGATTTTTCTCCTTTTTCTTTTAATTTTATATAATATAAGAGGTTCTAGAGAGACAGTAGCTAAGGGTTTCTCATTCCAGTCAATTGGACTAGCAACTCGAAATGCGATCGATCAAAGGCCTTAATGTAAAAATCAGCTAAGTTATCATCAGACAACACTTTTTCAAGTTGGATTAATTTCTTTTCAGCACAGTCACGAATAAAATGATATCTAATATCAATATGTTTCGTCTTACTATGCTTAATAGGATTATTCGTAATGGAAATAGCAGATTTATTATCAATTTTAATAGGAGTGTTAGAGAAATTCAAACCGTAGTCACGCATTTGTTGCTGAATCCATAATACTTGTGGCAGCAACTGCCGGCGGCTGTTATGTGTGAAATATCACGTACCAATATCTTGAACAGCTAAGATCTTTACATGTTAAGATCTTGATATCGATAAATATTCTTGTGACTTACTGATATGTTACTAACGATACGAAAAACTTGTTATTATTATTTCCACATAAGTTATTTGTGCAGATTCTAGAATAATCGAAATTTGGCTATGGAAAATATCTCCAACGGTGCAAAAAGGAATTCACACATGGGATTATTCATCAACAAATAAAGAAGATTTGGTCTTGCTACGTAATCGGACTTCTAGTTGAATTCAACATGAGGGAAAAAGACTTCAACGTACACTTGATCAGTCCTCCTAGGGTTCTATTATATCGATAAATATTTTGTTCAATAAGAACGCAGTTGAGTCCTCCTAGAAACTAGATACCCTATTTAGCAATGTCTCTCGTGCAATAGAACCCTATTATTAGCAATACACAATACGAAGCATAAAGTTATAAAATAAATCACATCAATTTTACTTCAAACTAATCTAATAAATCTTATAAGTGTCATGCTTAATACTGTATATTTAACAGGTATCGGAGAGACTAGTTTCTGCGGAAGAGATCAGATGTGGCAATAACATAAGTCGGCAAAGGAACCAATTTTCCCGTATTATTATATATGAACAATGATCCAAGACGATTACCGGTATATATGTCATCTTAAACATTCGGTGTGTCTAGTTTTTCTTTTGCTTTGTGAACACTTTCAGCGTACCCTGCCCAAGGATAGTCACCATGTAGACCGAGTGGCCTAGTAATGTCCACTTATCAAGTTTGCGCATCCGTGTGACCCAATTTTAGATACACTCTCACAATCAACAAAGCATCAAAATTAAGATATTTGGTGAGCATAAAACAAAGTCTTTAAGAATCAGAGCGGTTCGCAGGTCGATACTGACGTATCACAAAGAGACATACATCCGATTCAAGTATAGGAATATACCCAATGCCCAAGTGCACAAAGTAAGCGTATATGTGTGACGAAAAAGCAATTATGAAAACCCGTGACTTTCGATGAGACCCGTGTAGCGAACTTTGGGCCAACCTATCCCAAGCTTGATCAGAGACTTTAGGTAGGCTAAGTATAACGAAGATACACCGAGGACTTACTTGTTCAAATCTCAAAGGCCACATTAGCTTCATTTTTGACAACCAACAAAGATATTTCCGAAATATCTTGTCACACACATACTTCCTATAGCAATACATAGTTACCTATGTACCCGAGACTTTCCATATACAGACCAAATATGCAAAATAATAACACTGAATCTTTCATAAGATTTACGGACCAGCTCAATTTAGCAAGTAAAGAGCAGGCATACAAGGCCATATATCTAAACAAGTGTCCCACAGAAGCATTGTATAATTAAGATCATATTACGGAAAAACCTTAACACTTTATGTCTACCGATACATCATACGATGAAGTCATTGAACAAAGCAGTTTAAGTACATTAAGCAGACCTAAGAGCCACTAGTTATCTTCACGTCTCTACACTAAAGCATCAACTACTCCCCTTAAACCATTATTATATATTTTTGTTGCATTTTCTGATTTTTCTCCTTTTTCTTTTAATTTTATATAATATAAGAGGTTCTAGAGAGACAGTAGCTAAGGGTTTCTCATTCCAGTCAATTGGACTAGCAACTCGAAATGCGATCGATCAAAGGCCTTAATGTAAAAATCAGCTAAGTTATCATCAGACAACACTTTTTCAAGTTGGATTAATTTCTTTTCAGCACAGTCACGAATAAAATGATATCTAATATCAATATGTTTCGTCTTACTATGCTTAATAGGATTATTCGTAATGGAAATAGCAGATTTATTATCAATTTTAATAGGAGTGTTAGAGAAATTCAAACCGTAGTCACGCATTTGTTGCTGAATCCATAATACTTGTGGCAGCAACTGCCGGCGGCTGTTATGGGTGAAATATCACGTACCAATATCTTGAACAGCTAAGATCTTTACATGTTAAGATCTTGATATCGATAAATATTCTTGTGACTTACTGATATGTTACTAACGATACGAAATACTTGTTATTATTATTTCCACATAAGTTATTTGTGCAGATTCTAGAATAATCGAAATTTGGCTATGGAAAATATCTCCAACGGTGCAAAAAGGAATTCACACATGGGATTATTCATCAACAAATAAAGAAGATTTGGTCTTGCTACGTAATCGGACTTCTAGTTGAATTCAACATGAGGGAAAAAGACTTCAACGTACACTTGATCAGTCCTCCTAGGGTTCTATTATATCGATAAATATTTTGTTCAATAAGAACGCAGTTGAGTCCTCCTAGAAACTAGATACCCTATTTAGCAATGTCTCTCGTGCAATAGAACCCTATTATTAGCAATACACAATATGAAGCATAAAGTTATAAAATAAATCACATCAATTTTACTTCAAATTAATCTAATAAATCTTATAAGTGTCATGCTTAATACTGTATATTTAACAGGTATCGGAGAGACTAGTTTCTGCGGAAGAGATCAGATGTGGCAATAACATAAGTCGGCAAAGGAACCAATTTTCCCGTATTATTATATATGAACAATGATCCAAGACGATTACCGGTATATATGTCATCTTAAACATTCGGTATCTAGTTTTTCATTTGCTTTGTGAACACTTTCAGCGTACCCTGCCCAAGGATAGTCACCATGTAGACCGAGTGGCCTAGTAATGTCCACTTATCAAGTTTGCGCATCCGTGTGACCCAATTTTAGATACACTCTCACAATCGACAAAGCATCAAAATTAAGATATTTGGTGAGCATAAAACAAAGTCTTTAAGAATCAGAGCGGTTCGCAGGTCGATACTGACGTATCACAAAGAGACATACATCTGATTCATGTACAGGAATATACCCAATGCCCAAGTGCACTAAGTAAGCGTATATGTGTGACGAAAAAGCATATATGAAAACCCGTGACTTTCGATGAGACCCGTGTAGCGAACTTTGGGCCAACCTATCCCAAGCTTGATCAGAGACTTTAGGTAGGCTAAGTATAACGAAGATACACCGAGGACTTACTTGTTCAAATCTCAAAGGCCACATTAGCTTCATTTTTGACAACCAACAAAGATATTTCTGAAATATCTTGTCACACACATACTTCCTATAGCAATACATAGTTACCTATGTACCCGAGACTTTCCATATACAGACCAAATATGCAAAATAATAACACTGAATCTTTCATAAGATTTACGGACCAGCTCAATTTAGCAAGTAAAGAGCAGGCATACAAGGCCATATATCTAAACAAGTGTCCCACAGAAGCATTGTATAATTAAGATCATATTACGGAAAAACCTTAACACTTTATGTCTACCGATACATCATATGATGAAGTCATTGAACAAAGCAGTTTAAGTACATTAAGCAGACCTAAGAGCCACTAGTTATCTTCACGTCTCTACACTAAAGCATCAACTACTCCCCTTAAACCATTATTATATATTTTTGTTGCATTTTCTGATTTTTCTCCTTTTTCTTTTAATTTTATAAAATATAAGAGGTTCTAGAGAGACAGTAGCTAAGGGTTTCTCATTCCAGTCAATTGGACTAGCAACTCGAAATGCGATCGATCAAAGGCCTTAATGTAAAAATCAGCTAAGTTATCATCAGACAACACTTTTTCAAGTTGGATTAATTTCTTTTCAGCACAGTCACGAATAAAATGATATCTAATATCAATATGTTTCGTCTTACTATGCTTAACAAGATTATTCGTAATGGAAATAGCAGATTTATTATCAATTTTAATAGGAGTGTTAGAGAAATTCAAACTGTAGTCACGCATTTGTTGCTGAATCCATAATACTTGTGAGCAGCAACTGTCGGCGGCTGTTATGGGTGAAATTTCACGGACCAATATCTTGAATAGCTAAGATCTTGATATCGATAAATATTCTTGTGACTTACTGATATGTAACTAACGATACGAAATACTTGTTAATATTATTTCCACACAAGTTATTTGTGCAGATTCTAGAATAATCGAAATTTAGCTATTGAAAATATCTCCAACGGTGCAAAAAGGAATTCACACATGGGATTATTCATCAAGAAGTAAAGAAGACTTGGTCTTGCTACATAATCGGACTTCTAGTTGAATTCAACATGTGCGAAAAAGACTTCAACGTACACTTGATCAGTCAAGATTCACTCTAACGTTTCAATAATGAAGACTCGGAAGATGCCTAGTATTTCGGATAGTTAGTTATCAACTAGGTCTATATAAACGAACAAGGTTGATCGATATAGGTCATCTAATCTATCTTGCAACTCATCTGCTCACTTGTACACACACAATTCTATACGCTTTCATCTTTTTTCTCGCACTTAGCATTAATCGATCAACTAAGTTCCTCCATTGTAATCATTTTAACAATAATTAATAAGAACAAAGGCAGGGACGATTGCTTCCTCCCAGGGTTTTTATGCCGGCGATCCAAAAGGATTAAGGGCTTTTTCTCGATAACAAATCTCGGTGTTCTTGTTCCTTTATCTTTACTTTTATCTTGTCTTTATTAGATCTTTATTATAATTTGCATTATCTCTTGTTTTTTGCATTATTTCATTATATTTAGATCTAATATTTACGATTATATTCGTCCTTTAATTCCTTGTTTAGTCGACATAAATCTTTTACAAGTCTTTTATTTACAACGCATCTTTGAAATTCAATATTTAACAAGCCCGTAACCTCACGAACGAAAGTTTGGTTACATAATTGATCTAAGTCTTCAAGGTTGATTATCTTGGGTAATTTTTGACCAAAACAATTTGGCGCCCACCGTGGGGCAAAAGGTGCTTTCAATAATTCAAAATCAATTTTCTTACAAGTATTTATGTCGAACAAACAAGGAAAAACCTTCTACAATAACAAAAGAACAGAGACATTTATCACAAGAAAGAAAGCTAGATATTCTTACCCTTATCTTTATGCTAACAAAAAATTATTTTCTATTGTAAGTCGAGTCGCAGCTGACCTAGAAAAGAGAAGCTGCGAAATTATGAGAGATTTACAAGTTTTGCAATTGAAGGTTCTAGACGTTCTAAAGCTTCAATCGATCTTGCAAAGATCCAAAGATCTAGATCCACAGGCTATAGAGAGCTTAGGGATTGAAGATTTGAGATGACAACAGATAAGTCATGAAATAGGAAATACAAGCGAAATTGTAATATCAAAAGAAATTTCTAACCCTGAAGTAACACGATTTGAAGGTACGTGTTAGAAATATAAATGTAGTAGTTGATTTGTGTACCTTATGTTAATTTGTACTTATATTGTAATCTTGTTACAATGGAAGGGGGCATAGTGTAAATAGCTCATATGTATATAAACCCCCTCCATTATGTTAATTGTAACCTTTCACCCCATAATACAATCTAATCTTTCCCTGACTTCTCTCTACTCTCTCTCTACTTTCTCTCACTAGAAACCTCCATTAACACACACAAAAGCTCGAATTCTATTCTTTACAATTGGTATCAGAGCACAATCAGAGTTGCTGAACGATCCACAAGCTTATTACAAGCTTAATTTGTGCTTAATTTCAGAATTTGAGTTGTTTTCTGAAAGGTTCATTTGCAGAGCTCACTGTTTCAGTGATTCCTACAAATTAAGTGTGTTTCTGTTCTAATTTTGTTCACCGATCGATTTAATATCAGTATATCTTCCTTCGCTATCATTTTCAGAAGCTAATTTCATCATTTGAGTTGTTTTTGATCGAGCTCTACAAATCGCATGTTCGTGAGGGTTTGATTTCCAGTTGAAATTAGCATCTAATTTGTTTGAGGATTTGTGCGCATTGATTTTTTGAACATTTTGATATAAAATTCGAGTTCTAATTCGCAAAAATGAAGAAGATATCGAAGATTTTCAGTCTTCTCTGCAAATAAGGGTTTGGCTAAACGAAGAAGATAACCTAACCGACTATTTTGTCGTGTTGTGGTTACTCGTATTTGCAGAGGTCGTTGGCTAAGTGGTGTTCTTACTTATACTATTTGCAGAGCTCCTTGCTCGGCAAATACATGTTTCAGAAATTTGGCTAAGTACTGAAACTTCACTTGTTCTATTTGCAGAGCTTATTGCTCGGCAAATAGTTATTTCAAGAAATTTGGTTAAGTGTTTGGTTACTTGTTCTATTTGCAGAGCTTTGCTCGGCAAATAGTTGTTTTTGAGAATTCTTGATTTGGGACTGGTGCTACTTGCATTGTTTGCAGAGGTTTAAGCTCGGCAAACAAGTGTTTTTGGTTGGTGTGACTAAGTACAAGTTCTATTTGTGCTGTTTGCAGAGATATTTGCTCGGCAAATAGTTGAAATTGATTCTTCGACCAAGTGACTTTATAAGTTGTACTGTTTGCAGAGATTTAAGCTCGGCATTCAGTTGTTTTTGTGTGTTGATCTAAGTTCTTGGGTTGCGACTTGGTCACTTACACCATTTGCAGAGAATTAAGCTCGGCACTTAGTTGTTTTTAAGATTCTCAAATCAAAATTTTTCAAGAAAATTTCTCAAAACCATTTTTCATCAATATTCTTCGAGTGGGTTGAAAAAATCAAAGTTTTTGAAATTTTGAAATTTCTTACTTGTTCTATTTGCAGAGGATTAAGCTCTGCATTTAGTTGAAATTGAAAATTCACAAATTTTTCTAAGTCTGTTAATTGCTTGAAATGGCTTCAAGGGAAGCTTTAGCACTTGGTTCTGAAGGAAAACCACCTGTCTTGTTTAGAGGATCTTATCTTCAATGGAAGAAAAGGTTTCTGAACTGGATAGACAGGCAGAAGAATGGAAAACTGCTGAGAAAATCTTACAAAGATGGTCCTGAAATTCCAAAGAACCCAGTTAATGGAGAAGTTTTACCTGAAGAGAGTTGGAACACAGATCAGAGAAACAGAGTTGAGGCTGACCAAAGTGTAATTGCCTTTCTTTACCAAGCACTTCCTGATGACATCTACTGCAATGTGGATTCCTATGAAACAGGAAAAGACATTTGGGATGAAGTGGAGAAGCAGATGGAAGGATCTGATGTGTCAAACACCATAAGGTTGTCGACTGTTCTAAACATGTATGAAACATTCAAACAACAAAAAGGTGAACCATTGAATGAGGTATACATCAGATTCTGCAATGTCATCAATGAGTTAAGAAAGAATGATGTGAAGAGAACCAATATGGAACTGAACATCAAATTCATAAAAAATCTGGAAGAGGAATGGCAAGTGTATGGAACTCAACTCAACCAACAATCAGACTTCGGAAAACTCACCATTCACACTCTGTTTGAAAAACTACAACTTAATGTTGAGGATGTTCAGAGAATTCAGAAGAAGAAAGAAAAGAGTGTACATTCAGATCCATTGGCCTTGGTTGCTGAAAAGAAGACTTCAAGATTGTCAAGACACAGTTTTGTTGAAGTTCAAACTGATTCTGATTCGAGTGAGATGAGTGATTCTGATCTGGATGAGAAACTAAAAGAGATGTACAAAGAACTCGCTTATTTCACTAAGGCTTTCAAGAAGAAATTCTTCAAGAAGAAACCAACAAACAATCAGCTTAGGACTTCATCAGTCTCTTCGTATGCTAAAATGCGAATGCTCCTAAGTATGATCAGAAGAAAGATTTTGCTGGTGGTGAAAAGAAGAATGACAATCAGAAAAAGTTTGAGAAGAAGGTCATGGATAAGAGAACTGAAGACAGGAAATGCTACAACTGTGGTATCACTGGACATTTTGCCATAAATTGTACTAAACCTCGACAAAAGAACTCCGAGTACTATAAGTACAAACTTTTGCTAGCAAGACAAGAGGAAAGCGGAATTGCCCTTCTCGCTGAGGATGACAAGTGGTTACATCTTTCTGATGAGGAGACAGACGAACTTGCAGCAAATGTATGCTTCATGACAAAGATCAAGAAGTCAAAGGAGTTGGAGGAAAAAGATGAAAGTTCTTCTGAAGTCGAGGATGAGGTAATCTCTTTTTCCAAATCAGTGTTAAAACACTACATGGACATGAGTGAAACGGCAAGAAAAGATTGCAGGGAGTTGAGTAAAAAGAATTTAAAATTAAAGAAAGATTTGGAGGACAAAGAAAAAGATTTTCAAATTAAAATTGATTCATATCAAAAAGAATTTGAGAATTTGAAATCAGAAAAAGCAGCAGTCTCTTTTACTCCAAACTCCAAACTGCATCTTGAGAAACAAGAACTTGAGACCAAAGTTCTTGAACTAAGCAAGACTGTCAGACAACTTCAAGTTGAAAAGACCAATGAGATGTTTCGAGCAAATGCTTTGGCTGAAGACATTGAGTCTTTGAATGTCAAGATGAAAGAATCTATCCCTGATGTGACGGAATTTGAAAACAAAATTTCTGACCTAAAATATGAATGTTGTATAAAAGATTCTTTTAAACAAAAACTTGATAAAGAAAATGATGAACTGAAAGCTGAAATCAAGTCTTATCAAGAAAAGTTGTATAAGATCAATCGTTCATATCAACAAGTCTTTTTAAATAGGCCAAGAAATTCAGAAACAATATTCACATCAGGGTTGGTTATAACAATCCAAAATGTTTGCTCGAAGCACAAGAAGAAGTCCCATCATTATACAACGAATCTTATTTGAGATGTGGGATGACAGACAAATTTGTGAGACCGACTGATAGTGATTATGAGGCTGATGATTTTCTAGAAAAGGGTGCAAAAGTCTATTTTAACTATGAGTTAATAGACGAGTCATATGATTTATTCGCTAACTCTACACATAAAACAATCAAAGACAATCATGAGGCTATCATACCCAAAATTCTTGAGTGTTTTACTGAAAAACCTTTGGAAAATCCTAATCCTATTCCAAAACCTGAAAATTTGAGACCGTATGTACCACAAAAAGTTTTGGAAAAGGTAATTGAAGATCTGCAAAAGTCTCTTGAGGAAAAGCAATCTTTGATAGAAAATTTGAAGGCTCAAAATCATTATGTCATTGACCAACCCAAGATAGACTCCAAAGTTTGTGATCCATCTGGATGTTCTGTGAGTTCAATATGTGAAAGTGTAAATGCTTCTGTCCAAACTGAAAAAGAATCTCAGATCTTTGATATGTGCAAAATTGATTTTGACCGAAAGTTTTCTGAATCATTTGAAAAAATCAATGAGAAGATTTTATCCATGAAAAAGAAAACCAATGTGTTTGAAGAGAATCATCCAATTCATGTTCAAAATGTGAATGTAGACATAAAGAAAGTTGTTCATGTGTCTGTGCAAACTGATGGTGATTTAGATGATGTTCATGATGTTGATGATTATTTCTTCCCGATTACTTCTGAAACTCAGACTTTTACCAAGTTTTCTGAGGGAACTCAATCATACTTGAATGAAATTGATGCTTTCAAACAAAAGTTTGAAAAAGAAAGAGATCAGAGATTAAATGTGCTAAAGGAACTTAATGATTTAAAAGTTGAATTCCAATTTCAGAAAATAGCACTTCAATTTCATAAAGAAAAAGAAAAAGCATCAATTCCACTCAAGCAAAGTCCATGTCCGATAAAGAAAAGTGAAGTAAGTGTGAAGTTGGAAACTGATGAAATGTCAACATTTTTGGAAGAAAATCATGATTTTGAACCTGAATTTGAAAAACTTTTTGTTCAAAAGAAGGAAAAACTTGATTTTAATCTAAAGAATATTCCAAAGTCACACTCTTCACAATCTTCCTCATCCGATAAGTTCCAAAGACCAAAGACCACCCAACGATCAAAGACCAACCCATCACCCAAGACTGATTCAAAACCAAAGAGCAAACCATCAAAGAAAAGTCCCACAGTCCAAAAGACTTCTAGGCAAACAAAGATGTACAAGGTCAAATCTGAATCTCAGTCACAAAAAGAAGTCAAAACAAGCAGTGGTCCGAAGATTGTTAAGATTGAAACTTTCTCATTAGGTAACAAACAACCTCAGCAGGTTAGGTATTCTAGTTTCCCTAGGTATTCTCAGAAAAATCCTAAGTGTACTTTACAGAGGGTTAGAGATACTTTTACAGGCATGACTAAATACAAAGACCAGTATGGTTGGCTGTCACCTAATAACATAAAGAAAGCGAATAAGATCACAGAACACATCAAGAAGCAACCTGTTCAGAACATAAAAACTAAATTAGTTTCTAACTCTAAAAATGTTCGTGTTTCAGGTGACTTGTGCATGAAAAGTAGCAGTAAATGGATTCCAAAAGATAGATTCTTGCATGCTACTAGAAAAGTTAAACATGATGGAAACACTACCCATGTCAAACAAGTATGGATTGTCCGTAGATCAAATACATTAGATAATGCTACTACATCTAGGACTAGTCCTGCTTGTATCAAAACTTGTGTATAAACCATTACATTTCTTTGTCTGTAATTCGTATTTTGTGTTTTGAACAATTATGTGTGTTTGTTTATTGTTTGAATAAAAAGTTTGCTTGTGTGTCATTTTGCTTGATGTTTATTTTAATGTGTACTTGCATGTTATCCCTCTAACCTGCAAGGACCCAATTTACATGGGTACCTAAATCATATACCTTGTCTTTGCAGGAATTTCTCATTTGTGTTTGGTATGTTGAATGTTCACGTCATATGACTGGAAACAAGTCCATTCTTTCGAACTTTGTTGAAAAGTTTATGGGAACCGTCAGATTTGGAAATGATCATATTGCTCCTATTCTCGGTTACGGAGACATTGTTAAAAATGGTGTCACTATAAAGAGAGTTTCCTATGTTGAAGGATTAGGACACAATCTTTTCAGTGTTGGACAATTTTGTGACAATGATCTTCAAGTATTATTCAGGAGATATGAATGCAAAGTGCAGACTGAAGATGGTGTGGATATTCTTACTGGAACAAGGGACAATAACCTGTTTACTATTGATCTCAACAACATTCCATCTAATTCTTCAGAGATTTGTCTACTTTCAAAAGCAACTGCACAAAACTCTTGGTTATGGCATCGCCGTCTTTCTCATCTGAATTTTCAAACAATTAATGCTCTCGTGGATAAACAACTTGTTGAAGGTCTTCCGGACTACAAGTATGAAAGTGAACATGTTTGTCCAGCTTGTGCAATTGGAAAGATGAAGAAAGCTTCACACAAACCAAAGAAGCACTTAAGTACAGAAGGTCCTTTGCACCTTATTCATATGGATTTGTGTAGCCCAATGAAAGTTCAAAGTATCCATGGGAAGCGATACATTCTAGTGATTGTAGATGATTATTCCCGTTACACTTGGGTATTCTTTCTTCAAGTATCCATGGAAAGCGATACATTCTAGTGATTGTAGATGATTATTCTCGTTACACTTGGGTATTCTTTCTTCACGCAAAGAGTGATACTCTGCAAGTGATTATTGCTTTCATTAAGAAGACCCAAGTTAATCTCAAATCATCAGTTAGAATTGTTCGCTCAGACAATGGCACTGAATTCAAGAATTCAACAATTGATTCTTTCTTCAAGTCCATGGGTATTTCACACCAATTTTCCGCTGCCAGGACACCTCAACAGAATGGAGTAGTTGAACGTCGAAATCGAACTCTTGTTGAAGCAGCTAGGACAATGCTTGCCTATTCGAAGTTGCCACCGAATCTATGGGCTGAAGCTGTTGCTACTGCTTGTTTTACTCAAAACAGATCCATAATAAACAAGAGGTTTGATAAAACTCCATATGAGGTGATCAACAAAAGAAAGCCCAATGTGAACTTCTTGCACATTTTTGGATGTGTATGTTATGTTCTCAATGATCAAGATAATCTGGGCAAATTTGAACCAAAAGGCGATGAGGCATATTTCATCGGTTATTCAAGAGAATCCATTGCATATCGTGTATATAACCGAAGAACCAAGAGAATCAAAGAGAGTATGAACGTTAGATTTGATGAACTCTCGGGAATGGTTCTTGAACAACACAGTTTAAGAACCGAACTTCAAAGTCCACAAGCTTCCGCAACTAAGACTGCATCAATTGTCAAATCATTCTCAACTCCAACTTCACAAGATTTGGATATCTTGTTTGAAGAATTTTTCCAAGTTTCGAAGAAAGTTACTGAATCTGATGGAAATGCCAATGATCCATCCAGTTCAAATTCAGAAGAAATGGATCTCAATGAGTCTTCACCATCACAATCATCAGATGTTAATTCATCATCTGATTCTCCTCCACCTACTGATATTTCAGAGTTGCATACTCAACCTCACATTATCTCACAAGTGACAAATCCTACAACCAATCCAGAAGATTATGATCACGAAGACTTTGTTGAACCAATTGCAACTTCATTTGAACAATTAACAGAACAACATTCTCCTGATTTTATTGATTCTGAAGAATCTGGTGATCCACTTAATCCAATTCCTCACACAACCAAGTGGACAAGAACTCATCCTATTTCTCAAGTCATTGGTAATCCAACAACTGGAGTTCAGACAAGATCCGCCTCCGCGAATGAATGTCTGTTTGTGAATTTTCTGAGTATTGTTGAACCAAAGACAGTAAATGAAGCTCTAAGTTGTCCAGATTAGGTGAAAGCTATGCAGGAGGAACTGAATCAATTTGAACGACTTGAGGTGTGGAAATTGGTTCCCAATCCTTACAAGAACAAGGATCCAATTAAAACCAAGTGGATCTTCAAGAATAAAAAGGATGAAACTGGAGTTGTTGTACGCAACAAAGCACGATTGGTTGCAAAGGGATATTGCCAACAAGATGGAATTGACTACGATGAGACATTCGCACCAGTCGCACGAATTGAGGCTATTAGGATGTTTCTTACCTATGTTGCCTACAGGAACTTCATAGTCTATCAGATTGATGTTAAAACTGCCTTCTTAAATGGAATTCTCAAAGAAGAAGTGTACGTTGAACAACCAGAAGGTTTTGTGAGTTCCAAACATCCAGACTACGTTTACAGGTTAGACAAGGCATTATATGGTCTGAAACAAGCGCCTCGTGCATGGTATGATGCTCTATCTTCTTATCTTGTGAAATCTGGCTTTAGCAAAGGTTCGATTGACACTACCTTGTTTATCAAACGACAAGGGAGTGATATCATTCTAATCCAGATTTATGTTGACGACATAATTTTCGGGTCAACTAATCCTAAATACTGCAAGAATTTCTCTGCTTTAATGATCAAGAAATTTGAAATGAGCATGATGGGTGAATTAAACTTTTTCCTTGGTCTACAAGTAAAACAGTTGTCAAATGGTACTTTTATTTGTCAATCTAAGTACATTCTTGACATGTTGAAAAAGTTTGATATGATGGATTGTCAAACAATTGGAACACCCATGGAAGCTCGGACAAAGATTAATGCTGACTTAAATGGAAAATCTTTTGATCAAAAGAAATATCGCAGTATGATAGGGTCACTCATGTATTTGACTGCTAGTCGCCCGGATATTATGTTCGCCACATGCATGTGTGCCAGGTACCAGGCCAATCCTAAGGAAAGTCATTTCCAGGCCGTCAAACGGATATTCCGATACCTGAAAGGCACTGTGAACCTTGGTCTCTGGTATCCAAGGGATACCGGGTTTCAGTTAATTGCATATTCGGATGCTGACCATGCAGGTTGTAAGCTTGATCGAAAGAGTACTTCTGGGAGTGTACAGTTTCTAGGGGACAGATTGGTTAGTTGGTCTTCAAAGAAACAGAATTGTGTATCCACATCTACTGCAGAAGCTGAATACGTAGCTGCAGCAAGCTGTTGTTCATAAGTTCTTTGGATGAAGACACAGTTGACTGATTATGGATTTCAATTCAACAGAATTCCCATTTACTGTGACTCAAAGAGTGCTATTGCTATTTCTTGCAATCCTGTACAGCACACAAAGACCAAGCACATAGATGTTCGGTACCATTTTCTTAAAGATCATGTCGAGAAAGGTAACATCGAACTCTATTTTGTCCCAACCGACAACCAACTTGCAGACCTTTTCACCAAACCTTTGGATGAAAACAGGTTCAATTTTCTGAAAACCAAGTTGGGAATGCTTGATTTACAAACTTAAATGCTCATGCCATGTATTCTATGTTCATTTTCTGTTTCAAACATTGATGTGTTTTACTTGAGATTACATGCAATGTTTGAGGGGGAGAAAAAGGGTAGAATGCATGATTTAAGGGGGAGTTTATAAATTTACCATGGTGTCTTATGCTAAATTTGAGGGGGAGTGTGCAAATGCATATGAATTTTTTTTATTTTATTTGTTTTAATTTTTTTTTTTGTGTTTGTTGTTTAAAATTTGAAAAATCAAATACAAAATTAGAAAATTCTAAAATAATAAAAAGATTTTTTTTGTTGTTTGTTTTATTTATTATTATTCTGTGTTATTTTTTTATTTTTTAATTTCTATGTTTATTTGTTATTGTTTTTGTTGTTGTTAGTTTAAGCCCAAAATCAATTTGAGCCCAACTGCCATGTTAAGCCCAAGACCAGTCGAGATCCGGGTTGACACGCGGGTCAGACCCAGACCCACGACCCGGATTTGAGTTATAAATGGAAAATGGGCGGGCCAAAACCATTTACTTTCAAATTCAAGATCAGTTTCTTTTGCTTTTTCTCTCAAATCAAATCTGTCCATCACATCAATCAATCAAAAGTTTCATCTATTTCATAATATTCGAAGTGGGAGTATATTAGTATTCATTTTTCTGTTCTAAATCACTGTGTTATTTCGATCATATCAACAGTTTTGAGGTAAGATTTCTTGTTTATTTTTGATCACCAACTGTTTGATTAAATGCCAAGTTGAATATTTCGAATTCTTATGCTTGATATGATGTTTTGATTCATATTTTGAGGATGATAGATGCATGATTAGGTATTGTACTTGTTGATTATATGATTATATGCTTTAATCTGCATGAATTTAAATGTTTCTGGGTTTGTTTTGATCAAGGGTTGGGTAATGTCATGTGTTCTTGATGAAATATACCATTTGCAGAGCAATTTGCTCGGCAAATGGGTTATTTGTTCATAATAACCTTCAAATCATCATTAAGCCTGGTTAACATGTTCTTATTTTTCCCAAACAAATTTCTGAATCAAAAGTGTCATTTGCAGAGCTTCTTGCTCGGCAAATGCTTGTTTTTATCAAACCAGAAAATTTTCACCAAGTCCTTAAACACTACTTGATGCAGAGCATTTTGCTCGGCATTCAAGGTTTTTTGGTTTTCAAAATGAATCAAGTTTTTAAAATCAATTGTTTGCAGAACTTTGAGCTCGGCAAACAAGCATTTTTGAATTCCAAAAGTTTTACAAGTTTTAAAAACAACTGTTTGCAGAGCAGTTTGCTCGGCATTCAAGGTTTTTTGGTTTTCAAAATGAATCAAGTTTTTAAAATCAACTGTTTGCAGAGCATTTTGCTCGGCAAACAGTACAAATTGGATTTTTAAATTTTGTCAAGACTTGAACCATCCATTTGTAGAGCTTGTGCTCGGCAAATACATGAAAATTCTTCACTTAGCCTATAAATACAAGTCATTGCACAACCAAGAATTTAAGTATTAAAAGGTACATAAAGGTGGTTATGTAAAGTCACTTTAACATGCGACTTTATAATGCTTTTTAAGGAATTAAATGGTATTCCTTAAATGCTCCCAACCACATTTGTACGGCTAAAGTTAACATCCCAATGTTAACTTTGCCTATAAATACAAGTCATTGCACAACCAAGAATTTAAGTATTAAAAGGTACATAAAGGTGGTTATGTAAAGTCACTTTAACATGCGACTTTATAATGCTTTTTAAGGAATTAAATGGTATTCCTTAAATGCTCCCAACCACATTTGTACGGCTAAAGTTAACATCCCAATGTTAACTTTGCCTATAAATACAAGTCATTGCACAACCAAGAATTTAAGTATTAAAAGGTACATAAAGGTGGTTATGTAAAGTCACTTTAACATGCGACTTTATAATGCTTTTTAAGGAATTAAATGGTATTCCTTAAATGCTCCCAACCACATTTGTACGGCTAAAGTTAACATCCCAATGTTAACTTTGCCTATAAATACAAGTCATTGCACAACCAAGAATTTAAGTATTAAAAGGTACATAAAGGTGGTTATGTAAAGTCACTTTAACATGCGACTTTATAATGCTTTTTAAGGAATTAAATGGTATTCCTTAAATGCTCCCAACCACATTTGTACGGCTAAAGTTAACATCCCAATGTTAACTTTGCCTATAAATACAAGTCATTGCACAACCAAGAATTTAAGTATTAAAAGGTACATAAAGGTGGTTATGTAAAGTCACTTTAACATGCGACTTTATAATGCTTTTTAAGGAATTAAATGGTATTCCTTAAATGCTCCCAACCACATTTGTACGGCTAAAGTTAACATCCCAATGTTAACTTTGCCTATAAATACAAGTCATTGCACAACCAAGAATTTAAGTATTAAAAGGTACATAAAGGTGGTTATGTAAAGTCACTTTAACATGCGACTTTATAATGCTTTTTAAGGAATTAAATGGTATTCCTTAAATGCTCCCAACCACATTTGTACGGCTAAAGTTAACATCCCAATGTTAACTTTGCCTATAAATACAAGTCATTGCACAACCAAGAATTTAAGTATTAAAAGGTACATAAAGGTGGTTATGTAAAGTCACTTTAACATGCGACTTTATAATGCTTTTTAAGGAATTAAATGGTATTCCTTAAATGCTCCCAACCACATTTGTACGGCTAAAGTTAACATCCCAATGTTAACTTTGCCTATAAATACAAGTCATTGCACAACCAAGAATTTAAGTATTAAAAGGTACATAAAGGTGGTTATGTAAAGTCACTTTAACATGCGACTTTATAATGCTTTTTAAGGAATTAAATGGTATTCCTTAAATGCTCCCAACCACATTTGTACGGCTAAAGTTAACATCCCAATGTTAACTTTGCCTATAAATACAAGTCATTGCACAACCAAGAATTTAAGTATTAAAAGGTACATAAAGGTGGTTATGTAAAGTCACTTTAACATGCGACTTTATAATGCTTTTTAAGGAATTAAATGGTATTCCTTAAATGCTCCCAACCACATTTGTACGGCTAAAGTTAACATCCCAATGTTAACTTTGCCTATAAATACAAGTCATTGCACAACCAAGAATTTAAGTATTCGAACTCACAAGATAAATACTTCACACTTTGCAAACCTGCAATATTCTTGGTGAACTTGTGCAATATTCTCTCAATCGCTAAAAGGAACATTTCACTACTTTAAGTGTTTCGATTGTTGAAGAGAAATTCCGAGTATAGATCAATTGTATTTCATAGGTTGTTAGGATATTTACATTCGTGTATTATCTTGGTTCCGCATCAACCTTGTAATTTGTTTAATATCAATAAATAAATTACACATTGAAAACTACATATTGTCTCATCAAGATTGTTTACAAGTTATTTGTATTATTGCATTGTTCTTTACTTATTGTCTTTTATATAAGTAATCTATCTAGAACTTGGTATATACCTCTGCAACTGGTCGTCTCCAGTTCAGCAAGTATATTGCAAAGTAACTCCACCATCGACATAGAGGTGTCTTCAGTAGTACCATCTAACAAGTTGGGACTTACAAGTGGTATCAGAGCAGAAGGCTAATAAACTTGCCTAGATCTGCTAAGATGAACACTACTGAAGGTGGAGATGGTTCTGGTTCAGGTGAAAACCCCTCGAACACTAATGCACAACCTTTTCAAAACGTTAACACCAACCCTCCTCCTCCTGCTGCCCCAAACCATGTCCATGTACACTACTCTAACACTCCTGTTCCAAAATTTGATGGAAACAGTGAGACATTCGGTACATGGAAGGCTAGAATGCTTTTGCATTTTGGTGGGATTGAAAGGTATATGTTGAAAATCCTTAAGGATGGACCATATATACCCATGTCCCTTGGGGTTAGTCCTCTTCTTGATCCAACTGGAAGAAGAGGTTCTAGGGAAAAGCCAGAAGACCATTGGTCTGATGAGGATCGCAGACTGGTGGACTTGGACACCAGACTAAAAAACATGATCCTTGGGGCTGTCCCTGAAGACCTAATTCCAACACTTGTGTTGTTTCCCAGTGCCAAGTCTATGTGGGATGAATTAGTGATTCAATTTGAAGGAGGTGATGACACAATTGTCACCAGAAAAGTTGCTTTGAATAAGAAGTATGAATCCTTCTTTGCCTTGCCCAATGAAAGTCTAACTGGTACATACACCAGATTTTCTAGCCTCATCAATCAGTTGAGAGGTTTGGGTGTAGAGAAGGATAAGGATATTCTTCTTGAGAAGTTTTGTGATATTCTTCCTTCCAAATGGGAAAACATGGTTCTTGTCTTGAGACAAGGTAAAACCTTGCACACTCATACTCTTGCATCGCTCTATGGAGCCTTCAGATTCACTGAAGATAATAATGCTGCAAGACTTGTGGCTGAGCAAGATGCCATGAACCATGCCCAGAGTTCCAAGGTTGCTAATGCAATTGAGCGACCTTGTGCTGCTTTAATATCTGCTGAGAGTATCCAGGTACACTCGATGAAGGAGATGTTGAACAGTTTCTTAAACTCTGGTTGTAATGAAACTGACGATGATGATCTGGTCGCCATGATTGCTAAAACCTTTAACAGGTTTAAGCATAAATCCAAAAGATTTAATGGCCCCAACAATGCTTCCAGCTCCAGCTCTCTGGATAAGACCAATCTTACATGCTATAAGTGTGGCAAGAAAGGTCATTTTATGAAGGAATGCAGATCTAGTCAGTTGAACAACCAAACTGGCCCCTCTGTCCCTAATTTCAATCGGCCTGATGATAGCTACAAAGCCAAATACAAAAAGCTTAAGGCCCAGATTGCCCTCCTGTCCATGGGAATACTCTGATGACTCATCTGACGATGAAGAAGAGGAAAGGGACATGTGTTTCATGGCCTTGGAAGATCAACAACAGCAGCATGTGGTGAAAGAAGATGTCATCTCTGGAAGATGGGTGGACATCATACTGAAAAAGGTATGTGACTATGATAACCAGGTTGACCCTGAACTAAAACTGGACCTGGCTGAATCATTAAGTGGTGATTTGGCATTTGTGGAAACTGTTAGAGCTGATAGTGAAAGATATCTTGACACTATCTTAATTGAACTGAACAATGTTAAACCACAACTAAATGATTTGCAAAGTGTCCAGTTGGCTCTCAAGGAGTCAGTTTTAAAGATTGAGGCTTTAGAACTTGATAATCAAAAATTATTTTCTGATTTTGAAAAAGCACAAAAGATTATCAAGTCATGGGTAAAAGCATCTGGCAAAAACTACGATGCATTTTTAAGAACTATCGATGCCCAGAAAAATGCATGGAAATCTGAAAATCTGGAGATGGCAGCTCTTATACCAGATCTTCATGCATTGCCTCCAGCTCTCCAGGTTGAAACACCTTATGATCAACCTGAAGCTGTTGAAACTGAAACCAATGAGACCACCCCCTTTGAGGTTAAAACTGGAGCCAAACAGGCTAAAGCTTCAGTCAAAAAGGCCACTGGTAACAAGCCTTTACCTCAAAAGTCTAAGGAGCCCAAGACCCGACAGACTAAAGCACCAGTTGAACCAAAGTCCAAGGTTCAACTGCCTGATCAAAATAATATTTTGGTTAATCTGGAAAGACAACTCCAACTTTTGTCTCGGCAGGTTCAGAGTTGTACTGCCCGGATTAACAATCTGGAAGGAGGTTTATAACCTCCAGTTTTCAAACAAAATATTAAATCACTCCCTTCTGTACCTAAACTAAAGAATGTTCCTTCTGGAACAAAATCTGGTAAAATTAAAGGGAGTAAGTATCAAATACCAATTGTTTTTACTCATGCACCTGGAGCTGGTGATAATGCTCCAGATGTAGCCTCCAGTTCAACACCTCAACAATCAACTGTGGCTTCTGTAGAGAAGTCCAGTGGACCCATCAAGAAAAGATGGGTTCACAAAAAGAATTAATGATTTTTGTGTGTGTGTAGGGCGATCGAAAGAAAAATATCTGGTATCTGGACAGCGCTGCTGGCCGGACTATGACCGGATGTAAGCCCCTACTGGAAGAGTTCACTTTCCAAGATGGACCGACAGTGACGTTTGGTAACGATCAATCTGGAAAGACTGAAGGATATGGTGTGCTCAATAATGGACAAGTCGAATTCAAAAGAGTTGCATTTGTGAATGGTTTGAAATATAACTTGATCAGTGTAAGCCAACTTTGCGATGATGGCTTCAGAGTATTGTTCGATATTGCACAAGGCACCATATTTAACAAGGATTGGAAAGTGGTGATGATTGCACCAAGAAAAGGGAATGTGTACATCATGGATATGGAACCAGCTCCAAAAGAGCAATGTTTCTATACCAAAGCTGATGAGGACACCAACTGGCTATGGCATAAAAGGTTATCCCACCTTAATTTCAAAAACATTAACAAGTTGTCTCGCAAGCAACTGGTTGATGGGATACCTCAGATTTCCTTCAATAAGGAAAAGCCATGTCAGGGTGTGAGATGGGTAAGCAGAAGAGAGCCAGTTTTAAAACTAGGCAAAATTTTAGCATCACTGAACCTCTTCACATGCTACATATGGATCTATTTGGTCCAGTGAATGTTCAAACTAGAGCTGGAAAGAAATACACTCTAGTTGTGGTTGATGAATTCACCAGATATTGCTGGGTGGTATTCATCAGATCCAAAAGTGATACACCTGCTGAAATCATCTCTCTTATCAAAAGAATTGAGCTCAAGTATACTCGAAAAGTTTGTCAGTTGCGAAGTGATAATGGTACTGAATTCCAAAATAAGGTACTTGAAACATTTTGCACTGACACTGGCATCTCTCAAAACTTCTCATCAGTTCACTCTCCAGAGCAAAATGGAGTTGTGGAAAGAAAGAATCGTACACTGATAGAAGCGGCCAGAAGCATGCTATCTGAATCTGGTCTTCCCACCAGTTTTTGGGCTGAGGCAGTTGAAACTGCTTGTCACACCCAAAACCGGTCAGTCTACATCAAGAGACATAAGAAGACTGCCTACGAAGTACTCAGGAATCGAAAACCAAATATTGGATATTTCCATGTATTTGGTTGTCCAGTTTATATACTGAACGATTCCAGTCAGCTTGGAAAGTTTGATGCAAAAGCTGATGAAGGGGTATTTTTAGGCTATTCAGATATTCGAAAGGCCTTTAGAGTTTATAATTATAGACTCCAAAAGGTGCATGAGACAATTCATGTCACATTCGATGAATCAACTGAAGCAATCAACAAGAGACCAAGCCTTGATATTTCTCCAGTCATTCCAATCAACTTTGGTGAAACTGACCAAGTTCATCGGTCAGTTGTTTCACCAGAAGATGCTTCCAGTTACAACAAACTGGAACCAGTCAAGAAGAAGAAAAGCACCAGTGACACATCATTTTATCCCTCCATCAATTTTAACTTACCACAAGAATTGGTGATTGGATCAGATGTACGTGCCACTCCAATATCAGCACCAGTTCAAGCACCTACTTCTCCAGTTACTCATGAAATACCTTCAACTGAGGAATTTCATGATGCTAATCGAGACCTCATTGACTCTGATGAGGATGTAGAAGTTGTTTGGACTGATCCTTCTCCAGATGCTGCTGCAACTGAAGAAGATCTCCAGGTGACTTGCACTGATATTGTAGTTCACCAGCCTAGTCAATACACTAGATGGACTAAAGCCCACCCAATTGAACAAATTGTGGGTGATCCAACTAGTGGGGTTCAGACTAGAAGAGCCACCAGTGAGCAATGCTTAAACGTCACCTTCTTATCCTTAATTGAACCAAAGAAGATTGACGAGGCTATGGCAGACCCAAGCTGGGTGGAAGCTATGCAAGAAGAGCTTCTCCAGTTTGAAAGGAACAATGTTTGGGAGCTTGTTCCTTGTCCACCAGGGTTAAAGAAAGAACCTATTGTACCAGATGGGTCTACCGAAACAAAATGGATGAAGATGGCCATGTTGTAAGAAACAAGGCCAGACTAGTTGCCCAGGGTTATTGTCAAGCAGAGGGCGTTGACTTTGATGAAACTTTTGCTCCAGTTGCAAGACTTGAAGCCATAAGAATATTCTTGGCTTATGCAGCCCATCTGCAGTTCAAGGTCTTCCAGATGGATGTCAAAAGTGCGTTCCTTAATGGAACATTGGAAGAAGAAGTTTATTTTAAGCAGACTCCAGGTTTCATCGATGAGAAGCACCCTCATTGGGTTTATAAACTGAACAAAGCATTGTATGGTCTAAGACAAGCCCAGAGCCTGGTATGATACTTTAACTAAACATCTTCTTAAAAATGGCTTTCAAAGAGGTGCAATAGATAATACCTTGTTTATCTTGAAAGAAAGAGGTAATATCTTATTGGTACAAATTTATGTTGATGACATTATTTTTTGGTTCAACTGATGATGCAATGTGTAAAAAGTTTTCTAAAATCATGTCATCTGAGTATGAGATGAGTTTAATGGGTGAATTAACATTTTTCTTAGGTCTTCAGATTAAGCAAACTGAAAATGGAATTTTCATAAACCAAGGAAAATATGTCAGAGATTTGTTAAGAAAATACAAATATGATTCAATCCCATCAAAAAACACACCTATTGCAGCACCATTGAATTTGGAATCTGACCCAACTGGCAAACCAGTTAACATAACTGACTATAGAGGTATGGTTGGTTCACTGATGTACTTAACTGCCAGTCGACCAGATATAATGTTTGCAACATGTTTATGTGCCAGGTTTCAGGCTAACCCTAAAGAATCACATTTGCACGTTGTAAAGCGTATCTTTAGATACCTGAAAGGGTGTCCTAATCTTGGTCTTTGGTACCCCAAAGGCTCAGGATTAGATCTAATGGGTTATTCAGATTCTGATCATGCAGGTTGTAAGATAGATAGAAAATCAACAACTGGTGGTTGTCATTTCCTTGGAGGAAAACTGGTAAGTTGGACCAGCAAGAAGCAGACTTCAGTCTCTATGTCCACTGCTGAGGCAGAGTACATTTCTGCAGCCAGTTGTTGTGCCTAGATTCTCTGGATCAAGAACCAGTTACTAGATTATGGTCAGAAGTATACCAAGACCCCAATCTTTTGTGACAACACCAGTGCAATTGCTATATCTCACAACCCAGTGATGCACTCAAAAACAAAGCATATTGACATCAGGTATCATTTCATTCGAGATCATGTTATGAAAGGAGATATTGAAATTCATTTCATCCCCACTGCCAAACAGTTAGCTGATGTTTTTACTAAACCTCTCGATGAGAAAACCTTTAAACATCTCATCAGCGAACTGGGAATGTTAAACCCTTAACTGGAGCTTTCTTTGTTATTGAACGCGTCAGTGACACTGATGAAGTTCTCCAGTTGAGGAGGTCCAGATAATCTTTGCTCGCCAGGCTATCGAACGCCTTTTGATACTATCTTGGCACTAATTGATTACTGGATCATCATTTTAGGGGGAAAGACTCAAAATAATTTTCTGACTAAAATTCGTTTTTGTTTGAAAATACAACTGGAGAACTCTTCAGTTGGAAACTGGTACTGGACTGATCCTCCAGTTACCAGGTTCAGTCTTTGTCTAAATTTTTATAACGTTACAAATACTTGGTCAATATGTGTGACACGTGATGATACTCGAGTGTTTTACACCACTTGATATCGTGATCTGACGTGTTTGAAACCATTTTAGTACTTGACAACTGTTTGTATTGGGAAAACAAAAAGTGAGTGGGGTCATGGGTAAAGTAAGCCGTCGTAGCATTTAATGCTGACATGGTAACATTTAATGCTTACATGGAAAGTTATATTTTTATTTCAAAACTCAAACTCATTTTATCAAAATATCTTCAAAATTGATTTGGTTTAATAAAATATAATTTTTGGTTTTACATTGGGATCTTGAATCCCCTTATAAATACCCTTATTTACTCCGTAACTCATTTATTTTTTTCTTTCTCTTACATTCCTTCATTTACTTCCAATCATCAATATTGCTTCATTCTTCTCTTTGCTTTACAAATCAAAAACCCTAAATCCCAAATTTCATTTTCATTCTTCTATGGCTCCTAGATCATCTCGATCAAGAGATGTAAATCTCTTGACTTTTCCATACAATCCCTCACCAGATGTCACACAGGCACCTGGTGCCCCTAGTAGTGCTTCGGTCATAAAACTAAATCCAAATAATCTATGGCCAGCCTACGAGGATCTCAAGGGTCCGATACCCTTATTGGTAGAATTCAAAAGTTTTTGAAGAATTCTCCAATAGGACCCTCATTCTCTCTAAACCCACGTAAGATGTTTCACAACTACTTATGTGAGTTTTGGTACACTGCTGTTCTTTCTTCCGATTGTTCCTCCATCAGTTTCACGTTAAAGGATGGAACAATCCAGTGTACCTTGTCAGCTGATACATTGAGGGATGCCTTACGCCTCAATTACTGGAGAGAGGGTGAATCTCCAGTCGTCTTGCCCCCTAATATAAACTTTTGCCAAGTACTCCTGGAAATGGGACACAGGGAGTGTTTGGAGAATGGGGTGTTGAAGACAAAAGGTGCGATGACCATGAAGGGTCTTACACCTTCATGGAGGTATTTTTTCATCCACCTGGTGGAGAGCATGGGTGGGAGTTCTGGTGGACTTGACCAGATTAACTCCTCGCAAGCAGAGATGGCTTACTGCTTGTGGAACAGATTGAGAGTGGACTTTGCAGATATTTTGTATAGAAGCCTAGTACAAAAACTGAAGGGCTCCAGGGGTGTGTGTATCCCCTTTTCAAGGTTTCTCTCTCTCTGTTTTCAACAAATTCTGGGCCATGAAGAGTATAAAAGTACAGATTCACCGTACA
This sequence comes from Erigeron breviscapus, assembly GCA_034093135.1. Lineage (NCBI taxonomy): Eukaryota > Viridiplantae > Streptophyta > Magnoliopsida > Asterales > Asteraceae > Erigeron > Erigeron breviscapus. The sequence continues at coordinate 62,806,690 of CM067174.1, read as the reverse complement.
CAAGGCCAGATATGTTGAGGAATCTAGACTCTCTGGTATCTGAAGCTGGAGAGGTCGAAATTCTAGAGCGAATGCAACTGGCATTTGCTAAAACTGATGCACCTTTGGAAAGTGAATCAGAAAGACAATTGGGCGGGCCTCAAAATAATGAGGGACCCTCCAGTTCGTCTCAAGTTGTGGTTGAGGATAGAGCAACCATAACTGAAGCAACTCCAATCACGTCTATCCCTGGTGAAGATACTTCGGTATCTGATCCTCCAACAGATGTACCCATCCAGGAAACTGGGGAAGGTCATCTGGAGACTGTCCAGGTAACTGAACAGCCCTCTGTCACATTCATGGATCTGGACATGAGTGTTAATGACGAGGAAATCCTTATAGAATCTTCGGATTCTGAAGGTACTGAAACAGACCAGGAGATTCTTGATGCTTCTGTACAAGCTCAAGACCCTTCATCTCCAGTCTTACCTCTAGACGCATCAATTTCATTTTCACCCCCTCAAGAAAATACGCCTACTGATACATCCTTACCAATATATTTCGCTCCCTCACCAACTGGGCAATTCTCACTTGCTCGAGAAATGCCCCCACCACCGTTGCCGTTGTTCACACCTGAGCATTCTCAGCATGAACAACACATTGAATTTCCAGTCCTTTCTTCTTCCACCACTCCTTCTATATATTCAACTGCTGGCCTGACAACTGGGGAGACTTCCATTAGTTTTGCCTCCTCCAGTTGCTCCAGTAGTAACTGCAAGTGGTCCAGTGACACCTTCTCCTTTGTCACTGGACAGCCAAGTTGTCTCACTACAAGCCGATCTCCAAAACCTTCTTACCAGGGTGGAGGAGATTCAGAAGACACTTGACAAGAATACCAAGTCTTTCTCCAGATACCACAAGGACTCCTAAATATTAATGTCGATATGTTACTAACGTCGTTAGGTCAAATTCTAAGTCCGTGATGTTTACGTGGAAATACGTGTTTATATGTTTATGTGCCCTATATGTGAGATTTAATTATCTTTAATGAGTGACAATAAAGTGGATTAAATGTTGTGTAAAAGGCCTATGTAGTGTGCGAATGTGCTTTAGTGTGTTGTATGTATCCCCAATAGGTGTTTGAAGGTGAAATAAAGTTAATATGAAGTCCAGGGACTAGTTTTGTCAATGGTGAAAAGTTAAAAACGGGATTAGGTTAAGCTTAACCTAATCTGGGATCTTTTGGCAGCAATTAACATAATTAACAACATAAACACAGCCTCTTCAATTCCTTAACCAATTTCTAAAGCAATTATTCAAGGTTTTTGTAATTGGATTGGATCGGTCATTGTATAATCAGGTAACTAACGATTCATCGATGTATTTACAGATTTAAAGGTCCTAATTGATGTTCCAAATCTGATTTTAAAAAGGGTTTTGGTTAATTAAGGTTTATATTATGTTTAAGCCGATTTATGTTCAAAATGATGTCAAACGAGTTTGTAATCGATCATCATGATCAAAATATGTTTATATGTGTCAAAAACATGTTTTGGGTAAAGCCCAAGTCGATTAATTTCTGGAAAAATTGAAGAACAAGTCGTTTTAGAAATTCTGGACGAAATTAGAGTTTTCTGGTGCTAAGTTCGTTCTGCTGCTTCCCAACGAACTTCAAGTTCGTTTGATGCTTTCTAAGTTCGTTTATTGTGGCCTAAAATCGTTTGACACAAAGCTTAAGTTCGTTTGAGCACCATCTAAGTTCGTTTCAAGCTTTCAAAATCGTTTGAACCTAAATGTGATTAAATTCGTTTGAAGTGAACGTCTAAATTCGATTATGGTCTATCTTCGTTCGTTTGGTTAGTTTTAAATTCGTTTGAAGGCATTAAGTTCGTTCAGTGAGCCTAAGTTCGTAAGAACAAACCTAAATTCGTTTTAAGGTTCGTTTGGGTCCCAAATGACTTATATTTTGTATGTTAATGTACGATAGGTGTCGGGGATTACTATTAAGCACTATTAGCTCTCTGTTTGCTCGCGTACACTACTACGAGGTAAGATACACTACTTTGTCACGCTGAGGGTGCAACATAAATGGTTTCATAAACTATAACCTCCATAACGGTAATGTATAACCTATAATGTGGTTGGGTTGATATGGGAGGTACTCGGGGAATAATGATGACGATGCCTATGATGCTTCCCCGTAGTTATGTTTATGATATGTTATGATGACGGTGGCTAATGATATGTTTACGATATGATATGTTATGATGACGGTGGTTAATGATATGTTGTAATGTTGTTATGTGCATGTATATGTGGCTTGTTCATCTAGAACACTAGACCTTTTTAGGTTGCCATGACACGTGCACGTTTTAAGGGCCCTAACGTGAAAAGATGATAGTATGGATTAGTTTAGGTTAAAGGTGGAAATCTAAACTAAATACGATAAATGCTCGAGCTAATTAGATGTTAAGTGTTATGCATAACCTGTGCCTTACGGTGGTAATAGGTACATCGTGCCTTACGGTGGTAATAGGTACGTATAAATCGTGCCTTACGGTGGTAATAGGTACGTATAAATCGTGCCTGACGGTGGTAATAGGTACGGCATGCCTGACGGTGGTTATAGGTATGTAAAATGAGATGACATAGTCACAACTTAATGAAATGAGGTGAAACGGTGGTAACGGTAACTTCGGTTACAACTTAACGGTGACTTAGTCACAACTTAATGAGATGAGATGAGATGACGAAATTGATTAGGCACGCTTAGGGTCATGAACTCTATGCTTATATGTGATGTGGATATGTGATGTGGATATGTTTATACGGTGGTATGAATGCCTAATTAAAATGACGTAATGTGTTAAAGTGACGATTTAAATGGATGAAATGTTTGCTTAAACCTGGTGTTATCTTACTTAGCTTTATAGCTAACACTTGTTTCTTTTAATGTGTTGACACCCCTCAGGTTAGGCATTGAGATGACGTGTGAAGCTTTGGCGAGAGATGGGTAGATGATCAAGCTGGCTTAGTTTACCCGATAGCTTCGCATGAACCTTATGTTATTGATTTCCTTTATGGAACTTATGTAATGACTATGTTATGATTGCTTTATGTTGGGCAATCTTATGGATTTCTTTTATTACTGATTTGATGCTATTAGTAACACCACTTATGTTTCTCTCAACTGTTTTCCTTAGTTGAGTATTTTTCTAAATCGTTTCCGCATGATTTAACGCCGTTAGGCGAAATTTTTGGAAATCCATATTTTTACGAAACGGGTGTTACACAAGGACTCTTTGACAAATATTAAGGTGGTCGATCTGGGGATAAACAAGTTTTCTTCTAATGAAGACTTGGTGTTTGGAAAGCTTAACGAGTTGGTCACTGGCTGCAACAATCTGGCTGGTACTCTAAAAGAAGCCTTTGACCTAACTCACTCCAAGGTCACCAGTTCAATCTCCAACCTGCTAGGAAATACTGTCAGAACTTCAGAGGTTGACTTGAGAGAGATTGAAAGGCAGGTTAAAGAACTTATTGAAAGACCTGGCCTAGATGTAACTGGCCTTGGAGAGCAGTTGATGTCTTCAGTTGGTCAGAAGATAGAAGATACGTTGGGTGCTAGAGAAGAACGTTTGATTGAAAGAGTGATGTCTGAGATCACCAAGCTGGCCACTCCTCAGGTTGATCTGGCCCCACTTACCAGTGAGATCAACCAGTTGAGGGGCAGCATTGAGAATTTGAACACCCAAGTATCTCTACATGCTGAATCATTGAATAAACTGACCACTGAAGTAGAGAATATGAAGAAGAGTGATGAGGATGTGAAGGAAAGGGTTGTCTCTGGGTTGGATGAAGACTCAAAGATCTTGAATGAATTAAAAACTGGTCAAGACCAAGTTCTTGCAAATGTCTTGACCCAGTCCAAGGAGACGAACCACTTATGGAGGTCCTTCAGGATGATGTGTGGCATCTTCAAAGAGTGTAAGGACTTGCAATCATGGCAGCCTCTTGACCGGTTGCCATCTCACCCCTCTGAATGGGAAGCAATTAGGGCAGGTCTAGATGCTGCCAAGGGGGAAAGAAGTTCAGTCCTTACACGACCAGTTGCACCTGGAAGGACTCCATCTGGATCTGGAAGAGAATTGGTTGTAGCTACCAGTACTGAAGCTGGTGAGCAAAGGGTAGGTGGATCAATATAGGGAATGTTGTGATGGACAAGGGTAAAGGATTGGCTGTTGAAGCATCTGCCCAGCCGGCCACTGATGAACTGTTGGAAACTGGAAATACTGACATACTTCCTCCAGTTTCAGATAGTGATAGCAGAAGACTGGCCAGACTTGGAAATGACATTAAAGAAAAGAAAATGAAACAAAGAAACCAAGTGGAAGCCAGGGCACATCTTGCTCAAATCAAGTTGCTGGATATGAGTGATGCCAATCTTCTGGGTATCACTAAGGATGAGTATGTTAGGGTTAAAAATGATCCCAGGATAGTTGACCAGTTGAATGAAATGCTAGATGTAGAACTGGATAGACACTATGCTGAGGATGAGGCAGAATTTGATGCCAGAAGTCTAAACATTTCAGTGGAGAAGGCAAAAGAAATGAGGGTCAGTGGGATTCTGAAGAGAATTGCAAATGTCAAAAAGGTTGTGAAGGATGTTTTGAATCCACCAAGGAGAAGGATTCCACAACCAAGAAGACCACTGACAAAAGATGCAAGGGATGCTAACCTTAGCACATTCGTTGAACCAACTGGCGAAGTTTCAAATGAAGACATTAAGTCCGTTGTACTGGCTGCTGGTGCTGGGAGTATAAAAATCACAAATGAATCTGAAGCAAGAAACTACTACTCCCAGATCATGTCAACCAGAAGACATAGTGGTACTATTAATAGTGTCAATGTTACAATCAAGCCAGGCACCAAGGTCTTTCAAATTGAAGTTAAGTATGCTGGTGGGCCACTGGTTAAAACTGACAATCCTGGTGCGATGCAATATGGGTTCAGCGAATGGGTGGAGATGGTGAATGTTTTGGATGCCAAGGCACAAAAGAATAGGTTCGAGAAAGCATGGGTTAACTTTCTAAGGGGGAAGATTCAACATAAAGAAAATCTTGAGCAAGTTGAATATTGACCCTGAAGATACTCAGCCTATCTCTTCAGTTGCCAAAAAAAGAAGAACTGGCGAAGGGCCATCTCATTAAGTTCTTTCTTCAGTTTATCTACTTGTAATTTGTATTGCATTCTGTAACTTGTATAAATTTCATTCCCTTGTATAAATGAAGTTACCAGTTTGTAACCACAAGGTAGATAAAAGATTAAAATCTAACAAACCTAAAAGAAAAACCTAAGGCATTTATTGATCTATAAAAATGCCTTAGATAACTTAAATAGATTTAAATTGAACAAGTCTCTCCAGTTCACACTTGTACAGATACAAGAACTAGAAAAGACTTAGACTATATTTCTAGACAAATAGGGGGAATTTGTTAGGACCAGTTCACCTGGAACTCGCCAGTCACCAGTTCACACTGACCAGTCACCAGTTGCATCTGGTGACCCAGTAAGCTGGTGACCAAAGATGATTTGTCGAGAAATATATTGAAGTCCAGTTGCACCGTACAGTTAACGCAACTGAAGACTTCCTCCAGTTGAGAACTGACCAAGTTGAAGAAGCTTTCCAGTTGAAGTCGAAGACAACAAATGGAAGATAGAGAATGGCAATGGCAGCGAAGCCCAGTTGGCATTCTAGTCAGTTACAAACTGGAGACCATCAGTGGAAAGCCCTTACAAAGCTTTACACTGATACGAGGAATTGACTTGTATACTTTATGTACCTTTACCCGGATAATAAGCCTTATCTTATTATTTAAGTTTTAAAAGGTACATAAAGGTGGTTATGTAAAGTCACTTTAACATGCGACTTTACAATGCTTTTTAAGGAATTAAATGCTATTCCTTAAATGCTCCCAACCACATTTGTACGGCTAAAGTTAACATCCCAATGTTAACTTTGCCTATAAATACAAGTCATTGCACAACCAAGAATTTAAGTATTCGAACTCACAAGATAAATACTTCACACTTTGCAAACCTGCAATATTCTTGGTGAACTTGTGCAATATTCTCTCAATCGCTAAAAGGAACATTTCACTATTTTAAGTGTTTCGATTGTTGAAAAGAAATTCCGAGTATAGATCAATTGTATTTCATAGGTTGTTAGGATATTTTACATTCGTGTATTATCTTGGTTCCGCATCAACCTTGTAATTTGTTTAATATCAATAAATAAATTACACATTGAAAACTACATATTGTCTCATCAAGATTGTTTTCAAGTTATTTGTATTATTGCATTGTTCTTTACTTATTGTCTTTTATATAAGTAATCTATCTAGAACTTGGTATATACCTCTGCAACTGGTCGTCCTCCAGTTCAGCAAGTATATTGCAAAGTAACTCCACCATCGACATAGAGGTGTCTTCAGTAGTACCATCTAACAAGTTGGGACTTACAAACTGTATATGTGTATTGTGTATGTATATATAGTATTTCATAAGTGTTTCGAGTGAGAGGCAAGGTATCGAACGCCTTTGTGTACTACCTTGTTTTTCTTATCTTTTAATACTTATGTGATCCTATATATTGTCATGTTTTGTATATATATTTGAGTGAGATGCAAGGTATCGAACGCCTTTGTGTACTACTTTGTTCTCTCATTTTTAATATATATGCAAAACATTGTCTGTGTAATAAATGTGTTTCTTAAAAGTTGGTATATTTTTGTTATTTTTCTGTGTTTGAAATGTATTTTCTGGTCAATACCTTTGGTCAGTTTGTCTTAAACAGAAAAATAATAAAGTACAAAGATGGCAATGTTCAGAGAAGGAGATTCAATGAAAATGCAAGCCAATCAAGCACTACATATCCCATTTGCTTGCAAATTCCCGATCATTCCAGAGATTCTTAGCTATCATCCACTGAATAATGCTTTGACTGGAGGGGCAATTGTACCTGAAAAGTATGTCTTTGAGCTGTGGCAATCAATTGAATATGTACGAGGAAGTAAAAGGCATAACACAGCAGACTACTTTAAATTTTCTCTAGAGTCAGAAGATGAACTGTTTAATTGTCGATTCACTTTGGATGAGTTTAGAACAACAATTGGATTTCCTGTACTTGAAGAATACGAAGAACTCCCATCTGTTGAGGAAATGTTGGCAGGAGTTCATTCGTTGGGTTATGCAGGAGATTTTACAACGATGAGAGATTTTCGAAGAAGAATGTAGCAACTCTCTGGCATACAATGTACAATGTTCTAACCACTTGATTGATGCCATCACATAAAGGAATTGATCTCGTGACGAAGTATTCCTTATCAATGTACTATGCAGTCACTCACAATGTGCAGTGTGACTTTGCGGCGATTATATGGAAAAAGATGATTCAAGTTGTCAAGGGAAAGGATAAACAAGACAGAAAATATATTCCCTTTATCAGATTCTTCACACTAATTATCGAAGATGTTCTTGATAATGCAGAGGAAATTCCAAAATTGGAGAACAGCTTCAAGTGTGTGATTGCGATGTATAAATCCAACTTGAGAGGCACAAGTTGTGAAACTGTAAACCTTTTCCGATTCCACCATTCCTGATAAATCTGGTTCCTGCTCAGAGTCCTCACCTTAGGGCTTATCTCGAGTGGTTAGTCTCAGCAATGGGGTCTGAAAGCCGACAGACTCCTTCCCAAGCTGAGCATAGGTCGCCAAGTGAGGGTCCTAGTTCGTCAAAAAGAAAAAGAGGGGTTAGTGATGAAGGGGCCTCTGAGCAGAGGAAAAGAAAGTCAAAAAGAGTTATGTTTGAGCAAGATGTTGCTTCACCTGAACCTATTTCATCACCTGTTTCACAATCTACACCAAACATTACCTATCACAAACATCACCTGTTTCACAATCTACACCAAACATTACATCACAAACATCACCTTCACATTATCAACAACCGTACACTTATCCCTCTTCACCATCTACACCTATACCATCCGTTGTTTCCCCGAATCCACCAATTTTACACCACCTCGTATCACCTTCTTAATCCAACACCACTTGCATGCTCTACCTGATGAACCAACTCCACCACCAGGTAGACGACTTAAAATGTCTGCTAGAAGTGTTCTAAAGCAGACTTCAAAGAAGAAGAAATCAAAAAGAAACATAAGTCGTCTAAATCTGCAAGACAAAGACTTGAATCTACTTCAGCAGATGTGAATGAACAACCTGGTGCCTCAGCGGAGTTTGATGTTGAACAAGCAACAAGAATTGTGGATAAAGTTGTATCTGAGTTAGAAACTGAGAATGTTAGCACTGGAGATGATGATGTGCTGGAGGAACAAGGCGGATTTGAGGGAGGAGTTGAAAA
>CM067174.1:62715321-62797287 GCA_034093135.1 Erigeron breviscapus | reverse complement strand
TTGCAATCAAAGATTTCCAAATTAACAAATGAGTTGGACAATTCTTCAAAAGAGCTAAACAAAATTGTTTTGGACAGTAAATCAAACGCACTTGTTTGGCAACAAAAGATTTCTGAGCTAAACCATGAGTTGCGAAACAAGTCCACCATTTTTGAGACCACACTTGAAAAAGAAAGATCCACTTTTTGTGCTAAAATCAAGTGTCATGAAGACAAGTGTTTGCAACTTCAGTCACACGAAACATCTTTGACAAAGAAAATTTCTGACCTTGAGATTGAATTGCAAACACAAACCAAATCTGTAAAGTCTGACCTTCCCAAAGTCATGATTGATGTTTGTACTCAAACTAATTGTCCTATGTTTGTGAATTCTTCTGTGCAGACTGATTGTGATAAGGTTGAGACTGTTGAAACTTCTATTCAGACTGATCCTGATGTTCCAAAGAAGATTTACACGGGTAAATCTTCAAAACCTTTTGATAGAAAGGTCTCTCAGTTTACTAATTACTCCTTACAAAAGGGTAAGAAGTACACTAAGAAACCAAATTTGATGGAACAACTACTTTTGTCTCTTTTCTATCATTTGAGGATAATTCTGGACATATTTCTCAAGCAAAATCTCAGTTGACTAAATCTAAATGGAAACCGATTTCAAAAGATAAGTCAATTGAGTCAAAATCATTCAAATATTCATTTTCGGAACTTTTTGATCTTGCACCAAAACCTGTGAAAGCAGTCGTGCAAAAAGTGAATGATTTTGTTTCGAAAAATCATTTCTCAAATCAATCTCCCAAGATTGCAAGTTTTTCGAAGAAATCAAATGATTTTTCACCTTTGCTTCCACGAAAACTCTTTTCAACTAAACCACCGGGTTTTAGTTCTCCGTGGAATGCAACTTCGATTCATCAAATCGATGAGACTTACATTTGGACTTTAAAGAATTCAAAAACTATTGGACCCAATCTCAAATGGGTTCCAAAAGTGATTTCCAAGTGATTTGATGAAAAGTGGCTTATGCACACATCAGTGTATAACCCGTGCTAAAACCGTTTTCGTAATTTCATTACTTTTAGAAAATCCAAAAAGATTTTCATTTTCTTATTTTTGAAAAATCCAAAAAGATTTTCTCTTTTAATCTTTTGTTTATTTACTTTGTCTTTGAGTTTCTCACAATGTTTTGGATGAGATGCAAGGCATCGAACGCCTTTGTGACACTGACCATGAATTACATTCTTTAAAGCAATCTATCGGTTGAAAAGCCATAGACCGAACCATTTAGAGATAAGCTTTGTGCATTTTTCTCAATGATAATGGGAAGTCCTAAAATTAGTTATCGTATTTTTAGGCCACACCATTAATCCTTTCGATTTCTGGTTGTGAGAACGGATCATTTTTATCCGGTCTTCATTTCTCTTCACACAAACACAAAGAACACAAACACCTTATAAACATTTTTTTTCAAACAACGCAACCTCAAATTCTAGTTCACCAATAGGTTCATTGGGAATTGGGAATTGGGTTGGGTTACTTTGCTTGCTTGTTGTTTGTTGGTATCTACCGTTTATGCTATCAATCATTATTGTATGATGAAACCGTTTCACATATTCATCATAAGGGGGAGAAATGTTTAAATGATTGATAGATAGAATTCAAGGTTTTAGGTAGATTTTGATTGATAGATATTGATTGAGGATAATTCATAGTGTTTGGTTGTTCAAAGGATCGTTAGTTTAGGTGAAGAGAGTGAATAATTATCGTGCCAAATTGATATATTGTATCAAGAAAGTTTAAGGATTGATTCGAGATCGAGTATATTCAAGATGAAGTACATGGTCAATAACGGAAAGATTTGTTGGAAAAATGACCATTGTTTGATGATTAGAAGAGTTTGAGATTGAATGGAGATTGTTCGTTTGTTGATACTTGTGATAGCTAAGTTTGTTTAATGTCTTGAGAAGATTCATAGTTTGAAGAGATTGTTAATTTGAGGGGGAGCAAGAGTAAACTCATGATTTGTTAAATATGCTCCGAAATGATTGTTTGTTCAAGGGGGAGCAAGAGATTAAAGATTTGTTATTGAATAATTTGCTCCGAGATAGTTGTTTGATTGAGAGGGAGCAAATGTTAATTGATCAAAGAATCAAATGCTACAAGATGTTTATTGATTCAGAGACAAGTTAGATCAAGAATTGAAGTTTTAAAGTCAAATCAAATTTCCGCATTCCAAAACCAAGCTTCCGAAATGCCAAGAGATTTCAAAGTCAAAACCAAGCTTCCGCAAAGCCAAAAGAATTCAAAGTCAAATCCAAGCTTCCGCATGCTACTCAAAGTTCAACTTACTTCTCAAAGCAACATCAAGTTGAAATCAACATTCAAAGGTTCAAGTTGTGAAAGCTTAAAAGCTACAAAGATTTCAAAGGTGCTTCCAAAGTATTCAAAGTTGCAAGAGAAGATCAAGTTGTAGAAAGTCATCGTCAAGAATATTTGTTTGTTGAGAAGATTCAAAGTCAAGGTTGATATAAGAAGTTGAAGACAATGAGAAAGCTTCAAAGTCCAATCAACATTGAAGATTTTCAACAATTGGGCTCATCATGTTATTTAAAGACCGAAGACGATGCAACATTTACAATTCAACACCAATGGGGAACTGTAATTCAATGAAATTGAGCTTAAGTGTGTGTTGGCTCCCTACGCCCTTTCGCTTTTTTCTTCCTGTCTTCTGCCTCTCCGCTTTTCGTGCACCTTTTCCTCTTCGTTATCTTCACGTTTCTTCCCCACCTTTTCCCCTTTTCTTGGTAGCTTTGCTCTGTCCTCCCCACCCCTTGCCCACCTTCGCACTCTCCTCCTCACGATGCAACATTTACAATTCAACACCAAGGGGGAGATTGTTAGAAATACAATTTAGTGGTGTTAAATTGTAAATAAAGTTACATTTTATATTGTTGATAAAGTGCAAGGGGTCAAAGTGATAATTGTAATTAGGCATATATAAACCCCTTGCCTTCTCATTTGTAACAAAACTTTGAACATAATTAAAACACATTTGACTAATTCTCTCTCTCCTCCCTATCATCTTCAACCTCTTTCCTCACATACTAAAACACACACATTCCTCCATTGTTGAACAATTAAGCTCAATTCTATATCTAACGTGTTTGAGGTTAATCCATTCCATTTCCGGGTTCTTCTCTTGATTTGAGTGTGCCGGTGATGTGTTGAGCTAGAACTTGGCCTTGTGATCGTGACGAGACCGCAGTGAGATCACTTTTGTGATAAAAGTACATCGGATGACGAATTGGCATATAGGTTTGACCCATACTTTTATTTCTTTATTTCTCATTTTTCCTTTTGTACATGAATACCTTACTATACTCACCCTTATACAACCTTTATACACTCACATATACATACATTTCATTCCTTTCTTTGTATATTTCACCTTTGCATAAATTCACTCTTGAATATATACTTCACCTCACTTTTCCGATAGTCTAATCTTGGTGGGCCGTTGATTGTCATTTGTTTGTTGGACGGTTTGGGAAAGCTTAAATGGGTTTCGGTGGAACATTGTTGGTCTTTGGGAATGTTTTGGAGTGTTCAAAAGAAAGTATGTTTGTTAGACATTGTTCATCATTGTAAGAGGGTACCTTCTAGTAGAGTAAAAGTGGTTCAGTAAAAAAAAAAAATAGAGAAAAAAGTGAAAAATTGAAAAACAGAAAAAAAAAAAAAAAAAAAAAAAAAAAAAAAGAACTTGGGCTACTAGGAGGTACATCTCATTTTTATATGTCTAGTGTTGTGATGTGTCATTATGAATGGAGAGTTTGGTGGATTTTAAGTTGTTTGATGTTGATACACCACTATGGTGGCGGGTTTTGCTTGGTGACGTTGGGGGTGCGTTCTCGGGATGATATCTTTTGGGTTAGCGGTTTGTCGGCAATCAATGGTACGGGTTGATTAGACTATTTTGTTCATTTCTAGTACATATCTTATACTTTTGATTGGTTTCCGTTCAATTCTTGCCTTCATTACCGTATACATTTGTACATATCCATATACTTTGACTTTTCTTTTCTTAATTAACCTATATTCCCATTCATTCGTTGTAAATATCCATCATATATACCTTAGTTTAACTATACAACCTACCTTTATGCCTATTTTGATGATGCGCTTGGTGCTTACGCCATGTCGGTGGAGCTATGATCCTTGTTCAAGCCTATGGTAAGATATGCATCACGACTGCGCTATGAGTGATTCTTGATATATTCAACCCCAAAAGTAAGTTTGTTGGAGTAGAATGATATTAATAGGTTCATTTGTTTCACTTGTGCTTAGTTGTGTTATTGAGGCTTACGGATCGTTCAGGTATTGTCAAACATTTCGAGTTTTCATTTAAGATTAAAACTGCTTCACCCACTTCCTTGTCTTTGACATTCTTGGTGTGGCTTCTTTTTGATACTTGTCATTGTTTATTTAGCTCCATTGTCAAGGAATACTTTTTGCTTTAAATGTTGGATTTGCTTGAGGACAAGCAATGCTCAAGTGTGGGGGGATTTGATGTGACTAACTTATACCCATTGCCCACATTGTTTTTGGCCTTTATATTATATGTTTTTTGTCGAATTTGTGTGCATTTGGCGCGTTTATGTGTTTGTTAGTGTTTTCAGGTTCTAAACAAGTACGCGTTCATTTTGTGCAAATTCGGATGATTATTGGCCAGAAGTCATTTGTGAAGTCGAGAGTCGTTTCGAGTGGAAGAGATAGCGAGTGTCGGGATCGTAAGATGAAGGTTGTACACCCAGCATTTGACTGCGCCGCAGTGGAGATGTACGTGGTCCACTGCGCCGCAGCCAAAATCCACGGCATTGTTCGTTCAAACCCCCACTGCGCCGCAGTGGGGATGGTTTGATGGTTACTGCGCCGCAGTCAAATATAGAAAAAGAAAGACGTGGAAATGTACTGCGACGCAGTGGTGGTGAACTGGACCACTGCGCCGCAGCCAAAATCCACGGCATTGTTCGTTCAAACCCCCACTGCGCCGCAGTGGAGATGTACGTGGTCCACTGCGCCGCAGCCAAAATCCACGGCATTGTTCGTTCAAACCCCCACTGCGCCGCAGCCAAAATCCACGGCATTGTTCGTTCAAACCCACTGCGCCGCAGTCAAATATAGAAAAAGAAAGACGTGGAAATGTACTGCGACGCAGTGGTGGTGAACTGGACCACTGCGCCGCAGCCAAAATCCACGGCATTGTTCGTTCAAACCCCCACTGCGCCGCAGTGGGGATGGTTTGATGGTTACTGCGCCGCAGTGAGGGGTCGAACCTGAAGGGTTTTTGGGCAGTTTTTGGACCAAATAAAGGGAGGTATAAATAGAAAAATAACCTATTATTCTAAGGTATCAAAATATCTTTCTAGGAGCTGCACTTCAGGGAATACTTCAAGGGTCAATTCAAGATCTAATCGTCTTCGATTCATTGGAGATTCACGTGCACCCATCTAGATCGTATCTACTTATTTGTCTTGCAATTTCATTTCTTCAAACAATTGGTACTTTATGTTCTTTCTTGATTCTTATTGTAATTTCAATTTGATCATGAGTGGCTAATTCTTCTATTGTCCACCTTGATGAAACTAGACGAATGATGTGATTGCTATATATTTTAATTCAAAGAGTTGATTTCAATTATCGTTGAGTCGTGATCTTGATGATCTAATTCCTTAATTTGTATTAATTTGATATTGGTGGCATGTGTGTTCTTCGTTAGTGGTACTAGTCGAATGCATATGTGATTTTCTAACGGTCGCTTGTCTATGAAGCGATTATCACTAGTTCATGGTATGATAGTGAATGTCAAATTAATAAAAGGAGTCATTTTGTCAACGTGTTTAGAAACGGTTGGTGGTACCATGTTTTAATTCACATAGGCGCAATTGGTAATTTGGTAATCAAACAAGCTAAGTGTTGGTAAGATTGTCTAGGCGTTGGTGGTACCGGCTTGGGTAATTAAACTAGCAGTTAGGTGTTTGGGTGACTTGTGAGCGGTTGGTGGTACCACGCGAGCATTTCATTCTCTCACGTTTATCGTGTCAACTCTTAACGAATTTGGTCTTAACTGAAAGCAATCATGTCTGAAGTTTAGCGGAGTCAAGGTGGATGATATTTACCATTATTGTTTGAGACTTACCTTTACTTATACGCATTTGTCTTTTAAAGTTATTGGCGGAGTGAGAATCAAAGTAACACCCTTTTTCCAAACCCCTTTACTAAACAATTAATTCAAACCAATCCCCGCGAACGAACCTGGACTTACCTTTTTACTATATTGCATACGATCGGGTCCACTGCCCGATAGTGTGTAGTAGTGAGTTTTTAGGTATTTCTTGTTTATAAATTTTAAACTCGGTTTAGCACATCGTTGTCTTTTTGAATAGCAGAAAGAAGAAGATTTTCATTCGCGTGGATGAACTTGCTTCTTATTCTGATGGAACTTTGGAGTTTTGTAAGAATGTGTTGTTGTGCCTTCAAGAAGACGAGCAAGATGAAAAGAAAAAGGAAGTGTTTGATAAAGCAATCTCCAAGATTAATCAAAGACTCGAGTACAGAGACAGCATTAGAATGATGAGAGAAGCAAAGAATGTTCAGAAGTCTAAGTACGTCGTATGTCGAAGAGGAGGTTGTTGGATCAAATATGAGCCTGGTCATCGTCCAGGTCCACAGAACATTCCTCCAAGAAACTTTCTAGACAACATGGTTGTTCCTGATGATAGACCCGAAGGAGAAAATTGGTTCTGGCATCCAAACAAAGATAGACCGAATACAAGAGCTTAAAGAAAGACAAAGACTGGATATTTTTCACAAATCACTACTAAGGGGGAGATTGTTAGAAATATAAATGTAGTAGTTGATTTGTGTACCTTATGTTAATTTGTACTTATATTGTAATCTTGTTACAATGGAAGGGGCATAGTGTAAATAGCTCATATGTATATAAACCCCCTCCATTATGTTAATTGTAACCTTTCACCCCATAATACAATCTAATCTTTCCCTGACTTCTCTCTACTCTCTCTCTACTTTCTCTCACTAGAAACCTCCATTAACACACACATTTACACACACAAAAGCTCGAATTCTATTCTTTACAGTACGAATTCAATTAATCATAACAAAATAATGACCACAGGGGAAAGGCATGAGAGTAGCATTGACACTACAAAGGCATCTGAATTGAACTTTTGGAATGTTGAAATGCAAATTTATAAGTTGTAATTTTATTTCCTTGAAAGAACTATTCAATATAATTCTAGTGTTAGAATTATTCTAAACAGGAGAAATAGCATTCGCTGTCTATCAGCACGTCAACGTGGAACAAGGTCTTCACCTTTTGGCTTTCACGCCAACTTTTGGTTGAAGGTTTACACCTTCTCTTACGTTCGCCCGTGTCGCACGATAATTAATTTGACGGTTGAAGGGTTAAATTTCAAGGTCGTCGAAATTAATTCTATTGGTTGTCGGTGTTACCATCGATCTCCCGAAATTGGCTAACAACGCCATCTCCCAAAATTGGCTAACCACGCCACCCAAAACTACTCATCCCATGAATTGGCTAACCATGCCACCAAATATACTCGAAAGACTGGGGACACCCCCTAGATCTTAGAGTCCAACATCCCCCATAATGTTGACTTGAAGGTTAATATCTTCGAGCTCCAACTTTAATGAGTTTTAGGACCCCCATTCCTAAACTCATTCCCACACAAAACAAAATTATACAAATTGTTGCTCTATTTTGTTGTTTAATATTTTAGGGAATACAAAAGGTTAAGGATCAAGTATATCATATAGCAATCAAGCAAACAAGGAAACGGAATTGCCAGAAACGGTTACGCTTCCTTTGAATTATCACAAATTAAGCCTTAGATTGTAAAAGTTAAAATTATTAAGTATTACTATAAAATACTAATGATATATACTAAGGAAAAGTTTAGTAAATAAGTATTATAAAATATCTACGATCTGATCAAAGCCTTTTAAAAAATAAAAATAAAATAAAATGATGAGCGTTCATTTTGTGATAATAATATATAGTTATATAAAGATATATAATAATATACATATAGATAATATATATAATAATATATAATAATAATATATATAATAATATATATAATAATATATATATAATAATATATATATAATAATAATAATAATAATAATAATAATAAACGAAGTAGAAGAATATATATATAATAATATATATATAATAATATATATAATAATTACCATTAGATATATTATATATAATAATATATATAATAATATATATAATAATATATATAATAATATATATAATAATATATATAATAATAATAATAATAATAATAATAATAATAATATATAATAATATATATAATAATATATATAATAATATATAATAATAATAATATATAATAATATATATAATAATATATATAATAATATATATAATAATAATAATAATAATATATATAATAATATATATAATAATAATATATAATAATATATATAATAATAATAATAATAATAATAATAATAAACGAAGTAGAAGAATATATATAATAATATATATATATATATATATATAATAATATATATAATAATATATATATAATATATATATATAATATATCTCCCACACAATATATATAATAATATATATAATAATATATATAATAATAACAATAATAATAATAATAATAATAATAATAATAATATATATAATAATATATATAATAATATATATAATAATATATATAATAATAATATATAATAATATATATAATAATATAATAATAATAATAATAATAATATAATAATAATAATATATAATAATATATATAATAATATATATAATAATATATAATAATAATAATATATAATAATATATATAATAATATATATAATAATATATATATAATAATAATATATAATAATATATATAATAATATATATAATAATATAATAATAATATATAATAATAATATATATAATAATATATAATAATAATAATATATAATAATATATATAATAATATATATAATAATATATATAATAATATATAATAATAATAATAATAATAATAATAATAATAATATAATAATAATATAATATAATAATAATATATAATAATATATATAATAATATATATAATAATATATATAATAATATATAATAATAATAATAATAATAATAATATATAATAATATATATATAATAATTAATATAATAATAATATATAATAATATATATAATAATATATATAATAATAATATATAATAACATCTGCAAATAAAAGTGAGAAATACTAATCCAATTAAGAATAAAGAAAACTAACACAACAAAAACATTATATAGCAAACAAACTAATATCCGAAATACTTGCTTTTTGAAATTCAAAATTGTGCCCGAAAACACTGGGACAACCACCATAGCAAGTATGGTCCTGAGAAAACATAAATTTAAAGTACTGCAGAGTTATACACACCACTAGAGTTGATCATTCCAGATCAACTGCCCCCTGAATAAATTGTTTAGGTTACAGACCACACTCCAAATAACATATTAAAAGTACTAATAAAATTACCAACCATCAAACTGACTAACTACCAAAGCCATCAAGCCACATTGTCATCCCCTACCTGCACTTCACCTTCTGCCTGCACTTCATTTCTTGCTTGCACTCCATGAGTCACTTTTTTGACTATTGCATTGAATGTATCATCAACTGCCGCATCATCAACTAGTTCTTCTTCTTCCTCAGCCTCCTTCTATACTTTTTCCAACTTTGATTGACCTCCCAAGCTTACGTACTCAGCATCCCATTTCTCTGGCTCCCGTTCTTCAGGAAGTGTTAAACCAGCCAACCGAGCTTCAAGAGCCATTTGAACTTTGACACCTGCAATTTCATTTCTGTGTACTCATCTTGGTATTCCTAATGATCGAGTGTGACTTCTACTTCAACTTCTTTTCAGCCTCACTAACCTAGTTCTCAAGTTTCTTGGTCACTTTAGCAAATTCATTTTTAGTTTTGGAAAAGTCTTGTTCCAAAGCTTTCAACTCTTTGTCTTTCTTATTCAATTATTGTTTCAAAGTGCTATACTCATCCATTTTTTCATTCATGAACCTCCAAACCAACCCACTACTATAGGAAGCCATATCAAGTGTCTAGAAATAAATGAATCATTTTTAAACAAATTTACTTATAGACAATTAAAATTATAATGCTAGAAAAGAAATTTACCGTCTGAAATTGGGACTGGACTGTGTTGAAATTCGAAAGGACCTTGAACTTTGAGAGACTTTGCTGGAACCTTCTTCTCGGTTAAATCTATCACTCCCGGCTCAGTTTTCACCCCTGGCTCAGTTTTCACTCCTGGTTCAGTTTTGAATTTCTTGCTTGCACGAGTATTGGCTAAAGTTGGGTGGCGCACTGAAGGAGCTTTCGGTGTCTCACTCATATCAAAGAACCCTTGGTCATCAAGATCATCAGAAGGAGGACTTTTCTTCGCTGGAGCAGATTGCAAAGTAGCATCTTCCATAGCATCGTCACTAGTCTTGTTTGAAGGAGCTGATTTGAGGTTGAATCGACCAAAATTCCTTTCTTCTTTGTCTAAGTCAAAGATCCTGTTGATTCTCCCCTATGCCACTTTGTCGTTTGAAGTTTTCAGTTTTGCTACGGTTAAAAGAAGATACATCACGTCTACAAATCAGAAAACAAATGACAACTAAAAAATATTTTGAACCTTAATAATTTTACCTCCTGCGACCCAGAAGAGGGAAGATAGCTTTCAACAGGAAGTGAACTTCTTTTTACAAAAAAGAATTTAGTTTTCCAAGATTCATCGTTCTGAGTTACTTCACCAATCAAACGTTGATTCCTGTCTTTCACTTTGAGAATATAGAAACGAGAGCCAAAAGTTGTTAAGTTATAGACTATCCCCAAATCCGGAATCCTAAGTTCAAGGTTTCTGTTGACTATTATATGGTTCAACACAAATAAGATCCTCCAAAGCACAGGGCTAGCTTGATCATAGGAAATCATAGTTGACTTAAAAAATTGAGTGATGAAGTTTGGAAAAGGAAAACTTAATTTCAGATACTTAAAGGGGAATTCGGAAAACCTATCCATACATCGGAGGCTAAGTCGATTTTTAAATTAGGATCTGGAGCCCTAAAAACAGCACCTTTGGGGAAATAGGGTTTAACACACTCAAGATTTGAATCCTTAAAATCACTAACGATATTATTATCGGTAACATTAGTTTCCCTAAAATCACTGATAACTATGGCGGAAGAAGATTCATGAGACATTATGAAAATACAGAGAATAGAAAAAGATTACCTTGAGAGAAAATTATGAGGCGATGGAAACGGTTGGGAGTAAATGATTAAGAAAGAGAAAAAAGCTTTAACCTAATATATAGGCCACAGTAAATTCGATGGATACGTGTCAAATAACTACCCACTTACTTTTTAACTGTAGCGGTAGAGTATTCCGGAAGATTGATATATATTAATACTTATTTAATTATTTAAGAGACTAAGATCTATCTTTGAATATTTTCACTTAATGTTTTCACTTGGATATTTTCACCCTCAAAGATCTTGGGTCCCAATATAGGAACCAAGAAGTTTAGTCTTATTTTGCAGGATGTTTTCAAGGATATATGACAACTTATATCTTGAGGAAAGAAGTATTAATTCTCTTATAAAAAGATGTCTATTATTCTCGAAAAAGGTGCACGTATCTCCGTTCTTTTGATTACTATTGATAGTAGAGTAAAATTATAGCTCATAGTTATTGACTGTAACATGACATTATTGCTTTATGAGTTAATTGTCTATTTTACCCTTAAATAACATATTTGATATTCATGCTTGAAATAAAATAGATCAAAAGAGGATTTTCATTCACTAGCTATATGTACAATAAAACTACTCGAAAGCAGTTTACATCCTTGATCAATCATTTCAGATTGATCTCTTCCCTCCTAGACATTGTCATTCTACTTAACGCTTCCCCTACCGATTTGACTTCCTAAAAACCTAAAAATCAAAAGAAATATGGGCTCCGGCCTTGACCATTAATCCTTCATCTCCCATGTCTGTCACTCAGAGAACCGATTTTTTCTTTGCTTGCAAAAAGAGATTTGGCCTCCAAAGGGTACTCTCTTTCGAACCTATCAAGACGAGCCGCTGCTAGGTCATGTCGTCTTCTAGTATGAATTAACTGCTCCTCCAAAAGGTCGATTTCATAGTATGCCTCCAGAAGTAATTTATGCATAGCCGCCACTTTGGATCCACAACATTTTTTCATGTTTTCAGCCATCTCTTTCTCTGTGCTAGCCTTCTTTTCATAAGATTCAATAACCTTGCTGAGATTGTTGATAATGTTATCATTAATGATGTGTTTTTCTTCATGCTTAAATTTGAGATCACCAAGTGCCTGTTAAAATGATTATAATTAATAACATTACTATAATCGTGATAGAAAGAAATCAATAAAATGTAATACATCTAGGATAGGAAACTCATTAGACATCTTGAAGGAGTATGAGAGAACTATTTGTTAAAAGAAAAATGACTTTGAGATCTGCAAAACTGTGAGTATAAATAAATTTTGAACTGTCTATGTGAACTGTCAAGTCATGTCGCCTAAATTAACTCTTGGATTTCCAACTTACACGCGTCTTATCTTTAAGTTAGTTTTAATCTCTCTATTTGACTTCGGTCAAAGGTTTCTCTAGGAGCTTCAAAGTTATTTCAATAAAAAGAGTTTATATTAAAATAACTTTGTGGACAATTGTTATGGGTGAAATTTCACGTACCAATATCTTGAACAGCTAGGATCTTGATATCGATAAATATTCTTGTGACTTACTGATATGTTACTAACGATACGAAATACTTGTTATTATTATTTCCACATAAGTTATTTGTGCAGATTCTAGAATAATCGAAATTTGGCTATGGAAAATATCTCCAACGGTGCAAAAAGGAATTCACACATGGGATTATTCATCAACAAGTAAAGAAGACTTGGTCTTGCTACATAATCGGACTTCTAGTTGAATTCAACATGAGGGAAAAAGACTTCAACGTACACTTGATCAGTCAAGATTCACTCTAACGTCTCAACAATGAAGACTCGGAAGATCCCTAGTATTTCGGATAGTTAGTTATCTACTAGGTCTATATAAACAAACAAGGTTGATCGATATAGGATTAGGCTTTTCCTCGATAACAAATCTCGGTGTTCTTGTTCCTTTATCTTTACTTTTATCTTGTCTTTATTAGATCTTTATTATAATTTGCATTATCTCTTGTTTTTTGCATTATTTCATTATATTTAGATCTAATATTTACGATTATATTCGTCCTTTAATTCCTTGTTTTTTTTTTTTTTTTTTTTTTTTTTTTTTTTTTTTTTTTTTTTTTTTTTTTTTTTTTTTTTTTTTTTTTTTTTTTTTTTTTTTTTTTTTTTTTTTTTTTTTTTTTTTTTTTTTTTTTTTTTTTTTTTTTTTTTTTTTTTTTTTTTTTTTTTTTTTTTTTTTTTTTTTTTTTTTTTTTTTTTTTTTTTTTTTTTTTTTTTTTTTTTTTTTTTTTTTTTTTTTTTTTTTTTTTTTTTTTTTTTTTTTTTTTTTTTTTTTTTTTTTTTTTTTTTTTTTTTTTTTTTTTTTTTTTTTTTTTTTTTTTTTTTTTTTTTTTTTTTTTTTTTTTTTTTTTTTTTTTTTTTTTTTTTTTTTTTTTTTTTTTTTTTTTTTTTTTTTTTTTTTTTTTTTTTTTTTTTTTTTTTTTTTTTTTTTTTTTTTTTTTTTTTTTTTTTTTTTTTTTTTTTTTTTTTTTTTTTTTTTTTTTTTTTTTTTTTTTTTTTTTTTTTTTTTTTTTTTTTTTTTTTTTTTTTTTTTTTTTTTTTTTTTTTTTTTTTTTTTTTTTTTTTTTTTTTTTTTTTTTTTTTTTTTTTTTTTTTTTTTTTTTTTTTTTTTTTTTTTTTTTTTTTTTTTTTTTTTTTTTTTTTTTTTTTTTTTTTTTTTTTTTTTTTTTTTTTTTTTTTTTTTTTTTTTTTTTTTTTTTTTTTTTTTTTTTTTTTTTTTTTTTTTTTTTTTTTTTTTTTTTTTTTTTTTTTTTTTTTTTTTTTTTTTTTTTTTTTTTTTTTTTTTTTTTTTTTTTTTTTTTTTTTTTTTTTTTTTTTTTTTTTTTTTTTTTTTTTTTTTTTTTTTTTTTTTTTTTTTTTTTTTTTTTTTTTTTTTTTTTTTTTTTTTTTTTTTTCTCTCTCATCTGCTCACTTGTAATCACACACACAATTCTCTACGCTCTCAGCTTTTTTCTCACACTTAGCGTTAATCGATCAACTAAGTTCCACCATTGTAATAATTTTAACAATATTTAATAAGAGAACAAAGGCAGAGACGATTGCTTCCTCCCGGGGTTTTTATGCCGGCGATCCAAAAGGATTAAGCTTTTCCTCGATAACAAATCTCGGTGTTCTTGTTCCTTTATCTTTACTTTTATCTTGTCTTTATTAGATCTTTATTATAATTTGCATTATCTCTTGTTTTTTGCATTATTTCATTACATTTAGATCTAATATTTACGATTATATTCATCCTTTAATTCCTTGTTTAGTCGACATAAATCTTTTACAAGTCTTCTATTTACAACGCATCTTTGAAACTCAATATTTAACAAGCCCTTGACCTCACGAATGAAAGTTTGGTTACATAATTGATCTAAGTCTTCAAGGTTGATTATCTTGGGTAATTTTTGACCAAAACAGTGGCCATGTATACTGCTTCACAGGTAGAATTGGCAACGGATGTTTGCTTTTTGCACTGCCGTGACACCAATCTGTCTCCTAAAAATTGTCCTTTTCCCGAAGTAGATTTTCTATCATAATTACCTCCACCATAACCAGAGTCTGTATAAGCATACAGATCGAATTCTCCTCCTTTAGGATACCATAAACCAAGAGATGGTTGTCCTTTGAGATATCGAAGAATCCTTTTTACTCCTTTCAAGTGTGACTCTTTCGGACAGGATTGAAATCGAGCACACAAACAAACAGCAAACATGATATCTGGTCTCGATGAAGTAAGATACATCAAGAATTCTATCATTGACCGATATAATGTTGGTTCAACATCTTGATCCATGTTGTTGACAGCTCCCAACAAGTGATTTACTTGTATTGGAATGCCTATGGGAGAAGCATCATCCATACCAAATTTTTTAAGTATGTCATAGACATATTTGGTTTGATGAATAAAAATTCCTTCCTTTCTCTGCTCAACTTGCAAACCAAGAAAGAAACTCATTTCTCCCATGGTGCTCATTTCAAATTTGCTTTTCATGATTTCTTCAAACTCTTTGCACATATTTTCGTCAGATGCCCCAAAAATAATGTCATCAACGTAAACCTGTACCAGTAAGAAGTCATCACCTTTCCATTTTGTGAACAATGTGCTATCAATCTGGCCTCTTACGAACCCATTTTCCACTAGATGTGTGGAAAATGTATCGTACCAGGCTCTGGGTGCTTTGATGAAGACCATATAGATCCTTATCCAATTTATATGCTCTATCAGGATAGTCTAGATCAGTAAACCCAGGAGGTTGAGACACATAAACCAACTCCTGTACCTTACCGTATAGAAATGCACTCTTAACATCCAATTGGTATACTTTGAATCCTTTAAAGGATGCAAAGGCTAGTAATCGCCTAATTGCCTCTAATCTAGCTAATGGCGCAAATACTTCGGTGTAATCCAATCCATCTTGTTGTGCAAATCCTTGAACAACTAGCCGATCCTTGTTCCTAGTAACAATCCCTTTATCATCCCTTTTACATATGAACACCCATCTTGTTCCAAAAGGGTTGATATCAGCAGGCACATCTACCAATTCCCAAACCTTTAATTTTCTGAATTGGTCTAACTTTTCTTGCATCGCATCCACCCAAGATGGTTCCTTTAGTGCCATTTGCACATTATTTGGTTCCACCTGAGAGATAAAGCAATTATACTTACATGTTTCCAGTATACCTGTATCTTTGATGCTAGCAAAGAGCCTTGTGCTTTCCTGAAGACTGCTCCTAGTTCTAACACCAACGTTAGGATCTCCCAAGATATTTTCTACGGGATGAGCCTTCGTAATGTGTTTTTGTGTGACACGATCAACATCTAGATTTCCTCCCAAATTGGTTGAAATCTCTTCCTCAATTTGAACTGAGGGATGTTCCTCTGTCACAACATTTCCAGAAGTATTCTCAGATGAAGGATCTGTACCCACTGGTTCATCAGATCTTCTAGAGACAACTTCTTGTTCAGAATCCTGTTGTCCTCTTCGATCCTCAGAGACTGCATTAGATATAGGTCCTCCGTAGGATGGTGATGCAAAAACATCATCATCACGGACCACCACAATATCATCTGAACTATGCAACTCTATCAAAGAGGTATTAAAAGAACTTAAAATGTCTTCATAATTGAACATTTTCTTAGGACCTGAATGAATGTTGAGTGAGCAACTGGTAATCTCAACATTGTATGCAATGTCAACCTTACCTGTCACTTTGTTATAAACACGACGATTTGGTGTTCCTGGAACATATCCAAGAAAGTATCCTTCATATACTCTTTCATCAAACTTCGCTAAGTTTGGCTGAACCTTTAAGAAGGTACATGGCACACCAAATGGTTGCAAATGACTCAAATTTGGTTTTCTGTTGTGTAACAGTTCATAACACGTTTTGTTAAACCGCTTCACAGTGAGAACCCTGTCGAGTACATAGCAGGCAGTGTTTACTGCTTCACCCAAGAATATGGTGGGTAGTTCAGAATCAGCCAACTTCGGCTGATAATCCTCAAGACCACCACTCCAAAAACTTTTAACAACTTTACTACTCTTGACTTTGTCCAAATCTTCACATTTCATATTTATGTAGAACATTAAATAATGTGTCATACTTTTCATTTTGTCAATTTCAATCTTTATTTACTTCATAAATGATCTTTATTCCGTCCACTATCATCGTTTTTCACCTTATAGACCTGCTTATCACCTGAAAACACTAGTAGATATCATAAAACACCTAAAACTAATACAAAACGACCATAAACAACCATAAAACATCCAAACAATTATGTGGGAAGTATGTATAAATTAAGTCACATCAAATCCCCCCACACTTAAGCTTTGCTTGTCCTCAAGCAATTCCAAACTTCAAAACTTTAATTACCTTAGCACATACATGGGAATAACATGTTAGTAATCAAAAAGATGCTAAACCATACATGAAAATGAAAAGAAATGGTTAAGCAGTTTTAATCTTAAATGAAAACTGGAATGTTTGACAATACTTGACTGATACACAAGCCTCAATAACACGACTAAGCACTGAACAATCGAATCAATGATATATCATCTATCCTACTCCAACTAACTTACTATTGGGGTTGAATATTTGAATAATCACTCAAGGCCTAGTCGTGATGCATAATCTTTTACCATAGGCTTGTACCAGAATCATTTCTGCACCGTCATGGCGTAAGCACCAGGATAACCATCAGAAGAGTTCTTTAAAGGGTTGTAATGAACTCTGAGGCTAAACAGGGTTATTAAAAAGGGTATGGAAATTTGGGATATCAATTGGTGTTAAAAGGAAATAACACAACAATTAACAAAGTTTTCACATAATAGTCTAATCCATAGAACCCATGTCATCAGTTGCAAACGGTCCAAAACCCGAGAAGCTGTCCCGACAATACCCCCCAATAGAACGATTAAAAACTGACACCATTGTAGTGTATGACATTCAAACAACTCAATCAACCAAGACTAGCCATGTTGGCTTAAACGAACGTGCCAACTAAATAACATAACTAAAGAATATAACAATGTGAGATCCTTTTGTTGGTTTGTAAAGATGTACCAACTCATAAAAATGATTTGACCAAAAGTGAGAAATAGCAACTGACAGCCCAAGCACTTTTTTCAATTTTTTATTTATTTTTTCTATATTTTTTTTCTGTTTTTCAATTCTTTTATTCCTTTTTTTTCTTCATTTTTTTTTGTGAGCTACTTTTACTCTGACTAATTGCTATTCTCTAGTAAATATCGAAACAGTGACAAATCATGTAATAATATGCTAAGATGAACAATCCAGACTTGATCCAAAAATCGTGACAAAATCAAACTATTCTCAATGACTGAGAATACCCCAACCCGACACAATAAGACAACCCAAACCATCCACTAGCATAGGCAACCAATGACCCACAAGGACTTCGACTATCGGTATAGCTAGGAAAGGTGTATATTTAGGGTGGATTTAATAACAAATAACAGGCTAATGACAACATGTTTTCTATTGTTTCTTGCACTAAAAATGAGTGCAACACAAGGGTTTCACAGGTGGTTCACTAACCAGTGTAGTTAGCTACTAAGCACATTAACAAAACATGCACATAACAAATTTTTACGAAACAAGGGTGAACATACAAAGAACAAAGGTTTTAATCCTAAATTTGCCTCTTCCTCATCTAGGAACACGGAACGATCAACCAGGAGAAGTTCTAGAATCAACGCAATCACCGGCACACTCATAGCAAATGAAAGTAACCCGAAAATGTAAAAACCAACCTCAAACTTTCACATCATTGTACAAAGTTCTAATTAGAACCTTTACTCTTGGATAAATCCAAAAGCCTACGAGAGGGACAAATTTACAAGGCTAATAAATCCAAACCCGTAAACACCTAGCATATCTAGAAGTGAATCAAGAATCTCACAAATTTGGTGTTTTGGTGCTATAAGCGTGCTAGTCATGTTATTAATCCAGAAGGGATTGCCTAATTAATCAATCAAGGCACATTCCACCAATTAAACTTTGTACCAAGGGTGTAGTCAAATTGCTCATTAATATCTATAATTAGGTGACAAAAGCAATTAACTACAAGGACAAGCATGCAAAAGTTTAAAAATCCTCTAAAATACCCGACTTTTTCCTATTTACCACCCCCCACACTTGAGTTAGACAATGCCCTCAATGTCCAATGAACTAAGGCAAACTATCGGAAATAGGGGAAAGTAAACAAAAACAAAACCAAGAACAAGAAAAACTTGTCGGGTATGACGGATGTTCCATGCTTAAATGATGCCAACAAGAATATAGCGCTGAACTTACTGCCAGCATATGCGTATGACAAAACTTGCTATTCAACATGAACACACGATTAACGGATAACAATAATAAACCATGTCAAAGCCAACCAACAACCATCATCAAAGAGTTTATTCAAAAACACAAACAAAAAAGGAAAACAAATGCAAAATTAAAATTTAAATAACAAAATAAAAGACACGGGTTGCCTCCCGAGAAGCGCTAAGGTTATTCACGAGTCGTTAGCTAGACTCCTACCCACGAGAGTTACCATGGTGGGGTCTCTGACGCCCCCATACTTAAAGTGTTGGGCGGTCTACCCTTAAATGGTGAAAAACAATTACCTTTCACCTTCGTCAGAATCCAATCATCAACATCACCTACACAAAAGTCTGGTGGCCAACACGAGTAGGGTGAAAAATTTGTGAACTTAACTTTTATCATTACCCATTCATTAAAATCCACCTTTTTAAAATCTCCATTCACATAATCTATCACATCCATTTTTAAATCCATGAATTCTACCCAATTCATCCATTTATTATGATCAAACAATACTGGGTTACCTGAAGTGTAAACACGTCTCTTTTTAGAGACAATTAAGCACTTATCAATGAGGAAAGTAGCCGATGCTTCCTCTAGCTTCCTCTTTTTGCTTACCAGTTCGTTGCATGCTTGAACCGTGGGTAATACATCCGTTATGGTGTGCACAAGCTTAATCGTCCTTGTTAGACCAATTTCTTTCTCTTCATTCAAGGTGATTTCAAATTTATCCTCCAAGTCCAGCAAGATAATGTTAGCAACATTTGTATCATCATAAGAAACATCACATACCTTACCAAGAAGGGAGGAACAAATCTCCAAATCAACAACTTCAAGCACTGGCTCATTGCTAATGACTAATAGTTCATTTGGTTTCGAAGGAGTTAACTGATAATTATCTTCTTTCAAAGCAGCTCCCATGAAAGGTTGTGAATGGGATTTTGGTTCTTGTGCTGCTATCTTACTCACACCATCGCCCAGTTCCATAAATTCTTCTTTAAGGCTTAACTCTTCCATTATCACTTCACCAAAGTCAGATTGCGAAAGAGACAAATGTGGTTCCTCCATCGCCTCGGTGTTCAGGATTTGAATGGAATCATGTATCTCTGGATATTTTTGGCTTTCTGGAGCTTGGGTTTGTGATTCATTTTCCAAGTAATCATAAGCTTCCGTTGTTTCATTCTCTTCTGAAGTCAGATACACTTCTTGCCATATTGTTTCATTTTTGGGCACATACACCAATTTCTCAGATTGAATAAATTCTTCCAAATAATCAAATACCCCATCCGTATTCATCCCTAAGAATTCCTCGCTTAGAATTTCGTATGATGTGTGAAATCGAGTCTTAAAATTTATAAACACGAATCACCTAGCGACTGACTACAACACACTCACAGGCAGTGAACCCGTTCGTATGCAGTATAGTTCGCTTGGTAAATCCGAGATCGATCACAAGGACTAAAGAAAGAAATTGTTCAAATTAAGTAGTTCAAGTAAAGGAGGGGGTTCTGTGACCGAATTGTCACTTTGCAGAAGTTAGTAAAATCAGTTAGTAATCCCGCATGATTAATCGAAAAGAGGGTTTGTAATTGAAAACAATAATTTAAAAGGCATCCATCTTGAATCCGCTCAACAACATGTTTAGATTGCACCTAATTGAAGTTCACATCCAATTAAGTTGACAATGATAATCGTGACAAAATAAAGACACAAACTGGTACCACCAACGTTTGTAAAATCATTTCTATCACCTAATTAATCAGTTCCTTTGTAAAAGCCGGTACCACCAATGCTTAAAACAATTTCCCTAACCAACTAGTTTGTTTGATTATCAAATTAACAATTGTATCTATGTGAAGACAATGTGGTACCACCAACCGTTAATCGACACGTTGACAAAATGATTCTTGTTATCAAAATGACATTCACTATCATACCATGAACTAGTGACAATTGATTAAATATAATTAATTGAAATCACATATATGATCGACTAGTACCACTAACGAAGAACATATATATCACCAATATCAAAATAATAATTAATAAAGAATCAATTCATCAAGATCTTGACACAACGATAATTTAAATCAACTTTGAATTAATAAAATAGTGCAATCCTTACATATTGTCTCACTTCATCAAGATAGATGAAACGATTAGTTACTCATGGCAAGACAAATAAAACTAACAATAACCGAATAAATGGAATCCATAACGATTATTGTATAATAAGATAGTCTCACAATTACACAACTAATAATAATAATATGCGAATTAAATAAAGAGATCGAACTATGTTGGAGACTGTGATGATGATCGAATTAATGCTGCTGCTCGCGAGAAACAAGAGGAGAATAAAACCTTTTGTTTTTGTCTGCTTGTGGCTCCTCTTGCTACGCTCCCAGCCTCACGTTCAGAAAAACTCCCCGAATATTATCACATATAGAATTTATATATTTGTCTCTTTATTTGCTATGCTTACGAGATTAAAGAGGCGGTGGCCCTCTTTATTTTCTTTATGGACCGAGCCCCTCCAAAGCCCAAAATTAATTATAGTTTCTGCCATTCTATTTCTTGTTGTTGGGCCAAGCTCGTTATTCACGTACAAATGACCATATGCACCTCAAAAGCCTCTTTGTTGTAAAAGCTCAAATTGTCTCTCTTTTTTTGGCTCAGTACACTTCGACTGATAATCCTCAAGACCACCACTCCACAAACTTTTAACAAATTTACTACTCTTGAGTTTGTCCAAATCTTCACATTTCATATTTATATAGCACATAAAATAATGTGTCATACTTTTCATCTTGTCAATTTCAATCTTCATTTGCTTCATAAATGATCTTTATTCAGTCCACTATCATCATTTTTCACCTTATAGACCTGCTTATCACCTGAAAGCACTAGTAGATACCATAAAGCACCTAAAACTCATACAAAACGACCATAAACAACCATAAAACATCCAAACAATTATGTGGGAAATATGTATAAATTAAGTCACATCACCATCGCATATATATCCCTTTTCCTTGGAGCTCTCAAAAGAATCCACTCTTCAGGAACAACATATCCAGGTTTTAGGATAAGTGCTTCCTCCTTGGTGAAGTGAACAGGATTCCCTTTGTCACAAATTTTAGACACACTCATTAAATTGTGACTTAACTGTTCGACATAATTCACCTTCTCAAGCTTGATCTTCCCATTTGTGACATCACCAACTCCGGTAATTGAGCCACCTTTGGGAGCAGCAACGCTTACATAAGCTCCCAATATTTTAAAAAAGTTTGACAGCAATGATTTATCTCCTGTCATATGTCTTGAACAACCACTATCAACATACCATATACTAATGGCCTTTTTCAATAGATCATGTTGTTCTTCAGGAATATTCATCTTTGCCATGAAGTTAACCAGACCATCTATGTCTACATCCTCTGAAACATCAGATGTCTTGACTTCAACCTTGTTGACACACTCCGCAACCTCACTATCAAGATTATCAACAACAGAAATGTCTGATCATTGTTTCTCTTCTGATGTCGAACCATCAACCCTTTTGAACTTTCATCATGTGTAATCTGATAGTTTCTTTGTTGCCGTATGTTGGAAGCATTTTGTGCTATTCCACTATCACATAAATCCTGATAAGTCACACTAGTCTTATCATCATTTCTAGGTCTTTGGCATTCCCTAGCGAAGTGTCCAAAGCCCTCACAATTGTAACACCTTACCTTTGACTTATCAAAGCCAAGCTTGGAACCCACAACCTTTCGCCCTGTTCTTGCCAAGAACCATTTAGCCCGAAGAGTCAACATGGCCATTTGCCATTGCAAGTCAATCTCTTCTAAGTCCAAAGGATCAATTTGTTCGTAGTCCTCATCTATAAGACTATGATCCTGAACCTTTCCTTAGATAAACTGTTCATAAGATGTCACAAATGACACAAGAACAAATAAGTGACTTTCCGCACATTTGACACTTATAGGCAAGGTGGAACTAGCACTGGAGGTAGGATACTGACGGTTGCCTTGATTGTCACCCTGACTTGAAACAAGACAGATGTTTCCCTTAGTGTCAAAAGAGATCCGTTGTAAGTCAACATATTCTCTCAGGAAGGCACTTGTGCTTCCACTAGAAGAAGCTTGACCCACATTGATCGTAGGACTACCGTAATAAAGCTCGGGAATCTGAGCTTTATTATATCCTGCTTCCCTCCTTTTCTGTTTCATTTCTTGTCCCCGAAAGTTAGCAACTATCTGAGTCAAGGACATGTCTTAGAAATCTGCTTTCTCCTGCAAAGTAGTAATATAATTACTCCACTTTTCTGGCAAGGAGCTCAAAAATTTCTTGACTTTTTCCTCCTCAGAATAGGTAACCTCAAATGCTTGCAACTCTGCTAACAAGTGATAATACCTAGTAATTAGTTGATCTAAGTTTTCACTTCTTAACCCGTTAAATACATTATACTGATGCTTTAAAAGGTCTCTACGATTCTTTTTAAGTGTTTCATCCCCTTCACAATGATTCTCTAGTGCTAACCAAAGTTCTTTAGATGTATTGAATCCGTTAAATAGATGTAAGATTTCTTGTGGTAGTGACATTTTCAAACATGATAGAGTCTTCTTCTCTGCTTCATACATCTTTTTATTGGATTCAGTCATATCTTGATAAGCGTATACTTTGCTAACACCACTATCCTCATATGTTGGGGCACTATATCCTTCTGTCATACAAGACCACATTTTAATATCCGTGAATTGCATAAGGGATTCGAATCAACCTTTCCAAGAAAAGTATTTGTCTATGATCATCAGTTTGGGTGGCGAATTACCCTTACCGGTTTCATGGTCTATTAGTATTAGTTGGTTAATATAATTTACTGCCATTGTGTATGTGGTTTAACCTATAAACACACAAAGTCACAAGAACACGCAAATCTGGGAACACTCAAATGAAACACGCACGTGGGAACACACAAACGAGAACACTCAAAACCGAATCCTCTCAAACTTGAGAACACTCAAACAGAACACACAAACCACTAGAACGCGCAAACTGTTTGAAAATCACGCAGATCTGAAGTGCACTGAAACACGCAAAAGCTACTGTACCAGGAATCACGCAAAAGGTACAGTGCCAAGAACACGCAAAACGGGTTGTTCTCACTTTTTCTTAGATCCCGAACATGATATTGTTCCTTGATCTTTGAAAGTTTGAGAAAACAGTTTTAGGATTAAGATGTGTCTTAATTTGGTGTCAAGTTTGAACCTTTCTTTCAAACGAACCCGAAAAAATCTCCACCTAAGAACACGCAAAAAAAGGATGATATCCAAACCGAAATCAATCTCGAACCAAGGTATTGAAACCTTTGGCTCTGATACCAGTTGTAAGTTCAGGTCACCCTCGTTTGTCGGACCGTCGAAACGAGATTGACTAAGGATATGTTGAGGTGCGGAATCCCTCAAGATAACCCACGGTTTCTATATCACCTTTTGTAAGATATATATATATATATATATGCGTGAACATAAACACTCGTATTTGGTTAATATAGTGAGGCGGCTCTCCGGACAAACTATACCCACTTGGTATCCTAAATCCTAAGCCAACCAACACGAGTGTGTGTTTTGTGGTTCTAGATTTGTGTGTTCTTAGCTCTAGTAGTTTCTCTCTCAAGATTTTTCTTGTTTCTCTCTCTACCACTCGTGCTTGTGAACCGCGCACCACACACTCCTATATTTTGGCTAACCACCCCATCTCCCGAAATTGGCTAACCACGCCACCCAAAACTACTGATTCCTTAAAATGGCTAACCATGCCACCTAATATACTCGAAAGATTGGGGACACCCCCTAGATCTTAGAGTCCAACATCCCCACAATAATAGCTTGAAGGTTAACATCTTCAGCCCCAACTTTAATGAGTTTTAGGACCCTCATCCCTAAATTAATTCCCACACAAAACAAAGTTATACAAATCATTGCTCTATTTTGTTGTTCAATATCTTAGGAAATACAAAAGATTGAGGATCGAGCATATCATGCAGCAATCCAGCAAGCCAGGAAACGGAATTACCAGAAACAGGTACGTTTTCTTTGAATTATCACAAATTAAATCTTGGGTTGTAAAAGTTTAACTTATTTAGTTTTACTATGAAACACCAAAATAGTAATATATACTAATGAAAAGCTTTGGTAGATAAAAATTATAACATATTTACAAAGCCTTTTCTAAAAAAAAATATTATATATATATGTAGTATATGAAAATTGCTGATCAAAATTTTCTTTTGCATATAAATAATATACTGATCAAGATTTTCTTTTGTAAATTTTTTGAACACTCTCAAGAAAAAAGAAAAAATACCATAAAACAAAACTCTTATGTAAAATTATGAAAGCTTACCTAAAATCAATTACCTTCATATTGGAGGTAACCTGCTTCATCTGCAAATAAAAGTGAGAATACTAATCCAACTAAGAATAAAGAAAACCAACGTGCATGAACATTATATATCAAGCAAACTAATATCCGAAATACTTGCTTTTTGAAATTTAAAATCGTGCCCGAAAACACTGGGACAACCACAATAGCAAGTATTATCCTAAGAAAGCGGAAATTTAAAGTACTGCAAAGTTATACACACCACTAGAGTTGATCACTCCAGATCAACTGTGCCCCGAATAAATTGTTTGATTACAGACCACATTCCAAATAACATATAAAAGTACTAATAATACTACAAACCATCGAGCCAATCAAGCCGCATTCTCATCCCGAGCATGCACCTCATCTCCTGCCTACACTTCATTTCCTGCTTGCACTCCATGAGTCACTTCCTTGACCATTGCATTGAACGTATTATCAATTGCTGCATCATCAACTAGTTCTTCCTCATCCTGTGCCTCCTTCTCCACTTTCTCCAGCTTTGATTGACCTCCCAAGCTTACATACTCGACATCCCATTTCTCTGGCACCCATTCTTTAGGAAGTGTTAAACCAGCCAACCGAGGTTCAAGATCCATTTGAACTTTCACACCTTCAATCAATTTCTGCGTACTCATCTTGGCATTCCTAATGATCAAGTCTGACTTCTCCTTCAGCTTCTTTTTAGTTTCATTGGCCTGATTCTCAAGCTTCTTGGTTACTTTAGCAAATTCATTTTTAGTTTTAAGCAAGTCCTGTTCTAAAACTTTCAAATCCTTTTCTTTCTTAGTCAATTGTTGTTTCAGAGTATTACTCTCATCCATCTTTTCATTCATGAACCTCCAAACCAACTCACTACTATAGGAAGCCATATCAAGAGCCTAGAAATAAATGAAATAAATTTTAAATAAATTTGCTTATAAACAATAAATTATAATGATAGAAAAGAAATTAACCGTCTGGAATTGCGACTTGACTGTGTTGAAATCCAAAGGAGCCTAAACTTGGAGAGACTTATCTGGAACCTTCTTCTCGGTCAAATCTATGAGTCCTTGCTCAATTTTGCACTTCTTGCTTGCACGAGAATTAGCCAAAGTTGAACGGCGCAGTGAAGGAGCTTTTGGTGTTTCGCTCATATCAAAGAACCCTTGGTCATCAAGAGCATCAGAAGGAAGATTCTTCTTTGTTGGAGCAGATTGTGCAGTAGCATACACCCATTTCGTAAAAATATGGATTTCCAAAAATTTTCGCCTAACGGCGTCAATAAAGCGGAAACAGTTTATTAAAAACCTCAACCAATGAAAACAGTTGAGAAACATAAGTGGTGTTACTAATAGCATCAAATCAGTAATAAAAGAAATCCATAAGATTGCCCAACATAAAGCAATCATAACATAGTCATTACATAAGTTCCATAAGAGGAAATCATTAACATTAAGTCTATGCGAAGCTATTGGGTAAACTAAAGCCATCTTGATCATCTACCCATCTCTCGCCAAAGCTTCACACGACATCTCACTGCTTAACCTGAGGGGTGTCAACACATAAGAAGAAACAAGTGTTAGCTATAAAGCTAAGTAAGATAACACCAGGTTTAAGCAAAACATTTCATCCATTAAACACGTCACTTTAAAACATTACGTCATTTGATTTAGGCATTTAAATCACCACATAACGTATCCATATCACATATAAGCATAGAGTCCATGACCCTAAGTGTGCCTAATCAATTTCGTCATTTCATCTCATCTCATTAAGTTGTGACTAGGTCACCGTTAAGTTGTAACCGAAGTTACCGTTAAGGAAAGACAATGTCGATCCATGAGTAGCACGTTATGTTCATAACATTAGGTGGGTCATCAGGCCACCCGAACTACTCGCCACATATGACTTGTTGCAAGGAGCCACCCGAGCAACCATTTTAACGTACCCTCCCACATACGGGCACTACGTACTCTCCCACATGCGAGCACGACGTACTCTCCCACATACGAGCACGGTTTATACGTACCTATTACCACAGCCAGGCACGGTTATGCATAACACTCATCATCTAATTAGCTCGAGCATTTACCACATTTAGTTTAGGTTTCCACATTAGTCCTAAACTAATCCACATCTATCATCTTTTCACGTTAGGGCCCTTAAAACGTGCACGTGTCATGGCAACCTAAAAAGGTCTAGTGTTCTAGATGAACAAGCCACATATACATGCACATATCAACATTACAACACGTCATTAACCACCGTTCATTATATCATATCACATCATATCATATCGTTAAGCATATCATCATCTTTGCATATCATATCATAACCATGTGTACGGGGAAGCATTTTAGGCATAAACATCGTCATCATTAATCCCCGAGTACCTCCCATATCAACCCAACCACATATGAGTTATACATTACCGTTTTGGAGGTTATAGTTTACAAACCATTTTCGTTGCACCCTCAGCGTGACAAAAGTAGTGTATCTTACCTGGTAGTAGTATGTGCGCGCAAACAAAAGCTAACAGTGCTTAATAGTAGTCCCCGACACCTATCGTACATTAATATATAAAATATAAGTCATTTAGGACCTTAAATGGACTTGAAAACGAACTTAGTTTTGTTCTTACGAACTTAATTCCATAAAACGAACTTAACTGCTTTCTGATGAAAAAACGAACTTTAAATTCGTTTGCCAAACGAATTTAATCATCCACAAACGAATTTAAGCTACATTTCAAGCCAAAACGAACTTAACCCTCTAAACGAATTTAGCATTCCAGAACGAATTTAACACTTAAAACGAATTTAGATTTCCATTAGGCCAAAACGATTTTAAGCTTTCAACAACAAACGAAAATGACCCCAAACGAAGTTAAACTTCGTTGGGCAAACGAAAATAGCCATCAGGAAACGAATTTAGCTATCAGGAACTTAACTTCGACTAGAATTCGTAAAACGACTTTGTTCTTCATTTTTTCCAGAAATCAATCGACTTGGGCTTCACCCAAAACACGTTTTTGACATTGTTAAACATATTTTGATCATAATGATCGATTACAAACTCGTTTGATTCCGTTTTGATCATTAGTTGGCTTAAACACACAATAAACCCTAACTTATTAAAACTCCTTTATAAAATCAGATTTAATCCTTTATAAAACATCATTAGATCTGAAAATATAGCCAATAAAACATTGATTACCTGTAGAAACGATAGCCAATTCGATTCAATACAAAAACACTTGATTTGATTAACCAAAACTTGGAGATCTTGCTTTAGAAATCAAAAGAGAATTAGAGAGGCTGATGAATGTGTTCTAATTAAGTTTTGAGGCTGCCAAATTAACCTAGATTAGGCTAATCCCTTTCTTAACCCGTTTTTAACTTTTCACCATTGGCAAAACTAGTCCCTGGACTTCATATTGACTTTATTTCACTTTAAAACACCTATTGGGGATACATATAACACACCAAAGCACTTTCGCACACTACAAAGGCCTTTTACACATCATTTAGTCCACTTTATTGTCACTCATTCAAGGTAATTAAATCTCACATGTAGGGCACATAAACATATAAACACACATTTTACCACATAACATATCACGGACTTAGAATTTGACCTAACGACGTTAGTCAACAGAAACGATTAAGTTTTGGGATGTTACAGTAGCATCCTCCATAGTATCGTCACTAGTCTTGTTTGAAGAAGCCGACTTGAGGTTGAATCGACCAAAATTCCTTTCTTCTTTGTCTAGATCGAAGATCTTGTTGGTTCTCCCCTGAGCCTCTTTGTCCTTCGAAGCTTTTAGTTTTGCTACGGTTAAAAAAAGATACATCACATCTACAAATAAGAAAACGAATGACAATTATAAAGTATTTGAAAAAACACAATAATTTTACCTCCAGCGACCCGAGAAGGGGGAAGATATCTATCAACAGGGAGTGAACTTCTATTTACAAAAAAGAATTTGGATTTCCAAGATTCATCAGTCTGAGTTACTTCACCAACCAAGCGTTGATTCCTGTCTTTTACTTTGAGAATGTAGAAACCAGAGCCAAAAGTTGTTAAGTTATAGACCATTCCCAAATCCGGAACCCTAAGTTCTAGATTTTTACTGACTATTATATGGTTCAACACAAATAAGATTCTCCAAAGCATAGGGCTAGCTTGACCATAGGAAATCATAGTTGACTTGAAAAATTGAGTGATGAAGTTTGGAAAGGGAAAACTTAATTTCAAATACTTAAAGGGGTATTCGGGAAATCCTATCCATACATCAGAGGCTAGGTCAATTTTTAAATTAGGATCTGGAGCCCTAAAGATTGCGCCTTTGGGGAAATAGGGTTTCACACATTCAAGATCTGAATCCTTAAAATCGCTAACAATATTATTATCAATGACATTAGTTTCCCTAAAATCACTAACGACTATGGCGGAAGAAGATTCATGAGACATTCTGAAAATACAAAGAAAAGAGGAAGATTACCTTGAAAGAGAGTTGTGAGGCGATGGAAACGGTGAGAAATAAATGATTAAGAAAGAGAAAAAGCTTTAACCTAATATATAGGCCAAAGTAAAATTAATGGATACGTGTCAAATAACTACCACTTACTTTTAAACTGTAGCAGTAGAGTATTCCGGAAGATTGATATATAATAGTATTTATTTAATTATTTAAGAAAATGATATTTATCTTTGGATATTTTCACTCTCGAAGATCTTGGATCCCAATATAGGAGCCAGGAAGTATAGTATCGTTTTGCAGGATGCTTATAAAGGATTCAAGAATATGTGATTATTCATATCTTGAAGAAAGAAGTATTAATTATCTTTTGAAGAAATATCTATTATTCTTGAAAAAAGGTGCATGTATCTAACTCTTCATTTACTTTATTTGACTGTTTACTTTTTGAAAGGCAATCATTAACTGCAATATAATATCATTGTTGAATGTATTATTCGACAATCACGCTTGAAATAAAAATGGATCAAAAGAAACTTTCATTCATTAATCATATGTACATTAATAAAAACTACTTGAGAGCAGTTTTTTACATCCTTGATCAATCACTCCAGATTGATCTTCCCCCCTCCTAAACATTGATATTCTACCAAACACTACCCCTACCAATTCAACTTCCTATAGACCTAAACATAAAAAGAGTCTAAAAATATGGGCTCCGGCCTCAACCATTAAATCCTTCATCGCCCACAACTATTATTCAGAGAACAGATTTTTCCTTGCTGGCAAAGAGAGATTTGGCCTCCAAAGGGTACTCTCTTTCAAATCTATCATGACGAGCCATCATTAAATCATACCGTCTTCTTGTATGAATCAACTGTTCTTCTAAAAGGTCAATTTCGTAGTATGCCTCCAGAAGTAACTTATGCATAGCTGCCACCTCAGATCCGTAGCACTTCCTCATATTTTCAGCCATCTCTTTCTCTGTCCTAGCCTTCTTTTCATAAGATTCGATAACCTTGCTGAGATTATTGATGATGTTATCATTTATGATGTGTTTTTCTTCATGCTTCAATTTGAGATCACCAAGTGCCTGTTAAAATATTAGAATTAGTAATGTCACTATAATATTGATAGAAAGAAATCGATAAAGCGTAATACCTCCAGAATGGGAAACTCATTAGACATCTTGAGGGAGTATGAGAAAACTATTTGTTAGAAGAAAAATGATTTTGAGATCTGTAAAACCGTAGGTATAAATAAATATTGAACCGTCAATATATTAGTTGTCAAATCATGTCACCTAAATTAACTCTTGGTTTTCCAACTTACACGCGTTTTATCTTTGAGTTAGTTTTATCTCTTCATTTGACTTGGGTCAAAGCTTTCTTTAGAAGATCTTGGATCCCAATATAGGAGCCAG
Source organism: Erigeron breviscapus (assembly GCA_034093135.1). NCBI lineage: Eukaryota > Viridiplantae > Streptophyta > Magnoliopsida > Asterales > Asteraceae > Erigeron > Erigeron breviscapus. The sequence goes on along the minus strand of CM067174.1, from coordinate 62,765,728 downwards.
GAAGTATAGTATCGTTTTGCAGGATGCTTATAAAGGATTCAAGAATATGTGATTATTCATATCTTGAAGAAAGAAGTATTAATTATCTTTTGAAGAAATATCTATTATTCTTGAAAAAAGGTGCATGTATCTAACTCTTCATTTACTTTATTTGACTGTTTACTTTTTGAAAGGCAATCATTAACTGCAATATAATATCATTGTTGAATGTATTATTCGACAATCACGCTTGAAATAAAAATGGATCAAAAGAAACTTTCATTCATTAATCATATGTACATTAATAAAAACTACTTGAGAGCAGTTTTTTACATCCTTGATCAATCACTCCAGATTGATCTTCCCCCCTCCTAAACATTGATATTCTACCAAACACTACCCCTACCAATTCAACTTCCTATAGACCTAAACATAAAAAGAGTCTAAAAATATGGGCTCCGGCCTCAACCATTAAATCCTTCATCGCCCACAACTATTATTCAGAGAACAGATTTTTCCTTGCTGGCAAAGAGAGATTTGGCCTCCAAAGGGTACTCTCTTTCAAATCTATCATGACGAGCCATCATTAAATCATACCGTCTTCTTGTATGAATCAACTGTTCTTCTAAAAGGTCAATTTCGTAGTATGCCTCCAGAAGTAACTTATGCATAGCTGCCACCTCAGATCCGTAGCACTTCCTCATATTTTCAGCCATCTCTTTCTCTGTCCTAGCCTTCTTTTCATAAGATTCGATAACCTTGCTGAGATTATTGATGATGTTATCATTTATGATGTGTTTTTCTTCATGCTTCAATTTGAGATCACCAAGTGCCTGTTAAAATATTAGAATTAGTAATGTCACTATAATATTGATAGAAAGAAATCGATAAAGCGTAATACCTCCAGAATGGGAAACTCATTAGACATCTTGAGGGAGTATGAGAAAACTATTTGTTAGAAGAAAACTGATTTTGAGATATGTAAAACCGTAGGTATAAATAAATATTGAACCGTCAATATATTAGTTGTCAAATCATGTCACCTAAATTAACTCTTGGTTTTCCAACTTACACGCGTTTTATCTTTGAGTTAGTTTTATCTCTTCATTTGACTTGGGTCAAAGCTTTCTTTAGAAGCTTCAAAGTTATTTCAACAAAAGGGTTTATATTAAAATAACTTTAAGGACAATTGTTATGGGTGAAATTTCACGTATCAATATCTTGAACTACTAAGTTCTTGATGTGTAAAGATCTTGATATCGATAATATTCTTGTAACTTACTGAATATGTTACTAACGTTATAAAATACTTGTTATTATTATTTCCACGTGAGTTACTTGTGCAGATTCTAGAATATTCATTATTTGGCCATGGAGAATATCTCTAACGGTGCAAAATGGAATTAATACATGGGATTATTCATCAACAAGCAAAGAAGAGTTGGTCTTGCTACATAATCGGACTTCTAGTTGATTTCAACATAAGGCAAAATGTTAGAAATATAAAATGGTGTTAAATTGTAAATTAGTTATTGTGGAAGGGATTTTAGTATAAATAGGATGATTTGTATATAAACCCCTAACCACCTCATTATGTAATAAGCCTTTCATTAATCACATAACATCTCTCTAAATTACTTTCTCTCTCCTCCCTATCATCTTCAACCTCCCTTTCACACACAAACATACTTTACACACACTAACCCTAAAACCTCCATTGTTACTCAATTAAGCTCAAGTTTCTTTATATCAATTGGTATCAGAGCATAATCGGTTAATCCGAACGATCGATAAACATAAAATCAACCGATTTAGTTCGAATTTTAGAGATTTTGTAGCTTAATTTTGAATCTGAAAATTCTGTTACTGCTGAATTCGATGCTAATTTGTGATTCTGTGTACAAATTAGGAGTGGATTAGAGTTTGATTTGATTAATCTGTGATTAATTTTTTGAGTTTTTGATCAAATTTCCATGAATTATTGAGTCAAAATCATTGCTCGGCAAACAGTTATAATAAGAAAAAGTCAAATTTTGAGTTCTTTTGTCTGCTACTGTTGCTACAGTACTCATTCACGTGATAGTTTACTTTACAGTATACATTTTTCATTAACTAAAAAAAAAAATTAGGAAAAGAAGGAAAAACATAAAAAAAATATCACATAACTTCTTTCTTCGATTTCTACTTCATTTGTAATCAAATTGTCTTGAAAAGCATAAGGATTTACTCGCGGTCGTAAACTGATCATTTTACTGGTTTCAATTTTCCGATTGGACGACTTTTGGTGTCAGTTGCATTTTCCGGCGAGTAATCGATTTTTCCGGCGAGTGTCATAATTGATTTTTGTTGGTAAGGATTTGTGCGGAATAGATTTCTGAGTATTTTGGTGAAAGTTTCAAGTTTTAACTCGAAGAAACAACAAAGTTATTGTGATTTTAATTTCTCTGGCGAGTTGGTGAGTTTTCCGGCAAGGTATTAAACGGTTATTTTTCAGTTAGGGTTTGATCGGAATTTGATTTAGAGTGTTTTGGTGGTGATATCAAGTTCTAGTTTGTCGAAACAAGAGAAAAATCTTCACTTGAAGTTTTTCCGGCGAGATAATTCTAGTTTCCGGCCGCCGTGGTTGTTGTTGAATTTTTCCAGCCACGAAATAGCCATTTGCCGAGCTAACCGACCTCCCAAAACACCATTTGCCGACTTGATTTCAACAACTCGACCTAATACTCGTGTTTGCCGAAGTAACTTCACGACCAGAAGTTGTGACCGGAATGCCTCCCGGTTCCTACCCAAGCTGTACATAGGACACCTGGTGAGGGGTCAAGTAGAAAAAGAAAAGAGCGTGAGGATGAATCCAGTTCCAGTAAGACCAAAAGAAAGAAACAAAAAGGTGAAATGTTTGTGTTAAGATTGAGTAAACAAGTGCATCAAAAGAAGAAGAAAAGGAGTTCATCAAAGAAACTCAAAAGAAAAGTTCCAGCTGAACCTTCTTCTCCAATATCTTCTGAGGAGACTATATCTGTTTCTGGGTCTCAAAGACCAATCCGATCACCACTCCCCAAAACAACCAATTTAATCCAATCACCATCACCCAGAACACCATCACCTCAAAGACCATCATCTCCATCTTCACCCAAATTACCTCAAACACCAATTCATCAATCTTCACCACTTCCTGAGATTTCAACACCTGAACAACCAATTATACCTCAATCTGTCTCAACCATACCTTCATCATTCTTTGTTCGATCTCCTCAACCAACATATACTCAAGGCAGAAAGAAATCAATTCCGGTAAACATTCGAAAAACTTTTAAAAGATCTCGCTTTGAGTATGACCGATTTCAAGAACCCGAACCAGAAGATATGATTACTCCTGATAATGATGCATCTGATGATGATGCAAATCAGTTTGCTAATGATGTCATAGACATCCCGGAGGAACAAGGAAGGAATGAGGGAGGGGTTGAAAATACCAGAGAGGTTGAGAGGTCCGGGTTAGGTGAAAGGCAAAAAGAAAACGTTGGCCTCCAATTAGTTACAAACCTATATCAACGCCGGGTTCGCCGTAGGGTAGAAGACGAGAGCTCCCAACTCTCGCATGAACAAACCTCCACAAGCCATTCGGAAGTCTCTCTACAGACGGACGTCTCATTTTCGCACGGGCAAAAACCACGTACTCCATTCCATTCTCCTTCAGAGTCTGTGAATGTTGAAGCAAAAGAGACACCTGCCCCTCTCTTGAATTTTGTTTCTGCACGTGTGTCTAGTACCTTTAGGACACCAATTGTGATACCATTTGCACATCTAAGTGATGCTGCCGGAACAAACATAGAGAGATCGGCTCTTGTGCCCTCTCGAAGATTGTTTGGAAATCCTTCCATTGCTAACATCACGCCAGCTTTGAACGAAGGTGCCCTAGTTGTGCGATAGTCTGAATTCTTACGAGCTCAATCTGTTGCATCAGCTCTTCGTGCTATGGGCTTAACGGTTCGTCTAAGTGACTCCGGTGTTATTTATATCCATTTTTCAAAAGATTCTGGTTGCAAAGCCGAATCATCAACTGTTGCTCATACTCTTGAACCAACAGGAAATCCTGAGACAGTCATGATGTCTTCAGGTCACTCAGTAGAATCACTTGAGACTACTGATGTGCCAAATTCTGATATTCCATTACCACCCGAGGCTCAAAGATTAATTACTCATTTTGTTGAAGGTATTGAAGAGGGACAAAGAAGTGAGCTACTTATCTCGAGAAACACTATCACTGGTAAACTTCCTGCATCTCAAACAACATCTCAAACACCTAGATTGCTTACTGGAGGTGCTTTACGCATTCGTTCTCCAGTAGAGACTCCAATACCAACACAAACAACAACAACACCCCCACATATAACAACTACAACAACAACAACAACAACAATACCACCAACACCAAGCCCACAATCATTTCCTGATCCAAACTCACCACATCATTCTTCCAGTTCTTCTTCTGAATCATCTGATTCGTCTGAATACTTAAGTGATTGTTCACCAAACAGAATTGCTACTAGTGGTTTATCGACTGATACTCTTATTGTTGCACTTATGAATCGGTTGAGATCTGAAGAACCAAATCTTTCTTCACATAAAAGATCTATTTTTCACTCACTTCTTGCATATTTGTCAGCCAAAGGTACTCAACTTGAACAACAGGCTCAAATTGAAGCTCTTAAAAAACGAATCCAAGAGCTTGACCAACAATGTCGACTGGCTAATATCTCAAGGAGTCGGGATGATCAAGATCCTGATGATCAACCCGAGGGGGAGAAATATTAGAGATATTAGAGAGGGTCATGAGACACAAGCTCAAGATGGTCAAGAAAGTGCTCAAGAAGTTGTTACAGAAACCCAAAATCAAGGAGGAACTCAAAATCAAGAAGATTCGGATGATTTACCTCCACTCATCAGACATATTTCTCATTATTATTCTACCACGTCAAGTTCAAAACCGCCATTGATGACTTGAATTCGGTGATAGAAATCGTGTTATAACGGACAAGGAGTTAGACACCCAAGGATCTCAAAAGATAAAATCTGGCAGATCAATGAGGGTTACTTTGCTGAGAACTATGAACAAATCTTGGATTTGAGCACAAGACCTGAAGAAATTGTATGCAGAGCAAGATATCTTGAAGAAAGAGCCTTTCAAATCTATTGCTCACCAAATGAAAGACTTAACATGACCTTGAAGCGATTAAGAGCATTCTTTCTGTTCAGACATCAAGGTCAAAGAGATGCATACATGGAGTTGATGAATGCAGAAAGTTCTGTAAGAGCTGAATGGTGGTATCAACAATTTCAAATTCCAATCACTAAAGTCCTACAGTTGTTTACTCCTCTAAAAAACCACAATCTCAGACTTGTTCGATTCAGAGTTCGCCGAGCTGATGGCAATATCTATGTTGTTCAAGAAGAATCTTTTCAACATATGACGATCTCAGACATCCTATTTCTCTACAATCAATATGCTTATCTAATAATCAAGAATCCAGATCAACTTCTAGCCTACGAAGTATTGAAAAGTCATATTCAAGCATTAATCAGATTCTATGAGTTCAATGATTTTCAGATTGGCTTAGAAAGAAGAACTAGCAGGATTAATCTTACAAGACCAAATCAAAGAGTCAGAGGTTATGAGCTAGATTCATTTCAGATTGGAGATCCAATTGAAAACTTGGATGGATTTGTCTTCATTAATCGACTGAAGAAAAAGATCTTCATTCGTGCCTCTGATTTTCCCAAATATTCAGATGGTACCTTGAAATATTGTCAATCAATTCTTAATGCAATAGATGAAGATTCTGACAATGAAGAAGATGAAAAAATCGAGTCTCAGAGAGAAGATCATATAAGACGTATCAAAGATACTCTTGATATACGTCAGAGGATTAGAGATCTCATTGTCACAAGAACTCCCAAGCCACAAGAAGGAATTATTCACACCAAGACAGGTTCATGGGTTCTTTGGAATCCTAGTCATGAACGTGGTCCTCATAACATTCCTCCTGTGAACTTTCAAGATAATATCAAATTGCCAGATGAACGTCCTGAAGGTGATAACTGGCACTTCATCCCTAAGAAGTTTTGGAATGACTCATGGGATAGTTACAAGAAGAGAGCCTTCTGGAGTTCAAAGATTGATAAGCCATCAACTTCATATGCTGCACAAAGATATAAGAAAAGGAAGAACAAGCAAAGACGTGCAAACAAGAGGAGGAGACAACAAAGGAAGTAATGATGAACAACCAAGCACTAAGGGGGAGAATGTTAGAAATATAAAATAGTGCTTAGTTGTATTTCTAAATATTGCATTTTGTGTATACATTGTAAGGTTGAGGGGGAGCTTATGTAATATACTTGGAGTATAAATACCCCTCAAGCCTTCAATCTTAAAAAAACTTTCTTCTACACTTTTGCTGATATATGAAATAAACTTTTCCCCCACACCTTTCTCTCTCAAGAACACACACTTTCCACCATTGTTGAACACCTTACTTCCGCATCATAACACGAATTAAAACTAGTTGCTACAGTTTCCAACTCTGAGAGCACATTATCAACAATTCGTGTTGCTTGCTCAACATCTAACTCAGCTGAGGCACCAACTTGTTCATTCAAATCTGCTGAAGTTGATTCATATCTTTGGCTTGCAGATTTAGAAGACTTATGTTTTCTTTTGGAATTTTTTTTTTGATGCCTTATGTAGACCTGATGGTGCACTTGTAGCAGACATTTTAAGTCGTCTACCAGGTGGTGGAGTTGGTTCATTCGGTAGTGCTGAAGCAAGCGGTGTTGGATTAAGAACAGGAAAGATTGATAAGCCATCAACTTCATATGCTGCACAAAGATATAAGAAAAGGAAGAACAAGCAAAGACGTGCAAACAAGAGGAGGAGACAACAAAGGAAGTAATGATGAACAACCAAGCACTAAGGGGGAGAATGTTAGAAATATAAAATAGTGCTTAGTTGTATTTCTAAATATTGCATTTTGTGTATACATTGTAAGGTTGAGGGGGAGCTTATGTAATATACTTGGAGTATAAATACCCCTCAAGCCTTCAATCTTAAAAAAACTTTCTTCTACACTTTTGCTGATATATGAAATAAACTTTTCCCCCACACCTTTCTCTCTCAAGAACACACACTTTCCACCATTGTTGAACACCTTACTTCCGCATCATAACACGAATTAAAACTAGTTGCTACAGTTTCCAACTCTGAGAGCACATTATCAACAATTCGTGTTGCTTGCTCAACATCTAACTCAGCTGAGGCACCAACTTGTTCATTCAAATCTGCTGAAGTTGATTCATATCTTTGGCTTGCAGATTTAGAAGACTTATGTTTTCTTTTGGAATTTTTTTTTTGATGCCTTATGTAGACCTGATGGTGCACTTGTAGCAGACATTTTAAGTCGTCTACCAGGTGGTGGAGTTGGTTCATTCGGTAGTGCTGAAGCAAGCGGTGTTGGATTAAGAACAGGTAAAGATTGAGAAGGTGTAAGTGTCGGTGGAATTGGAGAAATAACGGATGGTATTGGTGTAGAAGGTGAAAATTGCGAAACTTGAACGGTTGGTGGAGATTGTGTTGATTGAATGGATGGTGTGGATTGAGAAGTAATATTTTGTGTAGATTGAGAAAAAGGTGAAGAAACAGGTTCAGGTGTAACAACTTCTTGTACAAACATAACTCTTTTTGATTTTCTTTTCCTCTGCCCAGAAGTCCCCTCATCACTAACCCCTCTTTTTCTTTTAGTAGACCTAGGACCCTCACTTGGCGACCTATGTACAGCTTGGGTAGGAATCTGTCGGCTTTCAGATCCCATCGTTGTGGCTAACCACTCTCTATATGTCCTAAGGTAAGGACTCTGAGCAGGAACCAAATTCAAAAGAAACGGTTGAATAGGAAAAGGTTTAACAAGATCACTTCCCGTGCCTCTCATGTTGGATTTGTACATTGCAATAACACAGTTAAAGTTGTCTTCTAACTTTGGAATTTCTTCTGCATTATCAAGAACATCTTCGATAATCAATGTGAAGAATCTGATAAAGGGAATGTATTTTCTTTCCTGTACATCTTTTCCCTTCACAACTTGGATCATCTTATCCCATATAATCTTCGCAATGTCACACTGCACATTGTGAGTGAGTGCATAGTAAATTGACAGAGAATGCTTTGTCATTGCATCAATTCCTTTCTGGGATGGCATCAAACAAGTGCAAAGCACATTATACATCGTATGCTAGAGAGTTGCTATATTCATCCTTTTAAAGTCTCTCATCGTAGCCAACTCTCCTTCATATCCTAAAGAATGAACTCCAGCCAACATTTCTTCAACAGATGGGAGTTCTTCATATTCTTCATACTCAGGAAAACCAATTGTATTTCTGAACTCATCCAAAGTGAATTTACATTCGAAAACATTATCTTCTGACTGTAAAAAGAATTTGAAGTACTCTGCAGTCTTGTATCTCTTACTTCCTTTCACATATTAAATTGATTCCCACAAATCAAATATATACTTCTCGGGAACAATTGCACCAGCAGTTAAAGCATTATTCAAAGGATGATGGCTCAGAATCTCCGTTATGATTGGAAATTTTGAAGAAAATGGAATATGGAGTGCTTGATTTGCTTGCATTTTCATTGATGCACCTTCTTGGAACATTGCCATCTTTGTATATATTATTATTCTGAAACAACAAACTGACCAAAATTTTGACCAGAAAATACATTTTAAACACAGAAAAATAAAAACACACCAACATTTAATAAACACATTTATTAAACAAAGACAATGTTTCGCACATATATTAAAAATGAGAAAACAAAGTAGTACACAAAGGCGTTCGATACCTTGCATCTCACCCTAATATATATACGAAACATGACGACATATAGAATCACATAAGTATTAAAAGATAAGAAAATAAAGGTAGTACACAAAGGCGTTCGATACCTTGCTTCTTATCCCAACACTTATGAAATACTATATAGACAAACACAATACACACATACATACATACATTTTAAAATGAAATATAAGTAATAAAAAACTTAGAATAAGAAGAAATTTTTTTTGAAGAAAATAAAAACCAATTTGAACTGTTTGCCGAGCTCAAACCTCGGCAAATAGCACATTTAAAAAAAAATTGCCCAGTAAATGATAAGTACCAAAAATTGGTTTTGGCAAATGATTTGAGAAAAATGTATGATTTTCCGAGCATACATCTCGGCAAACACGAGAATGAAGCAGGTCGGACACCAAAGTGTCAAGTCATCGTGTATTGGAGTTGATTCTCGTAAACGCCGAGCTCAGAGCTCTGCAAATGAGCTTTTCAAATCAACTCCTTTTAAATGTATGAAAATTCCTTTTAATTGAACAACAATAATGTTGACAATTGATAAAGGAATATTTCAATGAAAATTGAAGTTTCTGTAAAAATTTTCACCCAAAAACATTATTTGCCGAGCAAAATGTTCTGCAAACAATTGATTTAAAACACTTGGTGAAAATTACACGCATTTGCCAAGCTCAGAGCTCTGCAAATGAATGGTTCAAGACTTAAAAAAAAAAAATTAAATTCAATTTGTACTGTTTGCCGAGCTCAGTGCTCTGCAAACAGTTGTTTTAAGACTTGAAAACATTTTGAAGCAAAATGTACTGTTTGCCGAGCTCAGAGCTCTGCAAACAGTTGATTTTGGACTTGGAAAAATTTTGGAAAACCAATTGCACTGTTTGCCGAGCTCAGAGCTCTGCAAACAGTTGAATTTAGACTTTGTAAAAATTTTGGTTTCAAAAGCACTGTTTGCCGAGCTCAGAGCTCTGCAAACAGTTGAGTTTAGACTTTGGAAAAATTTTGAAAGCCAAAATGTATTGAATGCCGAGCTAAAAGCTCTGCATAAGGTTGTTTTAAGAACTTGGTTAAAAACAAACACTTTTTGATAAAAACAAGCATTTGCCGAGCTAAAAGCTCTGCAGATGACTATTTTGATCCAAAAATTTGTTTAAGTAAAATATGAACATGTTTTACCAGAAACTATGAAGATTTGAAGATTATCATGAACAACCATCGCATTTGCCGAGCTCAAAGCTCTGCAAATGGCACAAAGTCTTCAAAAACTCATGAATTTACCCAGCCCATCATCAAACAAACCCAGAAAAATCAATAGATGAGCAGATTAAGGCATGAATTCATATAAACAACAAGTAATAGCCCTAATCATGCAACTAACAACATCAAACATTCATATTCAATCATCACAAAATCAAAATAAACATGGCAGTTCATTATAGCATTTTATCAAACAGTTGGAGTGCAAAATTTAAACAAGAATTATTACCTCAAAACTGATGATATGCTTGAAGAAACAAGATGAAATAAACCAGAATATGATCACTTGTTTAACCCCACTTTGATTATTATGAATTAGATGAAAAATATTGATTGATTGATGTGAATGAGAATCGGTTTTGAGAGGAAAAAAAAACAAAGGTTATGTTGATTTGAATTTGGATTGTGACAAAATGGCCCGCCCATTTTCCTTTTAAATTTCAAATCCGGGTGAAAAAGATGCTGTGAGAAAGGGCTAAAAGAAATGAAAGCCCTCCCCAAAATTCTTAAAAAGCCGGGTCAACACGTTTCTATCGGATTTCATTTGTTGATTTCTCGATATTGAAGAAGACTTCATGGACCCAGTGAAGCAATGCACATCTTTTCCTAACCACTCAAGTATTTCTTAACAAATGCTTGTTTTATTCTCACGGAGATTTTCACATTTCTATCGACTCTTCATTTGGAAGATGTTGATATTGAAAAAGGGAGACACTCTGCTCCGGTCCCCGACTTCATTTGATCACTTATCGAGTCTAGAGCGTACTTGATATATCTTTCATTTGACTAGGACACATCGAGTCTTTATATGTCTTTGTGACATTGCATATCGTTGTGATATTGCCGGAACATTCGTAGTGATATCATATTATTGATATTCCACGATGATCGAATGGAAATCCTACCAATGCTAACATCATTTCCAACATTGAACGTAGGTCTCACATTTTCATTTTATGAATTTGTTGAGTAACCGAGAAGTCTATGTGACCTCGGATTTATTTACCCAAAAGTCTTTGAGGATAGTAAGACATGGTTATCGAACGCCTTTGTGACACTGAGCATGAATGACATTCTTTAAAGCAATCTATCGGTTGAAAAGCCATAGATCGAACCATTTAGAGATAAGCTTTGTGCATTTCTCGATGATAATGGGAAGTCCTAAAAGTAGTAATCGTATTTTTAGGCCACACCATTAATCCTTTTGATTTTTAGTTGTGTCAACGGATCATTTTTATCCGGATTTCATTTCTCTTCACACAAACACAAAGAACACAAACACCATATAAAAAAAATTGTTTTTCAAACAACGCAACCTTACATTCTAGTTCACCAATAGGTTCATTGGGAATTGGGAATTGGGTTGGGTTAATTTGGTTGAATATTGTTTGTTGTGATCTACCATTTATGCTATCAATCATTATTGTATGATGAAACCGTTTCACATTTTCATCATAAGGGGGAGAAATGAATATATGATTGATAGATAAAGTTCAAGGATATAGGTAGAATTTGTTCCAGGATGATTGTTGTGTTTGGATGTTCAAAGGATCGTTAGTTTAGGTGAAGAGAGTGAATAATTATCGTGCTAAGTTGAGAGATTGTTTCGAGAAAGTTAAAGGATTGATTCGAGATCGAGTATATTCAAGATGATGTACATGGTCGATATTTGAAAGATTTATTGAATAATTGACCATTTGTTTGATGATTAAAAAAGTTTGAGATTGAATGAAGATTGTTCTTTTGATAGATACTTGGATTGTTAAGATCCAAAGATTGTTCATTTGAGGGGGAGCAAGAGTAAACTCATGAGTCGTTAAACATGCTCCGAAATGATTGTTTGTTCGAGGGGGAGCAAGAGATTAAAGATTTGTTATTGAATAATTTGCTCCGAGATAGTTGTTTGATTGAGGGGGAGCAAATGTTAATTGATCAAAGAATCAAGTGCTCCAAGATGTTTATTGATTCAGAGACAAGTTAGACCAAGAATTGAAGTTTTAAAGACAAAATCAAATTTCCGCATTCCAAAACCAAGCTTCCGCATCCAAAAGAATTCAAAGAATTTAAAGAAAACCAAGCTTCCGCATCCAAAAGAATTCAAAGAATTTAAAGTCAAAACCAAGCTTCCGCATGCTACTCAAAGATTCAAGTTACTTCTCCAAGCAGCATCAAGTTGAAATCAACACTCAAAAGTTCAAGTTGTGAAAGCTCAAAAGCTACAAAGATTTCAAAGATGCTTCCAAATTATTCAAAGTTGCAAGAGAAGATCAAGTTTTAGAGAGTCATCGTCAAGAATATATGTTTGTTGAGAAGATTCAAAGTCAAGGTTGATACAAGACGTTGAAGACAATGAGAAAGCTTCAAAGTCCGATCAACATTGAAGATTTTCAACAAATGGGCTCATCATGTTTATTTAAAGACCGAAGACGATGCAACATTTACAATTCAACACCAAGGGGGAGATTGTTAGAAATATAAAATGGTGTTAAATTGTAAATTAGTTATTGTAGAAGGGGTTTTAGTATAAATAGGATGATTTGTATATAAACCCCTAACCACCTCATTATGTAATAAGCTTTCACATTAATCCCATACTTACATCTCTCTAAACTTATACTTTCTCTCTCTACTTCATCTTCAACCTCCCTTTCACACACAAACACACATTTCACACACTAACCCTAAAACCTCCATTGTTACTCTATTAAGCTCAAATTCTATTTCTATCAGAAAAAGACTTCAACGTACACTTGACCAGTCAAGATTCTCTTCAACGTCTCAATATCGAAGACCTGGAAGATCCCTAGTATTTCGCATAGTTAGTTAGCTACTAGTTCTATATAAACGAACAAGGTTGATCGATATAGGACATCTAATCTATCTTGCAACACATCTGCTCACTTGTACTCACACACGATACTCTGCATTCTCATATTTTTCTCACACACTTAGCATTAATCAATCAACTAAGTTCCATCATTGTAATCATTTTAACAATAGTTAATAAGAGAACAAAGGTAGAGACGATTGCTTCCTCCTGGGGTTTTTATGCCGGCAATCCAAAAGGTAAGGGCTTTTCCTCGATAACAAATCTCGGTGTTCTTGTTCCTTCATCTTTACTTTTATCTAGTTTTTATTCAATCTTTACTTTAATTTGCATTATATCTTGTTCTTTACATTATTTCATCGTAATTAGATCTGATATTTACTATTACATTTGTCCTTTAAACCCTTGTTAAGTCGACATAAATCTTTTTACAAGTCTTTTATTTATAACGCATCTTTGAAACTCAATATTTTATAAGCCCTTAACCTCACGAACGAAAGTTTGGTTACATAATTGATCTAAGTCTTCAAGGTTGATTATTTTGTGTAATTTTTGACCAAAACAGATATGATATGGGTCATCATGGACCGTGTTACGATAGGTGTTCATTTTCTTGTTACTCATGAGAATACATAGATGAAGCTCGCCACTTTGTATGAAGGTGAAGTGGTCTCCAAGCATGGAGTTCCGTTATCCATTGCTTCTGGTCTTAATAAGAGATTTGTTTCAAGCTCTTGAAGATATATGTGTTGGGATTTTAGTTAACCGCACAACTATTGTGTCTACAATGAACGTTCTATTTTCGCAAGGTTATCAGAGTCATTTATTAAAACATGAGTGATATCTTTTGTAAATGATTAAAACGGTTAATTATTTGAATTTCAAACAATTTTATATTAATTAAAAGCATGTTTTAAAACCATGATCGTTCCTAGGTAATTATCATTAATCTCGTAAACAAATTAATATAATTAATTCGTTTAGACAATTAATCTAATTAATCATCCAAGACTAACTCTATTAGCTATAAGCGGAATGATTAACGAAACAATTAAACCTAGTTTAATTCCCTAATTATAATCAAAGCCAAGACCTAACATGCATACAAATATAGCAAACTAAAATAGATAAACATAATTAAATAATAAAAGAACACTAACCTTTTAGCGCGCAAAACCCTAGAATTCGACTAGTGTAAGTCGACCACCACCTCACGAGCCACGAACCGAACTCCTTGCCACGAACTAAGAGTCCAAGTGTAGAACTCCTCAAGAGGTGCACACACACGAACAAATCCCCAAGACTAGCTAGTTGCTAGCCTTAACTTGTATTAAATATATATATAAATATATATTTAATATTATATAAAATATAACTATTATGCAAAAGCCAAAAACCCTCAAAATTGAGAGAGGAAGTTCGACCCAAGCAAAAAGGAGAGAAGAGAATTGTGTATTGAAAACCCCTCTATTTATAAGGGTGAAAACCCTTTGGGGTTTTCCTAAGTTTCCTATGTGGGATAGGAAAAGGAGTTTCCAAAAATTCCTTTTCCCTTTCCTTCCTTGTTTCGTGACCGACCCCATGGGGTATACATGGTGTAACATCCCGAAATTTTAAAGTAAAGAAAATAAACCTTTATTTTAGTTTTAACATTTAAAATAATTTCCTAGTATTTTATTTTTAGATACGGGGTTAATTTAGTTGGAACTTTAGTGGATAGCGGGTATAATACCCTTTTTAATTTGACAAAAACGTGGCAAGCATGGAGATTGTCCAGCCATTCTCTTCTTGTGTGATTCACCCTTCCATCACTACCAACCTCTTCACCATTTTATTCTTCTTCTTCTTCCATTTTCTTAAACCTCTCTTAAGTGTGAAATCCATTCAATCTTGTTCAAGAATCAAATAATAATAATAATAACAAAAACAATAATCTTCAAGTAAGGAATTTCAAGTTTGGAGAATTGAGTGTGTGGAGTGTTGGTGGACTGATTTTTATGAAGAAAATGAGGAGAAGAAAAGTGTAATTTCAATCTCAATTTTAGTTATTTTCTTGAAGGTAAGATTACTTTAACCTAATTTTGATTCTTGTTAAATTATCTTATAAAATTAGGGTTCTTGAATTGGAAAATTTGGGGGTTTTCATCTATATGAGTTAATTTCTATAATTCAAGTTAGGGTTGTTGTAATTTAATCAAATTTAGGGTTTTAATTTGGGTTGCATGATAGATTTGGTTGAATGATAGTGAGAATTAGTTGGACAGATTCTGACCCTGACCTTCAAACGAGTTAAACACCCCCATGACAGAATTTTCAGTTGTCGAGTCCTAAAAAGAAAATGTAGCTTATTGTGTTATCTCAAATTTACCACTGGAATGGGTTAAAAAGACGAAGTAGAACTCTAGATGTGAATTTTTGAATTCAGGGTCGTCATGCTGATCTTTCAGCAAAACTGATTTTTACGTCTGTTATTAAAACGAGTAAAACACATTCTTATGAGTAAATTCATGTCTTGGTCACTGAAGATAAAATGTGCTAAATTGTGTTAAGAAGAAGTGGCCACTAGAATGAGGTCAAAATATTGTGTAGAACTCAAGTTATGGTCATTTGAAGTCAGTAAGGTCAAAGTTGTTTAACAGCAGCAGTTTTGGTTTTTAAAACGACCAGAAGTCACCTTTGGAGGACAATTCACATATTGGTCACTAAAGATAAAAGGTAGGTATATGTGTCATGTAAACTTGACCACTGGAATCATGTTAAAAGAGTAAGTAGAACTCAAGTTACGATTATTTGAAGTCGGTAAGGTCAAATCTGTTTTGTGCGTAAGGACAGCAACTGTTTGTGTTTTTAAAACGACCAGAAGTCACCTTTGGAGGACAATTCACATATTGGTCACTAAAGATAAAAGGTAGGTATATGTGTCATGTAAACTTGACCACTGGAATCATGTTAAAAGAGTAAGTAGAACTCAAGTTATGCTTGTTTGAAGTCACCTTGGTCGAATAATGAAAAGGATACTTTTCGTATAAAAATGAGTTTGGCCTTATGATAATGATGTAAGAGGCGAAAATGTTGTAAAGCAAACTAAGAACAATGTGAGACTATAAAAGATGGGTTTGGTTCTAAGATGCAATTGAATGTGGCTAAGTGACCTTGTGCGTGTTTGATGACATTATATGTATTTGTGAATTATTGCCAGGTTGAAGCATAACTATTGTGTAATTGCGGTTTTGATGGTTTTTGATTTGTGGTCGCGAAGGAGGTGAGTACTCTTGCATACCTTTATGTATACGTTGGGTCAATTGACCACATCATGTTGAAATGAGATATCCATGTGTGGTAATTGATTCGGCTAGGCCCATGTGGGGTCCAGTGTTTATGAGGCCTAAGAACCCCTATAGTTGTTTGGAGAAAAGGCCTAAGAACCTCTCGGGGCCTAAGAACCCCGATATTCTCTAATGGATCCATATATGTTGTTTAGCGTGCAAGGTGAGTATTATAGATATGACACGACGGTGTCATAGCCTATATGCAACAGTCCTTGTGCATTGCCCTCCTTCGTATGTATAAACGTATGCAAGATTATTCACTAAGCTTTGCTTACTTTTTAGTTGTTTACCCTTTTTATAGGTTGTCCCGGATGCGGAAGAAAAGTTAAGTAATATAAGGATTGAAGTTTGAAGTTGATTTGTGGATATTGATTGCTTTAACTAAATGCGGAAAATGGTAACGTAGGACCCATAGGACCCCTTTGAACTATCGGCTCTTTGTACTCTTGTTTTGTCTTTTGGAAAATTATTATGATGTCTAGTGTTAGACTCGAGTTTTTGGGTATTTTAAATGGGTCGTTTTGTAGTCGTAATGTATTGATTTTGTTTAAATGTGTTTTGGAGAACTCATAATCCGTAACAGGTTTGGATGATGATTTTACGAATGGGTCATGCCGAAATTTCCAATTTTGAATGTCGTCTTTTGTAATGTGTCAACTTGGGTAAAATGACCCGTTTCGTTGTAAATGCTACACTTGATCAAATAAAAGCTTTCGGAATTTTAAATCACGTGTCTTTAACTCATTTTAAAGTTTGGTAAAGGGATTTAAGGTTTGAATATGACTGGTAAAAGATTGTGCAAGATTGAAGTTTGGATTATGATTTTCAAAAGTTTTAGACCTGCAGGAAAACTGCAGGCTGAGATCAGAAATATCCCACTGCGGCGCAGTGGGGAAGTTTGGTCGTCTGCTTCCGTAACTTCCCACTGCGGCGCAGTGGGGGCTTATAAAAAAAAAAAATTCTCTTATTTTCCTAAAATGAGTTTGGGTTCTTTCACATGGGCCAATCTTGTTTGGTCCATGATCAAATGGATTGGTCCATGGTGTTTAGGTAACCGATCCGATTTTTACCCGATTCACGGTTTCGACACGAAAATCATTTCCAAATCTATTTTTGGAAAGTTCTTATATTTTACATATTTTTACAAGTTCAACTAGTTTTTCAATGTTCTTCGTGTGTGACCCTTCTTGGATCATATATAAACTGTCGTATAACTTTCGTTGAGATATTTCCATAATTCTAACAATTTGTTATGTGTTTGTGTATTAGAGTCGAATGACATCTATAATATGTTCATGAGTGTTATTGAGAATATACTTTGTTGATGAAATCAATGTGATTCCATTGGAATAAGTGAGCATTAATGCTAAGAAATTGATTGTAGTTGAGCCAATTGAGATTCTTGGGCGGACGTAAAAGAAGCTTCGCAGGAAGTTAATCGATTTTGTGCTAGTAAGATGGAAGCATACTTGTGGTGAAAGTTGACTCGGGAAAATGAGAATTTGACCTTTTAATATTTATATAGTAAATAAAAGCAAACTGTGTATTTGACCTTTTAGTTATATTTTAAATTCGTTTTATATTTAGATTTGTAAAAGTTAAATTAAAAGCGTCATAAATACATAAAATTAAAAGGTTACCTTTCTAGGGGTAACTCGGGTTCGATTCCTGTTGAAGGCAAAAATTAAATTGAATTGTCTAAATTACCTTGACACTATCCTTGCTGGGGGTTATGTGGGTACCAATTCAGTACATGTCTCAATCCACCCTTTTTTAAAAATAACCTTTTAATCAGGATCAAGTTCTTATAAATGTTTGTTTCGTGTTTATGGGATTAAAAAAATCTCAAAGAAATATATAGTTGGTTACATAATTGTTATAACTTTTATTAAAAAATAAATTTTAAAAAACACTTTAAATTAATAAATGATAACCAACTTTATTTTCTATCTAACTAAATTTAAAGGACTAGATGGTTCCCGCACGTTGCGATGGTACTAACAAATTACAAAATATTCTACGCTTAACGTTTAATTCAAAGGCTATTTAAAAGAGTTTCGTTGTATGTGTGTGATGATAGTTTTGGGGGTTGAAATTTTTTAGGGGTATTTTAGTCTAATTGTGTATGTGATATATAGAAGATGTAAAAAAGGATAATATAAAATTTTTAAGTTCTTAATTACTTAAAGATGAAGTCTAATTTATTTTATAAGAGATTATAGATTAACAGATTAACATTATAAAAAAAGGTTGAAATTGTAAAATTATAATTAAAAAGAATTTAATCGCAATTAAAGTGAAAATAGATAGCATGTCACACGATCAATTGAAAAAACAACTTTCTTTTTTCTACTCAGGAAAGACATCAAATACACACATCATATTCTAAAAACTATAAAAAGTAGGGTAAATTACACAAATCATACCTGAGGTTTGTTCGAAACTACACTGGACATACCTACAATTTAAAAATTACGCGAGACATACCCATCGTTGTCAAAAACTTACACTGACCATACCTATCGCTGACGGTCGTCTATTTGGCCGTTAAGTCAAGTCACGTGCCGTGCATGTGAGGTATCAAAATCGTAATTTCGTGTAAACTTCAGGTATCATCCGTGTAATTTACCCTAATAAAAAGTTATTAAGATATTTATATTTATATTTCATTTATTAAAGTGGGTAGATATTCTATATTAAAATTCACATATATATATTTATTCATTTTAAAAACCTATTTCAAAATAAAAAATAAAAAATTTATGAAAGGATGTCATCAAACGATACAGGTTTAGGCTTAGAAATTTCAAGGTCAGACTAACGACTAACCCTGGAACTTCAAACCCAAAATGCTACAGATTGCTAATCTGAGGTGAAATTATATTCTAAAACCGTGACGAGTCTTCGACTTTGCTTTACCCCTCTAATCTGAGGGGGATGTCATCAAACCATACGAAAAAATTATATTGTTTTTTTAATTATTTTTTTTGTATTTTTTTAAATAGGTTTCTATTAACAAGAATAAATTTTAAATAAAAAAAAAAAAAAAAAAAAAAAAAAAAAAAAAAAAAAAAAAATAATTAGTGGTTTTTTATGGTTCTGAATCCTTGTTTACTTCACTATACACATATAACAAAATAATAATGATATATATAATAATAAATGAATTCTTGTATCAACTATTTTCCTCTTGAAATTTGACATTTTCAGTTGCAGTTGAATGAATCAATATCTTCATCACTTGACAAGGATTTGGAAAAGGTCTCGATGAACAACATGAACACAGTCCACCTTTATGAAGTTTTTCTTCAGATGAAGTTGGTTTCTCGGTGAAGAAGTTAACCACAAATTGAAAACGAAATCGTCTTTGACTGAATTTGAGATACTTGGACTTGACATTTTGTTTAGCAAAGGGTGAAATGAAATGAAAAGTAATTGTGATTGAAATTGAAGTGAAAGAATTAAAATTGAAATTTGGAGATTTTGTACTTCAGGTTTCCCTCCAAATTTTTTCCGCCGAAATATGTTCTCACGAAACTTTAGAATTTCATGTAAACTTTGGATATCATGATCATAGGAAAAATTTGATAATTTCTAAAAATTTTCGCCAAAACCGCGTCGATAACGGATGAAAATTGGCCTAAAATTTTTTTAACGCTATCAAATTTTAAATCTCCATGAATTATCCCTTTTTAAGATCCTGGGCAAAAATTATTTTTTTTTTTTTTTTTTTTTTTAAGTTGAAACGATCTTGTGAAGATCTTGGTGAAACGATCTTGAGAAGAACAGGAAATGAAACGATCTTGAGAAAATCGTCCTTGGTGAGATCGTCTTGAGTGAGATCGTTTTGAGCAAGATCGTTCTAGAGTTTTGATGAAAATTTGGTTAAGTATGAAAATGAAACGATCTTGATCTGAAACGGTTTTGAAAATGAAACGGTCTTGAAGAACTGGGACGATCTTGATTGAAGATCGTCTTGGAATTTTTTGGTGAAATTTGGCTAAGTATAAAAATGATTCTAGGCAAGATCGTCTTGGAAATTTTGGTGAAATTTGGTTAAGTAAAAAAAATGAAACGATCTTGAGAAGATCGTTCTAGGCAAGATCGTCTTGGAAAATTTGTGAAAATTTTGGTTAAGTATGAGAAATGAAACGATCTTGAACTGAAACGGTCTTGAAAATGAAACGATTCAAGGAAATGAGACGATCTTGGTGAAGATCGTCTTGTTTTCTTTTCAAGAATTTGTATTGACCAAACCAATCCTTCTGGATTAGTTAGCCAAAAACAAATATTTCACCACACAACAATCCACACAGCACTGACTTTCAAATACCAAAACGATCTTATGAAGATCGTCTTAATGAAGATCGTTTTAGGTTCATCTTCATCATTTTACCAGTTTTCCAGAAAAAAACTCCATTAATGACTTCTTAAAGCTTCAATAACTTTCGAATTACTAGGAGTTAGAACTTGAAATCACTTGCAAACTGTTTGTTTTCACCTTAGCAACACACCGATTAACAAAATTCAACACAAAACACAACAGATTCAAAACCCAAAAATCGCGCCAAAATCCAAAAATTCAATCTCGAGATTTAGATCGAATTGGAACTTGAAACTTGACAGGATTATGTTTTCAACTATCACGAATCTATTGGTGAACAAATAACTGTGATTTTATGTGATTTGAGAGTGTGAATTTTGATGAACAGTGAAAACGGTTTTGAAAAAAATTCGAAAATTGGATGAGAATTGCAGCAAATCGAGCTATGGATCGTTCAGATTAACTGATTTTGCTCTGATACCAATTGTTAAAGAAATTTGAGCTTGATTTGTGCAAAAATGGAGTTAGTGTGTGAAAAGGTGTAGTGTGTGTTTTGGAGGTTGAAGATGAAGATCAGAGAGAATTGAGGTTGAATTATTGTGATTAATTAAGGAAATGGGGGAAAAAGCTTACAATTTTGGGTATGGAAAGGAGTATTTATACACTTGACTAACTTTCACTAATACTCCTTCCATTGTTAAAATAATTACATTTTAACACCATTTTTGGATTTCCATGTGTGGTAATTGATTCGGCTAGGCCCATGTGGGGTCCAGTGTTTATGAGGCCTAAGAACCTCCGGGGCCTAAGAACCCCTATAGTTGTTTGGAGAAAAGGCCTAAGAACCTTCGGGGCCTAAGAACCCCGATATTCTCATTGGTTAGCTTATATGGATCCATATATGTTGTTTAGCGTGCTAGGTGAGTATTATAGATATGACACGACGGTGTCATAGTCTATATGCAACAGTCCTTGTGCATTGCCCTCCTTCGTATGTATAAACGTATGCAAGATTATTCACTAAGCTTTGCTTACTTTTTAGTTGTTTACCCTTTTTATAGGTTGTCCCGGATGCGGAAGAAAGTTAAGTAATGTAAGATTGAAGTTAAAGATGCTTTTTGGATATTGATTGCTTTAGCTAAATGCGGATAATGAAATTGGTAATAGGACCCATAGCAACCCCTTTGAACTATCGGCTCTTTGTACTCTTGTTTTGTCCTTTTGGAAAATTATTATGATGTCTAGTGTTAGACTCGAGTTTTTGGGTATTTTAAATGGGTCGTTTTGTAGTTGTAATGTATCGATTTTGTTTAAATGTGTTTTGGAGAACTCATAATCCGTAACAGGTTTGGATGATGATTTTACGAATGGGTCATGCCGAAATTTCCAATTTTGAATGTCGTCTTTTGTAATGTGTCAACTTGGGTAAAATGACCCGTTTCGTTGTAAATGCTACACTTGATCAAATAAAAGCTTTCGGAATTTTAAATCACGTGTCTTTAACTCATTTTAAAGTTTGGTAAAGGGATTTAAGGTTTGAATATGACTGGTAAAAGATTGTGCAAGATTGAAGTTTGGGATATGATTTTTAAAAGTTTTAGACCTGCAGGAAAACTGCAGGCTGAGACCAGAGATATCCCACTGCGGCGCAGTGGAAGTTTGGTCTGCTTCCGTAACTTCCCACTGCGGCGCAGTGGGGGCTTATAAAAAAAAAATTCTCTTATTTTCCTAAAATGAGTTCGGGTTCTTTCAAGTGGTATCAAAGCCGTGGTTTAAGGATTTAGGTATTTTATTATTACACGGATACCTAGACTTAAACCATAGACGTGACTTGGCCTTATGTGTATAGTTCGGTTTCTAGTGACATACGGAAGTATTTAGCGAAGTTTACTTGAGGTGTTATAATAAGTAATTATAATAATGACTGCAGCGTTATTATGATCACATACTATAATAGCTCAAGTTAAGTCCGTTAAATATGGAAGTATGTTAGTGTGAAGCCATAGGTTGGAGACCTTATTTGGCAATGTGAAGTGTTTTATGATTTTACTCGTTGATATCTAAGTATGATAGAATATGACTTTGCATGCTAACTGGTTTATTGAATGGTAAGAATTGAAAATTTGAGATTGGTTTATGAGTTAATATATTGCTTGATGATAGTAAAGAAGAAGTTATGATAAATACATAGTAAACGTGAAATGCATGCTAATGTGTATTTGCTTGTTTGTATGCGAATGCGATAGAGCAAAAGTTTTACTTGAATAATCGGCAATGATGCCATAAAAGTGGAATTTGATTTATAAGTTTAAAAGATGGTTGTCACTTATAAGGAGAAAGTATGTTGAATAGTTGATGAATGTTGAATGTATGCGAATGAAGTGTGACATTATTTTGTGTAAGACCATTGGGTAGTGAGACCCATGGCATCGTTATTATTTGGTGTAAGACCATTGGGTAGTGAGACCCATGGCATCGTTATTATTTGGTGTAAGACCATTGGGTAGTGAGACCCGTGGCATCATTATTGGGATAGAAGATCATATAAAGTTTGGTGATGAGAATCAGTTGTGTATTGATATGATTTAATTGATGGATTAATGAAAAGAATGCTTATGATATGAGTAATATAAAATGTTAGGATTGGAGATTCCTATGATAATTATGATTGTGTTAGTGATATGTTGAAAAATCATACGAGATATGGCAATGAGAACTATTTGTATAGTAATATGTTTAAAATGGTAGTTTAATGTGATAGTATAAAGTCATGGGAAATGTGATGTCTTGTCTTGAAGATGGTTATTTAAGTGTATGTTAAAAGACCATACAGAGTATGGCGAATGTGTTTTGATTTTGATTAACATGCTTTTATTGAATGAGTATACGATTACTTGAGGCCTGATGATAGACACTAAGATGAAATTTGCGTAGTGAGAACCTGAGGATGATATAGTTATAAGGGACTAATACATGATAAGTATGGTAGTTATAAAAGTTAAAACCTAATCTAAAATCTTTGAACCGATTTGTTCTCTTTTCCTTCGGGAGCGTGTGGTATAATGTTTGAGAACAGCTAGGCTAAGCGCGAATGATTCCTAATTCCGCGAGAGGAGAAGGCGATCTAGTTGAATATTCCTATTACAAAGAAAACAATTGACTTCGGCGGAGGAAATGAAACGGTCGCTTTCTGTTGATATCTTGCTCATACGTTTTGATAATCCTTGCGTGGTAGTCAAGTCTCTTATATTATTCATTCCTTTTTGAGTAAATCCCCTCGCAACTAGTATTGGCCTTATAGCGTTTAACGTTTCCATTCGGGTCTAATCTGGTTTTGAAGATCCATTTACAACATACAGGTTTGGATTCTTCTGGAAATTCAACCAAGTCCCAAACATCATTATGCTGTATGGAATTAAGCTCTCAAATTATGGCTTCATTCCACTACTAAGTGGCATGATCGCTTTTAATGGCTTCTCAATAAGAGGTAGGATCAGTAAGCTTTCCAATATCCTCAACTTCAGTAAAATAAGTTATGAAATCATCAAAATTTATGGCCTTGCGTGACCTTAGATGATCTCCTGAGTTGATTTTTAGGTTTAGTAAGGAAGATGCTTTAGCATTAGTAGTAAGATGATTTAGCATTAGTAGTAAGATGCTTTACCATTACTAGTATCCTAACTAGGAGTTAGAATTTTGATTAGGAGAAGGTGGATCAGTCATATTAGGAGCAGCGTTGGGTACAAGAGGAATTATCAAAGGAGTAATAATAACCGACGAGTGGTTCCCCCCACTTCTTGTACTTCTTGCAAATCTTAAGTTATGATTTGTCGTGCTCCCACTGATCTCTTAGTTCTCGAGAAACGTGGCATGCTGTGTCAATAATGCTAGTAGTATAGGAAAGACAGTAAAACTAATAACCGATAAAGAAACATGTAAGGGATTTAGGATCCAGTTTCTTTAAGTTAGGGTTATAGAGTTATGCTTTGGCAGGACAGCCTCATACTTTCATATATTTTAGACTCAGTTTCCTACCTGTCCAGGAGTCTCAGGGACAGATTCTTATGGAACTTTATTGAGTATATGAACGGCTGTTTTAAAGCCTCAGTCCAAAAGGAAAGTAGGTAAGTTAGTGTTGGCAAGCATACTTTTCACCATGTCCATTAAGGTTCTATTTCTCCTTTTAGCAACACAATTCTTTGAGGAGAACCAGTCATGGTGTATTGGATAATTATGCCATGTTCCTTTCAAAAGTTATGGAAAGGACCAGGAGCTTGACCAATAGCGGTATGTCTACCATAATACTTACTTATTTGACGATCAATTTGGTTTTAAACCAAAGTTTTAAAATCAATTAAAGTCTTTAAGGGTTCAGATCAGATATAGGTGCATATAACATGAATAATTGTTAATGAATGTAATAAATGATGCATGTCCTGAAATGGATGCGGGATAGGGGCCACTTAATATCAGAGTGAATTATTTGCAACAAGTTGGAACTTATAGTGGCTCCTTTCTTATTCCCATTAGCCATTTTTCCTTTGAGGCATTAAATACATGTTTCAAAATCACGAAAGTCAAGAGAATGTAATATTCCATCCTTTATGAGTCGTATCATGCGAACTCGTGAGATGTGGCCAAGACGTTTATGCCACAACATGGAGGAATTCTCTCATTTAGGTGATTTTGTCTTTGTTTTAGTTATATCATCAATATTAAGAGACAACAAAGACTGTGAGAAATTATGATCTAGTTCTAACTTACACAGTAATCCATCCAAGAAACCAGGACCAAGGACATTATAATGAGTAATGGCAATCTCGCCGCAACCATGAATTATTACATAACTTTCAAGGTCTTAGACTAGAAAAAATAGATACAAGGTTCCGAGAAATTCTCGGTACACATAAGGTATCTACTAGTCTAATACACTTTCCAGTGTTTATATGTAAATTATAAGTCTCCATGGCTTCGATATTTAAGAGATCACCCCTTTCCAACTCTAAGCTTTCTTTAATCCTTTTAACAGCTTCTGGATTGTATGGAATCCTTGTATTGAGTTAATCACATGAACCATAGAACCAGAATCACCCACACATGTATTAATAAGAACATTAGACGTAAAAGAATCAAATATTACATGAAGTAAGTTACCTTTCTTAGATAGCCACCCCTTGAATTTAGGGCAATCTAGGTACAATCAGAATTTGCAGTTAGGATTAGTCCTTAAGGACTTAAAGCTAGAGGCAACAGCACCATGATTAGCCTTTTGAACTTTACTTCCAGTCTTATTACTGTTATTATCCTTCCTCTTAATGGAATTAGCAGTGGCAGTAAGATGAACAGCTTCAGGTTGGCCCAACTTAAGGCGGCCATTTTCTTGCGCACACATTGAGATTAGTTCACTTATCGACCATTTATCTTTCATAGCGTTAAATTAAATTTTGAAGGTGTCGAAATGAGCAGGCAATGGGGTCTTTATAAAATGCACAAAAAAAATTGTCAAAGACTTCCATTTTAGGACTCTTAAGCTTATGAGTCATGTCAGTCATCTTCATTATGTGTTCACAAACACTGCTATTTCCTTTGTATTTAAGCTACTTGCGTACGCTTTAGACATTCCCTCAGATACTATGATTGATGAAGTTCCTGACCATCATTAGTGACAAGCGATTCGCCCTATCCCACTTTCTTAAAATTCACTTTCTGAGCTGCAAAGAGTTAGCAGTAAAGCAGTGGGTTCATTATGGCAAATGATATAGTCAAGGTTATAGCATCTTCAGAGTTAGAGGTAATTAATCCTTTTATAAAGCAAAGTTTGCATCAATAAGTGGCTCAATGCCTAAGTTAGGTACTACAGTGGAAATGAGGATATAAATTTATGATACAAGCAATAGAAGATTATAATAATAATGCCTAAAATAAGTAGGCCTAATAGTAATGAAGTTATAGTGACATGATTAGCTATCTAAGGCAAACTAAGTAATGTCTTTAATAGTAATGGAACTAGAGTAATGCCTAAAATAAGTAGGCCTAATAATAAGTTCCTCATAAGCTAAAGTAAGGCTCTACTTAGATTTTACATCACCTTTGGGCAAAAATAACTAATATCTAAGTAAACATGAGCATTAGGGTCATGCAACACAACGCTTATCTTTTGACCTTTGGGCACAAAATCAAGAATCGTGTATATTATGCATGAAAATAGTCCTTTTAGCACACAAAGTATATTAAATCACCTTTGGGCAGAATCAATATACTAAGTGTTCGTTATGCAAAAGGAAAAGAACGCAACATGAGAATCACATTTGACCTTTGGGCACAAATGATAAAACCATGTACATTAGTGCGAAGCCCCCAAACATTACGGGGGTCCGGGGGCAGCGCCCCTGGAAGCGGGGTCCAAGGGGCGGCAGCCCCTGGCGGGGTCCAAGGGACAGAGCCCCTGGCTGGGGTCGGCCACAAATTTTTAACCTTAAAGTGCTATGGTAAAAATGTCTTAAAAAACATTATTTTTGAAAAAAGAGAGACAAATTTAGCCAAAAATGTATAAGGTAAATTAGTTAGCACGAACTCATTCATCAGCTAAGATCATCTTCAGTATAACATGAACTTAAGTAATGACTCGTGATATAGTAAGCACGAACTTAAGTAATAATTCGTGAGTCAGTAAGCACGAGGACATCAGTAAGTCATGATGACATAGGCACGAAGATATCAGTAAGTCGTGAAGACCTAAGCACGAAGATATCAGTAAGACGTGATGATGTCAGCATGAAGATGTCATAAACTCTTATGAGTAAGCACAAGTTCGTGATGACGTAAGCACAAGTTCGTGATGACGTAAGCACGAGTTCATGTTGATATCAGCTGAAGTTCGTGATGACATAAGCGCGAAGAGGAGCATAATTCATGATGATGTCAGCGCGAAGTGGACATAAGTTCATGATCACGTCAGCACGTATTCTTGATGAAGTCATCACGAGTTCTTTACTTCTGCAGATTTTGAGTTCGCAAAATTCATCAAATTCGAACCAAATCATGACTGATCGTTTATAACGCGGCTTTGATACCACATGTTGGAATAAACATGATTCGATTCGAATGATAAAACATCCTAGATCATCCTGTGGAACCTGTAAGAGCATTAAGCATGATTGCTATTGATTTCGGGTTCCCAAAACAAGATGATTCAGTAATAATGGGATGTGTAATTCTGCTGGAACGTAATGCACGAATTAGAGAGGAATACACACACGAATTTAGTGAGGGATTAGGGTGTGATTATGTGATTATTGATTAACTTAATTAGGGTATGACTCTATATTTATAATGAGAGTATTTACCAATTCAACCCCTCTGATGTTTAATGTGTGTAACATTAGTCTTCATAGTTCCAATCATCTAATGAGAAACTCTATAGTATGTCTTTAAGAGTAAATACGCCCATTATATATTTACTAGACATAGTGATTTCAGTTATCGTCAATTATCATATCAGGAATGATAGATGATCAGTGACGGTCACACTAACGTGGTTCCAACATTCTCCCACTTGACCGAGCGATCATTTATCTATGAGTATTTAATAAGTCCGGCCGGGATAATACTCATTTGTTTTAAACCGAAATCATAGCCAATAAGTACAGTCGTAGAGAAGAACATCAACTCAGGACCCCCACTAGTCAAACTATGACTCAAATTTAAAACTAATAAGCAATGATCAATTGACTAAGACAAATTTTGTTACAATAATGTCAATACACCAATACGAGTACTCAAAGTGTAATTAATAGACAAACAAAATCTGAATAAGGAGGAAAATTTTCATTAATATAATAATAATAATGACCAATAAGTACAACATGCTATCATAATAGGTCCTTTAGTAAGCCTCATCTTCGACACGTGTCCTACGAAGATTTTAGGAGGAAGACCTTCGGTCATTGGATCCACTAGCATATTATGTGTACTTATGTACTCAATACAAAGAACATTTTCCTCAATCTGTTTACATACAAACAGAAACTTTGTATCGAGATACAGTGCCATTTGAACTGTTACTGTTCAAGAAGTTCGGTAGCTGGGTTATCACAATAAAGCTTCAATGGTCTCGTAATAAAGTTGACGATTTTGAGTCCACTGACCAGGTTCTTTAACAACATCCTATGACATGATATTATAAATGGCAATGTATTCAGCCATCATGGTGGACGTTGTAGTCAGTTTCTCATTATGACTCCGTCAAGAGATAAGGTCTGCAGCTAATCATAAAAATATGTCCAGAAGTAGATTTCTTATCGGAATCAGAACATCCTACTACTTCTAAGTTGTCACTTCTTCTATGAGTTAGTGTGTAGTCTTTGGTCCTTTACATATATCGTAGAACCTTTTAGCCGCTTTCCAGTGTGCTATTCCGGGATTAGATAAGTAACTCCCAAGCATACCGGCGATATAAGCGATATCTGAACAATACGGACCTGACATAATGCTCCCAACTACTGATGATTAAGGTATCATCCTCATTTGCTCCTTTTCAATCTCAATGCTCTCTTGACAATCACATACGTCTCCTTTTACTACTAGATATATAGTGGGTATGTAGTGCTGCATGTTATAGCGTTCTAAGATGTGTTCAATATAAGACTCTTGAGAAAGACCCTGAACATCATTACGCCTATCCCGATTTGTTTCGATACCTATGACATAAGAGGTATCACCGAGATCTTTTATGTCGAAAATTATGCGAAAAGTAAACGCTTCGACTCATGCAACATATCCAAGTTCTTACTTGCAAGAATATCATCCACGTGCAAAACAAGGATTGTAAATTTACTCCCACTGATCTTGAGATAGGTGCATTAATCCACTTGATTCTTTAGGAAGTCTTGTCCTTTTTATGACTTCATTAAACTTAAGGTACCATTCTAGTGATGCTTGCTTCAACCCGTATATGGACTTATTCAACTTGCAGACCATGTGCTCTTTACCTTCTTGAATGAATCCTTCAGGTTCACATGTATACGTCTTATTGCAAGTTTCCATTCAGGAAAGTGGTCTTGACATCCATCTGATGTAACTCTAAATCATAATGAGCTACGAATGCCATGACGATCCTTAAGGAATCTTTATGAGAGACATGAGAAAAGGTCTCTTGATAATCGATTCCTTCCTTTTTGAGTAAAGCCCTTCGCAACTAGTATTGGCCTTATAGCGTTTGACGTTTCCATTCGGGTCTAATTTGGTTTTGAAGATCCATTTACAACCTACAGGTTTGGATTCTTCAGAAATTCAACCAAGTCCCAAACGTCATTATGTTGTATGGAATTAAGCTCTCAAATTATGGCTTCATTCCACTACTAAGTGGCCTGATCGCTATTAATGGCTTCTCAATAAGAGGTAGGATCAGTAAGCTTTCCAATATCCTCAACTTCAGTAAAATAAGTTATGAAATCATCAAAATTTATGGCCTTGCGTGACCTTAGATGATCTCCTGAGTTGATTTTTAGGTTTAGTAAGGAAGATGCTTTAGCATTAGTAGTAAGATGATTTAGCATTAGTAGTAAGATGCTTTATCATTAGTAGTATCCTGATTAGGAGGATTACGATTTTGATTAGGAGAAGGTGGATCAGTCATATTAGGAGCAGCGTTGGTACAAGAGGAATTATCGGAGGAGTAATAATAACCGACGAGTGGTTCCCCCGCTTCTTGTACTTCTTGCAAATCTTAAGTTATGATTTGTCGTGCTCCCACTGATCTCTTAGTTCTCGAAAAACGTGGCATGTTGCGTGTCAATAATGCTAGTAGTATATGAAAGACAGTAAAACTAATAACCAATAAAGAAACATGTAAGGGATTTAGGATCCAGTTTCTTTTAGTTAGGGTTATAGAGTTATGCTTCGGCATGACAGCCCTCATACGTTCATATATTTTAGACTCAGTTTCCTACCTGTCCGGACTTAGGGACAGATTCTGATGGAACTTTATTGAGTATATGAACGGCTGTTTTAAAGCCTCAGTCCAAAGGAAAGTTGGTAAGTTAGTGTTGACAAGCATACTTTTCACCATGTCCATTAAGGTTCTATTTCTCCTTTTAGCAACACAATTCTGTTGAGGAGAACCAGACATGGTAATATTGGATAATTATGCCATGTTCCTTTCAAAAGTTATGGAAAGGACCAGGAGCTTAACCAATATCAGTATGTCTACCATAATACTTACCTCCTCTATCTGATCTCACAACTTTTATTTGACGATCAAGTTGGTTTTAAACCAAAGTTTTAAAATCAATAAAAGTCTCTAAGGGTTCAGATCAGATATAGGTGCATATAACGCGAATAATCGTTAATGAATGTAATAAATGATGCATGTCCTGAAATGGATGCGGGATAGGGCCCACTTAATATCAGAGTGAATTATTTCCAACAAGTTGGAACTTATAGTGGCTCCTTTCTTATTCCCTTTAGCCATTTTGCCTTTGAGGCATTAAATACATGTTTCAAAATCACGAAAGTCAAGAGAATGTAATATTCCATCCTTTATGAGTCGTATCATGCGAACTCGTGAGATGTGGCCAAAATGTTTATGCCACTACATGGAGGAATTCTCTACTTATTTAGGTGATTTTGTCTTTGTTTTAGTTATGTCATCAATATCAGGAGACAACAAAGACTGTGAGAAATTATGATCTAGTTCTAACTTATACAACATTCCATTCAAGAAACCAGGACCACGTAATGCATTATTATGAGTAATGGCAATCTCGTCACAACCATGAATTATTACATAACCTTCAAGGTCTTAGACTAGAAAAATAGATACAAGGTTCCGAGAAATTCTCGATACACATAAGGTATCTACTAGTCTAACACACTTTCCAGTATTTATATGTAAATTATAGCCTTTTGAACTTTACTTGCAGTCTTATTACTGTTATTATCCTTCCTCTTAATGGAATTAGCAGTGGCAGTAAGGTGAACAGCTTCAGGTTGGCCCAACTTAAGGCGACCATTTTCTTGCACACACATTGCGATTAGTTCACTCATCGACCATTTATCCTTCATAGCGCTAAAGTTAATTTTGAAGGTGTCGAAGTGTGCAGGCAATAAGGTAATTATAAAATGCACAAGAAAACTGTCAAAGACTT
Organism: Erigeron breviscapus; assembly: GCA_034093135.1. Classification (NCBI taxonomy): domain Eukaryota; kingdom Viridiplantae; phylum Streptophyta; class Magnoliopsida; order Asterales; family Asteraceae; genus Erigeron; species Erigeron breviscapus. The sequence goes on along the minus strand of CM067174.1, from coordinate 62,733,967 downwards.
CCATTTTAGGACTCTTAAGCTTATGAGTCTTGTCAGTCATCTTCATTATGTGTTCAAAAATACTGCTATTTCCTTTGTATTTAAGCTACTTGCATACGCTTTAGACATTCCCTCAGATACTATGATTGATGAAGTTCCTGACCATCATTAGTGACAAGCGATTCGCCCTATCCCACTTTCTTAAAATTCGCTTTCTGAGCTGCAAAAGAGTTAGCAGTAATAGCAGTAGGTCCATTATGGCGAATAACATAGTCAAGGTCTAGCATCTTCAGAGTTAGAGGTAATTAATCCTTTCATGAAGCAAAGTTTGCACCAGTAAGTGGCTCAATGCCTAAGTTAGGTACTACAGTGGAAATAAGGAGTATATAAATTTATGATACAAGCAATAGAAGATTATAATAATAATGCCTAAAATAAGTAGGCCTAATAGTAATGAAGTTATAGTGACATGATTAGCTATCTAAGGCAAACTAAGTAATGTCTTTAATAGTAATGGAACTAGAGTAATGCCTAAAATAAGTAGGCCTAATAATAATGTTCCTCATAATGACATTAGATTAGATATCTAAGGCAGACTAAGTAATGTCTCTAAAAGTAATGGAACTAAAGTAATGCCTAAAATACGTAAGGGCTAGGTAATAATGTTCCTAAAAGTAATGAGACTAACAACATTATACTAAGGAAGCTAGTGATATGTAAGTCTATTGTAAACACCTAAAACAATAAGCTAAAGTAAGGCTCTACTTAGATTTTACATCACCTTTGGGCAGAAATAACTAATATCTAAGTAAACATGAGCATTAGGGTCATGTTTGATCAAATAATCGCACTATGGCTCAACCGAAGGTGTGAGATGGGTTTTGGGTGTTTTGTTGGCGATTCCCTTCCGGTCAGAGGGCAGTAAGCCGCTTTACGCCTTTAGTTGGTTATTCCCAGCCGATTTAGGAGGCTGAGGGTTTGTTCGTGATAGTTAGGAATTAGGAAGTCGAATGTTGTTGATGATTTGTCACCAAGTCTGAGGATCAGCGTGTGTTTTGTGCGGAGAGTGTATGCGATCCCCTATGCCGTATGGCATCTCCTCTTTATATAGAAGGTAGGAAACTTGAGAGAGGAGGGTAAGAGAATTAGGGTAAATCTCTTCCTCTTTTAAGGATATCTCCTATTTAAGGAGATGATGATTTTATAATAAGCCGTGTCCGAGGTATTCGGACCTTAATATATGTTTCCTCCTATAGAGGATTTGATATGTATATTCCTCGGAGCTGAGTAATTTGACTTAGGTGCTCCTGGATTACTTTTGCCTACGGAGGTGGTGCTCCGTATAAGCATTTTTACCTGTTCGAAGGTATCTTCTTTGAATACGGAGGTAGAGCTCCGTATAGGGTATATCATCAAGCCCCCCAGTCTAATTGGAGAGATTATCTGTAGGCTGTCTTATTAGACTTCAAAAACAATGGTCGCCTCCCAGATCATTCTTTCAGAGGTCCACCAGAAACAACCTGTATTACGTCAAGGCTAACTTGTGAGAATTTTTAGTGCTTATCTCTAGATTTTACTTGGACAGTTAGGATTTGTTTAGCATCCTTATCTATAAATACTCCATATTTGTTTAGTACTGTATAAAATTGTTACCTTTCCTAAAGGCGATATCTTCTCCAGCGATTCTCCCATTTTTTCCTTCTTTTTTTCGGCTTCATTCTTTTGAAGTGGTATGTGCTCCTAACTTGATTTCTTCTTTTAATCTTCTTTCCATATCGTAGTGTGATTAAGGATGTATTTGAGTTCTGCAACTTGAAACCCTAGTAATGTCTTTGACCGATGAAGGTCTTTAGATCCTGGTTTCTTTGTTATTTACTCAACCCTATTTTAGGTTTCCATTGATTCCATTTTGCTGCTTCATCTTTGGATGTTGTAATCCCCATTTATTGTCTTTCCTTTTCTCCCCCCCTTTTTTTTTGAAATGGGGGCGGCTATGACTTTGAATGGTTTTTCTGGATTTGTCTCTGGTCGGCTCCCTTTCTGTTGTTGGTTTTGCCTGCTTTAGGGTTTAAGAGTTCCTTTGATATCCTGCTATTGACTCCTCCATCTATTTTCTTCTTCTGTCTTCTCTCTTTTCTTTTGTTTTTATTATCACCTGTTATTCTTCTTTTTGCAGTATGGCGTTCAAACAGATGATTAATAGGCAGTCATTTCTTGCCCAGCTGGTTGTGAAAGCTACTCCTTCTGTTTCGGCCTCAGGTTCGGAGTTCCCTGTCGGAGGCTCCGGTGTTCAAACCGCTGATGATGCTGGGTTGCAGGCAATTTGCCAGGTGAGCGAGACCATTCTTCATGAAAATGACCCGGTTGTTCATCATGTTGTTGAAGTGTCTGACTGCCCTACTAGTGGGGATAATTGTGATCATTCTGTTGATGAACATGAGACCTATGCCGGCCGCCTCAGGAGCAGAAAGAAAACTTCCGCGAGGGGGCCTGGTGTGCCTTCTTCCAGGAAGAAGGCAAAGCGATCCGAGGATTTGGAGGAGACTCTTGGTATGTATTTGCTTTGTGTATCTGATCTTCAAATGTTTGGTATTCTTATTTGTATATGTTTTTGCAGGGTTTAACCCTTTCCTGCAGGATCCGGATGGTCGTTCTTGTCACCATAGCATTGAATCTCTTGCTCCCTCCAGGTGGGTTTCAAATTTGATGGGTATGGATGTGTCAAAGCTTTCTGAATTGTTTAATCAATCTTCTTTCTGTGCTTCCGTAATTGGGAATGTGTTGGATTCGAAATTTCGTGAACTTTCAGAAGATGGTGGTCCTACATGTGAGCAGATTGATAGGCTCAAAGCAGAGAAGTTGTCATTGGAGTTTAAGGTGTCGGAGTTGGAAGTTAGTTTGGGTATTTTGACTATAGAGCTTAAGTTTGCACATGAAGGGATTCGGGCCAAGGGAGATGAGATCAATGTGCTGAAGGAATAGTTAGCTGCTAAGAATTCTTTGTTGGGGCAGGATCGTTCTGCTTTTGTAGATCTAAAGGATAGGTACAGGCGGCTCGTTGTTGATGTGATTCCTCATTTTTGCAAGTCTTTTTTGAACGGTCCTGAAGTTGGTAAGAGGATCTCGAATTTGTGCAATGCGAATAGGGTTGATGCTGAGCAGAGTTGATTCGTTCCCTTACTGCTGAAGCTCGTATCTCTCTTAGCGGTGGTGAGTTTGTCGAGGACACTGCGGGTCCTCTAAACAGAGCTATGAGTAAGCTGGAGGATATGCACTCTTCATATCTTTATGCTCTTTCTTCAGATCCTGATGCGTCCCCTTCCCAGCTTATGCAAATACCATCTTCATAGACTGATTTGCTTTTAGACTTGTTTCTCTATTTTATTTGTTGATTACGATCCTTATGGCATCTTAATAATGTCTCGTGACAGTCGCCTTATGACGTGGTTGTCTTATGGCAGTCGTCTTATGACGTGATTGTCTCATGGCAGTCGCCTTATGACGTGATTGTCTCATGGCAGTCGCCTTATGACTCTCTTTTTTAATAATGTCTTATGACAGTCGCCTTATGACATGGTTGTCTTATGGCAGTTATCTTATGACGTGATTGTCTTATGGCTGTCGACTTATGACGTGATTGTGTCATGGCAGTTGCCTTATGACGTTCTTTTTGTTGCTTTATGGATGCTTTATTGGGCATCCCCTTACAAGCTTTTCATAAAGTCTTTATATATTATTATTTATTATTACGCCCGTTTTTTTTGTTTTGATGATCATTTGAAAGCTTTATTTCCTTGAAAATAATTCGCAGGAGGACATTACATAGTAAGGTTCCTAGCTGCTAGCTTTCAATTGTTGCTCCGTATTACTCGGAGTCTTTGTCCGTGCTTCGTCTTTGTCTTCCGACCATGTTTCCTCCCTAGCGGGCCGAGTCAGTGTATCTATTGACTCTGGATTTTCTCTGACCGGGTTCGCTAGCTTGGTGCTGTAGCACCTCCGTTCTTTGCCTTGTTGTTCTCTCCCTGCCATGAGGACTTGCGCCTGTAGCGGGTTAGTTGTTGTATTATCCTCTATTTCCGCTTTCGATGCTTCTTTCTGCACTTCCCTTTAAAGATGTTGCAACTTTCCCGCGGTTATTTCTTCTTCTATGGCTTTTTGGAGATTCCGGCATAGGTCCGTGTCATGTCCATAATCTTTGTGGAATGCACAATATTTTCCTCGATCCCTTTTTCGGGTTGTTAATCTGGTGGGGCTGGAATTTGCGCTACCCGCTCTATTGTGAGAATATCCTTCGGTGATTTTGTTAATTTCAGCAGTATTATTCTTCTACCTTCTTTGGCTTTGCTTCCCCATCTGGGGTTTTCTATGGGACCCTCGTTTTCGCTATCATTCGGATCTCTTTTTCGTTTTCCTATAGCGTACTCCGCTCCAGTCGTTTCTTTGACGTCAAGCCAAATGTGAGCGTTAATTATCAATTCGTCATATGTTTCCGGCAAGTTTGTCGTGAGGTGTTCGACCAGCTCGACCGCCCGTAGCCCATGAATGAGTCCTGATATCCTCTGGCCTTCTTGTAGATCACTTATCTCCTGGGTTTTGTTTGTGTATCTTGCAACAAAATCCCTAAGTGTCTCTCCACTTTGTCGTTTTATGTTGTTTACTGACACATGTGTCTTATGATGTTTCTTTTGCATATTGAATTATAATCTGAACTTGGTTTTGAGAGTTTCGAAACTATCTATCGGGTTTGCCGGTAGGCTATCAATCCATTCCCTTGCGTCGTTCGCTAAGGAGTAGGAGAACGCTTGTCAGGCGGTTGGCATGTCCCATCTTTGGATCATTGCTGCTCTGATAAATTTTTTCAAAAAGTCGTCTGGGTCTCCTTTTCCGTCATAATACCCTAGGTTCTGGGGGTATTTAATATTTATCGGTAGCGGGTTGTTTCTTATGTTACTAGTGAATGGACTATTTGTATTCCCTAGGTGTGACGTGTCCATGGGTTCCCACTCATGTGAGGGATACCTCCGGGCGTTATCTCCACCTATTTTTCCTGATCCTGTTTTCGATCTGTGTTGGCCTTGGATCTGATTTCTTTGGTCAGGTCCGTCCTTCGGGCCTCCCGTTTGGGGGTTATGCGTCTCCATGGGGTCGCTCCGTACATTTGGGGAGTTGTATGATGGTCCGGTGAGTATGCTTTTTCCAGACCCTTCATCTACCTCCCCCACAAGGTGTTCATCGCAGATGTGCTGTCTTATTGGCTCCGGTTCATATACCTGACCTGTGTCTCTTAGACGCCTGATTATTGCGCATAACACATCATAGTTTGCTTGCACATATGCGTCAGTGATCTCTCTGTCTATTAATGGTAGTCCCTGGTTTGTATTTCCAAGTTGATGTATTATTCTTGATGTCCTTATTTGTGGCCCGTCCGTCTGGAAGATAACCCCATATGGTTGCGCTCTTCCGGGTCTGGTGGAATGCGGTCGGACCCATGCTTGTTTTGGCTGCGAGATGTTGTAGGGTCATCTGGGTCTTGTAACGATAACGTGGGTCTCCCTCGATCTTGTCCCGGTGACCCTGGCATAGATTTATCTTGGTATTGACCTTGTGGCATTGGTACGGGTCCGTCTCGGTCTTGACCTTAGGGCGTTGGCACGGGTCCGTCCCGGTCTTGACCTTGGGGCGTTGGCACGGGTCCGTCTCGGTCTTGACCTTGCAACCCGAGCGCGGAGCTTTCTCGGTCTTCGCATTGGGACGCCAGTCTTGACGTATAATAATCAACCCGTATGCGCGCTCCATATATCTCCTGGTCCGCTAGTGTCAATGCTCGGCTAAGGATTTCTGGGTGGTTTGATATTATCGGGGCTCCTGCCTGTAGCCCAGCTGTTGGGGAGGTATCTCTGAAGGCACGTAATCTTTCTTGGTTCACGGGGCAGGATCCGGACTTCTGGGATCGTTGATATAATACTGTAGATGTAGATCTGCGCAGGCCTTGACCTTGCGACATAAGCATAGGTCGATCTAAGCCTTGCCCTTGTGAATTCGGGCCGTCTCTTGTTGTTGCGTTTCTGTCATCGATCATAATGGTTGGTAGATCAAAATTTGACACAAACGTGTCGAAGGAGTACCGTTCCGCAGGTTCAGTCCTCCTGGGGGCACCTGAAGTCCCCTCATGTTGTGTGGACTAGTATCTCTATCGGCCATGGTAGCTGATTATTCTGATCGCGGGTGGGTTCAAAGAAAGAGTGTGTGTTGTTTGTTTTTGGATGGGTCCCACGGATGGCGCCAATTTGTTTGATCAAATAATCGCACTATGGCTCAACCGAAGGTGTGAGATGGGTTTTGGGTGTTTTGTTGGCGATTCCCTTCCGGTCAGAGAGCAATAAAGTCGCTTAATGCCTTTAGTTGGTTATTCCCAGCCGATTTAGGAGGCTCAGGGTTTGTTCGTGATAGTTAGGAATTAGGAAGTCGAATGTTGTTGATGATTTGTCATCGAGTCTGAGGATCGGCGCTGTGTTTTGTGCGGAGAGTATATGTGATCCCCCCTGCCGTGTGGCACCTCCTCTTTATATAGAGGGTAGGAGACTTGAAGAGGAGGGTAAGAGAATTAGGGTAAATCTCTTCCTCTTTTAAGGATATCTCCTATTTAAGGAGAGGATGATTTTATAATAAGCCGTGTCCGAGGTATTCGGACCTTAATATATGTTTCCTCCTATAGAGGATTTGATATGTATATTCCTCCGGAGCTGAGTAATTTGACTTAGGTGCTTCGGGATTACGTTTCTACGGAGGCGGTGCTCCGTATGGACATTTTAACCTGTTCGAAGGTATCTTCTTCGAATACGGAGGTAGAGGTCCGTATAGGGTATATCATCATGACATGCAACACAACGCTTATCTTTTGACCTTTGGGCACAAAATCAAGAATCGTGTATATTATGCATGAAAATAGTCCTTTTAGCACACAAAGCATATTAAATCACCTTTGGGCAGAATCAATATACTAAGTGTTCATTATGCAAAAGGAAAAGAACGCAACATGAGAATCACATTTGACCTTTGGGCACAAATGATAAAACCATGTACATTAGTACGAAGCCCCAAAAGTTACGGGGGTCCGGGGGCAGCGCCCCTGGAAGTGGGGTCCAAGGGGCGGCAGCCCCTGGCGGGGTCCAAGGGGCAGAGCCCCTGGCTGGGGTCGGCCGCAAAATTTTAAACTTAAAGTGCTATGGTAAAAATGTCTTAGAAAAAATTATTTTTGAAAAATGAGAGACAAATTTAGCCACAAAATTATAAGGTAAATTAGTAAGCACGAACTCATTCATCAGCTAAGATATTCAGTATAACACGAACTTAAGTAATGACTCGTGATAAAGTAAGCACGAACTTAAGTAATAATTTGTGAGTCAGTAAGTACGAGGACATCAGTAAGTCATGATGACATTGGCATGAAGATATCAGTAAGTCGTGAAGACCTAAGCACGAAGATATCAGTAAGACGTGATGATGTCAGCATGAAGATGTCATAAACTCGTGATGACGTAAGCACGAGTTTGTCAGTTATTCGTGTACGAAGATAAACTGAAGTTCGTGATGACGTAAGTGCGAAGATGGACGTAAGTCGATGATGACGTCAGCACGAATGCTAGTGATGACGTCAGCACGATTCTTTACTTCTGCAGATTTTGAGTTCGCGAAATTCATCAAATTCGAACCAAATCATGACTGGTCATTTATAACGCGGCTCTGATACCACATGTTGGAATAAACATGATTAAATTCGAGTGATAAAACATCCCAGATCGTCCTGTGGAACCTGTAAGAGCATTAAGCATGATTGCTATTGATTTTGGGTTCCCAAAACAAGATGATTGAGTAATAATAAGATGTGTAATTCTGCTGGAACGTAATGCACGAATTAGAGAGGAATACACACACGAATTTAGTGAGGGATTAGGGTGTATGTGATTAACCTTAACTTAGGGTTTATGACTCTCTATTTATAATGAGAGTATTTACACATTCAACCCCTTTGGTGTTTAATGTGTGTACATTAGTCCTCATAGTTCCAATCATCTAATGGGAAACCCTATAGTATGTCTTTAAGAGTAAATACGCCCATTATATATTTACTAGACATAGGGATTTCAGTTATCGTCAATTATCATATCAGGAATGATAGATGATCAGTGACGGTCACACTAACGTGGTTCCAACATTCTCCCACTTGACCGAGCGATCATTTATCTATGAGTATTCAATAAGTCCGGCCGGGATAATACTCATTTTGTTTTAAACTGAAATCATAGCCAATAAGTACAGTCGTAGAGAAGAACATTAACTCAGGACCCCCACTAGTCAAACTATGACTCAAATTTAAAACTAATAAGCAATGATCAATTGACTAAGACAAATTTTGTTACAATAATGTCAATACACCTAATATGAGCTCTAAGTGTAACTAATAGACAAACAAAACTTGAATAAGGAGGAAAATTTTTATTAAAGTAATAATAATGACCAATAAGTACAACATGCTATCATAATAAGTCTTTAAGTAACCCTCATCTTCGACACGTGTCCTACGAAGATTTTAGGAGGAAGACCTTCGGTCATTGGATCCACTAGCATATTATGTGTACTTATGTACTCAATACAAAGAACATTTTCCTCAATCCGTTCGCGTACAAACAGAAACTTTGTATCGAGATACATCTCAGCGCCAGTTGAACTGTTACTGTTCAAGAAAGTTAGGGTAGCTGAGTTATCACAATAAAGCTTCAATGGTCTCGTAATAAAGTTGACGATTTTGAGTCCACTGACCAGGTTCTTTAACAACATCCTATGTCATGATATTATAAATGGCAATGTATTCAGCTATCATGGTGGACGTTGTAGTCAGTTTCTCATTACGACTCCGTCAAGAGATAAGGTCTGCAGCAAATCATAAAAATATGTCCAAAAGTAGATATCTTATCGGAATTAGAACATCCTACTACTTCTAAGTTGTCAATTCTTCTATAAGTTAGTGTATAGTCTTTGGTCCTTTACAGATATCGTAGAACCTTTTAACCGCTTTCCAGTATGCTATTCCGGGATTAAATAAGTAACTCCCAAGCATACCGGCGATAAAAGCGATATCTGGATAAATACGGACCTGAACGTACATAATGCTCCCAACTACTTATGAGTAAGTTATCATCCTCATTTGCTCCTTTTCAATCTCAATGTTCGGACTTTGGAGACAATCACATACGTCTCCTTTTACTACTAGATTTATAGTGGGTGTGTAGTGCTGCATGTTATAGCGTTAGAAGATGTGTTCAATATAAGACTTTTGAGAAAGACCCTGAACATCATTTCGCCTATCCCAATTTGTTTCGATACCTATGACATAAGAGATATCACCGAGATCTTTTATGTCGAAATTATGTGAAAAGTAAACGCTTCGACTCATGCAACATATCCCAGTTCTTACTTGCAATAATATCATCCACGTGCAAAACAAGGATTGTAAATTTACTCCCACTGATCTTGAGATAGGTGCATTAATCCACTTGATTCTTTATAAAGTCTTGTCCTTTTTATGACTTCATTAAACTTAAGGTACCATTCTAGTGATGCTTTCTTCAACCCGTATATGGACTTATTCAACTTGCAGACCATGTGCTCTTTGCCTTCTTGAATGAATCCAGGTTCACATGTATACGTCTTATTGCAAGTTTCCATTCAGGAAAGTGGTCTTGACATCCATCTGATGTAACTCTAAATCATAATGAGCTACGAATGCCATGACGATCCTTAAGGAATCTTTATGAGACAGGAGATATGGTCTCTTGATAATCGATTCCTTCCTTTTTGAGTAAAGCCCCTCGCAACTAGTATTGTCCTTATAGCGTTTGACGTTTCCATTCGGGTCTAATTTGGTTTTGAAGATCCATTTACAACCTACAGGTTTGGATTCTTCAGGAAATTCAACCAAGTCCCAAACGTCATTATGCTGTATGGAATTAAGCTCTCAAATTATGGCTTCATTCCACTACTAAGTGGCATGATCTCTTTTAATGGCTTATCAATAAGAGGTAGGATCAGTAAGCTTTCCAATATCCTCAACAGCAGTAAAATAAGTTATGAAATCATCAAAATTTATGGCCTTGCGTGACCTTAGATGATCTCCTGAGTTAATTTTTAGGTTTAGTAAGGAAAATGCTTTAGCATTAGTAATAAGATGATTAGGCATTAGTAGTAAGATGCTTTATCACTAGTAGTATCCTAATTAGGAGTTAGAATTTTGATTAGTAGACGGTGGATCAGTCATATTAGGAGCAGCGTTGGGTACAAGAGGAATTATCGGAGGAGTAATAATAACCGACGAGTGGTTCCCACCATTTCTTGTACTTCGTGCAAATCTTAAGTTATGATTTGTCGTGCTCCCACTGATCTCTTAGTTCTCAAGAAATGTGGCATGATGCGTGTCAATAATGCTAGTAGTATAGGAAAGACAGTAAAACTAATAACCGATAAAGAAACATGTAAGGGATTTAGGATCCAGTTTCTTTAAGTTAGGGTTATAGAGTTATGCTTTGGCATGACAGCCTCATACTTTCATATATTTTAGACTCAGATTCCTTCCTGTCCAGGACTCTTAGGGACAGATTCTAATGGAACTTTTATTGAGTATATGAACGGCTGTTTTAAAGCCTCAGTCCAAAGGAAAGTAGGTAAGTTAGTGTTGGCAAGCATACTTTTCACCATGTCCATTAAGGTTCTATTTCTCCTTTTAGCAACACAATTTCGTTGAGGAGAACTAGACATGGTAATATTGGATAATTATGCCATGTTCCTTTCAAAAGTTATGGAAAGGACCAGGAGCTTAACCAATAGCAGTATGTCTACCATAATACTTACCTCCTCTATCTGATCTCACAACTTTTATTTGACGATCAAGTTGGTTTTAAACCAAAGTTTTAAAATCAATAAAAGTCTCTAAGGGTTCAGATCAGATATAGGTGCATATAACGCGAATAATCGTTAAAGAATGTAATAAAGGATGCATGTCCTGAAATGGATGCGGGATAGGGGCCACTTAATATCAGAGTGAATTATTTCCAACAAGTTGGAACTTATAGTGGCTCCTTTCTTATTCCCTTTAGTCAATTTGTCTTTGAGGCATTAAATACATGTTTCAAAATCACGAAAGTCAAGAGAATGTAATATTCCATCCTTTATGAGTCGTATTGTTTCAGACAAAAATTACTTAAGATAATTTTGTAAAAGGATTCAAGATAATTTTCTGACCAAAGATTTGTAAGTGAGGTCAGGTGTTTAGGATCTTCAAATAAAGTAAAATTTTTGCTAAAGATTACGATGCAAAATAAGACTTTTGAATAAAAAGAGTTTGTGAAAATCTTTGAGATAGAATACAGCAATAAACCAAGAAATTAATTGAAGATAAGGATAACAATACTAAAGATTAGCGCTGTGATCCTAAACTGAAAATAAGAGCAAAGATAATAACGACACCATAATTTTATTGACGGGAGAAAAACCTTGATTCAATTAAGAAATCTTAGGTACATACAAATGAAAAAAAAAATTATAAAACAAATACACTAAAAAAACCAAAAAAATAAAAAAAAAAAAAAAAAAAAAAAAAAAATAAAAAAAAAAAAAAAAAAAAAAAAAAAAAAAAGAAAAAAAAAAAAAAAATCAAAACAAAGGATTACAATACAATGATTTAAGAGTGATTTGATCGAGCTAATAATCGTAAAAGAGAATAAGAATGCAGTGAATGAGTGTGTGTGAGTACAAGTGAAAGTAAGTAGTTATCCTATTCTCGATCAAATGCATTGTATTTATAATAAAGACTAACAACTAATCCTCCGAAAAATCTGGGATCTCCCGTGTTGCATTCTTCAACGTGCATAGACTAAGTAAGTGTATGTTGAGTCTCTTTTGACACGTTAATCTTCAAATTAGTTCCGGCTTCCAAGGGAGACCAAGTAAAGAACACGTTTGATTTTCCTTGATAAGCTGAATAATATCTTCGAATCGTTGAAATCATATATTCGACCGTTAGAATATTCCTCAACATCCTGGATAGTTATCCTGATATCAGGATCCTGCAAAATACACAATAATATTCGAAAGCAATTGAAATATTCGTTAGTAATCTTTAGGTCAGGATCCTAACTATGAATTTTGACCCCAAACAATTGTCCCCAAAATTTATATTCATTAGCACATAAATGAAATATAAATTTTAAGTTTCGCTCGAAAAGCATCCAAATAAGTATTTTATTCAACTTCGATCATGTATCTAGAGAGTTAATGCACAAGTGGCGCGTCGCAGCGTGATCAGTCGGAAATAATGAATAAAATTTGTAAGTCCTTATCGTTGTATAGATCGTAAATAAGACGTGATTCGTTATGTCAAGAGTGCGGAATCCTCTCGAGATAACTAGATTGCTATTGCCTTTTGTCAATTAATGAGTGATTAATCAACCTAAGGTCACACACGAAGTAGTAGTTCGTGTAGGAGATCACACGAGCAACAATTCGACTTATATTCACCAATTCGTTACCTAATTCGTATTTTAGGTTTGTATTTATACTAAAACATTGTTAGTTCGTGTGGACTTGGGCTTCACACGAAGTGAATCAAGCCCGATCCACCAAAACCCTCTCGTGTCCGTGCTGACGTCAGCACGAGGACACTTCAACGTGCTACTGACGTCAGCACGAAGAGCGTTCTCTTGGATCCTTTATTTCGCCCGTACATGACATTCAACCACCGTTTAAGTGTTCTACGACACTTATAACCTTGGCTCTATATCCTTGTACCTGCAAACCAATAATATAACACACAAACGTAACAATTAACATAAACTGATCTTATATTGAAGTTTAAACGTAATCATTAAACACAAACGTATGTCCTAAAGACTTATTATTCAACGATTACATAAATATTCCTAAGAACAAAAACGTTAACCAAATCTATGTTGTTATTGTCACACAAATCTGCATCTACAGACTTCCCCTTGACATTAGCGACTAGATTTCTTTAACTTGAACTTCAAACTTGATCATCAAATAGAAGTCTTAAGCTATTTGCATGAATCTTCTCAGCCAAACAAAATCCGAGAATTTTGCGATAGCATCTAACTTCAGTTCTCCAAAATCTCTGAGCTGTACAAGGTGTCTCAATCAATCTTCTTTGATCACCTCTTGACAAATTGACAACTTGCATTGGATCATACATGCGGAGCAACATTTGTTTCTTTGAATTATCAACAAACATTTGTGCTTCACCTGACTTGATATCTATCTGCCAATATGTCATAGTAGTCAGCATATCTTGATCCCATTTGATAGCGGGAACTTGTTTAACACATTTGATCTTTCTTTGAACAAACTCAACTGTGCCATCTGGTTTTGTAAGCTTCTTCAGCGATCTAGGTTTAACCAATCTTTCCCCTGGTTTCAAACCTCTTTCTCCAAAATGCCAACTTCTTTCCTTTTTCAATCTATTCCAGAAATAATCAGCATATCCATTATTCTGAAGATTTACAAACCATCTCTTTCCCAAATCCATCAAATCTGAATCACTGAGACTTCAGAAATGTTTTAAGTCTTTTGGCATGTACTAACATCCCTCTTTTCTCTTGATAACAAATAAATTAATTCTGTGATCGTAGAACCAACTTTGTATCACTGAGAAATACGTGGGTGCGTCCTTGTCTGAGATAAATTCCCAAAACATCGACGGCTTTAGATATCCACCCATTAGAATGTTAGCACGATTTCTATATTCTGGAACCCATCGATTAATGCAAAAATCAGGGTCTTGCTGCCCCGGAGGAATATTAAAGTCTCTAATATAGAACTCTCGCATAGCTTTTATTCTCCAGTCAAGATTAACAATATTGTCATGTTCTTCATCAACTATCTTTGCAAAAACCTTGAAAATTAAATCTGCAGCATTTCTTGGATCATCTGGACTGTTTCTGACTGGATTAAGTCTGAAATGTTCCTCTTCAGCAATTGGTTCAATCGGAATGTCTCTATCATTATTAAAGACACGATCGAAATCATAAGGTTTCTCCATCAACCTTTCCTATGCTGATCTAGGAATAAATTCTCTTTCTTCCAAATCTTCATCAACGATACTGTCTAAGTCATCATCAATATCATCCAAAGTACCTATTTGAAGCTTATCTGCAATTTAACATATTCAAACATACAAAGATAAAGAACATAAAATATATGTTAAGACTTAAATAAAAATTAGTATAAATACATAAAACAAGATAAAATAATATTATACCATAAATATAATGTAACTACTTAATACATTAATATTTATCTTATAATCATTATTAATCATTTAAAGTACAAAAATCATTAGCATTAAGGTCTATAATCTGAGTCTTCAGGATCATCAGAACTAGATTCAGAGCTAGACGACATTCGATTCAAAATCCTTTGTCGTCTCCTCTCTCTCCAATGACGATCTGAATCTGACCATTGATCACTATCAAGATCTATGTTAGCTTGATTGACCTCTATGCTAAGATTTCCCATACTTTTGATTCTTCGTCAACTTGATTATGAGGATCATTCTCAAATTTTTCTGCAATTTCCCTTTCTAGTCTTTCTGTTCTGATCTCACACTTCGTGGATTATGATAATCAGGACTCTTACTAGAATTGGATTTACCTGAATTGGAATCTTCCTCATCTGACGAATTGTCTGGATCATCAGGATCTGCATCAGGAGCAACCATCACAGCTTTACCTTTCTGAGTCCCAGATGTACTAGCACCAGCTGTACCAACAATCTCTGACTATGTCTGTCTTGGCGACTCCCCCTGAACATTTGCAGTCTCTGAAGCCATTACATCAGCAGCAGCATCAACATCTTGACCTCGATTCTCTGGCTCACCAATCTCTTGAGGTTGATCTTGAGTAGGACCTTGAGCTGGATCTTGATCATCATCTCTTCGCTTCTTTGCTAGCTCACCATCCTTACAACCATCTTTATCTCCCCCTTGAGACAAGAATCGATCAAGTTTATCTGCAAGAGAATGAACAAGAGCAGTCATAACGTCCATCTCTTCCTGATGTTTTGCAGCTTGGAGGTTCAACTGATTCTCCAACGCTGTGACTCGCATCTCCAACATTTTTTTCTCCAAAACAATACGACTCAGCTGAACTTGTACTGGCAAAGCTGAATCCGAAGTAGAAGCAATGTTCGATGTAGAAGCAGGCGGTGGCATCATAGTATCAAATGAAGGCATACGAGCATGAAAAGTTCCTGATGGAGGCATCTGAGGTCTTTGTAAAGGCAACCGCAGACGATCCATGACTGTAGCAACAGGAACTAGCACCTGAATAAGAGTAGAATGATGCATAGGAGGAGAAACTGTAGGCACTGGCTCTTGACGTACTGACGACTCTGAAGCTCTAGTAGTCGTAACAGTCGTAGCCTCATTGACAACTCTAGGATGAGAACCATCTAAACGAATCGTGAACTTGGTTCTCGCCTTTTCTCTCCAACAGAAGTACCAACTGAAGTAGTAGACACCGAAACTGGAACTTCAGTAACAGAAGCTCTCAAAGCAGCAGCTGATGGTGTATCAACTAGAATGGGTGTATGTGACATCTCCATAGCAGTATTACACTCAGTAAACTCCCTATCGATTTCTGACTGAGGTCGCTGAAGGACTTGAGTCTTCTAAATAGCGTCAATCCCTTTTCCTTGTCTTATTCATCTCTTTAATGGTCTATCTGCATCATCATCATCAGCATCCGAACCATCTTCATCATCGACATTTGGTTCAGAAGGACCAGCAACATCTACTGGAGCAGTAGTAGAAGTAGAAACTCCAGCAATAGGTGGAATAAGATTTGCCGGATCATCTATGTCCTCCTCAAGAGCACCCATCTCTGGATCATTCTCCAGGTCTTCAGTATAAAGAGGAACTTCATTCAATCCCTCAAACTGATCAGCTTGCTCTTCCTGAGGATCAACTTGACCCTGAGCATCATTAGCAGCAGCAGCAGGCTCTTCATCTTCCCAACCTTGTCTTGGAGCCTCATAATCTGGATTAATCAAGTGTCCGAATAATGGTGGATTATCAACATGAGTAGGAACACCATTACCCCTTATATGCTTCAGCATATCATCAAACACACGATAAGTAAGACGACCCAGATTAAATGTATCGCCAACTAATGGTAAAACATCTGCTTTGTGTCTGATAATAATCATCACAAATCTTGGAAAAAGAAAGAATTTCTTTTCATTTCCATAAGCTCGCAACTGCCTAACAAAACTGTCATAGATGTACTGAGAGAAGCTGTAGGGCTTGTTCAGCACAAGAGCAACCAACTGAGAAGCAGTCTGAATATTCATCTGATCATGACCTTCACTACGATGACTAATGGACCTCAACAGGTAGTAGGCAAGCAATCTCCATTTGCCTCTAATGCGATTCTTGGGATAAGGATGCTTAATCTCATTCACGTACCCCATACGTCTAATAGCACCGTCACAGAAGCTTTCTTCAAACTCTGTCGGACCTTGCTCCATTTCAACACTACCTAGATCCAAAATCGTCCTTAACT
The DNA here is from genome assembly GCA_034093135.1 of Erigeron breviscapus. Lineage (NCBI taxonomy): Eukaryota > Viridiplantae > Streptophyta > Magnoliopsida > Asterales > Asteraceae > Erigeron > Erigeron breviscapus. The sequence goes on along the minus strand of CM067174.1, from coordinate 62,717,360 downwards.
CTCCAGCAGAAAACTCGATATTACGTCCCTGAACTGTAGTGCGAATGATAGTATGATCACCAACCGACACTAATCTAGCAGAGTTCCAGAACTGAATAATATAGTCTCTGATCAAAGGAGGGTTCTCGGTAAGTGCAAAACGAATACGCGAGCGTGCGAGATACTGTAGGACACCGTGAAACTCTTCCGTGCATCCTTGCTGAGTAATGTTGATATCAATAGCAGCATTATGCTCCTTCACAAAGACACGAGCACCTGCACCTTGTCCTGCCATACCTGCACAAAAACAAAAAGAAAACGAAAAGAAAACAAAAAATATTTTTCAAAATTTCATAATCGGCTTCGTGGTGACGTCAGCACGAGGGTAAGATCCTCTTCGTGTGACGTCAGCATGAGCTGACCAACGAAACCCAGAAAATCATCCAAAAACGTCTTCATATCATAATCAAAATGGATTTAAAACCATTTTAACATGAACTTGAACTTGGTTTTTATGAATTATATATGCCCAGAAATCAAATACAAGGCCGACTTCGTGATGACGTAAGCACGAAATGGCTCGTGTGAATAGTGGTCGTGGCACAAAATCTTTAATTAATCTTGATTTAGTCCTTGTTAATTCAAACTTTTGTTAGATTGAAGGTGTAATAACATCACTTAATCTACTTTTAAGTCCAATTTTAGTCCAAATCATCATAAATTTAAGATTCAAAAGTCAATTCGTCCAAGTTACTATTCACGCGAAGAACAAGTCAAAATTTGGGCAGCATAACGACTTGTAATCGATAATTTTCGAAGTTAAAACATCAATTAACTATCCTAGATTGAGATTATACTTTTTCGAAGTTAAAACATCAATTAACTATCCTAGATTGAGATTATACCAACAAATCTCGAAGAATAACACAAATAGTAGATGAAAAGATCGAATTTTGGATCGGATGAATAGTGCACGCGAAGAGGTGAGTTCGTGTGGTAATTTTTTAGGGTTTAATAACGATTAATGGTAAATAATTAAGATTAAAACCCATATATATTCAAATAGTCGTGGGCCGGGCCAAAAACGAAGTTCGTGGGCTTCGTGCTGATGTCAGCACGCGCTTGCTGTCGTCAGCACGGACGACTTTGAATTTTAAGACACACGATCTGCACACTTCAAATTTTGTCAATTTGTTTACAAAATTTAACAAAGAAAAATTACAAAATTTTAAGATACTCGTTACCTGAAACTTGTATCTGCTCGTAAATGTAATCTTACCATAAATCATCCATACTAACACATGTCACCAAAATAATGTAAACTACACATTATAATCTTGACATAAAATCGATCAATTTTCCATTGATGCTTAACTTTAAACATATGAAAACTTACATAGAAACAAATTCAATGTATAATGCATCAAAAATTCATCAATTTTTCACATGATGCATTCCACACTCATTAGATCACAATTTGATCGGTCCAAACTGCACTTTCAAGTGAAAATGAAAATTGATATCTGTACCCTGCACACTTAACAACTTTCATTAATGCATCAAAATCAACAAATAACATAAACTAAGTCAAGTCAAATCTTTGTCAAGCATACTTATCAACCAAAACCAATTGAAATTTCAAAAATATACTGAAACTCATTCAAAATTATATTTTGACTTTTCAATAACAAAACAGAATCATTTTCTAAATTTAAACAACTTATGTTAATATTAGAAAAATCCATCTTTTAAACACATATACCATGAGCAACAAGACTCATATAATCCACTAAGGATCATATAACTTCCTATGGAATCATCAGATGCTTATCAAATCTCTCGTGCAATAAGAACTAGTTTGACACAACAAACTGACACAAAACTAAAACATTAGTACAAAAAATAAAAATAAAAATAAAATAAAAATAAAAATAAAAATAAAAAAAACTTTAAATCTAAACTACATTATTTCATATACAAGAAATTCTAAGTTTCTGCTGATTAGATCAAATTAGCAATTACATAAGCCTGCGGGTGAGAAATGTATCCCCTTATTTCTG
>CM067174.1:62675631-62714321 GCA_034093135.1 Erigeron breviscapus | reverse complement strand
TTTGTTCGAGGGGGAGCAAGAGATTAAAGATTTGTTATTGAATAATTTGCTCCGAGATAGTTGTTTGATTGAGGGGGAGCAAATGTTAATTGATCAAAGAATCAAGTGCTCCAAGATGTTTATTGATTCAGAGACAAGTTAGACCAAGAATTGAAGTTTTAAAGACAAAATCAAATTTCCGCATTCCAAAACCAAGCTTCAACAATGGCAAGAGATTTCAAAGATAACCAAGCTTCCGCATCCAATAGAATTCAAAGAATTTAAAGTCAAAACCAAGCTTCCGCATGCTACTCAAAGATTCAAGTTACTTCTCCAAGCAGCATCAAGTTGAAATCAACACTCAAAAGTTCAAGTTGTGAAAGCTCAAAAGCTACAAAGATTTCAAAGATGCTTCCAAATTATTCAAAGTTGCAAGAGAAGATCAAGTTTTAGAGAGTCATCGTCAAGAATATTGTTTGTTGAGAAGATTCAAAGTCAAGGTTGATACAAGACGTTGAAGACAATGAGAAAGCTTCAAAGTCCGATCAACATTGAAGATTTTCAACAAATGGGCTCATCATGTTTATTTAAAGACCGAAGACGATGCAACATTTACAATTCAACACCAAGGGGGAGATTGTTAGAAATATAAAATGGTGTTAAATTGTAAATTAGTTATTGTAGAAGGGGTTTTAGTATAAATAGGATGATTTGTATATAAACCCCTAACCACCTCATTATGTAATAAGCTTTTCACATTAATCCATACTTACATCTCTCTAAACTTATACTTTCTCTCTCTACTTCATCTTCAACCTCCCTTTCACACACAAACACACATTTCACACACTAACCCTAAAACCTCCATTGTTACTCTATTAAGCTCAAATTCTATTTCTATCAGAAAAAGACTTCAACGTACACTTGACCAGTCAAGATTCTCTTCAACGTCTCAATATCGAAGACCTGGAAGATCCCTAGTATTTCGCATAGTTAGTTAGCTACTAGTTCTATATAAACGAACAAGGTTGATCGATATAGGACATCTAATCTATCTTGCAACACATCTGCTCACTTGTACTCACACACGATACTCTGCATTCTCATATTTTTCTCACACACTTAGCATTAATCGATCAACTAAGTTCCATCATTGTAATCATTTTAACAATAGTTAATAAGAGAACAAAGGTAGGACGATTGCTTCCTCCTGGGGTTTTTATGCCGGCAATCCAAAAGGTAAGGGCTTTTCCTCGATAACAAATCTCGGTGTTCTTGTTCCTTCATCTTTACTTTTATCTAGTTTTTATTCAATCTTTACTTTAATTTGCATTATATCTTGTTCTTTACATTATTTCATCGTAATTAGATCTGATATTTACTATTACATTTGTCCTTTAAACCCTTGTTAAGTCGACATAAATCTTTTTACAAGTCTTTTATTTATAACGCATCTTTGAAACTCAATATTTTATAAGCCCTTAACCTCACGAACGAAAGTTTGGTTACATAATTGATCTAAGTCTTCAAGGTTGATTATTTTGTGTAATTTTTGACCAAAACAGATATGATATGGGTCATCATGGACCGTGTTACGATAGGTGTTCATTTTCTTGTTACTCATGAGAATACATAGATGAAGCTCGCCACTTTGTATGAAGGTGAAGTGGTCTCCAAGCATGGAGTTCCGTTATCCATTGCTTCTGGTCTTAATAAGAGATTTGTTTCAAGCTCTTGAAGATATATGTGTTGGGATTTTAGTTAACCGCACAACTATTGTGTCTACAATGAACGTTCTATTTTCGCAAGGTTATCAGAGTCATTTATTAAAACATGAGTGATATCTTTTGTAAATGATTAAAACGGTTAATTATTTGAATTTCAAACAATTTTATATTAATTAAAAGCATGTTTTAAAACCATGATCGTTCCTAGGTAATTATCATTAATCTCGTAAACAAATTAATATAATTAATTCGTTTAGACAATTAATCTAATTAATCATCCAAGACCAACTCTATTAGCTATAAGCGGAATGATTAACGAAACAATTAAACCTAGTTTAATTCCCTAAATATAATCAAAGCCAAGACCTAACATGCATACAAATATAGCAAACTAAAATAGATAAACATAATTAAATAATAAAAGAACACTAACCTTTTAGCGCGCAAAACCCTAGAATTCGACTAGTGTAAGTCGACCACCACCTCACGAGCCACGAACCGAACTCCTTGCCACGAACTAAGAGTCCAAGTGTAGAACTCCTCAAGAGGTGCACACACACGAACAAATCCCCAAGACTAGCTAGTTGCTAGCCTTAACTTGTATTAAATATATATATAATATATATATTTAATATTATATAAAATATAACTATTATGCAAAAGCCAAAAACCCTCAAAATTGAGAGAGGAGTTCGACCCAAGCAAAAAGGAGAGAAGAGAAAACCTTAGAAAAGCCCTCTATTTATAAGGGTGAAAACCCTTTGGGGTTTTCCTAAGTTTCCTATGTGGGATAGGAAAAGGAGTTTCCAAAAATTCCTTTTCCCTTCCTTCCTTGTTTCGTGACCGACCCCATGGGGTATACATGGTGTAACATCCCGAAATTTTAAAGTAAAGAAAATAAACCTTTATTTTAGTTTTAACATTTAAAATAATTTCCTAGTATTTTATTTTTAGATACGGGGTTAATTTAGTTGGAACTTTAGTGGATAGCGGGTATAATACCCTTTTTAATTTGACAAAAACGTGGCAAGCATGGAGATTGTCCAGCCATTCTCTTCTTGTGTGATTCACCCTTCCATCACTACCAACCTCTTCACCATTTTATTCTTCTTCTTCTTCCATTTTCTTAAACCTCTCTTAAGTGTGAAATCCATTCAATCTTGTTCAAGAATCAAATAATAATAATAATAACAAAAACAATAATCTTCAAGTAAGGAATTTCAAGTTTGGAGAATTGAGTGTGTGGAGTGTTGGTGGACTGATTTTTATGAAGAAAATGAGGAGAAGAAAAGTGTAATTTCAATCTCAATTTTAGTTATTTTCTTGAAGGTAAGATTACTTTAACCTAATTTTGATTCTTGTTAAATTATCTTATAAAATTAGGGTTCTTGAATTGGAAAATTTGGGGGTTTTCATCTATATGAGTTAATTTCTATAATTCAAGTTAGGGTTGTTGTAATTTAATCAAATTTAGGGTTTTAATTTGGGTTGCATGATAGATTTGGTTGAATGATAGTGAGAATTAGTTGGACAGATTCTGACCCTGACCTTCAAACGAGTTAAACACCCCCATGACAGAATTTTCAGTTGTCGAGTCCTAAAAAGAAAATGTAGCTTATTGTGTTATCTCAAATTTGCCACTGGAATGGGTTAAAAAGACGAAGTAGAACTCTAGATGTGAATTTTTGAATTCAGGGTCGTCATGCTGATCTTTCAGCAAAACTGATTTTTACGTCTGTTATTAAAACGAGTAAAACACATTCTTATGAGTAAATTCATGTCTTGGTCACTGAAGATAAAATGTGCTAAATTGTGTTAAGAAGAAGTGGCCACTAGAATGAGGTCAAAATATTGTGTAGAACTCAAGTTATGGTCATTTGAAGTCAGTAAGGTCAAAGCTGTTTAACAGCAGCAGTTTTGGTTTTAAAACGACCAGAAGTCACCTTTGGAGGACAATTCACATATTGGTCACTAAAGATAAAAGGTAGGTATATGTGTCATGTAAACTTGACCACTGGAATCATGTTAAAAGAGTAAGTAGAACTCAAGTTACGATTATTTGAAGTCGGTAAGGTCAAATCTGTTTTGTGCGTAAGGACAGCAACTGTTTGTGTTTTTAAAACGATCAGAAGTCACTCTTGAGGGATAATTAACATGTTGGTCTCTAAAGATGAAATGTACCTAAGTGTGTTAAGTAAATTTGGCCACTGGAATCACCTAAAAAGATTGAGTAGAACTCAAGTTATGCTTGTTTGAAGTCACCTTGGTCGAATAATGAAAAGGATACTTTTCGTATAAAAATGAGTTTGGCCTTATGATAATGATGTAAGAGGCGAATATGTTGTAAAGCAAACTAAGAACAATGTGAGACTATAAAAGATGGGTTTGGTTCTAAGATGCAATTGAATGTGGCTAAGTGACCTTGTGCGTGTTTGATGACATTATATGTATTTGTGAATTATTGCCAGGTTGAAGCATAACTATTGTGTAATTGCGGTTTTGATGGTTTTTTGATTTGTGGTCGCGAAGGAGGTGAGTACTCTTGCATACCTTTATGTATACGTTGGGTCAATTGACCACATCATGTTGAAATGAGATATCCATGTGTGGTAATTGATTCGGCTAGGCCCATGTGGGGTCCAGTGTTTATGAGGCCTAAGAACCTCCGGGGCCTAAGAACCCCTATAGTTGTTTGGAGAAGAGGCCTAAGAACCTTCGGGGCCTAAGAACCCCGATATTCTCATTGGTTAGCTTATATGGATCCATATATGTTGTTTAGCGTGCAAGGTGAGTATTATAGATATGACACGACGGTGTCATAGTCTATATGCAACAGTCCTTGTGCATTGCCCTCCTTCGTATGTATAAACGTATGCAAGATTATTCACTAAGCTTTGCTTACTTTTTAGTTGTTTACCCTTTTTATAGGTTGTCCCGGATGCGGAAGAAAGTTAAGTAATGTAAGGATTGAAGTTAAAGATGCTTTTTGGATATTGATTGCTTTAGCTAAATGCGGATAATGAAATTGGTAATAGGACCCATAGCGACCCCTTTGAACTATCGGCTCTTTGTACTCTTGTTTTGTCCTTTTGGAAATTATTATGATGTCTAGTGTTAGACTCGAGTTTTTGGGTATTTTAAATGGGTCGTTTGTAGTTGTAATGTATCGATTTTGTTTAAATGTGTTTTGGAGAACTCATAATCCGTAACAGGTTTGGATGATGATTTTACGAATGGGTCATGCCGAAATTCCCAATTTTGAATGTCGTCTTTTGTAATGTGTCAACTTGGGTAAAATGACCCGTTTCGTTGTAAATGCTACACTTGATCAAATAAAAGCTTTCGGAATTTTAAATCACGTGTCTTTAACTCATTTTAAAGTTTGGTAAAGGGATTTAAGGTTTGAATATGACTGGTAAAAGATTGTGCAAGATTGAAGTTTGGATTATGATTTTCAAAAGTTTTAGACCTGCAGGAAAACTGCAGGCTGAGATCAGAAATATCCCACTGCGGCGCAGTGGGAGTGTTTCCACCCCACTGCGGCGCAGTGGGGAAGTTTGGTCGTCTGCTTCCGTAACTTCCCACTGCGGCGCAGTGGAGGCTTATAAAAAAAAAAAAATTCTCTTATTTTCCTAAAATGAGTTTGGGTTCTTTCAAGTGGTATCAGAGCCGTGGTTTAAGGGATTTAGGTATTTTATTATTACACGGATACCTAGACTTAAACCATAGACGTGACTTGGCCTTATGTGTATAGTTCGGTTTCTAGTGACATACGGAAGTATTTAGCGAAGTTCACTTGAGGTGTTATAATAAGTAATTATAATAATGACTGCAGCGTTATTATGATCACATACTATAATAGCTCAAGTTAAGTCTGTTAAATATGGAAGTATGTTAGTGTGAAGCCATAGGTTGGAGACCTTATTTGGCAATGTGAATTATTTTATGATTTTACTCGTTGATATCTAAGTATGATAGAATATGAGCTTTGCATGCTAACTGGTTTATTGAATGGTAAGAATTGAAAATTTGAGATTGGTTTATGAGTTTAATATATTGCTTGATGATAGTAAAGAAGAAGGTATGATAAATACATAGTAAACGTGGAATGTATGCTAATGTGTATTTGCTTGTTTATATGCTAATGCGATAGAGCAAAAGTTTTGCTTGAATAATCGGCAATGAGGCCATAAAAGTGGAATTTGATTTATAAGTTTAAAAGATGGTTGTCACTTATAAGGAGAAAGTATGTTGAATAGTGATGAATGTTGAATGTATGCGAATGAAGTGTGACATTATTTTGTGTAAGACCATTGGGTAGTGAGACCCATGGCATCGTTATTATTTTGTGTAAGACCATTGGGTAGTGAGACCCATGGCATCGTTATTATTTTGTGTAAGACCATTGGGTAGTGAGACCCATGGCATCGTTATTATTTTGTGTAAGACCATTGGGTAGTGAGACCCATGGCATCGTTATTATTTTGTGTAAGACCATTGGGTAGTGAGACCCATGGCATCGTTATTATTTTGTGTAAGACCATTGGGTAGTGAGACCCATGGCATCGTTATTATTTTGTGTAAGACCATTGGGTAGTGAGACCCATGGCATCGTTATTATTTTGTGTAAGACCATTGGGTAGTGAGACCCATGGCATCGTTATTATTTTGTGTAAGACCATTGGGTAGTGAGACCCATGGCATCGTTATTATTTTGTGTAAGACCATTGGGTAGTGAGACCCATGGCATCGTTATTATTTTGTGTAAGACCATTGGGTAGTGAGACCCATGGCATCGTTATTATTTTGTGTAAGACCATTGGGTAGTGAGACCCATGGCATCGTTATTATTTTGTGTAAGACCATTGGGTAGTGAGACCCATGGCATCGTTATTATTTTGTGTAAGACCATTGGGTAGTGAGACCCATGGCATCGTTATTATTTTGTGTAAGACCATTGGGTAGTGAGACCCATGGCATCGTTATTATTTTGTGTAAGACCATTGGGTAGTGAGACCCATGGCATCGTTATTATTTTGTGTAAGACCATTGGGTAGTGAGACCCATGGCATCGTTATTATTTTGTGTAAGACCATTGGGTAGTGAGACCCATGGCATCGTTATTATTTTGTGTAAGACCATTGGGTAGTGAGACCCATGGCATCGTTATTATTTTGTGTAAGACCATTGGGTAGTGAGACCCATGGCATCGTTATTATTTTGTGTAAGACCATTGGGTAGTGAGACCCATGGCATCGTTATTATTTTGTGTAAGACCATTGGGTAGTGAGACCCATGGCATCGTTATTATTTTGTGTAAGACCATTGGGTAGTGAGACCCATGGCATCGTTATTATTTTGTGTAAGACCATTGGGTAGTGAGACCCATGGCATCGTTATTATTTTGTGTAAGACCATTGGGTAGTGAGACCCATGGCATCGTTATTATTTTGTGTAAGACCATTGGGTAGTGAGACCCATGGCATCGTTATTATTTTGTGTAAGACCATTGGGTAGTGAGACCCATGGCATCGTTATTATTTTGTGTAAGACCATTGGGTAGTGAGACCCATGGCATCGTTATTATTTTGTGTAAGACCATTGGGTAGTGAGACCCATGGCATCGTTATTATTTTGTGTAAGACCATTGGGTAGTGAGACCCATGGCATCGTTATTATTTTGTGTAAGACCATTGGGTAGTGAGACCCATGGCATCGTTATTATTTTGTGTAAGACCATTGGGTAGTGAGACCCATGGCATCGTTATTATTTTGTGTAAGACCATTGGGTAGTGAGACCCATGGCATCGTTATTATTTTGTGTAAGACCATTGGGTAGTGAGACCCATGGCATCGTTATTATTTTGTGTAAGACCATTGGGTAGTGAGACCCATGGCATCGTTATTATTTTGTGTAAGACCATTGGGTAGTGAGACCCATGGCATCGTTATTATTTTGTGTAAGACCATTGGGTAGTGAGACCCATGGCATCGTTATTATTTTGTGTAAGACCATTGGGTAGTGAGACCCATGGCATCGTTATTATTTTGTGTAAGACCATTGGGTAGTGAGACCCATGGCATCGTTATTATTTTGTGTAAGACCATTGGGTAGTGAGACCCATGGCATCGTTATTATTTTGTGTAAGACCATTGGGTAGTGAGACCCATGGCATCGTTATTATTTTGTGTAAGACCATTGGGTAGTGAGACCCATGGCATCGTTATTATTTTGTGTAAGACCATTGGGTAGTGAGACCCATGGCATCGTTATTATTTTGTGTAAGACCATTGGGTAGTGAGACCCATGGCATCGTTATTATTTTGTGTAAGACCATTGGGTAGTGAGACCCATGGCATCGTTATTATTTTGTGTAAGACCATTGGGTAGTGAGACCCATGGCATCGTTATTATTTTGTGTAAGACCATTGGGTAGTGAGACCCATGGCATCGTTATTATTTTGTGTAAGACCATTGGGTAGTGAGACCCATGGCATCGTTATTATTTTGTGTAAGACCATTGGGTAGTGAGACCCATGGCATCGTTATTATTTTGTGTAAGACCATTGGGTAGTGAGACCCATGGCATCGTTATTATTTTGTGTAAGACCATTGGGTAGTGAGACCCATGGCATCGTTATTATTTTGTGTAAGACCATTGGGTAGTGAGACCCATGGCATCGTTATTATTTTGTGTAAGACCATTGGGTAGTGAGACCCATGGCATCGTTATTATTTTGTGTAAGACCATTGGGTAGTGAGACCCATGGCATCGTTATTATTTTGTGTAAGACCATTGGGTAGTGAGACCCATGGCATCGTTATTATTTTGTGTAAGACCATTGGGTAGTGAGACCCATGGCATCGTTATTATTTTGTGTAAGACCATTGGGTAGTGAGACCCATGGCATCGTTATTATTTTGTGTAAGACCATTGGGTAGTGAGACCCATGGCATCGTTATTATTTTGTGTAAGACCATTGGGTAGTGAGACCCATGGCATCGTTATTATTTTGTGTAAGACCATTGGGTAGTGAGACCCATGGCATCGTTATTATTTTGTGTAAGACCATTGGGTAGTGAGACCCATGGCATCGTTATTATTTTGTGTAAGACCATTGGGTAGTGAGACCCATGGCATCGTTATTATTTTGTGTAAGACCATTGGGTAGTGAGACCCATGGCATCGTTATTATTTTGTGTAAGACCATTGGGTAGTGAGACCCATGGCATCGTTATTATTTTGTGTAAGACCATTGGGTAGTGAGACCCATGGCATCGTTATTATTTTGTGTAAGACCATTGGGTAGTGAGACCCATGGCATCGTTATTATTTTGTGTAAGACCATTGGGTAGTGAGACCCATGGCATCGTTATTATTTTGTGTAAGACCATTGGGTAGTGAGACCCATGGCATCGTTATTATTTTGTGTAAGACCATTGGGTAGTGAGACCCATGGCATCGTTATTATTTTGTGTAAGACCATTGGGTAGTGAGACCCATGGCATCGTTATTATTTTGTGTAAGACCATTGGGTAGTGAGACCCATGGCATCGTTATTATTTTGTGTAAGACCATTGGGTAGTGAGACCCATGGCATCGTTATTATTTTGTGTAAGACCATTGGGTAGTGAGACCCATGGCATCGTTATTATTTTGTGTAAGACCATTGGGTAGTGAGACCCATGGCATCGTTATTATTTTGTGTAAGACCATTGGGTAGTGAGACCCATGGCATCGTTATTATTTTGTGTAAGACCATTGGGTAGTGAGACCCATGGCATCGTTATTATTTTGTGTAAGACCATTGGGTAGTGAGACCCATGGCATCGTTATTATCTGGTGTAAGACCGTTTCAAGTGATTCCCTTCGTTTCCAAGAGGTACGATTATCTAATTTAACAAAATGAAAGGAAGTAGGAGGCGTGTGCGTTAGTCACTTGTGAGCACAATGAAGTAACAATCGGAAACGAGTACCCGTTGTCAAAATATGATGTTCTATTCGATCTTTAGTGGCAGTTTCTTATTATTTCTTAAGACGAAATTCTCGATTAAGTTACATTAACATAAAACACGCGATGAAGATATTTCGGATAATGTTGTTTAGACTCGTTATGAGCACTTCGAATTCGTATTTAAGCTCTGTGATTACATTGATGTTCTACAATTTTCATGAATTTTATGGACCGCAATTCTCGTTCTTTATGTGATAAGTCCGTAGTTGCTTTCTTTGATCACGTTATGTTTATTCTAAACGTCAATTCATTCACGAAGTTCTTTTACGAGAGGCCGGGGAAATATTGTAAAGGGAAGAGTTTCATGACAATTCATTGGATGAGCAATCTGATTTGGAAAAGTGCAATTATTTCGATGGTGTGATTACCAAAGAAGGGAATGTGGTTGACCCGGTTTAGATTAGTGCAGTGACGAAGTGGAGACAACCTACAAGATAAATGTAGATTAGAAGTTTCGTGGGTGACGGGTGGCAAGTGTTGTTTTAATTTTTCGGCCCTTTTGAGGATAGTCTCACCATTGACCAAATTAATTATAGAGAATGTGAAGCAAGCTTGAAGGAAAGAATGAGAAGTCGAACGAAGTACTAAAAGAAATCAAGACGAATCGTTCCATTCGCGGTTTAAAGTCCCCCGGAATCATTTTCACTTTAAAATTTTGGTGTTTTTCTTTCTCTATAGCGTCAAATTTATCGGTCTTACTCAATCATATCAACTTTCTTTTCTTATCAATCGACGAAAATCTCACCATTGTCTAAGAAGTTGGTTAACTCTCTCGAAAGATTATGTCTACGAAGTTTAAGTGTCGTCCCGGTAAGCCCATGTAGTGGCGGATGTTGTTAGCCTGAAAAGTTTTCACCTTCCTTTATGTGTTTCACCGGTGTGCGGGCTAATCAATTGATTTCTCCAATCATTTAGAAGAGGTTCAAGAGAAAATTTGCGACGGGAACCTAAGCAAGCGAAAAGCCAGATCACGCGAAATATTTTCTAAAGATTTTTGCGGACTTACTAGACGTCATGATAGAACTTATAATCCTCTCCTTAACGGAACCAAATCGAATTTGCTCCATGAAACCTATAAAATTTGAATACTCCTTTCGTTCGGTATAACAAAGATGTGTCAAGATCTAAAGAGAGATTGTTAGTGTCCTCTAATTAAGCGGAACCTTGTTGAGCGTGAATAGCCGATCTTTAGTGGGTCATGGAATCTGTTCATGATCTCGTTAGAAGTACCAGTATAGCACCAGCTATCGCTTTAGTGTGCTGATTTGCCTCCGTATGAATGTTGTTTGATAGGAAATGTCAATTCCCTACTCGTTTTAGAAAAGTCGGACTCCAAGAGTTGTGTAGCACGATTATAGTGATAAAGATTCCTAAGAAGATTGAAATGATAAAGTAATGACCTAAGAGTCAAGATTGCCAAGGATTTTATGCGGATAAAGGAGGGAGACTTATCGAGTTCTATATTGGTGATTGTGTAATATGAAGAATTTATTTTACGAGTTGCATATGAGGGAAAATCTAAGATCTTAGTTTTCGATTCTTTCAAAAAAAAAAACCTGCTCGAGTTGTCAAGGGTACTTATTGTTTGGAATTGCTCAAAGAATTTCCGGGAAATTATTCTATCTTTCACGATTCTCACTTTATAAAGTTTTATACCGTAAAGGTTTTACGAGTACTTTTAAAAGAAATCGAACTTCATTATGAGTTTAAGTGAGGTCGACAAGTCGTTGTCTTTGTGAAGAAACGTTTAAAAAGAAGGTAAACCAAGACTATATGATAGAGCATAACGCTATGAAAGCATGAAAGGATGACGAAGTGATAACGTAAAGTTAGAGAGTCGTTGCTAGATGTGGCTTGGATCACGAGGTCGTGATCCGTTCCGAGTGGGGGAGAGTTGTAACATCCCGAAATTTTAAAGTAAAGAAAATAAACCTTTATTTTAGTTTTAACATTTAAAATAATTTCCTAGTATTTTATTTTTAGATACGGGGTTAATTTAGTTGGAACTTTAGTGGATAGCGGGTATAATACCCTTTTTAATTTGACAAAAACGTGGCAAGCATGGAGATTGTCCAGCCATTCTCTTCTTGTGTGATTCACCCTTCCATCACTACCAACCTCTTCACCATTTTATTCTTCTTCTTCTTCCATTTTCTTAAACCTCTCTTAAGTGTGAAATCCATTCAATCTTGTTCAAGAATCAAATAATAATAATAATAACAAAAACAATAATCTTCAAGTAAGGAATTTCAAGTTTGGAGAATTGAGTGTGTGGAGTGTTGGTGGACTGATTTTTATGAAGAAAATGAGGAGAAGAAAAGTGTAATTTCAATCTCAATTTTAGTTATTTTCTTGAAGGTAAGATTACTTTAACCTAATTTTGATTCTTGTTAAATTATCTTATAAAATTAGGGTTCTTGAATTGGAAAATTTGGGGGTTTTCATCTATATGAGTTAATTTCTATAATTCAAGTTAGGGTTGTTGTAATTTAATCAAATTTAGGGTTTTAATTTGGGTTGCATGATAGATTTGGTTGAATGATAGTGAGAATTAGTTGGACAGATTCTGACCCTGACCTTCAAACGAGTTAAACACCCCCATGACAGAATTTTCAGTTGTCGAGTCCTAAAAAGAAAATGTAGCTTATTGTGTTATCTCAAATTTACCACTGGAATGGGTTAAAAAGACGAAGTAGAACTCTAGATGTGAATTTTTGAATTCAGGGTCGTCATGCTGATCTTTCAGCAAAACTGATTTTTACGTCTGTTATTAAAACGAGTAAAACACATTCTTATGAGTAAATTCATGTCTTGGTCACTGAAGATAAAATGTGCTAAATTGTGTTAAGAAGAAGTGTCCACTGGAATGAGGTCAAAATATTGTGTAAAACTCAAGTTATGGTCATTTGAAGTCAGTAAGGTCAAAGTTGTTTAACAGCAGCAGTTTTGGTTTTTAAAACGACCAGAAGTCACCTTTGGAGGACAATTCACATATTGGTCACTAAAGATAAAAGGTAGGTATATGTGTCATGTAAACTTGACCACTGGAATCATGTTAAAAGAGTAAGTAGAACTCAAGTTACGATTATTTGAAGTCGGTAAGGTCAAATCTGTTTTGTGCGTAAGGACAGCAACTGTTTGTGTTTTTAAAACGATCAGAAGTCACTCTTGAGGGATAATTAACATGTTGGTCTCTAAAGATGAAATGTATCTAAGTGTGTTAAGTAAATTTGGCCACTGGAATCACCTAAAAAGATTGAGTAGAACTCAAGTTATGCTTGTTTGAAGTCACCTTGGTCGAATAATGAAAAGGATACTTTTCGTATAAAAATGAGTTTGGCCTTATGATAATGATGTAAGAGGCGAATATGTTGTAAAGCAAACTAAGAACAATGTGAGACTATAAAAGATGGGTTTGGTTCTAAGATGCAATTGAATGTGGCTAAGTGACCTTGTGCGTGTTTGATGACATTATATGTATTTGTGAATTATTGCCAGGTTGAAGCATAACTATTGTGTAATTGCGGTTTTGATGGTTTTTGATTTGTGGTCGCGAAGGAGGTGAGTACTCTTGCATACCTTTATGTATACGTTGGGTCAATTGACCACATCATGTTGAAATGAGATATCCATGTGTGGTAATTGATTCGGCTAGGCCCATGTGGGGTCCAGTGTTTATGAGGCCTAAGAACCCCTATAGTTGTTTGGAGAAGAGGCCTAAGAACCTTCGGGGCTTAAGAACCCCGATATTCTCATTGGTTAGATTATATGGATCCATATATGTTGTTTAGCGTGCAAGGTGAGTATTATAGATATGACACGACGGTGTCATAGTCTATATGCAACAGTCCTTGTGCATTGCCCTCCTTCGTATGTATAAACGTATGCAAGATTATTCACTAAGCTTTGCTTACTTTTTAGTTGTTTACCCTTTTTATAGGTTGTCCCGGATGCGGAAGAAAGTTAAGTAATGTAAGGATTGAAGTTAAAGATGCTTTTTGGATATTGATTGCTTTAGCTAAATGCGGATAATGAAATTGGTAATAGGACCCATAGCGACCCCTTTGAACTATCGGCTCTTTGTACTCTTGTTTTGTCCTTTTGGAAAATTATTATGATGTCTAGTGTTAGACTCGAGTTTTTGGGTATTTTAAATGGGTCGTTTGTAGTTGTAATGTATCGATTTTGTTTAAATGTGTTTTGGAGAACTCATAATCCGTAACAGGTTTGGATGATGATTTTACGAATGGGTCATGCCGAAATTCCCAATTTTGAATGTCGTCTTTTGTAATGTGTCAACTTGGGTAAAATGACCCGTTTCGTTGTAAATGCTACACTTGATCAAATAAAAGCTTTCGGAATTTTAAATCACGTGTCTTTAACTCATTTTAAAGTTTGGTAAAGGGATTTAAGGTTTGAATATGACTGGTAAAAGATTGTGCAAGATTGAAGTTTGGATTATGATTTTCAAAAGTTTTAGACCTGCAGGAAAACTGCAGGCTGAGATCAGAAATATCCCACTGCGGCGCAGTGGGGAAGTTTGGTCGTCTGCTTCCGTAACTTCCCACTGCGGCGCAGTGGAGGCTTATAAAAAAAAAAAAAAATTCTCTTATTTTCCTAAAATGAGTTTGGGTTCTTTCACATGGGCCAATCTTGTTTGGTCCATGATCAAATGGATTGGTCCATGGTGTTTAGGTACCCGATCCGATTTTTACCCGATTCACGGTTTCGACACGAAAATCATTTCCAAATCTATTTTTGGAAAGTTCTTATATTTTACATATTTTTACAAGTTCAACTAGTTTTTCAATGTTCTTCGTGTGTGACCCTTCTTGGATCATATATAAACTGTCGTATAACTTTCGTTGAGATATTTCCATAATTCTAACAATTTGTTATGTGTTTGTGTATTAGAGTCGAATGACATCTATAATATGTTCATGAGTGTTATTGAGAATATACTTTGTTGATGAAATCAATGTGATTCCATTGGAATAAGTGAGCATTAATGCTAAGAAATTGATTGTAGTTGAGCCAATTGAGATTCTTGGGCGGACGTAAAAGAAGCTTCGCAGGAAGTTAATCGATTTTGTGCTAGTAAGATGGAAGCATACTTGTGGTGAAAGTTGACTCGGGAAAATGAGTAATTTGACCTTTTAATATTTTTAATATTTATATAGTAAATAAAAGCAAACTGTGTATTTGACCTTTTAGTTATATTTTAAATTCGTTTTATATTTAGATTTGTAAAAGTTAAATTAAAAGCGTCATAAATACATAAAATTAAAAGGTTACCTTTCTAGGGGTAACTCGGGTTCGATTCCTGCCGAAGGCAAAAATTAAATTGAATTGTCTAAATTACCTTAACACTATCCTTGCTGAGGGTTATGTGGGTACCAATTCAGTACATGTCTCAATCCACCCTTTTTTAAAAATAACCTTTTAATCAGGATCAAGTTCTTATAAATGTTTGTTTCGTGTTTATGGGATTAAAAAAATCTCAAAGAAATATATAGTTGGTTACATAATTGTTATAACTTTTATTAAAAAATAAATTTTAAAAAACACTTTAAATTAATGAATGATAACCAACTTTATTTTCTATCTAACTAAATTTTTAGGACTAGATGGTTCCCGCACGTTGCGACTGTACTAACAAATTACAAAATATTCTACGCTTAACGTTTAATTCAAAGGCTATTTGTAAAAGAGTTTCGTTGTATGTGTGTGTTATGATAGTTTTGGAAGTTGAAATTTTTTAGGGTATTTTAGTCTAATTGTGTATGTGATATATAGAAAATGTAAAAAAGGATAATATAAAATTTTTAAGTTCTTAATTACTTAAAGATGAGTCTAATTTATTTTATAAGAGATTATAGATTAACAGATTAACATTATAAAAAAAGGTTGAAATTGTAAAATTATAATTAAAAAGAATTTAATCGCAATTAAAGTGAAAATAGATAGCATGTCACACGATCAATTGAAAAAACAACTTTCTTTTTTCTACTCAGGAAAGACATCAAATACACACATCATATTCTAAAAACTATAAAAAGTAGGGTAAATTACACAAATCATACCTGAGGTTTGTTCGAAACTACACTGGACATACCTACAATTTAAAAATTACGCGAGACATACCCATCGTTGTCAAAAACTTACACTGACCATACCTATCGTTGACGGTCGTCTATTTGGCCGTTAAGTCAAGTCACGTGCCGTGCATGTGAGGTATTAAAACCGTAATTTCGTGTAAACTTCAGGTATCATCCGTGTAATTTACCCTAATAAAAAGTTATTAAGATATTTATATTTATATTTCATTTATTAAAGTGGGTAGATATTCTATATTAAAATTCACATATATATATTTATTCATTTTAAAAACCTATTTCAAAATAAAAAATAAAAAATTTATGAAAGGATGTCATCAAACGATACAGGTTTAGGCTTAGAAATTTCAAGGTCAGACTAACGACTAACCCTGGAACTTCAAACCCAAAATGCTACAGATTGCTAATCTGAGGTGAAATTATATTCTAAAACCGTGACGAGTCTTCGACTTTGCTTTACCCCTCTAATCTGAGGGGGATGTTATCAAACCATACGAAAAAATTATATTGTTTATTTAATTATTTTTTTTGTATTTTTTTAAATAGGTTTCTATTATAAAAAATAAATTATATAAAAAATAAAATAATAATAAAATAATATAAAATAAAAAATAAAAAATTTATGAAAGGATGTCATCAAACGATACAGGTTTAGGCTTAGAAATTTCAAGGTCAGAAGACTAACGACTAACCCTGGAACTTCAAACCCAAAATGCTACAGATTGCTAATCTGAGGTGAAATTATATTCTAAAACCGTGACGAGTCTTCGACTTTGCTTTACCCCTCTAATCTGAGGGGGATGTTATCAAACCATACGAAAAAATTATATTGTTTATTTAATTATTTTTTTTGTATTTTTTTAAATAGGTTTCTATTATAAAAAATAAATTATATAAAAAATAAAATAAAACTCTAAAATTCTTAATAATTTTTAATTAGGGTAAATTACACGAATGATACCTGAAGTTTACAAGAAATTACGGATTTGATACCTCACATGCACGGCACGTGACTTGACTTAACGGCCAAATAGACGACCGTCAGCGATAGGTATGG
Organism: Erigeron breviscapus; assembly: GCA_034093135.1. Taxonomy (NCBI): domain Eukaryota; kingdom Viridiplantae; phylum Streptophyta; class Magnoliopsida; order Asterales; family Asteraceae; genus Erigeron; species Erigeron breviscapus. The sequence continues at coordinate 62,697,426 of CM067174.1, read as the reverse complement.
TCAGTGTAAGTTTTTGACAACGATGGGTATGTCTCGCGTAATTTTTAAATTGTAGGTATGACCAATGTAGTTTCGAACAAACCTCAGGTATGATTTGTGTAATTTACCCTAAAAAGTATTTTGTAAGATAATCTATATCTTTTTTATACAAATAAAAGAAAATTTACTATGCAAATACTGATGTTTAATTCATATAAAAGGAAGTGAGCTATACACCATGTTTTTATAATTATATACTAAATTTAGTCCCGTGAAATACACGAAAAGTTAATGACATTTAAAAATAAAATGAATTATTAAATAAATATAAATAAAAAAATCTATAAATTTAAATTTAAAATTATAGAAAAAAACAAACTAGTACTTGATATTTATAAAAAATGAATTTTTGATATATTTTTAATATACGGATAATATAATAGACAAACAAAATCTGAATAAGGAGGAAAAATTTATTAAGTTAATAATAATAATAATGACCGATAAGTACAACATGCTATCATAATAGGTCCTTTAGTAAGCCTCATCTTCGACACGTGTTCTACGAAGATTTTAGGAGGAAGACCTTCGGTCATTGGATCCACTAGCATATTATGTGTATTTATGTACTTAATACAAAGAACATTTTCCTCAATCTGTTCACGTACAAAACAGAAACTTTGTATCGAGATACATCTCAGCGCCAGTTGAACTGTTACTGTTCAAGAAAGTTACGTAGCTGAGTTATCACAATAAAGCTTCAATGGTCTCGTAATAAAGTTGATGATTTTGAGTCCACTAACCAGGTTCTTTAACAACATCCTATGACATGATATTATAAATGGCAATGTATTCAGCCATCATGGTGGACGTTGTAGTCAGTTTCTCATTATGACTCCGTCAAGAGATAAGGTCTGCTAATCAAAAATACTTATTCTTAAGGTACCATTCTAGTGATGCTTGCTTCAACCCTTATATGGACTTATTCAACTTGCAGACCATGTGCTCTTTGACTTCTTGAATGAATCCTTCAGGTTCACAAGTATACGTCTTATTGCAAGTTTCCATTCAGGAAAGTGGTCTCGACATCCATCTGATGTAACTCTAAATCATAATGAGCTACGAATGCCATGACGATCCTTAAGGAATCTTTATGAGACAAGAGATAAGGTGTCTTGATAATCGATTCCTTTGATTTTAAGGTACCATTCTAGTGATGCTTGCTTCAACCCTTATATGGACTTATTCAACTTGCAGACCATGTGCTCTTTGACTTCTTGAATGAATCCTTCAGGTTCACAAGTATACGTCTTATTGCAAGTTTCCATTCAGGAAAGTGGTCTCGACATCCATCTGATGTAACTCTAAATCATAATGAGCTACGAATGCCATGACGATCCTTAAGGAATCTTTATGAGACAAGAGATAAGGTGTCTTGATAATCGATTCCTTCCTTTTTGATTTTAAGGTACCATTCTAGTGATGCTTGCTTCAACCCTTATATGGACTTATTCAACTTGCAGACCATGTGCTCTTTGACTTCTTGAATGAATCCTTCAGGTTCACAAGTATACGTCTTATTGCAAGTTTCCATTCAGGAAAGTGGTCTCGACATCCATCTGATGTAACTCTAAATCATAATGAGCTACGAATGCCATGACGATCCTTAAGGAATCTTTATGAGACAAGAGATAAGGTGTCTTGATAATCGATTCCTACTTTGATTCTTAAGGTACCATTCTAGTGATGCTTGCTTCAACCCTTATATGGACTTATTCAACTTGCAGACCATGTGCTCTTTGACTTCTTGAATGAATCCTTCAGGTTCACAAGTATACGTCTTATTGCAAGTTTCCATTCAGGAAAGTGGTCTCGACATCCATCTGATGTAACTCTAAATCATAATGAGCTACGAATGCCATGACGATCCTTAAGGAATCTTTATGAGACAAGAGATAAGGTGTCTTGATAATCGATTCCTATTTGATTCTTAAGGTACCATTCTAGTGATGCTTGCTTCAACCCTTATATGGACTTATTCAACTTGCAGACCATGTGCTCTTTGACTTCTTGAATGAATCCTTCAGGTTCACAAGTATACGTCTTATTGCAAGTTTCCATTCAGGAAAGTGGTCTCGACATCCATCTGATGTAACTCTAAATCATAATGAGCTACGAATGCCATGACGATCCTTAAGGAATCTTTATGAGACAAGAGATAAGGTGTCTTGATAATCGATTTCTTTCTTTGATTTTAAGGTACCATTCTAGTGATGCTTGCTTCAACCCTTATATGGACTTATTCAACTTGCAGACCATGTGCTCTTTGACTTCTTGAATGAATCCTTCAGGTTCACAAGTATACGTCTTATTGCAAGTTTCCATTCAGGAAAGTGGTCTCGACATCCATCTGATGTAACTCTAAATCATAATGAGCTACGAATGCCATGACGATCCTTAAGGAATCTTTATGAGACAAGAGATAAGGTCTCTTGATAATCGATTCCTTCTTTGATTCTTAAGGTACCATTCTAGTGATGCTTGCTTCAACCCTTATATGGACTTATTCAACTTGCAGACCATGTGCTCTTTGACTTCTTGAATGAATCCTTCAGGTTCACAAGTATACGTCTTATTGCAAGTTTCCATTCAGGAAAGTGGTCTCGACATCCATCTGATGTAACTCTAAATCATAATGAGCTACGAATGCCATGACGATCCTTAAGGAATCTTTATGAGACAAGAGATAAGGTGTCTTGATAATCGATTCCTTCCTTTTTGAGTAAATCCCCTCGCAACTAGTATTGGCCTTATAGCGTTTAACGTTTCCATTCGGGTCTAATCTGGTTTTGAAGATCCATTTACAACATACAGGTTTGGATTCTTGATAATCGATTCCTTCCTTTTTGAGTAAATCCCCTCGCAACTAGTATTGGCCTTATAGCGTTTAACGTTTCCATTCGGGTCTAATCTGGTTTTGAAGATCCATTTACAACATACAGGTTTGGATTCTTCATACGATTCTGTCTTCCTTTTTGAGTAAATCCCCTCGCAACTAGTATTGGCCTTATAGCGTTTAACGTTTCCATTCGGGTCTAATCTGGTTTTGAAGATCCATTTACAACATACAGGTTTGGATTCTTAAGGTACCATTCTAGTGATGCTTGCTTCAACCCTTATATGGACTTATTCAACTTGCAGACCATGTGCTCTTTGACTTCTTGAATGAATCCTTCAGGTTCACAAGTATACGTCTTATTGCAAGTTTCCATTCAGGAAAGTGGTCTCGACATCCATCTGATGTAACTCTAAATCATAATGAGCTACGAATGCCATGACGATCCTTAAGGAATCTTTATGAGACAAGAGATAAGGTGTCTTGATAATCGATTCCTTCCTTTTTGAGTAAATCCCCTCGCAACTAGTATTGGCCTTATAGCGTTTAACGTTTCCATTCGGGTCTAATCTGGTTTTGAAGATCCATTTACAACATACAGGTTTGGATTCTTCTGGAAATTCAACCAAGTCCCAAACATCATTATGCTGTATGGAATTAAGCTCTCAAATTATGGCTTCATTCCACTACTAAGTGGCATGATCGCTTTTAATGGCTTCTCAATAAGAGGTAGGATCAGTAAGCTTTCCAATATCCTCAACTTCAGTAAAATAAGTTATGAAATCATCAAAATTTATGGCCTTGCGTGACCTTAGATGATCTCCTGAGTTGATTTTTAGGTTTAGTAAGGAAGATGCTTTAGCATTAGTAGTAAGATGATTTAGCATTAGTAGTAAGATGCTTTACCATTACTAGTATCCTAACTAGGAGTTAGAATTTTGATTAGGAGAAGGTGGATCAGTCATATTAGGAGCAGCGTTGGGTACAAGAGGAATTATCAAAGGAGTAATAATAACCGACGAGTGGTTCCCCCCACTTCTTGTACTTCTTGCAAATCTTAAGTTATGATTTGTCGTGCTCCCACTGATCTCTTAGTTCTCGAGAAACGTGGCATGCTGTTGTCAATAATGCTAGTAGTATAGGAAAGACAGTAAAACTAATAACCGATAAAGAAACATGTAAGGGATATAGGATCCAATTTCTTTAAGTTAGGGTTATAGAGTTATGCTTTGGCAGGATAGCCTCATACGTTCATATATTTTAGACTCAGTTTCCTACCTGTCCAGGAGTCTCAGGGTCAGATTCTTATGGAATTTTATTGAGTATATGAACGGTTGTTTTAAAGCCTCAGTCCAAAAGGAAAGTAGGTAAGTTAGTGTTGGTAAGCATACTTTTCACCATGTCCATTAAGGTTCTATTTCTCCTTTTTGCAACACAATTCTGTTGAGAAGAACCAGTCATGGTAATATTGGATAATTATGCCATGTTCCTTTCAAAAGTTATGGAAAGGACCAGGAGCTTGACCAATAGCGGTATGTCTACCATAATACTTACTTATTTGACGATCAATTTGGTTTTAAACCAAAGTTTTAAAATCAATTAAAGTCTTTAAGGGTTCAGATCAGATATAGGTGCATATAACATGAATAATTGTTAATGAATGTAATAAATGATGCATGTCCTGAAATGGATGCGGGATAGGGGCCACTTAATATCAGAGTGAATTATTTGCAACAAGTTGGAACTTATAGTGGCTCCTTTCTTATTCCCATTAGCCATTTTTCCTTTGAGGCATTAAATACATGTTTCAAAATCACGAAAGTCAAGAGAATGTAATATTCCATCCTTTATGAGTCATATCATGCGAACTCGTGAGATGTGGCCAAAATGTTAATGCCACTACATGGAGGAATTCTCTACTTATTTAGGTGATTTTGTCTTTGATTTAGTTATGTCATCAATATTAGGAGACAACAAAGAATGTGAGAAGTTACGATCTAGTTCTAACTTACACAGTAATCCATCCAAGAAACCAGGACAAGGGACATTATAATGAGTAATGGCAATCTCGCCGCAACCATGAATTATTACATAACCTTCAAGGTCTTAGACTAGAAAAATAGATACAAGGTTCCGAGAAATTCTCGGTACACACAAGGTATCTACTAGTCTAATACACTTTCCAGTGTTTATATGTAAATTATAAGTCTCCATGGCTTCGATATTTAAGAGATCACCCCTTTCCAACTCTAAGCTTTCTTTAATCCTTTTAACAGCTTCTGGATTGTATGGAATCCTTGTATTGAGTTAATCACATGAACCATAGAACCAGAATCACCCACACATGTATTAATAAGAACATTAGACGTAAAAGAATCAAATATTACATGAAGTAAGTTACCTTTCTTAGATAGCCACCCCTTGAATTTAGGGCAATCTAGGTACAATCAGAATTTGCAGTTAGGATTAGTCCTTAAGGACTTAAAGCTAGAGGCAACAGCACCATGATTAGCCTTTTGAACTTTACTTCCAGTCTTATTACTGTTATTATCCTTCCTCTTAATGGAATTAGCAGTGGCAGTAAGGTGAACAACTTCAGGTTGGCACAACTTAAGGCGGCCATTTTCTTGCACACACATTGCGATTAGTTCACTCATCGACCATTTATCTTTCATAGCGTTAAATTAAATTTTGAAGGTGTCGAAATGAGCAGGCAATGGGGTCTTTATAAAATGCACAAAAAAAATTGTCAAAGACTTCCATTTTAGGACTCTTAAGCTTATGAGTCATGTCAGTCATATTCATTATGTGTTCACAAATACTGCTATTTCCTTTGTATTTAAGCTACTTGCGTACGCTTTAGACATTCCCTCAGATACTATGATTGATGAAGTTCCTGACCATCACTTAGTGACAAGCGATTCGCCTTATCCCACTTTCTTAAAATTCGCTTTCTGAGCTGCAAAAGAGTTAGCAGTAATAGCAGTAGGTCCATTATGGCGAATAGCATAGTCAAGGTCTAGCATCTTCAGAGTTAGAGGTAATTAATCCTTTCATGAAGCAAAGTTTTCATCTGTAAGTGGCTCAATGCCTAAGTTAGGTACTACAGTGGAAAAAAGGAGTATATAAATTTATGATACAAGCAATAGAAGATTATAATAATAATGCCTAAAATAAGTAGGCCTAATAGTAATGAAGTTATAGTGACATGATTAGCTATCTAAGGCAAACTAAATAATGTCTTTTAATAGTAATGGAACTAGAGTAATGCCTAAAATAAGTAGGCCTAATAATAATGTTCCTCATAATGACATTAGATTAGATATCTAAGGCAGACTAAGTAATGTCTCTAAAAGTAATGGAACTAAAGTAATGCCTAAAATACGTAAGGGCTAGTAATAATGTTCCTAAAAGTAATGAGACTAACACCATTATACTAAGGAAGCTAGTGATATGTAAGCCTATTGTAAACACTTAAACAATAAGCTAAAGTAAGGCTCTACTTAGATTTTACATCACCTTTGGGCAAAAATAACTAATATCTAAGTAAACATGAGCATTAGGGTCATGCAACACAACGCTTATCTTTTGACCTTTGGGCACAAAATCAAGAATCGTGTATATTATGCATGAAAATAGTCCTTTTAGCACACAAAGTATATTAAATCACCTTTGGGCAGAATCAATGTACTAAGTGTTCGTTATGCAAAAGGAAAAGAACGCAACATGAGAATCACATTTGACCTTTGGGCACAAATGATAAACCATGTACATTAGTGTGAATCCCCTAACATTACGGGGGTCCGGGGGCAGCGCCCCTGGAAGCGGGGTCCAAGGGGTGGTAGCCCCTGGCGGGGTCCAAGGGACAGAGCCCCTGGCTGGGGTCGGCCACAAATTTTTAACCTTAAAGTGCTATGGTAAAAATGTCTTAAAAAACATTATTTTTGAAAAAAGAGAGACAAATTTAGCCAAAAATGTATAAGGTAAATTAGTTAGCACGAACTCATTCATCAGCTAAGATCATCTTCAGTATAACATGAACTTAAGTAATGACTCGTGATATAGTAAGCACGAACTTAAGTAATAATTCGTGAGTTAGTAAGCACGAGGACATCAGTAAGTCATGATGACATAGGCACGAAGATATCAGTAAGTCGTGAAGACCTAAGCATGAAGATATCAGTAAGACGTGAAGATGTCGGCATGAAGATGTCATAAACTTGTGATGACCTAAGCACAAGTTCGTGATGACGTAAGCACAAGTTCGTGATGACGTAAGCACGAGTTCATGTTGATATCAGCTGAAGTTCGTGATGACATAAGCGCGAAGAGGAGCATAATTCATGATGATGTCAGCGCGAAGTGGACATAAGTTCATGATCACGTCAGCACGTATTCTTGATGAAGTCATCACGAGTTCTTTACTTCTGCAGATTTTGAGTTCGCAAAATTCATCAAATTCGAACCAAATCATGACTGATCGTTTATAACGCGGCTTTGATACCACATGTTGGAATAAACATGATTCGATTCGAATGATAAAACATCCTAGATCATCCTGTGGAACCTGTAAGAGCATTAAGCATGATTGCTATTGATTTCGGGTTCCCAAAACAAGATGATTCAGTAATAATGGGATGTGTAATTCTGCTGGAACGTAATGCACGAATTAGAGAGGAATACACACACGAATTTAGTGAGGGATTAGGGTGTGATTATGTGATTATTGATTAACATTAAATTAGGGTTAATGACTCTCTATTTATAATGAGAGTATTTACACATTCAACCCCTCTGGTGTTTAATGTGTGTAACATTAGTCTTCATAGTTCCAATCATCTAATGAGAAACTCTATAGTATGTCTTTAAGAGTAAATACGCCCATTATATATTTACTAGACATAGGGATTTCAGTTATCGTCAATTATCATATCAGGAATGATAGATGATCAGTGACGGTCACACTAACGTGGTTCCAACATTCTCCCACTTGACCGAGCGATCATTTATCTATGAGTATTTAATAAGTCCGGCCGGGATAATACTCATTTTGTTTTAAACCGAAATCATAGCCAATAAGTATAGTCGTAGAGAAGAACATCAACTCAGGACCCCCACTAGTCAAACTATGACTCAAATTTAAAACTAATAAGCAATGATCAATTGACTAAGACAAATTTTGTTACAATAATGTCAATACACCAATATGAGTACTCAAAGTGTAATTAATAGACAAACAAAATCTGAATAAGGAGGAAAATTTTATTAAGTTAATAATAATAATGACCAATAAGTACAACATGCTATCATAATAGGTCCTTTAGTAAGCCTCATCTTCGACACGTGTCCTACGAAGATTTTAGGAGGAAGACCTTCGGTCATTGGATCCACTAGCATATTATGTGTACTTATGTACTCAATACAAAGAACATTTTCCTCAATCTGTTCACGTACAAAACATAAACTTTGTATCGAGATACATCTCAGCGCCAATTGAACTGTTACTGTTCAAGAAAGTTAGGGTAGCTGAGTTATCACAATAAAGCTTCAATGGTCTCGTAATAAAGTTGACGATTTTGAGTCCACTGACCAGGTTCTTTAACAACATCCTATGACATGATATTATAAATGGCAATGTATTCAGCCATCATGGTGGACGTTGTAGTCAGTTTCTCATTATGACTCCGTCAAGAGATAAGGTCTGCAGCTAATCATAAAAATATGTCCAGAAGTAGATTTCTTATCGGAATCAGAACATCCTACTACTTCTAAGTTGTCACTTCTTCTATGAGTTAGTGTGTAGTCTTTGGTCCTTTACATATATCGTAGAACCTTTTAGCCGCTTTCCAGTGTGCTATTCCGGGATTAGATAAGTAATCCCAAGCATACCGGCAATATACGTTATCTGGATGAATACGGACCTGAACGTACATAATGCTCCGAACTACTTATGAGTAAGGTATCATCCTCATTTGCTCCTTTTCAATCTCAATGCTCGGACTTTGGAGACAATCACATACGTCTCCTTTTACTACTAGATCTATAGTGGGTGTGTAGTGCTGCATGTTATAGCGTTCTAAGATGTGTTCAATATAAGACTCTTGAGAAAGACCCTGAACATCATTACGCCTATCCCGATTTGTTTCGATACCTATGACATAAGAGGTATCACCGAGATCTTTTATGTCGAAATTATGCGAAAAGTAAACGCTTCGACTCATGCAACATATCCAAGTTCTTACTTGCAAGAATATCATCCACGTGCAAAACAAGGATTGTAAATTTACTCCCACTGATCTTGAGATAGGTGCATTAATCCACTTGATTCTTTAGGAAGTCTTGTCCTTTTTATGACTTCATTAAACTTAAGGTACCATTTTAGTGATGCTTGCTTCAACCCGTATATGGACTTATTCAACTTGCAGACCATGTGCTCTTTACCTTCTTGAATGAATCCTTCAGGTACACATGTATACGTCTTATTGCAAGTTTCCATTCAGGAAAGTGGTCTTGACATCCATCTGATGTAACTCTAAATCATAATGAGCTACGAATGCCATGACGATCCTTAAGGAATCTTTATGAGACAGGAGATAAGGTCTCTTGATAATTGATTCCTTCCCTTTTTTGAGTAAAGCCTCTCGCAACTAGTATTGTCCTTATAGGGTTTGACGTTTCCATTCGGGTCTAATCTGGTTTTGAAGATCCATTTACAACCTACAGGTTTGGATTCTTCAGGAAATTCAACCAAGTCCCAAACGTCATTATGCTTGTATGGAATTAAGCTCTCAAATTATGGCTTCATTCCACTACTAAGTGGCATGATCGCTTTTAATGGCTTCTCAATAAGAGGTAGGATCAGTAAGCTTTCCAATATCCTCAACTTCAGTAAAATAAGTTATGAAATCATCAAAATTTATGGCCTTGCGTGACCTTAGATGATCTCCTGAGTTGATTTTTAGGTTTAGTAAGGAAGATGCTTTAGCATTAGTAGTAAGATGATTTAGCATTAGTAGTAAGATGCTTTATCATTAGTAGTATCCTAATTAAGAGTTAGAATTTTGATTAGGAGAAGGTGGATCAGTCATATTAGGAGCAGCGTTGGGTACAAGAGGAATTATCGGAGGAGTAATAATAACCGACGAGTGGTTCCCCCCACTTCTTGTACTTCTTGCAAATCTTAAGTTATGATTTGTCGTGCTCCCACTGATCTTTTAGTTCTCAAGAAACGTGGCATGATGCGTGTCAATAATGCTAGTAGTATAGGAAAGACAGTAAAACTAATAACCGATAAAGAAACATGTAAGGGATTTAGGATCCAGTTTCTTTAAGTTAGGGTTATAGAGTTATGCTTTGGCAGGATAGCCTCATACGTTCATATATTTTAGACTCAGTTTCCTACCTGTCCAGGAGTCTCAGGGACAGATTCTTATGGAACTTTTATTGAGTATATGAACGGCTGTTTTAAAGCCTCAGTCCAAAAGGAAAGTAGGTAAGTTAGTGTTGGCAAGCATACTTTTCACCATGTCCATTAAGGTTCTATTTCTCCTTTTAGCAACACAATTCTGTTGAGGAGAACCAGACATGGTAATATTGGATAATTATGCCATGTTCCTTTCAAAAGTTATGGAAAGGACCAGGAGCTTGACCAATATCAGTATGTCTACCATAATACTTACCTCCTCTATCTGATCTCACAACTTTTATTTGACGATCAAGTTGGTTTTAAACCAAAGTTTTAAAATCAATAAAAGTCTCTAAGGGTTCAGATCAGATATAGGTGCATATAACGCGAATAATCGTTAATGAATGTAATAAATGATGCATGTCCTGAAATGGATGCGGGATAGGGGCCACTTAATATCAGAGTGAATTATTTCCAACAAGTTGGAACTTATAGTGGCTCCTTTCTTATTCCCTTTAGCCATTTTGCCTTTGAGGCATTAAATACATGTTTCAAAATCACGAAAGTCAAGAGAATGTAATATTCCATCCTTTATGAGTCGTATCATGCGAACTCGTGAGATGTGGCCAAAATGTTTATGCCACTACATGGAGGAATTCTCTACTTATTTAGGTGATTTTGTCTTTGTTTTAGTTATGTCATCAATATTAGGAGACAACAAAGACTGTGAGAAATTATGATCTAGTTCTAACTTACACAGTAATCCATCCAAGAAACCAGGACCAAGGACATTATAATGAGTAATGGCAATCTCGCCGCAACCATGAATTATTACATAACCTTCAAGGTCTTAGACTAGAAAAATAGATACAAGGTTCCGAGAAATTCTCGGTACACATAAGGTATCTACTAGTCTAATACACTTTCCAGTGTTTATATGTAAATTATAAGTCTTTGGAACTTTACTTGCAGTCTTATTACAGTTATTATCCTTCCTCTTAATGGAATTAGCAGTGGCAGTAAGGTGAACAGCTTCAGGTTGGCCCAACTTAAGGCGACCATTTTCTTGCACACACATTGCGATTAGTTCACTCATCGACCATTTATCCTTCATAGCGCTAAAGTTAATTTTGAAGGTGTCGAAGTGTGCAGGCAATAAGGTAATTATAAAATGCACAAGAAAACTGTCAAAGACTTCCATTTTAGGACTCTTAAGCTTATGAGTCATGTCAGTCATCTTCATTATGTGTTCACAAATACTGCTATTTCCTTTGTATTTAAGCTACTTGCATACGCTTTAGACATTCCCTCAGATACTATGATTGATGAAGTTCCTGACCATCACTTAGTGACAAGCGATTCGCCTTATCCCACTTTCTTAAAATTCGCTTTCTGAGCTGCAAAAGAGTTAGCAGTAATAGCAGTAGGTCCATTATGGCGAATAACATAGTCAAGGTCTAGCATCTTCAGAGTTAGAGGTAATTAATCCTTTCATGAAGCAAAGGTTGCATCTGCAAGTGGCTCAATGCCTAAGTTAGGTACTACAGTGGAAATACAGAGTATATAAATTTATGATACAAGCAATAGAAGATTATAATAATAATGCCTAAAATAAGTAGGCCTAATAGTAATGAAGTTATAGTGACATGATTAGCTATCTAAGGCAAACTAAATAATGTCTTTTAATAGTAATGGAACTAGAGTAATGCCTAAAATAAGTAGGCCTAATAATAATGTTCCTAATAATGACATTAGATTAGATATCTAAGGCAGACTAAGTAATGTCTCTAAAAGTAATGGAACTAAAGTAATGCCTAAAATACGTAAGGGCTAGTAATAATGTTCCTAAAAGTAATGAGACTAACACCATTATACTAAGGAAGCTAGTGATATGTAAGCCTATTGTAAACACCAAAACAATAAGCTAAAGTAAGGCTCTACTTAGATTTTACATCACCTTTGGGCAGAATAACTAATATCTAAGTAAACATGAGCATTAGGGTCATGTTTGATCAAATAATCGCACTATGGCTCAACCGAAGGTGTGAGATGGGTTTTGGGTGTTTTGTGGCGATTCCCTTCTGGTCAGAGGGCAATAAAGCAGCTTTACGCCTTTAGTTGGTTATTCTCAGCCGATTTAGGAGGCTGAGGGTTTGTTCGTGATAGTTAGGAGTTAGGAAGTCGAATGTTGTTGATGATTTGTCACCAAGTCTGAGGATCAGCGTTGTCTTTTGTGCGGAGAGTATATTGGACCCCCCCTTCCGTGTGGCATCTCCTCTATATATAGAAGGTAGGAGACTTGAAGATGAGGGTAAGAGAATTAGGGTAAATCTCTTCCTCTTTTAAGGATATCTCCTATTTAAGGAGATGATGATTTTATAATAAGCCGTGTCCGAGGTATTCGGACCTTAATATATGTTTCCTCCTATAGAGGATTTGATATGTATATTCCTCGGAGCTGAGTAATTTGACTTAGGTGCTCCGGGATTACTTTTGCCTACGGAGGTGGTGCTCCGTATAAGCATTTTTACCTGTTCGAAGGTATCTTCTTTGAATACGGAGGTAGAGCTCCGTATAGGGTATATCATCAAGCCCCCAGTCTAATTGGAGAGATTATCTATAGGCTGTCTTATTAGACTTCAAAAACAATGGTCGCCTCCCAGATCATTCTTTCAGAGGTCCACCAGAAACAACGTGTATTAAGTCAAGGCTAACTTGTGAGACTTTTTAGTGCTTATCTCTAGATTTTACTTGGACGGTTAGGATTTGTTTAGCATCCTTAGCTATAAATACTCCATATTTGTTTAGTACTGTATAAAATTGTTACCTTTCCTAAAGGCGATATCTTCTCCAGCGATTCTCCCATTTTTTCCTTCTTCCTTTCGGCATCATCCTTTTGAAGAGGTATGTGCTCCTAACTTGATTTCTTCTTTTAATCTTCTTTCCATATCGTAGTGTGATTAGGGATGTATTTGAGTTCTGCAACTTGAAACCCTAGTATTGTCTTTGACCGATGAAGGTCTTTAGATCCTGGTTTCTTTGTTATTTACTCAACCCTATTTTAGGTTTCCATTGATTCCATTTTGCTGCTCTATCTTTGGATGTTTTAATCCCCATTTATTGTATTTCCTTTTCTCCTCCCCGCTTTTTTTTTTGAAATGGGGGCGGCTATGACTTTGAATGGTTTTTCTGGATTTGTCTCTGGTCGGCTCCCTTTCTGTTGTTGGTTTTGCCTGCTTTAGGGTTTAAGAGTTCCTTTGATATCCTGCTATTGACTCCTCCATCTATTTTCTTCTTCTGTCTTCTCTCTTTTCTTTTGTTTTTATTATCACCTGTTATTCTTCTTTTTGCAGTATGGCGTTCAAACAGATGATTAATAGGCAGTCATTTCTTGCCCAGCTGGTTGTGAAAGCTACTCCTTTTGTTTCGGCCTCAGGTTCGGAGCTCCCTGCCGGAGGCTCCGGCGTTCAAACCGCTGATGATGCTGGGTTGCAGGCAATTTTCCAGGTGAGCGGGACCATTCTTCATGAAAATGACCCGGTTGTTCATCATGTTGTTGAAGTGTCTGACTGCCCTACTAGTGGGGATAATTGTGATCATTCTGTTGATGAACATGGCACCTTTGCTGGCCGCCTCAGGAGCAGAAAGAAAACTTCCGCGAGGGGGCCTGGTGTGCCTTCTTCCAGGAAGAAGGCAAAGCGATCCGAGGATTTGGAGGAGACTCTTGGTATGTATTTGCTTTGTGTATCTGATCTTCAAATGTTTGGTATTCTTATTTGTATATGTTTTTGCAGGGTTTAACCCTTTCCTGCAGGATCCGGATGGTCGTTCTTGTCACCACAGCATTGAATCTCTTGCTCCCTCCGGGTGGGTTTCAAATTTAATGGGTATGGATGTGTCGAAGCTTTCTGAATTGTTTAATCAGTCTTCTTTCTGTGCTTCCGTAATTGGGAATGTGTTGGATTCGAAATTTCGTGAACTTTCAGAAGATGGTGGTCCTACATGTGAGCAGATTGATAGGCTCAAAGCAGAGAAGTTGTCATTGGAGTTTAAGGTGTCGGAGTTGGAAGTTAGTTTGGGTAGTTTGACTGCAGAGCTTAAGTCTGCTCGTGAAGGGATTCGGGCCAAGGGAGATGAGATCAATGTGCTGAAGGAATAGTTAGCTGCTAAGAATTCTTTGTTGGGGCAGGATCGTTCTGCTTTTGTAGATCTAAAGGATAGGTATAGGCGGCTTATTGTCGATGTGATTCCTCATGTTTGCAAGTCTTTTTTGAATGGTGCTGAGGTTGGTAAGAGGGTTTCAGACTTGTGTAATGCCAATAGGGTTGATGCTGAGCAGAGTTGATTCGTTCCCTTACTGCTGAAGCTCGTATCTCTCTTAGCGGTGGTGAGTTTGTCGAGGACACTGCGGGTCCTCTAAACAGAGCTATGAGTAAGCTGGAGGATATGCACTCTTCATATCTTTATGCTCTTTCTTCAGATCCTGATGCGTCCCCTTCCCAGCTTATGCAAATACTATCTTCATAGACTGATTTGCTTTTAGACTTGTTTCTCTATTTTATTTGTTGTCATGATCCTTATGGTGTCTTATATATGACAGTCGCCTTATGACGTGATTGTCTCATGGCAGTCGTCTTATGACGTGATTGTCTCATGGCAGTCGCCTTATGACGTGATTGTCTCATGGCAGTCGCCTTATGACTCTCTTTTTTAATAATGTCTTATGACAGTCGCCTTATGACGTGGTTGTCTCATGGCAGTCGTCTTATGACGTGATTGTCTCATGGCAGTCGCCTTATGACGTGATTGTCTCATGGCAGTCGCCTTATGACGTGATTGTCTCATGGCAGTCGCCTTATGACGTGATTGTCTCATGGCAGTCGCCTTATGACGTGATTGTCTCATGGCAGTCGCCTTATGACGTGATTGTCTCATGGCAGTCGCCTTATGACGTGATTGTCTCATGGCAGTCGCCTTATGACGTGATTGTCTCATGGCAGTCGCCTTATGACGTGATTGTCTCATGGCAGTCGCCTTATGACGTGATTGTCTCATGGCAGTCGCCTTATGACGTGATTGTCTCATGGCAGTCGCCTTATGACGTGATTGTCTCATGGCAGTCGCCTTATGACGTGATTGTCTCATGGCAGTCGCCTTATGACGTGATTGTCTCATGGCAGTCGCCTTATGACGTGATTGTCTCATGGCAGTCGCCTTATGACGTGATTGTCTCATGGCAGTCGCCTTATGACGTGATTGTCTCATGGCAGTCGCCTTATGACTCTCTTTTTTAATAATGTCTTATGACAGTCGCCTTATGACATGGTTGTCTTATGGCAGTCGTCTTATGACGTGATTGTCTTATGGCAGTCGCCTTATGACGTGATTGTCTCATGGCAGTCGCCTTATGACGTTCTTTTGGTTGCTTTATGGATGCTTTATCGGGCGTCCCCTTACAAGCTTTTCATAAAGTCTTTATGTATTATTATTTATTATTACGCCCGTTTTTTTTGTTTTGATTGATCATTTGAAAGCTTTATTTCCTTGAAAATGATTCGCAGGAGGACATTACATAGTAAGGTTCCTAGCTGCTAGCTTTCAATTGTTGCTCCGTATTACTCGGAGTCTTTGTCCGTGCTTCGTCTTTGTCTTTCGACCATGTTTCCTCCCTAGCGGGCCGAGTCAGTGTATCTATTGACTCTGGATTTTCTCTGACCGGGTTCGCTAGCTTGGTGCTGTAGCACCTCCGTTCTTTGCCTTGTTGTTCTCTCCCTGCCATGAGGACTTGCGCCTGTAGCGGGTTAGTTGTTGTATTATCCTCTATTTCCGCTTTCGATGCTTCTTTCTGCACTTCCCTTTAAAGATGTTGCAACTTTCCCGCGGTTATTTCTTCTTCTATGGCTTTTTGGAGATTCCGGCATAGGTCCGTGTCATGTCCATAATCTTTGTGGAATGCACAATATTTTCCTCAATCCCTTTTTCGGGTCGTTAATTCGGGTGGGGCTGGAAAGATTTGCGCTACCCGCTCTATTGTGAGCATATCCTTCGGTGATTTTGTTAATTTCAGCAGTATTGTTGTTCTACCTTCTTTGGCTTTGCTTCCCCATCTGGGGTTTTCTATGGGACCCTCGTTTTCGCTATCATTCGGATCTCTTTTTCGTTTTCCTATAGCGTACTCCGCTCCAGTCGTTTCTTTGACGTCAAGCCAAATGTGAGCGTTAATTATCAATTCGTCATATGTTTCCGGCAAGTTTGTCGTGAGGTGTTCGACCAGCTCGACCGCCCGTAGCCCATGAATGAGTCCTGATATCCTCTGGCCTTCTTGTAGATCACTTATCTCCTGGGTTTTGTTTGTGTATCTTGCAACAAAATCCCTAAGTGTATCTCCACTTTGTCGTTTTATGTTGTGTACCAACACATGTGTTTTCCGATGTTTCTTTTGCATGTTGAATTGTAATCTGAACTTAGTTTTGAGAGTTTTGAAACTATCTATCGAGTTTGCCGGTAGGCTATCAATCCATTCCCTTGCGTCGTTCGCTAAGGAGTAGGAGAAGGCCTGACATGTGGTTGCCATGTCCCATCTTTGGATCATTGCGACTCCGGTATATTTTTTCAAAAAGTCGTCTGGGTCTCCTTTTCCGTCATAATACCCTAGGTTCTGGGGGTATTTCATATTTATCGGTAGCGGGTTGTTTCTTATGTTACTAGTGAATGGACTATTTGTATTCCCTAGGTGTGACGTGTCCATGGGTTCCCACTCATGTGAGGGATACCTCCGGGCGTTATCTCCACCTATTTCTCCTGATCCTGTTTTCGATCTGTGTTGGCCTTGGATCTGATTTCTTTGGTCAGGTCCGTCCTTCGGGCCTCCCGTTTGGGGGTTATGCGTCTCCATGGGGTCGCTCCGTACATTTGGGGAGTTGTATGATGGTCCGGTGAGTATGCTTTTTCCAGACCCTTCATCTACCTCCCCCACAAGGTGTTCATCGCAGATGTGCTGTCTTATTGGCTCCGGTTCATATACCTGACCTGTGTCTCTTAGACGCCTGATTATTGCGCATAACACATCATAGTTTGCTTGCACATATGCGTCAGTGATCTCTCTGTCTATTAATGGTAGTCCCTGGTTTGTATTTCCAAGTTGATGTATTATTCTTGATGTCCTTATTTGTGGCCCGTCCGTCTGGAAGATAACCCTATGTAGTTGCGCTCTTTTCGGGTCTGGTGGAATGCGGTCGGACCCATGCTTGTTTTGGCTGCGAGATGTTGTAGGGTCATCTGGGTCTTGTAACGATAACGTGGGTCTCCCTCGATCTTGTCCCGGTGACCCTGGCATAGATTTATCTTGGTATTGACCTTGTGGCATTGGTACGGGTCCGTCTCGGTCTTGACCTTGGGGCGTTGGCACGGGTCCATCCCGGGTTTGACCTTGGGGCGTTGGCACGGGTCCGTCTCGGTCTTGACCTTGGGGCGTTGGCACGGGTCCGTCTCGGTCTTGACCTTGCAACCCGAGCGCGGAGCTTTCTCGGTCTTCGCATTGGGACGCCAGTCTTGACGTATAATAATCAACCCGTATGCGCGCTCCATATATCTCCTGGTCTGCTAGTGTCAATGCTCGGCTGGGGCTTTCCGGGTGGTTTGATATTATCGGGGCTCCTGCCTGTAGCCCAGCTGTTGGGGAGGTATCTCTGAAGGCACGTAATCTTTCTTGGTTCACGGGGCAGGATCCGGACTTCTGGGATCGTTGATATAATACTGTAGATGTAGATCTGCGCAGGCCTTGACCTTGCGACATAAGCATAGGTCGATCTAAGCCTTGCCCTTGTGAATTCGGGCCGTCTCTTGTCGTTGCGTTTCTGTCATCGATCATAATGGTTGGTAGATCAAAATTTGACATAAACGTGTCGAAGGGGTACCGTTTCCGCAGGTTCAGTCCTCCTGGGGGCACCTGAAGTCCCCTCATGTTGTGTGGACTAGTATCTCTATCGGCCATGGTAGCTGATTATTCTGATCGCGGGTGGGTTCAAAGAAAGAGTGTGTGTTGTTTGTTTTTGGATGGGTCCCACGGATGGCGCCAATTTGTTTGATCAAATAATCGCACTATGGCTCAACCGAAGGTGTGAGATGGGTTTTGGGTGTTTTGTTGGCGATTCCCTTCCGGTCAGAGAGCAATAAAGTCGCTTAATGCCTTTAGTTGGTTATTCCCAGCCGATTTAGGAGGCTCAGGGTTTGTTCGTGATAGTTAGGAATTAGGAAGTCGAATGTTGTTGATGATTTGTCATCGAGTCTGAGGATCGGCGCTGTGTTTTGTGCGGAGAGTATATGTGATCCCCCCTGCCGTGTGGCACCTCCTCTTTATATAGAGGGTAGGAGACTTGAAGAGGAGGGTAAGAGAATTAGGGTAAATCTCTTCCACTTTTAAGGATATCTCCTATTTAAAGAGAGGATGATTTTATAATAAGCCGTGTCCGAGGTATTCAGACCTTAATATATGTTTCCTCCTATAGAGGATTTGATATGTATATTCCTCCGGAGCTGAGTAATTTGACTTAGGTGCTTCGGGATTACGTTTGCCTACGGAGGTGGTGCTCCGTATATGCATTTTTACCTGTTCGAAGGTATCTTCTTTGAATACGGAGGTAGAGCTCCGTATAGGGTATATCATCAGGTCATGCAACACAACGCTTATCTTTTGACCTTTGGGGCACAAAATCAAGAATCGTGTATATTATGCATGAAAATAGTCCTTTTAGCACACAAAGTATATTAAATCACCTTTGGGCAGAATCAATATACTAAGTGTTCGTTATGCAAAAGGAAAAGAACGCAACATGAGAATCACATTTGACCTTTGGGCACAAATGATAAAACCATGTACATTAGTGAAGCCCCAAAAGTTACGGGGGTCCGGGGGCAGCGCCTGGAAGTGGGGTCCAAGGGGCGGCAGCCCCTGGCGGGGTCCAAGGGGCAGAGCCCCTGGCTGGGGTCGGCCGCAAAATTTTAAACTTAAAGTGCTATGGTAAAAATGTCTTATAAGAAATTATTTTTGAAAAAAGAGAGACAAATTTAGCCACAAAATTATAAGGTAAAATAGTAAGCACGAACTCATTCATCAACTAAGATCATCTTCAGTATAACATGAACTTAAGTAATGACTCGTGATAAAGTAAGCATGAACTTAAGTAATAATTCGTGAGTCAGTAAGCACGAGGACATCAGTAAGTCATGATGACATAGGCACGAAGATATCAGTAAGTCGTGAAGACCTAAGCACGAAGATATCAGTAAGACGTGATGATGTCAGCATGAAGATGTCATAAACTCATGATTACGTAAGCACGAGTTCGTGATGACGTAAGCACGAGTTTGTGATGACGTAAGCGTGAATAGGAGCAGAAGTCGTGATGACGTTAGCTCGAAGTGGACATAAGTTGATGATGACGTCAGCACGAGTTCTTTACTTCTGCAGATTTTGAGTTCGCGAAATTCATCAAATTCGAACCAAATCACGACTGGTCATTTATAACGCGGCTCTGATACCACATGTTGGAATAAACATGATTAAATTCGAGTGATAAAACATCCCAGATCGTCCTGTGGAACCTGTAAGAGCATTAAGCATGATTGCTATTGATTTTGGGTTCCCAAAACAAGATGATTGAGTAATAATAAGATGTGTAATTCTGCTGGAACGTAATGCACGAATTAGAGAGGAATACACACACGAATTTAGTGAGGGATTAGGGTGTGATTATGTGATTAACATTAAATTAGGGTTAATGACTCTCTATTTATAATGAGAGTATTTACACATTCAACCCCTCTGGTGTTTAATGTGTGTAACATTAGTCCTCATAGTTCCAATAATCTACTAGGAAACCCTATAGTATGTCTTTAAGAGTAAAATACGCCCATTATATATTTACTAGACATAGTGATTTCAGTTATCGTCAATTACCATATCAGGAATGATAGATGATCAGTGACGGTCATACTAACGTGGTTCCAACATTCTCCCACTTGACCGAGCGATCATTTATCTATGAGTATTCAATAAGTTCGGCCGGGATAATACTCATTTTGTTTTAAACTGAAATCATAGCCAATAAGTACAGTCGTAGAGAAGAACATCAACTCAGGACCCCCATTAGTCAAACTATGACTCAAATTTAAAACTAATAAGCAATGATCAATTGACTAAGACAAATTTTGTTACAATAATGTCAATACACCAATATGAGTACTCAAAGTGTAATTAATAGACAAACAAAATCTGAATAAGGAGGAAAATTTTATTAAGTTAATAATAATAATAATGACCAATAAGTACAACATGCTATCATAATAGGTCCTTTAGTAAGCCTCATCTTCAACACGTGTCCTACGAAGATTTTAGGAGGAAGACCTTCGGTCATTGGATCCACTAGCATATTATGTGTACTTATGTACTCAATACAAAGAACATTTTCCTCAATCTGTTCACGTACAAAACATAAACTTTGTATCGAGATACATCTCAGCGCCAATTGAACTGTTACTGTTCAAGAAAGTTAGGGTAGCTGAGTTATCACAATAAAGCTTCAATGGTCTCGTAATAAAGTTGACGATTTTGAGTCCACTGACCAGGTTCTTTAACAACATCCTATGTCATGATATTATAAATGGCAATGTATTCAGCTATCATGGTGGACGTTGTAGTCAGTTTCTCATTACGACTCCGTCAAGAGATAAGGTCTGCAGCAAATCATAAAAATATGTCCAAAAGTAGATATCTTATCGGAATTAGAACATCCTACTACTTCTAAGTTGTCAATTCTTCTCCGAGTTAGTGTATAGTCTTTGGTCCTTTACAGATATCGTAGAACCTTTTAACCGCTTTCCAGTATGCTATTCCGGGATTAAATAAGTAACTCCCAAGCATACCGGCGATAAAAGCGATATCTGGATAAATACGGACCTGAACGTACATAATGCTCCCAACTACTTATGAGTAAGTTATCATCCTCATTTGCTCCTTTTCAATCTCAATGTTCGGACTTTGGAGACAATCACATACGTCTCCTTTTACTACTAGATTTATAGTGGGTGTGTAGTGCTGCATGTTATAGCGTTAGAAGATGTGTTCAATATAAGACTTTTGAGAAAGACCCTGAACATCATTTCGCCTATCCCAATTTGTTTCGATACCTATGACATAAGAGATATCACCGAGATCTTTTATGTCGAAATTATGTGAAAAGTAAACGCTTCGACTCATGCAACATATCCCAGTTCTTACTTGCAATAATATCATCCACGTGCAAAACAAGGATTGTAAATTTACTCCCACTGATCTTGAGATAGGTGCATTAATCCACTTGATTCTTTATAAAGTCTTGTCCTTTTTATGACTTCATTAAACTTAAGGTACCATTCTAGTGATGCTTTCTTCAACCCGTATATGGACTTATTCAACTTGCAGACCATGTGCTCTTTGCCTTCTTGAATGAATCCTCCAGGTTCACATGTATACGTC
>CM067174.1:62660631-62670631 GCA_034093135.1 Erigeron breviscapus | reverse complement strand
ATATCCACCCATTAGAATGTTAGCACGATTTCTATATTCTGGAACCCATCGATTAATGCAAAAATCAGGGTCTTGCTGCCCCGGAGGAATATTAAAGTCTCTAATATAGAACTCTCGCATAGCTTTTATTCTCCAGTCAAGATTAACAATATTGTCATGTTCTTCATCAACTATCTTTGCAAAAACCTTGAAAATTAAATCTGCAGCATTTCTTGGATCATCTGGACTGTTTCTGACTGGATTAAGTCTGAAATGTTCCTCTTCAGCAATTGGTTCAATCGGAATGTCTCTATCATTATTAAAGACACGATCGAAATCATAAGGTTTCTCCATCAACCTTTCCTATGCTGATCTAGGAATAAATTCTCTTTCTTCCAAATCTTCATCAACGATACTGTCTAAGTCATCATCAATATCATCCAAAGTACCTATTTGAAGCTTATCTGCAATTTAACATATTCAAACATACAAAGATAAAGAACATAAAATATATGTTAAGACTTAAATAAAAATTAGTATAAATACATAAAACAAGATAAAATAATATTATACCATAAATATAATGTAACTACTTAATACATTAATATTTATCTTATAATCATTATTAATCATTTAAAGTACAAAAATTATTAGCATTAAGGTCTATAATCTGAGTCTTCAGGATCATCAGAACTAGATTCAGAGCTAGACGACATTCGATTCAAAATCCTTTGTCGTCTCCTTTCTCTCCAATGATAATCTGAATCTGACCATTGATCACTATCAAGGTCTATGTTAGCTTGATTGACCTCTATACTAAGATTTCCCCATACTTTTGATTCTTCGTCAACTTGATTATGAGGATCATTCTCAAATTTTTCTGCAATTTCCCTTTCTAGTCTTTCTGTTCTGATCTCACACTTCGTGGATTATGATAATCAGGACTCTTACTAGAATTGGATTTACCTGAATTGGAATCTTCCTCATCTGACGAATTGTCTGGATCATCAGGATCTGCATCAGGAGCAACCATCACAGCTTTGCTTTTCTGAGTCCCAGATGTACTAGCACCAGCTGTACCAGCAATCTCTGACTCTCTCTGTCTTGGCGACTCCCCCTGAACATTTGCAGTCTCTGAAGCCATTACATCAGCAGCAGCATCAACATCTTGACCTCGATTCTCTGGCTCACCAATCTCTTGAGGTTGATCTTGAGTAGGACCTTGAGCTGGATCTTGATCATCATCTCTTCGCTTCTTTGCTAGCTCACCATCCTTACAACCATCTTTATCTCCCCCTTGAGACAAGAATCGATCAAGTTTATCTGCAAGAGAATGAACAAGAGCAGTCATAACGTCCATCTCTTCCTGATGTTTTGCAGCTTGGAGGTTCAACTGATTCTCCAACGCTGTGACTCGCATCTCCAACATTTTTTTCTCCAAAACAATACGACTCAGCTGAACTTGTACTGGCAAAGCTGAATCCGAAGTAGAAGCAATGTTCGATGTAGAAGCAGGCGGTGGCATCATAGTATCAAATGAAGGCATACGAGCATGAAAAGTTCCTGATGGAGGCATCTGAGGTCTTTGTAAAGGCAACCGCAGACGATCCATGACTGTAGCAACAGGAACTAGCACCTGAATAAGAGTAGAATGATGCATAGGAG
The DNA here is from genome assembly GCA_034093135.1 of Erigeron breviscapus. Classification (NCBI taxonomy): domain Eukaryota; kingdom Viridiplantae; phylum Streptophyta; class Magnoliopsida; order Asterales; family Asteraceae; genus Erigeron; species Erigeron breviscapus. The sequence continues at coordinate 62,668,987 of CM067174.1, read as the reverse complement.
GAGAAACTGTAGGCACTGGCTCTTGACGTACTGACGACTCTGAAGCTCTAGTAGTCGTAACAGTCGTAGCCTCATTGACAACTCTAGGATGAGAACCATCTAAACGAATCGTGAACTTGGTTCTCGGCCTTTTTCTCTCCAACAGAATGACCAGCAAAGGTAGTAGACACTGAAACTGGTACATCAGTAACAGAAGCTCTCAAAGCAGCAGCTGATGGTGTATCAACTAGAATGGGTGTATGTGACATCTCCATAGCAGTATTACACTCAGTAAACTCCCTATCGATTTCTGACTGAGGTCGCTGAAGGACTTGAGTCTTCTAAATAGCGTCAATCCCTTTTCCTTGTCTTATTCATCTCTTTAATGGTCTATCTGCATCATCATCATCAGCATCCGAACCATCTTCATCATCGACATTTGGTTCAGAAGGACCAGCAACATCTACTGGAGCAGTAGTAGAAGTAGAAACTCCAGCAATAGGTGGAATAAGATTTGCCGGATCATCTATGTCCTCCTCAAGAGCACCCATCTCTGGATCATTCTCCAGGTCTTCAGTATAAAGAGGAACTTCATTCAATCCCTCAAACTGATCAGCTTGCTCTTCCTGAGGATCAACTTGACCCTGAGCATCATTAGCAGCAGCAGCAGGCTCTTCATCTTCCCAACCTTGTCTTGGAGCCTCATAATCTGGATTAATCAAGTGTCCGAATAATGGTGGATTATCAACATGAGTAGGAACACCATTACCCCTTATATGCTTCAGCATATCATCAAACACACGATAAGTAAGACGACCCAGATTAAATGTATCGCCAACTAATGGTAAAACAGTTGCTTTGTGTCTGATAATAATCATCACAAATCTTGGAAAAAGAAAGAATTTATTTTCATTTCCATAAGCTCGCAACTGCCTAACAAAACTGTCATAGATGTACTGAGAGAAGCTGTAGGGCTTGTTCAGCACAAGAGCAACCAACTGAGAAGCAGTCTGAATATTCATCTGATCATGACCTTCACTACGATGACTAATGGACCTCAACAGGTAGTAGGAAAGCAATCTCCATTTGCCTCTAATGCGATTCTTGGGATAAGGATGCTTAATCTCATTCACGTACCCCATACGTCTAATAGCACCGTCACAAAGCTTTCTTCAAACTCTGTCGGACCTTGCTCCATTTCAACACTACCTAGATCCAAAATCGTCCTTAACTCTCCAGCAGAAAACTCGATATTACGTCCCTGAACTGTAGTGCGAATGATAGTATGATCACCAACCGATACTAATCTAGCAGAGTTCCAGAACTGAATAATATAGTCTCTGATCAAAGGAGGGTTCTCGGTAAGTGCAAAACGAATACGCGAGCGTGCGAGATACTGTAGGACACCGTGAAACTCTTCCGTGCATCCTTGCTGAGTAATGCTGATATCAATAGCAGCATTATGCTCCTTAACAAAGACACGAGCATTAGCACCTTGTCCTGCCATACCTGCATAAAACAAAAAAAAAAAAAAAAAAAAAAAAGAAAACGAAAACAAAAAAAAACAAAAATTTTTTTTTTCAAAAATTTCATAATCGGCTTCGTGGTGACGTCAGCACGAGGGTAAGATCCTCTTCGTGTGACGTCAGCACGAGCTGACCAACGAAACCCAGAAAATCATCCAAAAACATCTTCATATCATAATCAAAATGGATTTAAAACCATTTTAACATGAACTTGAACTTGTTTTTTATGAATTATTCATGCCCAGAAATCAAATACAAGGCCGACTTCGTGATGACGTAAGCACGAAATGGCTCGTGTGAATAGTGGTCGTGGCACAAAATCTTTAATTAATCTTGATTTAGTCCTTGTTAATTCAAACTTTTGTTAGATTGAAGGTGTAATAACATCACTTAATCTACTTTTAAGTCCAATTTTAGTCCAAATCATCATAAATTTAAGATTCAAAAGTCAATTCGTCCAAGTTACTATTCACGCGAAGAACAAGTCAAAATTTGGGCAGCATAACGACTTGTAATCGATGATTTTCGAAGTTAAAACATCAATTAACTATCCTAGATTGAGATTATACCAACAAATCTCGAAGAATAACACAAATAGTAGATGAAAAGATCGAATTTTGGATCGGATGAATAGTGCACGCGAAGAGGTGAGTTCGTGTGGTAATTTTTTAGGGTTTAATAACGATTAATGGTAAATAATTAAGATTAAAACCCATATATATTCAAATAGTCGTGGGCCGGGCCGAAGACGAAGTTCGTGGGCTTCGTGCTGACGTCAGCTCGCGCTTGCTGACGTCTGCACGGACGACTTTGAATTTTAAGACACACGATCTGCACACTTCAAATTTTGTCAATTTGTTTACAAAATTTAACAAAGAAAAATTACAAAATTTTAAGATACTCGTTACCTGAAACTTGTATCTGCTCGTAAATGTAATCTTACCATAAATCATCCATACTAACACATGTCACCAAAATAATGTAAACGATAATCTTACATTATAATCTTGACATAAAATCAATCATTTCTCCATTGATGCTTAACCTGAAAATATGCAAACTTACATAGAAACAAATTCAATGTATAATGCATTAAAAATTCATGAATTTTTCACATGATGCATTCTAGACTCATTAGATCACAATTTGATCGGTCCAAACTGCACTTTCAAGTGAAAATGAAAATTGATATCTGTACCCTGCACACTTAACAACTTTCATTAATGCATCAAAATCAACAAATAACATAAAAACTAAGTCAAGTCAACATCTTTGTCAAGCATACTTATCAACCAAAACCAATTGAAATTTCAAAAATATACTGAAACTCATTCAAAATTATATTTTGACTTTTCAATAACAAAACAGAATCATTTTCTAAATTTAAACAACTTATGTTAATATTAGAAAAATCCATCTTTTAAACACATATACCATGAGCAACAAGACTCATATAATCCACTAAGGATCATATAACTTCCTATGGAATCATCAGATGCTTATCAAATCTCTCGTGCAATAAGAACTAGTTTGACACAACAAACTGACACAAAACTAAAACATTAGTACAAAAAATAAAAATAAAAATAAAAATAAAAATAAAAATAAAAAAAAACTTTAAATCTAAACTACATTATTTATTTACAAGAAATTCTAAGTTTCTGCTGATTAGATCAGATTAGCAATTACATAAGCCTGCGGGTGAGGAATTGATCCCCTTATTATTAGTTATGAACAGTGACCCAACAACGATTACCGGTATGTTTGTCCTCTTAAACACTCGGTACTTCCGGCTTCCTTTGGGTGTGACACTTTCGTATTACTTGAGCCAAGGACAGTCACCATGTAACCTAGTAAGTTACTCATGCCACATTTTAGTTTGCGAACTTATGTGACCCACATTCAGACATACTCCCGTAATTGACACAAGCACTAAGATAACAAATATTCATTATATATCCAAAAACTTCCTTGAACAAACCATGAGACACTTTTTAGATTTATTTCATTTGGGGAATTCAGTATCTTGCGATTTCACTTATCATATACTTTTGCATTTCTTTGTATTAAGGAACCCGTGACTTTCTATGAGATCCGTGTAGCGAACTTTCTGACAACCTATCCCAAGTGGAAGCTTTAGGTAGGCTAGGTATACAAAGACACCCCGAGGACATACTTGTCCGAATCTCAAAGACCACATTAGCCCTTAACTTGAATTCATTTCATAATTATATCACATTATAACTAAATTTAACTTTCATGCTCATGACTTGTAGAAGTTTTCACATATATACTGAATAAATCCTATAATAATGCTAGATCTTTCACAGAATTTAAGGACCAGATCTAATCATTACTGAAAAGCAAGCATTCTCAGCCATATATCTGAATATGTTTCCCACAAGAACATTGTATAAATTTAAGTTCAGATTGAAGGAAACTTTGGTACTTTATGCCTACCGATACATCCTAAATTGTAATCACTGAACTAAGCAGTTATATTACGATTAAGCAGGCTTAAAAGCTAAAGTATCCTCACTTCTAATCATCTGAATGCATCAACTTAAATCTCTATCTTATTTTTTTGTTTTTTTTTTATTTTTTATGACACTAATTATATACAAACTTAAACTAGACATTCTTTTTGTATTTTATGACTCTAGCTATTTACAGAACTTAAACTAAGACACAAATAAATATACAAAAATAGTTCTTTGAGAGATCTAATATGAATCAGCATTCTTCATACCATTGAGAAGAATCAGCTTATCAAAGCGAGTCTTATCAAATGCTTTAGTATACAAATCAGCTAGATTATCATCAGTTATAACTTTTTCCAAATGAATTAACTTCTTTTGGGCACAGTCACGCAAGAAATGATGTCTAATGTCAATATGCTTGGTGACTTTATGCATGACAGGGTTATTAGTTATATCTATAGCTGACTTATTGTCTATTCTAAGGAAATCCATACCGTAGTCACGTAGTTGTTGCTGAATCCACAATACCTGAGAACAACAGCTACCAGCAGCCATGTACTCTGCCTCACAAGAAGACTGAGCAACTGATGTCTGCTTCTTACACTGCCACGATACAAGTCTCCCACCTAAGAACTGACATCCTCCAGTCGTAGACTTCCTGTCGTTGCAACCGCCAAAGTCCGAATCAGTATATGCAACAAATTCAACCGTTCCTCCCAAAGGATACCATAGACCAAACCCTTGGTTACCCTTTAAATAACGTAGGATATGCTTTGTTGCAACTAAATGCGACTCTTTCGGACTAGCCTGGAATCTAGCTCAAAGACAAACAGTGAACATAATATCCGGACGCGAAGCTGTCAGATACATCAACGAGCCAATGATAGCACGATAATAAGTTGCATCCACAGGCAGATCTTTAGGATCCATGACCCCTCCCCCACCCCCCTCCCCCAACCCCCACCCCCACCTCACCCCCCCCTCTTACCCCTCCCCCCACTTCTTTTCCTCCCCTTCCCCCCCCCCCACCCCCCCCCGCCCCGCCCCCCCCCCCCCCCCCCCCCCCCCCCCCCCCCCCCCCCCCCCCCCCCCCCCCCCCCCCCCCCCCCCCCCCCCCCCCCCCCCCCCCCCCCCCCCCCCCCCCCCCCCCCCCCCCCCCCCCCCCCCCTTTCTCTACCCACCCCTTTCCCGTTCCCCCCCGTCGCCCCCCCCCACCACTTTCTATTCCTCCCTTCCCCCTTTCCCCCTCTTTAGGATCCATGACTCCTAATCCATGATTAATCTGAATTGGAGTACCATATGTCTTGGATTCTAACATTTGAAACCTCTCCAAGATCTCATCGACATACTTAGACTGGTGAATGAAAAAACCATCTTTCCTTTGATCAACCTGCAGTCCTAAGAAGAATTGAAGTTCTCCCATAGCACTCATTTCGAACTCCTTTTTCATGCTCATTTCGAATTCTTTGCACATCTTTACATTAGATGAACCAAAAATGATATCATCTACATAAACTTGTACAATCAAATAATCTCGCTTCCGCCATTTGATAAATAATGTGTTGTCTATCGATCCTCTTGTAAAAACCATTTGTCAACAAGTGTGTCGACAACTTTTCATACCACACTCTGGGTGCTTGATGTAATCCATAAAGAGCCTTATCAAGTCGATATGCTCGTCTTGGATAATTAGGATCTTCAAACCCCAGGTGGTTGAAAAACATATACTTCCTCTTTAACTTCACCATACAAGAAGGCACTATTAACGTCCAACTGATACACCTTTATACCTTCGAAACTTGCATAGGCTAAAAATAACCTTATAGCTTCAATCCGGGCAACTGGCGCAAAAGTTTCGTTATAGTCATATCCTTCTCGTTGTGCAAACCCCTGAACAACTAAACGTGCCTTATTTCTAGTAACAATCCCTTTGTCATCTCGTTTGCATTTGAATACCCAACGAGTTCCAATCGGTTCTTTACCTCTAGGCACATCTACTAACTCCCATACTCAAGTTTCTCGAATTGAGCTAATTCTTCTTGCATAGCTGCAACCCAAAAAGGATCTTGTAGAGCCATTTTAACATTCTTAAGTTCTTCTTGTGAAATGAAACAAGAATACAAACAGTCAGTTATAATTCCTGTATCCTTTACTTCACAAAATAAAACTAGACATCTCTTTATTTAACTGATTTCTAGTTCGAACAGGCTCTGAAGCATCACCAAGAATATTTTCAACTGGATGAGCCTTATTTACTCTATATTGAGGAACCGAATCAACATTTAGATTATCTCCTAGATTCGATTGAATCTGAAATTCAGGAGAACTAAAATCATCTTCCGATTCTTCAGAAATAGGATCATCATCTGGCAATGGAACCTTTGAAGGAGTAGTTTGAGTAGTGTTCTCGGGTTCAATAACATCTAAATCTGATGTATTATCATTGTTCTTACTACTTTCACCAACAAACTGAACTTTGGTTGGAGTAGTATCAACAGTTTGAGCAAGAGGAGATGTAGGAGTATGAGTATAATCCATATGATCTCGTAAAATGATCACATCATCAACAGTGTCAGGACCTGAATAAGAAGCAGGACCATGCAATGAACGAAACACATTGTCATAATTGAAATTCTTGCCAGTTCCATAATGGATAGCGGGTTTATAACTGACAATCTTGACATTGGTACCCAAGTCAACTTTGCCTGTCTGTTTATTGTAAACCCGACGAATTGAAGTACCCGGTTTATAACCCATGAAAAATCCGTCTTCAACATTTGGATCAAACTTTGACTGAGGAAGATATTTTAAGAAGGTACACGGAACACCAAATGGTTCAACATTATGTAAATTGGGTTTCTTCTTATGTAGAAGCTCATAACATGTCTTATTAAGACGATTAACTACCAAAACCCGATTTAAAATATGACATGCTGTATTCACTGCCTCCCCCCAAAACATAGTAGGGAACCCTGAATCAGCAAGCATTGTTCTGGCTGTTTCGATTAGAGTCCTATTCTTTCTTTCAGCAACTCCATTTTGTTGTGGTTCATACGGTGCACTGAATTGATGTTGGATTCCTTTGGATAAGCAAAAGACTTCCAATGTCTTATTCTTGAATTCAGTTCCGTTATCACTCCTGATTCTCTTAACACGAACTCCATAAACATTTTCAGTTTCAACAAAGAAATTTATCAAAATCTGTGGAGTTTCATCTTTCGATTGAAGAAAGAATACCCATGAGAATCTCGAGTAGTCATCAGTAACCACTAAACAATAATAAATCCCACATATACTCCTTACATTCACAGGGCCAAATAGATCCATGTGAAGTAACTCAAATGGGTTGGCAATAGAATTTTTTTGCTTTGGTTTATGAGATGACTTTTGTTGCTTACCCTTCAAACAAGGTACGCATTTGTCTTCCATTTCAAACCTTTTCATCGGAACACCTTCAACCAAACCATGTTTTACAATATCATTCATCTTTCAGAAATGAATATGTCCCATTCTTCTATGCCATAACAGAGATTCAGATTCACTTGCTTTTGTTAAAAAGCAAACTGGCTCATTCAAATCATCAACACCTAACATGAGGCCATAGATGTCTTTCTTCCTAGGAGCTTTAAGTAGGATCCAGTCTTCAGGAATAACATACCCCGACTTCAAAATAAGTGCTTCTTTCTCAGTAAAATGGACATGATTACCCTTGTCACAAATCTGAGAAACACTCATGAGATTATGAGATAGCTGTTCCACATAATTGACCTTTTCCAACGTAATTTTCCCATTGACAACATCACCTTGACCTGAGATATTGCCGCCCTTGGGACCAGCGAAACTAACATAAGAACCATTTATATCAACATAATTGGACAACAACTTCTTGTCCCCTGTCATGTGCCGAGAGCATCCACTGTCAACATACCAAAGACTGATAGGCTTCCTTGGTTCTCCCTGCACAATAAATTAATTTAGTTAGTTTCTGTAGGGTACCCAAACCTTCTGAGGTTTAGGTTTACCGAACTCATCTTTCATAATCAATTCGGTCCAATATCCATTGCTCTTTGGTTGAGCCTTGGACGTAGATGGTGTCACCGGTTTTCTTTTAGTCGGTGAAATGAAACGAGCCTTAGGAGGAGAACTCTTAGGCGAATGAGGACCAAACCTAGGTTGACTATCTAATCGATCATTAAATTTAGAAATATTTTCATTTCTACGAGGGGGTGACCGATTCTGTTGAACTTGCTTATTCCTAGGTGAATTACTCCTATGAGGGGTACCGGATCGACTCGGACTTCCACATCCATGACTACTATTAGTCTCATTTTTTGAATGTCCTTGTCGTTGGTCTTAGATCGTCATACCATA
>CM067174.1:62613588-62659631 GCA_034093135.1 Erigeron breviscapus | reverse complement strand
AAACCTATTTCAAAATAGAAAATAAAAAATTTATGGAAGGATGTCATCAAACGATACAGGTTTAGGCTTAGAAGTTCTAATGTCAAACTAACGACTAACCCTGGAACTTCAAACCCAAAATGCTACAGATTGCTAATCTGGGTGAAATTATATTCTAAAACCGTGACGAGTCTTCGACTTTGCTTTACCTCTCTAATCTGAGGGGTATGCATCAAACCATACGAAAAAATTATATTGTTTTTAATTATTTTTTTTGTATTTTTTTAAATAGGTTTCTATTAAAAAATAAATTATATAAAAAATAAAATAATAATAAAATAATATAAAAGTGAAAATTTTAGTGGTTTTCATGGTTCTGATCCTTGTTTTATTCACTATACACATATAACAAAATAATAATGATATATATAATAATAAATGCATTATTGTATCAACTATTTTTCTTGATATACTTTTCATTGAAAAAAAAAGAATTTTTTCATAATAATGTTCATATCTACCATACTTAATAACTGAAGTATAAATAAAACTCTAAAATTCTTAATAATTTTTAATTAGGGTAAATTACACGGATGATACCTGAAGTATACACGAAATTACGATTTTGATACCTCACATGCACGGCACGTGACTTGACTTAACGGCCAAATAGACGACCGTCAGCGATAGGTATGGTCAGTGTAAGTTTTTGACAACGATGGGTATGTCTCGCGTAATTTTTAAATTGTAGGTATGACCAATGTAGTTTCGAACAAACCTCAGGTATGATTTGTGTAATTTACCCTAAAAAGTATTTTGTAAGATAATCTATATCTTTTTTATACAAATAAAAGAAAATTTACTATGCAAATACTGATGTTTAATTCATATAAAAGGAAGTGAGCTATACACCATGTTTTTATAATTATATACTAAATTTAGTCCCGTGAAATACACGAAAAGTTAATGACATTTAAAAATAAAATGAATTATTAAATAAATATAAATAAAAAATATAAATTTAAATTTAAAAGTTAGAAAAAAAAACAAAAGGTAATTGATATTTTCAAAAAATGAATTTTTGATATATTTTTAATATACGATATAATAGACAAACAAAATCTGAATAAGGAGGAAAATTTTATTAAGTTAATAATAATAATGACCAATAAGTACAACATGCTATCATAATAGGTCCTTTAGTAAGCCTCATCTTCGACACGTGTCCTACGAAGATTTTAGGAGGAAGACCTTCGGTCATTGGATCCACTAGCATATTATGTGTACTTATGTACTTAATACAAAGAACATTTTCCTCAATCTGTCTTACAAACAGATACTTTGTATCGAGATACATCTCAGCGCCAGTTGAACTGTTACTGTTCAAGAAAGTTACGGTAGCTGAGTTATCACATAAAGCTTCAATGGTCTGGTAATAAAGTTGATGACTTTGAGTCCACTGACCAGGTTCTTTAACACATCCCATGACATGGCATTATAGATGCAATGCATTCAATCATCATGGTGGACGTTGTAGTCAGTTTCTCATTATGACTCCGTCAAGAGATAAGGTCTGCAGCTAATCATAAAAATATGTCCAGAAGTAGATTTCTTATCGGAATCAGAACATCCTACTACTTCTAAGTTGTCACTTCTTCTATGAGTTAGTGTGTAGTCTTTGGTCCTTTACATATATCGTAGAACCTTTTAGCCGCTTTCCAGTGTGCTATTCCGGGATTAGATAAGTAACTCCCAAGCATACCGGCAATATAAGCGTTATCTGGATGAATACGGACCTGAACGTACATAATGCTCCGAACTACTTATGAGTAAGGTATCATCCTCATTTGCTCCTTTTCAATCTCAATGCTCGGACTTTGGAGACAATCACATACGTCTCCTTTTACTACTAGATCTATAGTGGGTGTGTAGTGCTGCATGTTATAGCGTTCGAAGATGTGTTCTGTATAAGACTCTTGAGAAAGACCCTGAACATCATTACACCTATCCCGATTTGTTTCGATACCTATGACATAAGAGGTATCACCGAGATCTTTTATGTCGAAATTATGTGAAAAGTAAACGCTTTGACTCATGCAACATATCCCAGTTCTTACTTGCAAGATTATCATCCACGTGCAAAACAAGGATTGTAAATTTACTCCCACTGATCTTGAGATAGGTGCATTAACCCAGTTGATTCTTTAGGAAGTCTTGTCCTTTTTATGACTTCATTAAACTTAAGGTACCATTTTAGTGATGCTTGCTTCAACCCGTATATGGACTTATTCAACTTGCAGACCATGTGCTCTTTACCTTCTGGAATTATAGGTTCACATGTATATGTCTTATTGCAAGTTTCCATTCAGGAAAGTGGTTTGACATCCATCTGATGTAACTCTAAATCATAATGAGCTACTAATGTCATGACAATCCTTAAGGAATCTTTATGAGACAGGAGATAAGGTCTCTTGATAATCGATTCCTTCCTTTTGAGTAAAGCCTCTCGCAACTAGTATTGGCCTTATAGCGTTTAACGTTTCCATTCGGGTCTAATTTGGTTTTGAAGATCCATTTACAACCTACAGGTTTGGATTCTTCAAGAAATTCAACCAAGTCCCAAACGTCATTATGCTATATGGAATTGAGCTCTCAAATTATGGCTTCATTCCACTAAGTGGCCTGATCGCTATTAATGGCTTCTCAATAAGAGGTAGGATCAGTAAGCTTTCCAATGTCCTCAACTTCAGTTAAATAAGTTATGAAATCATCAAAAGTTATGGCCTTGCGTGACCTAGATGATCTCCTGAGTTGATTTTCAGGTTTAGTAAGGAAGATGCTTTAGCATTAGTAGTAAGATGATTTAGCATTAGTAGTAAGATGCTTTACCATTACTAGTATCCTAACTAGGAGTTAGAATTTTGATTAGGAGAAGGTGGATCAGTCATATTAGGAGCAGCGTTGGGTACAAGAGGAATTATCAAAGGAGTAATAATAACCGACGAGTGGTTCCCCCCACTTCTTGTACTTCTTGCAAATCTTAAGTTATGATTTGTCGTGCTCCCACTGATCTCTTAGTTCTCAAGAAACGTGGCATGCTGCGTGTCAATAATGCTAGTAGTATAGGAAAGACAGTAAAATTAATAACCGATAAAGAAACATGTAAGGGATATAGGATCCAATTTCTTTAAGTTAGGGTTATAGAGTTATGCTTTGGCAGGATAGCCTCATACGTTCATATATTTTAGACTCAGTTTCCTACCTGTCCAGGAGTCTCAGGGACAGATTCTTATGGAACTTTTATTGAGTATATGAACGGCTGTTTTAAGCCTCAGTCCAAAGGAAAGTAGGTAAGTTAGTGTTGGTAAGCATACTTTTCACCATGTCCATTAAGGTTCTATTTCTCCTTTTTGCAACACAATTCTGTTGAGAAGAACCAGTCATGGTAATATTGGATAATTATGCCATGTTCCTTTCAAAAGTTATGGAAAGGACCAGGAGCTTGACCAATAGCGGTATGTCTACCATAATACTTACTTATTTGACGATCAATTTGGTTTTAAACCAAAGTTTTAAAATCAATTAAAGTCTTTAAGGGTTCAGATCAGATATAGGTGCATATAACATGAATAATTGTTAATGAATGTAATAAATGATGCATGTCCTGAAATGGATGCGGGATAGGGGCCACTTAATATCAGAGTGAATTATTTCCAACAAGTTGGAACTTCTAGTGGCTCCTTTCTTATTCCCTTTAGCCATTTCGCCTTTGAGGCATTAAATACATGTTTCAAAATCACTAAAGTCAAGAGAATGTAATATTCCATCCTTTATGAGTCGTATCATGCGAACTCGTGAGATGTGGCCAAAATGTTTATGCCACTACATGGAGGAATTCTCTACTTATTTAGGTGATTTTGTCTTTGATTTAGTTATGTCATCAATATTAGGAGACAACAAAGAATGTGAGAAGTTACGATCTAGTTCTAACTTACACAGTAATCCATCCAAGAAACCAGGACCAAGGACATTATAATGAGTAATGGCAATCTCGCCGCAACCATGAATTATTACATAACCTTCAAGGTCTAGACTAGAAAAATAGATACAAGGTTCCGAGAAATTCTCGGTACACATAAGGTATCTACTAGTCTAATACACTTTCAGTGTTTATATGTAAATTATAAGTCTCCATGGCTTCGACATTTAAGAGATCACCCCTTCCAACTCTAAGCTTTCTTTAATCCTTTTAACAGCTTCTGGATTGTATGGAATCCTTGTATTGAGTTAATCACATGAACCATAGAACCATAATCACTCACACATGTATTAATAAGAACATTAGACGTAAAAGAATCAAATATTACATAAAGTAAGTTACCTTTCTTAGATAGCCACCCCTTGAATTTAGGGCAATCTAGGTACAATCAGAATTTGCAGTTAGGATTAGTCCTTAAGGACTTAAAGCTAGAGGCAACAGCACCATGATTAGCCTTTTGAACTTTACTTCCAGTCTTATTACTGTTATTATCCTTCCTCTTAATGGAATTAGCAGTGGCAGTAAGATGAACAGCTTCAGGTTGGCCCAACTTAAGGCGGCCATTTTCTTGCGCACACATTGAGATTAGTTCACTTATCGACCATTTATCTTTCATAGCGTTAAATTAAATTTTGAAGGTGTCGAAATGAGCAGGCAATGGGGTCTTTATAAAATGCACAAAAAAAATTGTCAAAGACTTCCATTTTAGGACTCTTAAGCTTATGAGTCATGTCAGTCATCTTCATTATGTGTTCACAAACACTGCTATTTCCTTTGTATTTAAGCTACTTGCGTACGCTTTAGACATTCCCTCAGATACTATCATTGATGAAGTTCCTGACCATCATTAGTGACAAGCGATTCGCCCTATCCCACTTTCTTAAAATTCACTTTCTGAGCTGCAGAAGAGTTAGCAGTAATAGCAGTGGGTTCATTATGGCGAATGACATAGTCAAGGTCTAGCATCTTCAGAGTTAGAGGTAATTAATCCTTTTATAAAGCAAAGTTTGCATCAATAAGTGGCTCAATGCCTAAGTTAGGTACTACAGTGGAAATAAGGATATAAATTTATGATACAAGCAATAGAAGATTATAATAATAATGCCTAAAATAAGTAGGCCTAATAGTAATGAAGTTATAGTGACATGATTAGCTATCTAAGGCAAACTAAGTAATGTCTTTTAATAGTAATGGAACTAGAGTAATGCCTAAAATAAGTAGGCCTAATAATAATGTTCCTCATAATGACATGATTAGATATCTAAGGCAGACTAAGTAATGTCTCTAAAAGTAATGGAACTAAAGTAATGCCTAAAATACGTAAGGGCTAGTAATAATGTTCCTAAAAGTAATGAGACTAACACCATTATACTAAGGAAGCTAGTGATAAGTAAGCCTATTGTAAACACCAAAACAATAAGCTAAAGTAAGGCTCTACTTAAATGTTACATCACCTTTGGGCAGAAATAACTAATATCTAAGTAAACATGAGCATTAGGGTCATGCAACACAACGCTTATCTTTTGACCTTTGGGCACAAAATCAAGAATCGTGTATATTATGCATGAAAATAGTCCTTTTAGCACACAAAGTATATTAAATCACCTTTGGGCAGAATCAATATACTAAGTGTTCGTTATGCAAAAGGAAAAGAACGCAACATGAGAATCACATTTGACCTTTGGGCACAAATGATAAACCATGTACATTAGTGTGAATCCCCTAAAATTACGGGGGGTCTGGGTGCATTGCCCCTGAAAGCGGGGTCCAAGGGGTGGTAGCCCCTGGCGGGGTCCAAGGGACAGAGCCCCTGGCTGGGGTCGGCCACAAATTTTTAACCTTAAAGTGCTATGGTAAAAATGTCTTAAAAAACATTATTTTTGAAAAAAGAGAGACAAATTTAGCCAAAAATGTATAAGGTAAATTAGTTAGCACGAACTCATTCATCAGCTAAGATCATCTTCAGTATAACATGAACTTAAGTAATGACTCGTGATAAAGTAAGCACGAACTTAAGTAATAATTCGTGAGTCAGTAAGCACGAGGACATCAGTAAGTCATGATGACATAGGCACGAAGATATCAGTAAGTCGTGAAGACCTAAGCACGAAGATATCAGTAAGACGTGATGATGTCAGCATGAAGATGTCATAAACTCGTGATGACATAAGCATGAGTTCGTGATGACGTAAGCACGAGTTCGTGATGACGTAGCACTGAGTTCGTGATGACGTAAGCACGATCGTGATGACGTAGCACGAAGTTCGTGATGACGTAAGCACGAGTTCGTGATGACGTAAGCACGAGTTCGTGATGACGTAAGCACGAGTTCGTGATCACGTCAGCACGTATTCTTGATGAAGTCATCACGAGTTCTTTACTTCTGCAGATTTTGAGTTCGCAAAATTCATCAAATTCGAACCAAATCATGACTGATCGTTTATAACGCGGCTTTGATACCACATGTTGGAATAAACATGATTCGATTCGAATGATAAAACATCCTAGATCATCCTGTGGAACCTGTAAGAGCATTAAGCATGATTGCTATTGATTTCGGGTTCCCAAAACAAGATGATTCAGTAATAATGGGATGTGTAATTCTGCTGGAACGTAATGCACGAATTAGAGAGGAATACACACACGAATTTAGTGAGGGATTAGGGTGTGATTATGTGATTATACATTAACTAAATTAGGGTTAATGACTCTCTATTTATAATGAGAGTATTTACACATTCAACCCCCCTGGTGTTTAATGTGTGTAACATTAGTCCTCATAGTTCCAATCATCTAATGAAACCCTATAGTATGTCTTTAAGAGTAAATACGCCCATTATATATTTACTAGACATAGGGATTTCAGTTATCGTCAATTATCATATCAGGAAGGATAGATGATCAGTGACGGTCACATTAACGTGGTTCCAACATTCTCCCACTTGACCGAGCGATCATTTATCTATGAGTATTTAATAAGTCCGGCCGGGATAATACTCATTTTGTTTTAAACCGAAATCATAGCCAATAAGTACAGTCGTAGAGAAGAACATCAACTCAGGACCCCCACTAGTCAAACTATGACTCAAATTTAAAACTAATAAGCAATGATCAATTGACTAAGACAAATTTTGTTACAATAATGTCAATACACCAATACGAGTACTCAAAGTGTAATTAATAGACAAACAAAATCTGAATAAGGAGGAAAATTTTCATTTAATAATAATAATGACCAGAAGTACAACATGCTATCATAATAGGTATTTTAGTAAGCCTCATCTTCGACACGTGTCCTACGAAGATTTTAGGAGGAAGACTTCGGTCATTGGATCCACTAGCATATTATGTGTACTTATGTACTCAATACAAAGAACATTTTCCTCAATCTGTCATACAAACAGAAACTTTGTATCGAGATAACTCAGTGCCATTTGAACTGTTACTGTTCAAGAAGTTACGTAGCTGAGTTATCACGATAAAGCTCCAATGGTCTCGTAATAAAGTTGACGATTTTGAGTCCACTGACCAGGTTCTTTAACAACATCCTATGACATGATATTATAAATGGCAATGTATTCAGCTATCATGGTGGACGTTGTAGTCAGTTTCTCATTATGACTCCGTCAAGAGATAAGGTCTGCAGCTAATCATAAAAATATGTCCAGAAGTAGATTTCTTATCGGAATCAGAACATCCTACTACTTCTAAGTTGTCACTTCTTCTATGAGTTAGTGTGTAGTCTTTGGTCCTTTACGGATATCGTAGAACCTTTTAGTCGCTTTTCAGTGTGCTATTCCGGGATTAGATAAGTAACTCCCAAGCATACCGCGATATCGTTATCTGGATGAATACGGACCTGAACGTACATAATGCTCCGAACTACTTATGAGTAAGGTATCATCCTCATTTGCTCCTTTTCAATCTCAATGCTCGGACTTTGGAGACAATCACATACGTCTCCTTTTACTACTAGATCTATAGTGGGTGTGTAGTGCTGCATGTTATAGCGTTCTAAGATGTGTTCAATATAAGACTCTTGAGAAAGACCCTGAACATCATTACGCCTATCCCGATTTGTTTCGATACCTATGACATAAGAGGTATCACCGAGATCTTTTATGTCGAAATTATGCGAAAAGTAAACGCTTCGACTCATGCAACATATCCAAGTTCTTACTTGCAAGAATATCATCCACGTGCAAAACAAGGATTGTAAATTTACTCCCACTGATCTTGAGATAGGTGCATTAATCCACTTGATTCTTTAGGAAGTCTTGTCCTTTTTATGACTTCATTAAACTTAAGGTACCATTTTAGTGATGCTTGCTTCAACCCGTATATGGACTTATTCAACTTGCAGACCATGTGCTCTTTACCTTCTTGAACGAATCCTTCATGTCACATGTATACGTCTTATTGCAAGTTTCCATTCAGGAAAGTGGTCTCTGACATCCATCTGATGTAACTCTAAATCATAATGAGCTACGAATGCCATGACGATCCTTAAGGAAATCTTTATGAGAGGAGAAAAGGTCTCTTGATAATTGATTCCTTCCTTTTGAGTAAAGCCCTTCGCAACCAGTTTGGCCTTATAGCGTTTGACGTTTCCATTCGGGTCTAATTTGGTTTTGAAGATCCATTTACAACCTACAGGTTTGGATTCTTCACGAAATTCAACCAAGTCCCAAACGTCATTATGCTGTATGGAATTAAGCTCTCAAATTATGGCTTCATTCCACTACTAAGTGGCATGATCGCTTTTAATGGCTTCTCAATAAGAGGTAGGATCAGTAAGCTTTCCAATATCCTCAACTTCAGTAAAATAAGTTATGAAATCATCAAAATTTATGGCCTTGCGTGACCTTAGATGATCTCCTGAGTTGATTTTAAGGTTTTGTAAGGAAGATGCTTAGCATTAGTAGTAAGATGATTTAGCATTAGTAGTAAGATGCTTTATCATTAGTAATCCTGATTAGGAGGATTACGATTTTGATTAGGAGAAGGTGGATCAGTCATATTAGGAGCAGCGTTGGGTACAAGAGGAATTATCGGAGGAGTAATAATAACCGACGAGTGGTTCCCCCGCTTCTTGTACTTCTTGCAAATCTTAAGTTATGATTTGTCGTGCTCCCACTGATCTCTTAGTTCTCGAAAAACGTAGCATGTTGCGTGTCAATAATGCTAGTAGTATATGAAAGACAGTAAAACTAATAACCAATAAAGAAACATGTAAGGGATTTAGGATCCAGTTTCTTTAAGTTAGGGTTATAGAGTTATGCTTTGGCAGGACAGCCTCATACGTTCATATATTTTAGACTCAGTTTCCTACCTGTCCAGGAGTCTCAGGGACAGATTCTTATGGAACTTTTATTGAGTATATGAACGGCTGTTTTAAAGCCTCAGTCCAAAGGAAAGTAGGTAAGTTAGTGTTGGCAAGCATACTTTTCACCATGTCCATTAAGGTTCTATTTCTCCTTTTAGCAACACAATTCTGTTGAGGAGAACCAGACATGGTAATATTGGATAATTATGCCATGTTCCTTTCAAAAGTTATGGAAAGGACCAGGAGCTTGACCAATATCAGTATGTCTACCATAATACTTACCTCCTCTATCTGATCTCACAACTTTTATTTGACGATCAAGTTGGTTTTAAACCAAAGTTTTAAAATCAATAAAAGTCTCTAAGGGTTCAGATCAGATATAGGTGCATATAACGCGAATAATCGTTAATGAATGTAATAAATGATGCATGTCCTGAAATGGATGCGGGATAGGGGCCACTTAATATCAGAGTGAATTATTTCCAACAAGTTGGAACTTATAGTGGCTCCTTTCTTATTCCCTTTAGCCATTTTGCCTTTGAGGCATTAAATACATGTTTCAAAATCACGAAAGTCAAGAGAATGTAATATTCCATCCTTTATGAGTCGTATCATGCGAACTCGTGAGATGTGGCCAAAATGTTTATGCCATTACATGGAGGAATTCTCTACTTATTTAGGTGATTTTGTCTTTGTTTTAGTTATGTCATCAATATTAGGAGACAACAAAGACTGTGAGAAATTATGATCTAGTTCTAACTTACACAGTAATCCATCCACGAAACCAGGACCAAGGACATTATTATGAGTAATGGCAATCTCGTCGCAACCATGAATTATTACATAACCTTCAAGGTCTAGACTAGAAAAATAGATACAAGGTTCCGAGAAATTCTCGGTACACATAAGGTATCTACTAGTCTAATACACTTTCCAGTGTTTATATGTAAATTATAGCCTTTTGAACTTTACTTGCAGTCTTATTACTGTTATTATCCTTCCTCTTAATGGAATTAGCAGTGGCAGTAAGGTGAACAGCTTCAGGTTGGCCCAACTTAAGGCGACCATTTTCTTGCACACACATTGCGATTAGTTCACTCATCGACCATTTATCCTTCATAGCGCTAAAGTTAATTTTGAAGGTGTCGAAATGAGCAGGCAATGAGGTCATTATAAAATGCACAAGAAAACTGTCAAAGACTTCCAATTTAGGACTCTTAAGCTTATGAGTCATGTCAGTCATCTTCATTATGTGTTCACAAATACTGTTATTTCCTTTGTATTTAAGCTACTTGCATACGCTTTAGACATTCCCTCAGATACTATGATTGATGAAGTTCCTGACCATCATTAGTGACAAGCGATTCGCCTATCCCACTTTCTTAAAATTCGCTTTCTGAGCTGCGAAAGAGTTAGCAGTAATAGCAGTGGGTCCATTATGGCGAATAACATAGTCAAGGTCTAGCATCTTCAGAGTTAGAGGTAATTAATCCTTTCATGAAGCAAAGTTTGCATCTGTAAGTGGCTCAATGCCTAAGTTAGGTACTACAGTGGAAATAAGGAGTATATAAATTTATGATACAAGCAATAGAAGATTATAATAATAATGCCTAAAATAAGTAGGCCTAATAGTAATGAAGTTATAGTGACATGATTAGCTATCTAAGGCAAACTAAGTAATGTCTTTTAATAGTAATGGAACTAGAGTAATGCCTAAAATAAGTAGGCCTAATAATAATGTTCCTCATAATGACATTAGATTAGATATCTAAGGCAGACTAAGTAATGTCTCTAAAAGTAATGGAACTAAAGTAATGCCTAAAATACGTAAGGGCTAGTAATAATGTTCCTAAAAGTAATGAGACTAACACCATTATACTAAGGAAGCTAGTGATATGTAAGTCTATTGTAAACACCTAAAAAATAAGCTAAAGTAAGGCTCTACTTAGATTTTACATCACCTTTGGGCAGAAATAACTAATATCTAAGTAAACATGACATATGTTTGATCAAATAATCGCACTATGGCTCAACCGAAGGTGTGAGATGGGTTTTGGGTGTTTTGTGGCGATTCCCTTCTGGTCAGAGGGCAATAAAGCAGCTTTACGCCTTTAGTTGGTTATTCTCAGCCGATTTAGGAGGCTGAGGGTTTGTTCGTGATAGTTAGGAGTTAGGAAGTCGAATGTTGTTGATGATTTGTCACCAAGTCTGAGGATCAGCGTTGTCTTTTGTGCGGAGAGTATATTGGACCCCCCTTCCGTGTGGCATCTCCTCTATATATAGAAGGTAGGAGACTTGAAGATGAGGGTAAGAGAATTAGGGTAAATCTCTTCCTCTTTTAAGGATATCTCCTATCTTTTTATGATGATTTATAATAATAATAAGCCGTGTCCGAGGTATTCGGACCTTAATATATGTTTCCTCCTATAGAGGATTTGATATGTATATTCCTCCGGAGCTGAGTAATTTGACTTAGGTGCTCCGGGATTACTTTTGCCTACGGAGGTGGTGCTCCGTATAAGCATTTTTACCTGTTCGAAGGTATCTTCTTTGAATACGGAGGTAGAGCTCCGTATAGGGTATATCATCAAGCCCCAGTCTAATTGGAGAGGCTATCTGTAGGCTGTCTTATTAGACTTCAAAAACAATGGTCGCCTCCCAGATCATTCTTTCGGAGGTCCACCAGAAACAACATGTGTTGAGTCAAAGCTAACTTGTGAGACTTTTTAGTGCTTATCTCTAGATTTTACTTGGACGGTTAGGATTTGTTTAGCATCCTTAGCTATAAATACTCCATATTTGTTTAGTACTGTATATAAAATATAAAATTGTTACCTTTCCTATAGGCGATATCTTCTCCAATGATTCTCCCATTTTTTCCTTCTTCCTTTCGGCATCATCCTTTTGAAGAGGTATGTGCTCCTAACTTGATTTCTTCTTTTAATCTTCTTTCCATATCGTAGTGTGATTAGGGATGTATTTGAGTTTTGCAACTTGAAACCCTAGTATTGTCTTTGACCGATGAAGGTCTTTAGATCCTGGTTTCTTTGTTATTTACTCAACCCTATTTTAGGTTTCCATTGATTCCATTTTGCTGCTCTATCTTTGGATGTTTTAATCCCCATTTATTGTATTTCCTTTTCTCCTCCCCGCTTTTTTTTTTGAAATGGGGGCGGCTATGACTTTGAATGGTTTTTCTGGATTTGTCTCTGGTCGGCTCCCTTTCTGTTGTTGGTTTTGCCTGCTTTAGGGTTTAAGAGTTCCTTTGATATCCTGCTATTGACTCCTCCATCTATTTTCTTCTTCTGTCTTCTCTCTTTTCTTTTGTTTTTATTATCACCTGTTATTCTTCTTTTTGCAGTATGGCGTTCAAACAGATGATTAATAGGCAGTCATTTCTTGCCCAGCTGGTTGTGAAAGCTACTCCTTTTGTTTCGGCCTCAGGTTCGGAGCTCCCTGCCGGAGGCTCCGGCGTTCAAACCGCTGATGATGCTGGGTTGCAGGCAATTTGCCAGGCGAGCGAGACCATTCTTCATGAAAAAGATTCGGTTGCTCATCCTATTGTAGAAGTGTCTGACTGCCCTACTAGTGGGGATAATTGTGATCATTCTGTTGATGAACAGGGCACCGTTGCTGGCCGCCTCAGGAGCAGAAAGAAAACTTCCGCGAGGGGGCCTGGTGTGCCTTCTTCCAGGAAGAAGGCAAAGCGATCCGAGGATTTGGAGGAGACTCTTGGTATGTATTTGCTTTGTGTATCTGATCTTCAAATGTTTGGTATTCTTATTTGTATATGTTTTTGCAGGGTTTAACCCTTTCCTGCAGGATCCGGATGGTCGTTCTTGTCACCACAGCATTGAATCTCTTGCTCCCTCCGGGTGGGTTTCAAATTTAATGGGTATGGATGTGTCGAAGCTTTCTGAATTGTTTAATCAGTCTTCTTTCTGTGCTTCCGTAATTGGGAATGTGTTGGATTCGAAATTTCGTGAACTTTCAGAAGATGGTGGTCCTACATGTGAGCAGATTGATAAGCTCAAAGCAGAGAAGTTGTCGTTGGAGTTTAAGGTGTCGGAGTTGGAAGTTAGTTTGGGTATTTTGACTATAGAGCTTAAGTTTGCACATGAAGGGATTCGGGCCAAGGGAGATGAGATCAATGTGCTGAAGGAATAGTTAGCTGCTAAGAATTCTTTGTTGGGGCAGGATCGTTCTGCTTTTGTAGATCTAAAGGATAGGTATAGGCGGCTTATTGTCGATGTGATTCCTCATGTTTGCAAGTCTTTTTTGAATGGTGCTGAGGTTGGTAGAGGGTTTCAGACTTGTATAATGCCAATAGGGTTGATGCTGAGCAGAGTTGATTCGTTCCCTTACTGCTGAAGCTCGTATCTCTCTTAGCGGTGGTGAGTTTGTCGAGGACACTGCGGGTCCTCTAAACAGAGCTATGAGTAAGCTGGAGGATATGCACTCTTCATATCTTTATGCTCTTTCTTCAGATCCTGATGCGTCCCCTTCCCAGCTTATGCAAATACCATCTTCATAGACTGATTTGCTTTTAGACTTGTTTCTCTATTTTATTTGTTGATGATCCTTATGACTCTTAATAATGTCTTATGACAGTCGCCTTATGACGTGGTTGTCTTATGGCAGTCGTCTTATGACGTGATTGTCTCATGGCAGTCGCCTTATGACGTGATTGTCTCATGGCAGTCGCCTTATGACTCTCTTTTTTAATAATGTCTTATGACAGTCGCCTTATGACATGGTTGTCTTATGGCAGTCGTCTTATGACGTGATTGTCTCATGGCAGTCGCCTTATGACGTGATTGTCTCATGGCAGTCGCCTTATGACGTTCTTTTGGTTGCTTTATGGATGCTTTATCGGGCGTCCCCTTACAAGCTTTTCATAAAGTCTTTATATATTATTTTATTATTACGCCCGTTTTTTTTGTTTTGATTGATCATTTGAAAGCTTTATTTCCTTGAAAATGATTCGCAGGAGGACATTACATAGTAAGCTTCCTAGCTGCTAGCTTTCAATTGTTGCTCCGTATTACTCGGAGTCTTTGTCCGTGCTTCGTCTTTGTCTTTCGACCATGTTTCCTCCCTAGCGGGCCGAGTCAGTGTATCTATTGACTCTGGATTTTCTCTGACCGGGTTCGCTAGCTTGGTGCTGTAGCACCTCCGTTCTTTGCCTTGTTGTTCTCTCCCTGCCATGAGGACTTGCGCCTGTAGCGGGTTAGTTGTTGTATTATCCTCTATTTCCGCTTTCGATGCTTCTTTCTGCACTTCCCTTTAAAGATGTTGCAACTTTCCCGCGGTTATTTCTTCTTCTATGGCTTTTTGGAGATTCCTGCATAGGTCCGTGTCATGTCCATAATCTTTGTGGAATGCACAATATTTTCCTCAATCCCTTTTTCGGGTCGTTAATTCGGGTGGGGCTGGAAAGATTTGCGCTACCCGCTCTATTGTGAGCATATCCTTCGGTGATTTTGTTAATTTCAGCAGTATTGTTGTTCTACCTTCTTTGGCTTTGCTTCCCCATCTGGGGTTTTCTATGGGACCCTCGTTTTCGCTATCATTCGGATCTCTTTTTCGTTTTCCTATAGCGTACTCCGCTCCAGTCGTTTCTTTGACGTCAAGCCAAATGTGAGCGTTAATTATCAATTCGTCATATGTTTCCGGCAAGTTTGTCGTGAGGTGTTCGACCAGCTCGACCGCCCGTAGCCCATGAATGAGTCCTGATATCCTCTGGCCTTCTTGTAGATCACTTATCTCCTGGGTTTTGTTTGTGTATCTTGCAACAAAATCCCTAAGTGTATCTCCACTTTGTCGTTTTATGTTGTGTACCAACACATGTGTTTTCCGATGTTTCTTTTGCATGTTGAATTGTAATCTGAACTTAGTTTTGAGAGTTTTGAAACTATCTATCGAGTTTGCCGGTAGGCTATCAATCCATTCCCTTGCGTCGTTCGCTAAGGAGTAGGAGAAGGCCTGACATGTGGTTGCCATGTCCCATCTTTGGATCATTGCGACTCCGGTATATTTTTTCAAAAAGTCGTCTGGGTCTCCTTTTCCGTCATAATACCCTAGGTTCTGGGGGTATTTAATATTTATCAGTAGCGGGTTGTTTCTTATGTTACTAGTGAATGGACTATTTGTATTCCCTAGGTGTGACGTGTCCATGGGTTCCCACTCATGTGAGGGATACCTCCGGGCGTTATCTCCACCTATTTCTCCTGGTCCTGCTTTCGATCTGTGTTGGCCTTGGATCTGATTTCTTTGGTCAGGTCCGTCCTTCGGGCCTCCCGTTTGGGGGTTATGCGTCTCCATGGGGTCGCTCCGTACATTTGGGGAGTTGTATGATGGTCCGGTGAGTATGCTTTTTCCAGACCCTTCATCTACCTCCCCCACAAGGTGTTCATCGCAGATGTGCTGTCTTATTGGCTCCGGTTCATATACCTGACCTGTGTCTCTTAGACGCCTGATTATTGCGCATAACACATCATAGTTTGCTTGCACATATGCGTCAGTGATCTCTCTGTCTATTAATGGTAGTCCCTGGTTTGTATTTCCAAGTTGATGTATTATTCTTGATGTCCTTATTTGTGGCCCGTCCGTCTGGAAGATAACCCTATGTAGTTGCGCTCTTTTCGGGTCTGGTGGAATGCGGTCGGACCCATGCTTGTTTTGGCTGCGAGATGTTGTAGGGTCATCTGGGTCTTGTAACGATAACGTGGGTCTCCCTCGATCTTGTCCCGGTGACCCTGGCATAGATTTATCTTGGTATTGACCTTGTGGCATTGGTACGGGTCCGTCTCGGTCTTGACCTTGGGGCGTTGGCACGGGTCCGTCCCGGTCTTGACCTTGGGGCGTTGGCACGGGTCCGTCTCGGTCTTGACCTTGCAACCCGAGCGCGGAGCTTTCTCGGTCTTCGCATTGGGACGCCAGTCTTGACGTATAATAATCAACCCGTATGCGCGCTCCATATATCTCCTGGTCTGCTAGTGTCAATGCTCGGCTGGGGCTTTCCGGGTGGTTTGATATTATCGGGGCTCCTGCCTGTAGCCCAGCTGTTGGGGAGGTATCTCTGAAGGCACGTAATCTTTCTTGGTTCACGGGGCAGGATCCGGACTTCTGGGATCGTTGATATAATACTGTAGATGTAGATCTGCGCAGGCCTTGACCTTGCGACATAAGCATAGGTCGATCTAAGCCTTGCCCTTGTGAATTCGGGCCGTCTCTTGTCGTTGCGTTTCTGTCATCGATCATAATGGTTGGTAGATCAAAATTTGACATAAACGTGTCGAAGGGGTACCGTTTCCGCAGGTTCAGTCCTCCTGGGGGCACCTGAAGTCCCCTCATGTTGTGTGGACTAGTATCTCTATCGGCCATGGTAGCTGATTATTCTGATCGCGGGTGGGTTCAAAGAAAGAGTGTGTGTTGTTTGTTTTTGGATGGGTCCCACGGATGGCGCCAATTTGTTTGATCAAATAATCGCACTATGGCTCAACCGAAGGTGTGAGATGGGTTTTGGGTGTTTTGTTGGCGATTCCCTTCCGGTCAGAGCAATAAAGTCGCTTAATGCCTTTAGTTGGTTATTCCCAGCCGATTTAGGAGGCTCAGGGTTTGTTCGTGATAGTTAGGAATTAGGAAGTCGAATGTTGTTGATGATTTGTCATCGAGTCTGAGGATCGGCGCTGTGTTTTGTGCGGAGAGATATGTGATCCCTGCCTATGGTGCATCCTCCTCTTTATATAGAGGGTAGGAGACTTGAAGAGGAGGGTAAGAGAATTAGGGTAAATCTCTTCCACTTTTAAGGATATCTCCTATTTAAAGAGAGGATGATTTTATAATAAGCCGTGTCCGAGGTATTCAGACCTTAATATATGTTTCCTCCTATAGAGGATTTGATATGTATATTCCTCCGGAGCTGAGTAATTTGACTTAGGTGCTTCGGGATTACGTTTGCCTACGGAGGTGGTGCTCCGTATATGCATTTTTACCTGTTCGAAGGTATCTTCTTTGAATACGGAGGTAGAGCTCCGTATAGGGTATATCATCAGGTCATGCAACACAACGCTTATCTTTTGACCTTTGGGGCACAAAATCAAGAATCGTGTATATTATGCATGAAAATAGTCCTTTTAGCACACAAAGTATATTAAATCACCTTTGGGCAGAATCAATATACTAAGTGTTCGTTATGCAAAAGGAAAAGAACGCAACATGAGAATCACATTTGACCTTTGGGCACAAATGATAAAACCATGTACATTAGTGCGAAGCCCCCAAACATTACGGGGGTCCGGGGGCAGCGCCCCTGGAAGCGGGGTCCAAGGGGCGGCAGCCCCTGGCGGGGTCCAAGGGGCAGAGCCCCTGGCTGGGGTCGGCCGCAAAATTTTAAACTTAAAGTGCTATGGTAAAAATGTCTTATAAGAAATTATTTTTGAAAAAAGAGAGACAAATTTAGCCACAAAATTATAAGGTAAAATAGTAAGCACGAACTCATTCATCAACTAAGATCATCTTCAGTATAACATGAACTTAAGTAATGACTCGTGATAAAGTAAGCATGAACTTAAGTAATAATTCGTGAGTCAGTAAGCACGAGGACATCAGTAAGTCATGATGACATAGGCACGAAGATATCAGTAAGTCGTGAAGACCTAAGCACGAAGATATCAGTAAGACGTGATGATGTCAGCATGAAGATGTCATAAACTCATGATTACGTAAGCACGAGTTCGTGATGACGTAAGCACGAGTTTGTGATGACGTAAGCGTGAATAGGAGCAGAAGTCGTGATGACGTTAGCTCGAAGTGGACATAAGTTGATGATGACGTCAGCACGAATTCGTAATGACGTCAGCACGAGTTCTTTACTTCTGCAGATTTTGAGTTCGCGAAATTCATCAAATTCGAACCAAATCACGACTGGTCATTTATAACGCGGCTCTGATACCACATGTTGGAATAAACATGATTAAATTCGAGTGATAAAACATCCCAGATCGTCCTGTGGAACCTGTAAGAGCATTAAGCATGATTGCTATTGATTTTGGGTTCCCAAAACAAGATGATTGAGTAATAATAAGATGTGTAATTCTGCTGGAACGTAATGCACGAATTAGAGAGGAATACACACACGAATTTAGTGAGGGATTAGGGTGTGATTATGTGATTAACATTAAATTAGGGTTAATGACTCTCTATTTATAATGAGAGTATTTACACATTCAACCCCTCTGGTGTTTAATGTGTGTAACATTAGTCCTCATAGTTCCAATAATCTACTAGGAAACCCTATAGTATGTCTTTAAGAGTAAAATACGCCCATTATATATTTACTAGACATAGTGATTTCAGTTATCGTCAATTATCATATCAGGAATGATAGATGATCAGTGACAGTCACACTAACGTGGTTCCAACATTCTCCCACTTGACCAAGCGATCATTTATCTATGAGTATTCAATAAGTTCGGCCGGGATAATACTCAATTTGTTTTAAACTGAAATCATAGCCAATAAGTACAGTCGTAGAGAAGAACATTAACTAAGGACCCCCATTAGTCAAACTATGACTCAAATTTAAAACTAATAAGCAATGATCAATTGACTAAGACAAATTTTGTTACAATAATGTCAATACACCAATATGAGTACTCAAAGTGTAATTAATAGACAAACAAAATCTGAATAAGGAGGAAAATTTTATTAAGTATAATAATAATAATGACCAATAAGTACAACATGCTATCATAATAGGTCCTTTAGTAAGCCTCATCTTCAACACGTGTCCTACGAAGATTTTAGGAGGAAGACCTTCGGTCATTGGATCCACTAGCATATTATGTGTACTTATGTACTCAATACAAAGAACATTTTCCTCAATCTGTTCGCGTACAAACAGAAACTTTGTATCGAGATACATCTCAGCGCCAATTGAACTGTTACTGTTCAAGAAAGTTACGGTAGCTGAGTTATCACAATAAAGCTTCAATGGTCTCGTAATAAAGTTGACGATTTTGAGTCCACTGACCAGGTTCTTTAACAACATCCTATGTCATGATATTATAAATGGCAATGTATTCAGCTATCATGGTGGACGTTGTAGTCAGTTTCTCATTACGACTCCGTCAAGAGATAAGGTCTGCAGCAAATCATAAAAATATGTCCAAAAGTAGATATCTTATCGGAATTAGAACATCCTACTACTTCTAAGTTGTCAATTCTTCTCCGAGTTAGTGTATAGTCTTTGGTCCTTTACAGATATCGTAGAACCTTTTAACCGCTTTCCAGTATGCTATTCCGGGATTAAATAAGTAACTCCCAAGCATACCGGCGATAAAAGCGATATCTGGATAAATACGGACCTGAACGTACATAATGCTCCCAACTACTTATGAGTAAGTTATCATCCTCATTTGCTCCTTTTCAATCTCAATGTTCGGACTTTGGAGACAATCACATACGTCTCCTTTTACTACTAGATTTATAGTGGGTGTGTAGTGCTGCATGTTATAGCGTTAGAAGATGTGTTCAATATAAGACTTTTGAGAAAGACCCTGAACATCATTTCGCCTATCCCAATTTGTTTCGATACCTATGACATAAGAGATATCACCGAGATCTTTTATGTCGAAATTATGTGAAAAGTAAACGCTTCGACTCATGCAACATATCCCAGTTCTTACTTGCAATAATATCATCCACGTGCAAAACAAGGATTGTAAATTTACTCCCACTGATCTTGAGATAGGTGCATTAATCCACTTGATTCTTTATAAAGTCTTGTCCTTTTTATGACTTCATTAAACTTAAGGTACCATTCTAGTGATGCTTTCTTCAACCCGTATATGGACTTATTCAACTTGCAGACCATGTGCTCTTTGCCTTCTTGAATGAATCCTCCAGGTTCACATGTATACGTCTAATTGCAAGTTTCCATTCAGGAAAGTGGTCTTGACATCCATCTGATGTAACTCTAAATCATAATGAGCTACGAATGCCATGACGATCCTTAAGGAATCTTTATGAGACAGGAGATATGGTCTCTTGATAATCGATTCCTTCCTTTTTGAGTAAAGCCCCTCGCAACTAGTATTGTCCTTATAGGGTTTGACGTTTCCATTCGGGTCTAATCTGGTTTTGAAGATCCATTTACAACCTACAGGTTTGGATTCTTCAGGAAATTCAACCAAGTCCCAAACGTCATTATGCTGTATGGAATTAAGCTCTCAAATTATGGCTTCATTCCACTACTAAGTGGCATGATCTCTTTTAATGGCTTATCAATAAGAGGTAGGATCAGTAAGCTTTCCAATATCCTCAACAGCAGTAAAATAAGTTATGAAATCATCAAAATTTATGGCCTTGCGTGACCTTAGATGATCTCCTGAGTTAATTTTTAGGTTTAGTAAGGAAAATGCTTTAGCATTAGTAATAAGATGATTAGGCATTAGTAGTAAGATGCTTTATCACTAGTAGTATCCTAATTAGGAGTTAGAATTTTGATTAGTAGACGGTGGATCAGTCATATTAGGAGCAGCGTTGGGTACAAGAGGAATTATCGGAGGAGTAATAATAACCGACGAGTGGTTCCCACCATTTCTTGTACTTCGTGCAAATCTTAAGTTATGATTTGTCGTGCTCCCACTGATCTCTAGCTTCTCAAGAAACGTGGAATGCTGCGTGTCAATAATGCTAGTAGTATAGGAAAGACAGTAAAACTAATAACCGATAAAGAAACATGTAAGGGATTTAGGATCCAGTTTCTTTAAGTTAGGGTTATAGAGTTATGCTTTGGCAAGACAGCCTCATACGTTCATATATTTTAGACTCAGTTTCCTACCTGTCCAGGAGTCTCAGGGACAGATTCTTATGGAACTTTTATTGAGTATATGAACGGTTGTTTTAAAGCCTCAGTCCAAAAGGAAAGTAGGTAAGTTAGTGTTGGCAAGCATACTTTTCACCATGTCCATTAAGGTTCTATTTCTCCTTTTAGCAACACAATTTCGTTGAGGAGAACTAGACATGGTAATATTGGATAATTATGCCATGTTCCTTTCAAAAGTTATGGAAAGGACCAGGAGCTTAACCAATAGCAGTATGTCTACCATAATACTTACCTCCTCTATCTGATCTCACAACTTTTATTTGACGATCAAGTTGGTTTTAAACCAAAGTTTTAAAATCAATAAAAGTCTCTAAGGGTTCAGATCAGATATAGGTGCATATAACGCGAATAATCGTTAAAGAATGTAATAAAGGATGCATGTCCTGAAATGGATGCGGGATAGGGGCCACTTAATATCAGAGTGAATTATTTCCAACAAGTTGGAACTTATAGTGGCTCCTTTCTTATTCCCTTTAGTCAATTTGTCTTTGAGGCATTAAATACATGTTTCAAAATCACGAAAGTCAAGAGAATGTAATATTCCATCCTTTATGAGTCGTATTGTTTGGACAAAAATTACCTAAGATAATTTTGTAGAAGGATTCAAGATAATTTTCTGACCAAAGATTTGTAAGTGAGGTCAGTTGTTTAGGATCTTCAAATAAAGTAAAATTTTTACTAAAGATTACGATGCAAAATAAGACTTTTGAATAAAAAGAGTTTGTGAAAATCTTTGAGATAGAATACAGCAATAAACCAAGAAATTAATTGAAGATAAGGATAACAATACTAAAGATTAGCGCTGTGATCCTAAACTGAAAATAAGAGCAAAGATAATAACGACACCATAATTTTATTGACGGGGAAAAACCCTTGATTCAATTAAGAAATCTTAGGTAAAAAACCCCGGGAGGATTCAATCGATCCTACCTATGTTCTTTTATTATTATTTGTTTAGGATTACAATACAATGATTTAAGAGTGATTTGATCGAGCTAATAATCGTAAAAGAGAATAAGAATGCAGTGAATGAGTGTGTGTGAGTACAAGTGAAAGTAAGTAGTTATCCTATTCTCGATCAAATGCACTGTATTTATAATAAAGACTAACAACTAATCCTCCAAAAAATCTGGGATCTCCCGTGTTGCATTCTTCAACGTGCATAGACTAAGTAAGTGTACGTTGAGTCTCTTTTGACACGTTAATCTTCAAATTAGTTCCGGCTTCCAAGGGAGACCAAGTAAAGAACACGTTTGATTTTCCTTGATAAGCTGAATAATATCTTCGAATCGTTGAAATCATATATTCGACCGTTAGAATATTCCTCAACATCCTGGATAGTTATCCTGATATCAGAATCCTGCAAAATACACAATAATATTCGAAAGCAATTGAAATATTCGTTAGTAATCTTTAGGTCAGGATCCTAACTATGAATTTTGACCCCAAACAATTGTCCCCAAAATTTATATTCATTAGCACATAAATGAAATATAAATTTTAAGTTTCGCTCGAAAAGCATCCAAATAAGTATTTTATTCAACTTCGATCATGTATCTAGAGAGTTAATGCACAAGTGGCGCGTCGCAGCGTGATCAGTCGGAAATAATGAATAAAATTTGTAAGTCCTTATCGTTGTATAGATCGTAAATAAGACGTGATTCGTTATGTCAAGAGTGCGGAATCCTCTCGAGATAACTAGATTGCTATTGCCTTTTGTCAATTAATGAGTGATTAATCAACCTAAGGTCACACACGAAGTAGTAGTTCGTGTAGGAGATCACACGAGCAACAATTCGACTTATATTCACCAATTCGTTACCTAATTCGTATTTTAGGTTTGTATTTATACTAAAACATTGTTAGTTCGTGTGGACTTGGGCTTCACACGAAGTGAATCAAGCCCGATCCACCAAAACCCTCTCGTGTCCGTGCTGACGTCAGCACGAGGACACTTCAACGTGCTACTGACGTCAGCACGAAGAGCGTTCTCTTGGATCCTTTATTTCGCCCGTACATGACATTCAGCCACCGTTTAAGTGTTCTACGACACTTATAACCTTGGCTCTATATCCTTGTACCTGCAAACCAATAATATAACACACAAACGTAACAATTAACATAAACTGATCTTATATTGAAGTTTAAACGTAATCATTAAACACAAACGTATGTCCTAAAGACTTATTATTCAACGATTACATAAATATTCCTAAGAACAAAAACGTTAACCAAATCTATGTTGTTATTGTCACACAAATCTGCATCTACAGACTTCCCCTTGACATTAGCGACTAGATTTCTTTAACTTGAACTTCAAACTTGATCATCAAATAGAAGTCTTAAGCTATTTGCATGAATCTTCTCAGCCAAACAAAATCCGAGAATTTTGCGATAGCATCTAACTTCAGTTCTCCAAAATCTCTGAGCTGTACAAGGTGTCTCAATCAATCTTCTTTGATCACCTCTTGACAAATTGACAACTTGCATTGGATCATACATGCGGAGCAACATTTGTTTCTTTGAATTATCAACAAACATTTGTGCTTCACCTGACTTGATATCTATCTGCCAATATGTCATAGTAGTCAGCATATCTTGATCCCATTTGATAGCGGGAACTTGTTTAACACATTTGATCTTTCTTTGAACAAACTCAACTGTGCCATCTGGTTTTGTAAGCTTCTTCAGCGATCTAGGTTTAACCAATCTTTCCCCTGGTTTCAAACCTCTTTCTCCAAAATGCCAACTTCTTTCCTTTTTCAATCTATTCCAGAAATAATCAGCATATCCATTATTCTGAAGATTTACAAACCATCTCTTTCCCAAATCCATCAAATCTGAATCACTGAGACTTCAGAAATGTTTTAAGTCTTTTGGCATGTACTAACATCCCTCTTTTCTCTTGATAACAAATAAATTAATTCTGTGATCGTAGAACCAACTTTGTATCACTGAGAAATACGTGGGTGCGTCCTTGTCTGAGATAAATTCCCAAAACATCGACGGCTTTAGATATCCACCCATTAGAATGTTAGCACGATTTCTATATTCTGGAACCCATCGATTAATGCAAAAATCAGGGTCTTGCTGCCCCGGAGGAATATTAAAGTCTCTAATATAGAACTCTCGCATAGCTTTTATTCTCCAGTCAAGATTAACAATATTGTCATGTTCTTCATCAACTATCTTTGCAAAAACCTTGAAAATTAAATCTGCAGCATTTCTTGGATCATCTGGACTGTTTCTGACTGGATTAAGTCTGAAATGTTCCTCTTCAGCAATTGGTTCAATCGGAATGTCTATCATTATTAAAGACACGATCGAAATCATAAGGTTTCTCCATCAACCTTTCCTATGCTGATCTAGGAATAAATTCTCTTTCTTCCAAATCTTCATCAACGATACTGTCTAAGTCATCATCAATATCATCCAAAGTACCTATTTGAAGCTTATCTGCAATTTAACATATTCAAACATACAAAGATAAAGAACATAAAATATATGTTAAGACTTAAATAAAAATTAGTATAAATACATAAAACAAGATAAAATAATATTATACCATAAATATAATGTAACTACTTAAATACATTAATATTTATCTTATAATCATTATTAATCATTTAAAGTACAAAAATCATTAGCATTAAGGTCTATAATCTGAGTCTTCAGGATCATCAGAACTAGATTCAGAGCTAGACGACATTCGATTCAAAATCCTTTGTCGTCTCCTTTCTCTCCAATGATAATCTGAATCTGACCATTGATCACTATCAAGGTCTATGTTAGCTTGATTGACCTCTATACTAAGATTTCCCATACTTTTGATTCTTCGTCAACTTGATTATGAGGATCATTCTCAAATTTTTCTGCAATTTCCCTTTCTAGTCTTTCTGTTCTGATCTCACACTTCGTGGATTATGATAATCAGGACTCTTACTAGAATTGGATTTACCTGAATTGGAATCTTCCTCATCTGACGAATTGTCTGGATCATCAGGATCTGCATCAGGAGCAACCATCACAGCTTTACCTTTCTGAGTCCCAGATGTACTAGCACCAGCTGTACCAGCAATCTCTGACTCTCTCTGTCTTGGCGACTCCCCCTGAACATTTGCAGTCTCTGAAGCCATTACATCAGCAGCAGCATCAACATCTTGACCTCGATTCTCTGGCTCACCAATCTCTTGAGGTTGATCTTGAGTAGGACCTTGAGCTGGATCTTGATCATCATCTCTTCGCTTCTTTGCTAGCTCACCATCCTTACAACCATCTTTATCTCCCCTTGAGACAAGAATCGATCAAGTTTATCTGCAAGAGAATGAACAAGAGCAGTCATAACGTCCATCTCTTCCTGATGTTTTGCAGCTTGGAGGTTCAACTGATTCTCCAACGCTGTGACTCGCATCTCCAACATTTTTTTCTCCAAAACAATACGACTCAGCTGAACTTGTACTGGCAAAGCTGAATCCGAAGTAGAAGCAATGTTCGATGTAGAAGCAGGCGGTGGCATCATAGTATCAAATGAAGGCATACGAGCATGAAAAGTTCCTGATGGAGGCATCTGAGGTCTTTGTAAAGGCAACCGCAGACGATCCATGACTGTAGCAACAGGAACTAGCACCTGAATAAGAGTAGAATGATGCATAGGAGGAGAAACTGTAGGCACTGGCTCTTGACGTACTGACGACTCTGAAGCTCTAGTAGTCGTAACAGTCGTAGCCTCATTGACAACTCTAGGATGAGAACCATCTAAACGAATCGTGAACTTGGTTCTCGGCCTTTTTCTCTCCAACAGAATGACCAGCAAAGGTAGTAGACACTGAAACTGGTACATCAGTAACAGAAGCTCTCAAAGCAGCAGCTGATGGTGTATCAACTAGAATGGGTGTATGTGACATCTCCATAGCAGTATTACACTCAGTAAACTCCCTATCGATTTCTGACTGAGGTCGCTGAAGGACTTGAGTCTTCTAAATAGCGTCAATCCCTTTTCCTTGTCTTATTCATCTCTTTAATGGTCTATCTGCATCATCATCATCAGCATCCGAACCATCTTCATCATCGACATTTGGTTCAGAAGGACCAGCAACATCTACTGGAGCAGTAGTAGAAGTAGAAACTCCAGCAATAGGTGGAATAAGATTTGCCGGATCATCTATGTCCTCCTCAAGAGCACCCATCTCTGGATCATTCTCCAGGTCTTCAGTATAAAGAGGAACTTCATTCAATCCCTCAAACTGATCAGCTTGCTCTTCCTGAGGATCAACTTGACCCTGAGCATCATTAGCAGCAGCAGCAGGCTCTTCATCTTCCCAACCTTGTCTTGGAGCCTCATAATCTGGATTAATCAAGTGTCCGAATAATGGTGGATTATCAACATGAGTAGGAACACCATTACCCCTTATATGCTTCAGCATATCATCAAACACACGATAAGTAAGACGACCCAGATTAAATGTATCGCCAACTAATGGTAAAACAGTTGCTTTGTGTCTGATAATAATCATCACAAATCTTGGAAAAAGAAATAATTTATTTTCATTTCCATAAGCTCGCAACTGCCTAACAAAACTGTCATAGATGTACTGAGAGAAGCTGTAGGGCTTGTTCAGCACAAGAGCAACCAACTGAGAAGCAGTCTGAATATTCATCTGATCATGACCTGCACTACGATGACTAATGGACCTCAACAGGTAGTAGGCAAGCAATCTCCATTTGCCTCTAATGCGATTCTTGGGATAAGGATGCTTAATCTCATTCACGTACCCCATACGTCTAATAGCACCGTCACAGAAGCTTTCTTCAAACTCTGTCGGACCTTGCTCCATTTCAACACTACCTAGATCCAAAATCGTCCTTAACTCTCCAGCAGAAAACTCGATATTACGTCCCTGAACTGTAGTGCGAATGATAGTATGATCACCAACCGATACTAATCTAGCAGAGTTCCAGAACTGAATAATATAGTCTCTGATCAAAGGAGGGTTCTCGGTAAGTGCAAAACGAATACGCGAGCGTGCGAGATACTGTAGGACACCGTGAAACTCTTCCGTGCATCCTTGCTGAGTAATGCTGATATCAATAGCAGCATTATGCTCCTTCACAAAGACACGAGCACCTGCACCTTGTCCTGCCATACCTGCACAAAACAAAAAAAACAAAAGAAAACGAAAACAAAAAAAAACAAAAATTTTTTTTTTCAAAAATTTCATAATCGGCTTCGTGGTGACGTCAGCACGAGGGTAAGATCCTCTTCGTGTGACGTCAGCACGAGCTGACCAACGAAACCCAGAAAATCATCCAAAAACATCTTCATATCATAATCAAAATGGATTTAAAACCATTTTAACATGAACTTGAACTTGTTTTTTATGAATTATTCATGCCCAGAAATCAAATACAAGGCCGACTTCGTGATGACGTAAGCACGAAATGGCTCGTGTGAATAGTGGTCGTGGCACAAAATCTTTAATTAATCTTGATTTAGTCCTTGTTAATTCAAACTTTTGTTAGATTGAAGGTGTAATAACATCACTTAATCTACTTTTAAGTCCAATTTTAGTCCAAATCATCATAAATTTAAGATTCAAAAGTCAATTCGTCCAAGTTACTATTCACGCGAAGAACAAGTCAAAATTTGGGCAGCATAACGACTTGTAATCGATGATTTTCGAAGTTAAAACATCAATTAACTATCCTAGATTGAGATTATACCAACAAATCTCGAAGAATAACACAAATAGTAGATGAAAAGATCGAATTTTGGATCGGATGAATAGTGCACGCGAAGAGGTGAGTTCGTGTGGTAATTTTTTAGGGTTTAATAACGATTAATGGTAAATAATTAAGATTAAAACCCATATATATTCAAATAGTCGTGGGCCGGGCCGAAGAAGAAGTTCGTGGGCTTCGTGCTGACGTCAGCGCGCTTGCTGACGTCAGCACGGACGACTTTGAATTTTAAGACACACGATCTGCACACTTCAAATTTTGTCAATTTGTTTACAAAATTTAACAAAGAAAAATTACAAAATTTTAAGATACTCGTTACCTGAAACTTGTATCTGCTCGTAAATGTAATCTTACCATAAATCATCCATACTAACACATGTCACCAAAATAATGTAAACGATAATCTTACATTATAATCTTGACATAAAATCAATCATTTCTCCATTGATGCTTAACCTGAAAATATGAAAACTTACATAGAAACAAATTCAATGTATAATGCATTAAAAATTCATGAATTTTTCACATGATGCATTCTAGACTCATTAGATCACAATTTGATCGGTCCAAACTGCACTTTCAAGTGAAAATGAAAATTGATATCTGTACCCTGCACACTTAACAACTTTCATTAATGCATCAAAATCAACAAATAACATAAAAACTAAGTCAAGTCAACATCTTTGTCAAGCATACTTATCAACCAAAACCAATTGAAATTTCAAAAATATACTGAAACTCATTCAAAATTATATTTTGACTTTTCAATAACAAAACAGAATCATTTTCTAAATTTAAACAACTTATGTTAATATTAGAAAATCCATCTTTTAAACACATATACCATGAGCAACAAGACTCATATAATCCACTAAGGATCATATAACTTCCTATGGAATCATCAGATGCTTATCAAATCTCTCGTGCAATAAGAACTAGTTTGACACAACAAACTGACACAAAACTAAAACATTAGTACAAAAAATAAAAATAAAAATGAAAATAAAAATAAAAATAAAAAAAACTTTAAATCTAAACTACTTTATTTATTTACAAGAAATTCTAAGTTTCTGCTGATTAGATCAAATTATCAATTACATAAGCCTGCGGGTGAGGAATGTATCCCCTTATTATTAGTTATGAACAGTGACCCAACAACGATTACCGGTATGTTTGTCCTCTTAAACACTCCGTACTTCCGGCTTCCTTTGGGTGTGACACTTTCGTATTACTTGAGCCAAGGACAGTCACCATGTAACCTAGTAAGTTACTCATGCCACATTTTAGTTTGCGAACTTATGTGACCCACATTCAGACATACTCCCGTAATTGACACAAGCACTAAGATAACAAATATTCATTATATATCCAAAAACTTCCTTGAACAAACCATGAGACACTTTTTAGATTTATTTCATTTGGGGAATTCAGTATCTTGCGATTTCACTTATCATATACTTTTGCATTTCTTTGTATTAAGGAACCCGTGACTTTCTATGAGATCCGTGTAGCGAACTTTCTGACGACCTATCCCAAGTTGGAAGCTTTAGGTAGGCTAGGTATACAAAGACACCCCGAGGACATACTTGTCCGAATCTCAAAGACCACATTAGCCCTTAACTTGAATTCATTTCATAATTATATCACATTATAACTAAATTTAACTTTCATGCTCATGACTTGTAGAAGTTTTCACATATATACTGAATAAATTCTATAATAATGCTAGATCTTTCACAGAATTTAAGGACCAGATCTAATCATTTCTGAAAAGCAAGCATTCTCAGCCATATATCTGAATATGTTTCCCACAAGAACATTGTATAAATTTAAGTTCAGATTGAAGGAAACCTTGGTACTTTATGCCTACCGATACATCCTAAATTGTAATCACTGAACTAAGCAGTTATATTACGATTAAGCAGGCTTAAAAGCTAAAGTATCCTCACTTCTAATCGTCTGAATGCATCAACTTAAATCTCTATCTTATTTATTTTTGTTATTTTCTCATTTTTCTATTTTTTTTATTTATTTTATGACACTAACTATATACAGACTTAAACTAGACACTCTTTTTGTATTTTTATGACTCTAGCTATTTACAGACATAAACTAAGACACAAATAAATATACAAAAATAGTTCTTTGAGAGATTTAATATGAATCAGCATTCTTCATACCATTGAGAAGAATCAGCTTATCAAAGCGAGTCTTATCAAATGCTTTAGTATACAAATCAGCTAGATTATCATCAGTTATAACCTTTTCCAAATGAATTAATTTCTTTTGAGCACAATCACGCAAGAAATGATGTCTTATATCAATATGCTTGGTGACTTTATGCATGACAGGGTTATTAGTAATGTCTATAGCTGACTTATTGTCTATTCTAAGGAAATCCATACCGTAGTCACGTAGTTGTTGCTGAATCCACAATACCTGAGAACAACAGCTACCAGCAGCCATGTACTCTGCCTCACAAGAAGACTGAGCAACTGATGTCTGCTTCTTACACTGTCATGATACAAGTCTCCTACATAAGAACTTACATCCTCCAGTCGTAAACTTCCAGTCGTTCTTACAACCGCCAAAGTCCGAATCAGTATATGCAACAAAATCAAACGTTCCTCCCAAAGGATACCATAGACCAAGCCCTTGGTTACCCTTTAAATAACGTAGGATATGCTTTGTTGCAACTAAATGCGACTCTTTCGGACTAGCCTGGAATCTAGCTCAAAGACAAACAGTGAACATAATATCCGGACGCGAAGCTGTCAGATACATCAACGAGCCAATGATAGCACGATAATAAGTTGCATCCACAGGCAGATCTTTAGGATCCATGACCCCTAATCCATGATTAATCTGAATTGGAGTACCATATGTCTTGGATTCTAACATTTGAAACCTCTCCAAGATCTCATCGACATACTTAGACTGGTGAATGAAAAAACCATCTTTCCTTTGATCAACCTGCAGTCCTAAGAAGAATTGAAGTTCTCCCATAGCACTCATTTCGAACTCCTTTTTCATGCTCATTTCGAATTCTTTGCACATCTTTACATTAGATGAACCAAAAATGATATCATCTACATAAACTTGTACAATCAAATAATCTCGCTTCCGCCATTTGATAAATAATGTGTTGTCTATCGATCCTCTTGTAAAAACCATTTGTCAACAAGTGTGTCGACAACTTTTCATACCACACTCTGGGTGCTTGATGTAATCCATAAAGAGCCTTATCAAGTCGATATGCCCGTCTTGGATAATTAAGATCTTCAAACCCAGGTGGTTGAAATACATATACTTCCTCTTTAACTTCACCATACAAGAAGGCACTATTAACGTCCAACTGATACACCTTTATACCTTTGAAACTTGCATAGGCTAAAAATAACCTTATAGCTTCAATCTGGGCAACTGGCGCAAAAGTTTCGTTATAGTCATATCCTTCTCGTTGTGCAAACCCCTGAACAACTAAACGTGCCTTATTTCTAGTAACAATCCCTTTGTCATCTCGTTTGCATTTAAATACCCAACGAGTTCCAATTGGTTCTTTACCTCTAGGCACATCTACTAACTCCCATACTCCAAGTTTCTCGAATTGAGCTAATTCTTCTTGCATAGCTGCAACCCAAAAAGGATCTTGTAGAGCCATTTTAACATTCTTAAGTTCTTCTTGTGAAATGAAACAAGAATACAAACAGTCAGTTATAATTCCTGTATCCTTTACTTCACAAAATAAAACTAGACATCTCTTTATTTAACTGATTTCTAGTTCGAACAGGCTCTGAAGCATCACCAAGAATATTTTCAACTGGATGAGCCTTATTTATTCTATGTTGAGGAATCGAATCAACATTTAGATTATCTCCTAGATTCGATTGAATCTGAAATTCAGGAGAACTACAATCATCTTCCGATTCTTCAGAAATAGGATCATCATATGGCAATGGAACCTTTGAAGGAGTGGTTAGAGTAGTGTTATCGGGTTTATTAACATCTGAATCTGACGTCTTCTCATTTTTCTTACTACTTTCACCAACAAACTGAACTTTGGTTGGAGTAGTATCAACAGTTTGAGCAAGAGGAGATGTAGGAGTATGAGTATAATCCATATGATCTCGTAAAATGATCACATCATCAACAGTGTCAGGACCTGAATAAGAAGCAGGACCATGCAATGAACGAAACACATTGTCATAATTGAAATTCTTGCCAGTTCCATAATGGATAGCGGGTTTATAACTGACAATCTTGACATTGGTACCCAAGTCAACTTTGCCTGTCTGTTTATTGTAAACCCGACGAATTGAAGTACCCGGTTTATAACCCATGAAAAATCCGTCTTCAACATTTGGATCAAACTTTGACTGAGGAAGATATTTTAAGAAGGTACACGGAACACCAAATGGTTCAACATTATGTAAATTGGGTTTCTTCTTATGTAGAAGCTCATAACATGTCTTATTAAGACGATTAACTACCAAAACCCGATTTAAAATATGACATGCTGTATTCACTGCCTCCCCCCAAAACATAGTAGGGAACCCTGAATCAGCAAGCATTGTTCTGGCTGTTTCGATTAGAGTCCTATTCTTTCTTTCAGCAACTCCATTTTGTTGTGGTTCATACGGTGCACTGAATTGATGTTGGATTCCTTTGGATAAGCAAAAGACTTCCAATGTCTTATTCTTGAATTCAGTTCCGTTATCACTCCTGATTCTCTTAACACGAACTCCATAAACATTTTCAGTTTCAACAAAGAAATTTATCAAAATCTGTGGAGTTTCATCTTTCGTTTAAAGAAAGAATACCCATGAGAATCTCGAGTAGTCATCAGTAACCACTAAACAATAATAAATCCCACATATACTCCTTACATTCACAGGGCCAAATAGATCCATGTGAAGTAACTCAAATGGGTTGGCAATAGAATTTTTTTGCTTTGGTTTATGAGATGACTTTTGTTGCTTACCCTTCAAACAAGGTACGCATTTGTCTTCCATTTCAAACCTTTTCATCGGAACACCTTCAACCAAACCATGTTTTACAATATCATTCATCTTTCAGAAATGAATATGTCCCATTCTTCTATGCCATAACAGAGATTCAGATTCACTTGCTTTTGTTAAAAAGCAAACTGGCTCATTCAAATCATCAACACCTAACATGAGGCCATAGATGTCTTTCTTCCTAGGAGCTTTAAGTAGGATCCAGTCTTCAGGAATAACATACCCCGACTTCAAAATAAGTGCTTCTTTCTCAGTAAAATGGACATGATTACCCTTGTCACAAATCTGAGAAACACTCATAAGATTATGAGATAGCTGTTCCACATAATTGACCTTTTCCAGTGTAATTTTCCCATTGACAACATCACCTTGACCTGAGATATTTCCGCCCTTGGGACCAGCGAAACTAACATAAGAACCATTTATATCAACATAATTGGACAACAACTTCTTGTCCCCTGTCATGTGCCGAGAGCATCCACTGTCAACATACCAAAGACTGATAGGCTTCCTTGGTTCTCCCTGCACAATAAATTAATTTAGTTAGTTTCTGTAGGGTACCCAAACCTTCTGAGGTTTAGGTTTACCGAACTCATCTTTCATAATCAATTCGGTCCAATATCCATTGCTCTTTGGTTGAGCCTTGGACGTAGATGGTGTCACCGGTTTTCTTTTAGTCGGTGAAATGAACAAACACCCAAATGTGCTAGGATTTAAACTTGAAAAACCCTTCCCTTTTGTCCTCCTTGATGCCGAAAATACCAAGAGAAAAAGAGAGTCTTTTTTTTTTTTTTTTTTTTTTTTTTTTTTTTTTTTTTTTTTTTTTTTTTTTTTTTTTTTTTTTTTTTTTTTTTTTTTTTTTTTTTTTTTTTTTTTTTTTTTTTTTTTTTTTTTTTTTTTTTTTTTTTTTTTTTTTTTTTTTTTTTTTTTTTTTTTTTTTTTTTTTTTTTTTTTTTTTTTTTTTTTTTTTTTTTTTTTTTTTTTTTTTTTTTTTTTTTTTTTTTTTTTTTTTTTTTTTTTTTTTTTTTTTTTTTTTTTTTTTTTTTTTTTTTTTTTTTTTTTTTTTTTTTTTTTTTTTTTTTTTTTTTTTTTTTTTTTTTTTTTTTTTTTTTTTTTTTTTTTTTTTTTTTTTTTTTTTTTTTTTTTTTTTTTTTTTTTTTTTTTTTTTTTTTTTTTTTTTTTTTTTTTTTTTTTTTTTTTTTTTTTTTTTTTTTTTTTTTTTTTTTTTTTTTTTTTTTTTTTTTTTTTTTTTTTTTTTTTTTTTTTTTTTTTTTTTTTTTTTTTTTTTTTTTTTTTTTTTTTTTTTTTTTTTTTTTTTTTTTTTTTTTTTTTTTTTTTTTTTTTTTTTTTTTTTTTTTTTTTTTTTTTTTTTTTTTTTTTTTTTTTTTTTTTTTTTTTTTTTTTTTTTTTTTTTTTTTTTTTTTTTTTTTTTTTTTTTTTTTTTTTTTTTTTTTTTTTTTTTTTTTTTTTTTTTTTTTTTTTTTTTTTTTTTTTTTTTTTTTTTTTTTTTTTTTTTTTTTTTTTTTTTTTTTTTTTTTTTTTTTTTTTTTTTTTTTTTTTTTTTTTTTTTTTTTTTTTTTTTTTTTTTTTTTTTTTTTTTTTTTTTTTTTTTTTTTTTTTTTTTTTTTTTTTTTTTTTTTTTTTTTTTTTTTTTTTTTTTTTTTTTTTTTTTTTTTTTTTTTTTTTTTTTTTTTTTTTTTTTTTTTTTTTTTTTTTTTTTTTTTTTTTTTTTTTTTTTTTTTTTTTTTTTTTTTTTTTTTTTTTTTTTTTTTTTTTTTTTTTTTTTTTTTTTTTTTTTTTTTTTTTTTTTTTTTTTTTTTTTTTTTTTTTTTTTTTTTTTTTTTTTTTTTTTTTTTTTTTTTTTTTTTTTTTTTTTTTTTTTTTTTTTTTTTTTTTTTTTTTTTTTTTTTTTTTTTTTTTTTTTTTTTTTTTTTTTTTTTTTTTTTTTTTTTTTTTTTTTTTTTTTTTTTTTTTTTTTTTTTTTTTTTTTTTTTTTTTTTTTTTTTTTTTTTTTTTTTTTTTTTTTTTTTTTTTTTTTTTTTTTTTTTTTTTTTTTTTTTTTTTTTTTTTTTTTTTTTTTTTTTTTTTTTTTTTTTTTTTTTTTTTTTTTTTTTTTTTTTTTTTTTTTTTTTTTTTTTTTTTTTTTTTTTTTTTTTTTTTTTTTTTTTTTTTTTTTTTTTTTTTTTTTTTTTTTTTTTTTTTTTTTTTTTTTTTTTTTTTTTTTTTTTTTTTTTTTTTTTTTTTTTTTTTTTTTTTTTTTTTTTTTTTTTTTTTTTTTTTTTTTTTTTTTTTTTTTTTTTTTTTTTTTTTTTTTTTTTTTTTTTTTTTTTTTTTTTTTTTTTTTTTTTTTTTTTTTTTTTTTTTTTTTTTTTTTTTTTTTTTTTTTTTTTTTTTTTTTTTTTTTTTTTTTTTTTTTTTTTTTTTTTTTTTTTTTTTTTTTTTTTTTTTTTTTTTTTTTTTTTTTTTTTTTTTTTTTTTTTTTTTTTTTTTTTTTTTTTTTTTCCAAAGTTTAACTTATAAAAGAAAACCCAAACAATAAGGATCCATGTATATGAATAACATACATACAAAACAACAACCATAGGGTGTTTTAGAAGACTACCTTCTTCCAAGCTTATGAGAAGGTTGATATGAAGGAGATGATGATCTTGAAGTGGCAAGTCTTCAACCTAGAAGAACCTCAAGCTTGTATACCCCAAACTATCAACA
The DNA here is from genome assembly GCA_034093135.1 of Erigeron breviscapus. Taxonomy (NCBI): domain Eukaryota; kingdom Viridiplantae; phylum Streptophyta; class Magnoliopsida; order Asterales; family Asteraceae; genus Erigeron; species Erigeron breviscapus. The sequence goes on along the minus strand of CM067174.1, from coordinate 62,623,929 downwards.
AACACCCAAATGTGCTAGGATTTAAACTTGAAAAACCCTTCCCTTTTGTCCTCCTTGATGCCGAAAATCAAGAGAGAAAAAGAGAGTCTTTTTCTTGCTAGTTGAGAGAAAAGTATTCTTACAATTGCATGTAAGAATGGTGATACACACTATGTTATGTTGTGTGTGTACAAGTGTTGAATACATATCAAACTTGCATGAAGAACCACATGGGGGGGGGGGGGGGGGGGGGGGGGGGGGGGGGGGGGGGGGGGGGGGGGGGGGGGGGGGGGGGGGGGGGGGGGGGGGGGGGGGGGGGGGGGGGGGGGGGGGGGGGGGGGGGGGGGGGGGGGGGGGGGGGGGGGGGGGGGGGGGGGGGGGGGGGGGGGGGGGGGGGGGGGGGGGGGGGGGGGGGGGGGGGGGGGGGGGGGGGGGGGGGGGGGGGGGGGGGGGGGGGGGGGGGGGGGGGGGGGGGGGGGGGGGGGGGGGGGGGGGGGGGGGGGGGGGGGGGGGGGGGGGGGGGGGGGGGGGGGGGGGGGGGGGGGGGGGGGGGGGGGGGGGGGGGGGGGGGGGGGGGGGGGGGGGGGGGGGGGGGGGGGGGGGGGGGGGGGGGGGGGGGGGGGGGGGGGGGGGGGGGGGGGGGGGGGGGGGGGGGGGGGGGGGGGGGGGGGGGGGGGGGGGGGGGGGGGGGGGGGGGGGGGGGGGGGGGGGGGGGGGGGGGGGGGGGGGGGGGGGGGGGGGGGGGGGGGGGGGGGGGGGGGGGGGGGGGGGGGGGGGGGGGGGGGGGGGGGGGGGGGGGGGGGGGGGGGGGGGGGGGGGGGGGGGGGGGGGGGGGGGGGGGGGGGGGGGGGGGGGGGGGGGGGGGGGGGGGGGGGGGGGGGGGGGGGGGGGGGGGGGGGGGGGGGGGGGGGGGGGGGGGGGGGGGGGGGGGGGGGGGGGGGGGGGGGGGGGGGGGGGGGGGGGGGGGGGGGGGGGGGGGGGGGGGGGGGGGGGGGGGGGGGGGGGGGGGGGGGGGGGGGGGGGGGGGGGGGGGGGGGGGGGGGGGGGGGGGGGGGGGGGGGGGGGGGGGGGGGGGGGGGGGGGGGGGGGGGGGGGGGGGGGGGGGGGGGGGGGGGGGGGGGGGGGGGGGGGGGGGGGGGGGGGGGGGGGGGGGGGGGGGGGGGGGGGGGGGGGGGGGGGGGGGGGGGGGGGGGGGGGGGGGGGGGGGGGGGGGGGGGGGGGGGGGGGGGGGGGGGGGGGGGGGGGGGGGGGGGGGGGGGGGGGGGGGGGGGGGGGGGGGGGGGGGGGGGGGGGGGGGGGGGGGGGGGGGGGGGGGGGGGGGGGGGGGGGGGGGGGGGGGGGGGGGGGGGGGGGGGGGGGGGGGGGGGGGGGGGGGGGGGGGGGGGGGGGGGGGGGGGGGGGGGGGGGGGGGGGGGGGGGGGGGGGGGGGGGGGGGGGGGGGGGGGGGGGGGGGGGGGGGGGGGGGGGGGGGGGGGGGGGGGGGGGGGGGGGGGGGGGGGGGGGGGGGGGGGGGGGGGGGGGGGGGGGGGGGGGGGGGGGGGGGGGGGGGGGGGGGGGGGGGGGGGGGGGGGGGGGGGGGGGGGGGGGGGGGGGGGGGGGGGGGGGGGGGGGGGGGGGGGGGGGGGGGGGGGGGGGGGGGGGGGGGGGGGGGGGGGGGGGGGGGGGGGGGGGGGGGGGGGGGGGGGGGGGGGGGGGGGGGGGGGGGGGGGGGGGGGGGGGGGGGGGGGGGGGGGGGGGGGGGGGGGGGGGGGGGGGGGGGGGGGGGGGGGGGGGGGGGGGGGGGGGGGGGGGGGGGGGGGGGGGCGGCTCATGTTAAATCTTAGAGACACAGAGTGATCATTCTCTATTGATTTAACTTTGTAACAGGCCTTAGACATCTAACTCTCAACGAATAAGAGGGACAAATTCCATCTCGACTACATACGTCTTTCACAATCACCTTATATCATACCTGAGCTTAGTCTTATGTACTGCCATGTTTCAGAACAGCGAAGAGCTAAGTCAAAGTATAATATTCAGTGAATATCAAGACCCAATATGTATCTCAGGTCTGAGGATACAATGATATTCGCCTTTTAACTCAAGATTACTTATGATCAATCACAGAGATTCCATGTAGTAATGCTTGATTGCAGGTCAGTCCAATATTTGTATCCCACAAATATCTATGAACCTTGGTAGCAACACTTTGCTCTATATTCAAAACCTTTTGAATATCTACCAATCCAAGTTCATAATAATCTTACATTCATATTTGTTCCCACAAATATGATCGACTACGGACATTTAGAATAATTAACTTATTCATGGATTTAAACATGCAAAAATGGAACATAACACAATTTAAATGCAAAATACCAATATTCATATAAATGTGTTAATAACTACAAGTGTTCCGATATCCAAATACATAAAATAGATCAAATCCAATCACTAGAATATCGAAGTCCCATGGCACAAGTATGACTCTCATGCTTAGGCCTTTCAAGGAGCTTCGTGAGTGGGTCCGCAACATTTTGATCGGTGTGAACTTTGTGAATACATATCTTTCCCTTTTCAACTTCATCCCTTATGTAGTTGAATCTCCGCTCAATGTGCCTAGTCTTTTGATGTGCACGAGGTTCCTTGATTTGAGCAATCGCGCCCTCGTTATCACAAAGAATTTCTAGGGGTTCTTGAATGGAAGGAACAACCCCTAGATCGGCAATGAATTTCTTCAACCATGCAGCTTCTTGTGCTGCTAAAGAAGCGGCGATGTATTCAGACTCTGTAGTGGACAACGCAACCACATCCTGCTTTGAGCTTTTCCATGAAACAGCTCCTCCGTTTAGAATGAATATGTACCCCGATTGTGATCGAGAATCATCTCGATCAGTTTGGAAACTCGCATCCGTGTAACCCTTTACAACGAGTTCCTCCTCACCAGATCCATATATTAAGAACATATCTTTAGTGTTTCTAAGATATTTCAATATATATTTGACAGCCATCCAATGACTATCTCCTGGATTTTGCTGGTATCTACTTGTCATGCTTAAAGCGCATGACACGTCCGGTCTCGTGCATATCATAGCATACATGATGGATCCTATAGCAGATGCATATGGGATTCCACTCATTCTCTCTTGCTCAACTTTTGAGCTAGGAGATTGAGAAGTACTCAATATAGTTCCTCTTTGAATAGGCACCAAACCCTTTTTGGAGTTTTCCATCTTGAACCTTTTCAAGATCTTGTCTATGTATGCACTTTGATTCAAACCTATTAAGCGCCTTGATCTATCCCTATAGATCCTTATTCCCAAAATATAGGCGGCTTCACCAAGATCCTTAATGGAAAAGCAACTTCCAAGCCAGGCTTTTACACCTTCCAAGGTTGGAATGTCATTTCCAAATAGTAGAATGTCATCGACATATAATACTAGAAAAGTAATGATGCTCCCACTAGCCTTCTTATACACACAAGCTTCATCAGCGTTTTTGATGAAGCCAAATTTCTTGACTTCTTCATCAAAACGACGATTCCAGCTTCTTGATGCTTGTTTCAATCCATAGATTGATTTCTTTAACTTGCATACTTTATTAGGATGTTTTGGATCGACAAAACCTTCAGGCTGATCCATATAGACATCTTCCTCAAGATATCCATTTAGAAAAGCGGTTTTGACATCCATTTGCCATATCTCATAGTCATAATGTGCGGCTATGGCAAATAATATCCTAATAGACTTTAGCATTGCCACAGGCGAAAAAGTTTCATCATAGTCGACCCCTCGAGTTTGAGTGAAACCTTTTGCTACAAGTCTAGCTTTATAAGTAAGCAAGTTTCCATGCATATCGTGTTTCAATTTGAACACCCATTTACTTCCAACTACTTTGGAATTAGGAGGTTCAACAACCAATTCCCAAACTTGGTTGTCATACATGGATTGCATCTCAGCGTTCATGGCCTCTAGCCATTTGTCCGAATCTGATTTGGACATTGCATCATGGTAGGTGGTAGGTTCATCAGAAACTACCATGTAGCATTCATCCACGAGAAATCCATATCTCTCAGGTGGATAAGTAGCTCTACCAGATCTACGAACGTTTTGTGTGTCTTGATCAACCCTTTGATCATCTTCAACATCCTTTTGTTGAATGCTAGTGTCACCCAAGTATGTATCTGTCAGTGGTTCTTGATCTTCTTCAAGTTCCACTGTTCTGGAACTAGTTCCTTCCATAAGGAATTTAGTTTCCAAGAACTCAGCCTTTCGAGCAACAAATACATTTTGCTCATTAGGATTGTAGAAATAATATCCCAAATCATCTTTAGGATATCCTACAAAGATACATTTAGTGGATCGGGGCTCTAATTTGTTTGAGGCATCATGTCTTACATAAGCCTCACAACCCCATACCTTTAAATATGACAAAGATGGAACTCTTCCATGCCATATTTCAAAAGGTGTTTTCTCCACTTTCTTGGTGGGAGCCATATTTAAAATTCGGGCAGCAGAGATTATGGCATATCCCCAAAATGATAGAGGTAGTGAGCTTTTACTCATCATGGAACGAACCATATCTAATAGAGTTCGATTCCTCCTTTCAGACACACCATTATGTTGTGGTGTTCCAGGTGGAGTTAGTTGTGAGATAATCCCACAACTTCTAAGATGATCTTGAAAAGCATCACTTAGGTATTCACCTCCTCTATCAGAACGAAGAATTTTTATTGACTTACTGAGTTGGTTTTCTACTTCATTCTTGAAAATTTTGAACATTTCAAAAGCTTCACTCTTATGTTTTAATAAGTATACATAACCGTAACGACTATAGTCATCGGTGAATGTAATGAAGTATCTTTCACCATTCCTAGTCATTGGCTTAAAAGGACCACATACATCCGAATGTATGATACCTAATAAATCTTTTGCCCTTTCATTAGTGCCTTTGAAAGGTGCTTTAGTCATCTTGCCTTGTAAACAAGATTCACATACATTAAATGAATCATTTGATTTTGTTTTCAAAAGACCATTCTTTTGAAGTGTTAGTATGCGATTCTTATTTATATGGCCAAGACGACAATGCCAAATATAGGTTTCACTTAAATCTAATTTAAGTTTCTTGGTGGTAGCTTGGTACATTGAGTTATCATATGTTGTGTTTTCATGAACTAATTCATAAATACCATTTAAAGGCATAGCTTTAAAATAAAATACATCATTCATAGAAACATGGATATCATTGTTAACAAAATTAAAATCATATCCAACATGTCTTAAACGGGAAACAGAAATAATACTCCTAGTCAAACTAGGTGCATACAAAACATTGTTCAATACAATTTCCAAACCATTTGGAAGTTTCAAAAGATAGTCTCCTTGGGCTTCAACATGCACCAATGCACCATTGCCCATAAAGAGACTAATGTCTCCCTTCTTGATGTGCTTCTTTCTTCTGAACCCCTGTAACATATTACAAATATGAGTTCCACATCCGGTATCCAATACCCATATGTAAGAAAAAACAGTATTAAGCTCAATATATATCATAAATATTGTACCTGAGGTTTGCCCTGCATCCCTCTTAGCTTTTAACTCTTTGAGATAGGTTGGACAATTACGTTTCCAATGTCCTACCTCCCCACACTCAAAGCATGGGTCATTGACAGCAACCTTTTGCTTCTTCGCTTTTGGAGTATCCATTTTTCCCTTTCCTTTGCCTTTGAAATTCCTTTTGTTGTTACCCTTTCCCTTAGCAACATTTGCCTTGGGTCCGGAGTAAGCCCTTTTCTTTCCGCCTTCATTGATCGTGAGAACGGGTTGAACTTTTCCTCCCATACTAGCCTCGGCCGTTTTGAGCATCCCATGGAGCTCGGAAACGGTCTTGTCCCATCCGTTCATGTTATAATTTAACACAAAGGTTTCAAATCTCTTAGATAATGAGTTAAGGATCATATCCGTAGCTAGCTCATTTGAAACGGGACAATTTAGCCTTTCGAGGCGATCAATATAGCTTTTCATTTTAAGAACATAAGTTGAGACGGATTGTGAATCATCCATGCGACATGCATGAAGTGCTCGAACCGTTTCGAAGCGCTCAACCCTTGCCTTTTGTTGGAACATTTCCTTGAGTTGGGTAATCATGTCGTAGGCCCCATGGTTTTCGAACTCCTTTTGGAGTTCGGGAGTCATACTCGCTAACATTATGCAACTAACTTGCACGGAGTCCTCGACATACTTAACCCAATCATTATAGGCTTCAACTTCAGTTTCTTCGGGCTCATCAGGAATAGGATCGTCTAACACATAGGATTTCTTTTCGTGCCTAAGAACAATTCTCAAGTTACGAAACCAATCCACAAAGTTGTTTTGGTTTAGACGATCCTTTTCAAGGATGGATCTTAGTGAAAAATTATGGACGTTTTGGTTGGGGTTTATAGCGTTGTTAGCGGCCATCTACAAGATTAACAAAGTTCTTTATTAGTATTTTCGATATCAAATATAAATTTTAATTGTTAATACCCTTTTATGTCTCATGGACAATTAATAATTAAAATCTAGAATCCAACGTTACATTTAAATGATGGTTAGGTGACCTTTATCCCATAAGTACAATAAATTTACCTTAACTTATAAGTTCCCTCAAAGTAGTTAGGTGACCTTTATCCCATAAGTACAATAAATTTACCTTAACTTATAAGTTCCCTCAAAGTAGTTAGGTGACCTTTATCCCATAAGTACAATAAATTTACCTTAACTTATAAGTTCCCTCAAAGTAGTTAGGTGACCTTTATCCCATGATCTAAATTAACAAGGTAGTCAACGTTTGACAATTGCAACACTTTACAATTTCTAGTGGTATGGGACCGGTTTAATATCTTATATTAAGTTGGCATGTTTAATCCCATCAACGCCTTTGGTTACCATGCTTCGGTGACCCTAATCACATGGCTTCCAAATCAAGTTGTCCTACTTATACACACATGTAAATTTATCTTATACTAGTGGTTAGGTGACCTTTATCCCATAAGTACAATAAATTTACCTTAACTTATAAGTTCCCTCAAAGTAGTTAGGTGACCTTTATCCCATAAGTACAATAAATTTACCTTAACTTATAAGTTCCCTCAAAGTAGTTAGGTGACCTTTATCCCATAAGTACAATAAATTTACCTTAACTTATAAGTTCCCTCAAAGTAGTTAGGTGACCTTTATCCCATAAGTACAATAAATTTACCTTAACTTATAAGTTCCCTCAAAGTAGTTAGGTGACCTTTATCCTACAAAGAGTTCCCAAATAATTAAGTGTTGTATAAAAGGATGGCGTTTAACTTGTTTTAAAGGGTCGTTTGAGTTTTTATATTCTAGTTAAAAACTATGTACCATAATGAATTTTGAAATCCAAATTTCAAGGTTCTTTTATAAAATCCATTTTTATAATTGTGACCATTAACTTTTAATAAAACCCATTTTAATTTACCAAGTTAATGTCAATATTAAAACCAATTTTAATCTTTATGTGTGTCTTTTAGTTTGTTGGTTTTTAAGCATCCACATGACAAAATAATAAACAACCATACAAACATGACAAACATAATAATAAGTGCACAACATTAGCCAACTATTTTGACCACACTTGTTAGCCGAAACAAGTGGGTCAAAAGGTCTCAACCTAAGGGACAAAGTAACACAAAATTTTGTGTTAGTTGAGCTCCCACTTGATCTTGCATCCAAATGCTTCAAGTAATCTTTTGTGATGTGATTTGAATGTCTTTTTTTTTTGTGTTAGTTGAGCTCCCACTTGATCTTGCATCCAAATGCTTCAAGTAATCTTTTGTGATGTGATTTGAATGTCTTTCTTCACTCCTTTTGTTTTGATAACCCACTGCGCCGCAGTGGGCCTAATACATTCCCACTGCGCCGCAGTGGGGCAACTCCCACTGCGCCGCAGTGGGTGCATACTCCCACTGCGCCGCAGTGGGTGACATACTCCCACTGCGCCGCAGTGGGTGCAACTCACTGCGCTCGCTGCATACCCCACTGCGCCGCAGTGGGTTTGACATACTCCCACTGCGCCGCAGTGGGAACTCACTGTCTTCGGCTGCATAATCCCCCACTGCGCCGCAGTGGGTTTGACATACTCCCACTGCGCCGCAGTGGGAAACTTACTGCGCCGCAGTGGTGCAACCCCACTGCGCCGCATGGTTTGCATACCCCACTGCGCCGCAGTGGGTTTGACATACTCCCACTGCGCCGCAGTGGGAACTCACTGTCTTCGGCTGCATAATCCCCCACTGCGCCGCAGTGGGTTTGACATACTCCCACTGCGCCGCAGTGGGAACTTACTCCCACTGCGCCGCAGTGGGTGACATACTCCCACTGCGCCGCAGTGGGTGCATACTCCCACTGCGCCGCAGTGGGTTTGACATACTCCCACTGCGCCGCAGTGGGTTTGACATACTCCCACTGCGCCGCAGTGGGTTTGACATACTCCCACTGCGCCGCAGTGGGTTTGACATACTCCCACTGCGCCGCAGTGGGTTTGACATACTCCCACTGCGCCGCAGTGGGTTTGACATACTCCCACTGCGCCGCAGTGGGTTGCATACTCCCACTGCGCCGCAGTGGGTTTGACATACTCCCACTGCGCCGCAGTGGGTCATACTCCCACTGCGCCGCAGTGGGTGACATACTCCCACTGCGCCGCAGTGGGTTGACATACTCCCACTGCGCCGCAGTGGGTTTGACATACTCCCACTGCGCCGCAGTGGGTTTGACATACTCCCACTGCGCCGCAGTGGGTTTGACATACTCCCACTGCGCCGCAGTGGGTTTGACATACTCCCACTGCGCCGCAGTGGGTGACATACTCCCACTGCGCCGCAGTGGGTTTGACATACTCCCACTGCGCCGCAGTGGGTTTGACATACTCCCACTGCGCCGCAGTGGGTGCATACTCCCACTGCGCCGCAGTGGGTTTGACATACTCCCACTGCGCCGCAGTGGGTTTGACATACTCCCACTGCGCCGCAGTGGGTTGACATACTCCCACTGCGCCGCAGTGGGTTGCATACTCCCACTGCGCCGCAGTGGGTTTGACATACTCCCACTGCGCCGCAGTGGGTTGCATACTCCCACTGCGCCGCAGTGGGTGACATACTCCCACTGCGCCGCAGTGGGTTGACATACTCCCACTGCGCCGCAGTGGGTTTGACATACTCCCACTGCGCCGCAGTGGGTTTGCATACTCCCACTGCGCCGCAGTGGGTTTGACATACTCCCACTGCGCCGCAGTGGGTTTGACATACTCCCACTGCGCCGCAGTGGGTTTGACATACTCCCACTGCGCCGCAGTGGGTGACATACTCCCACTGCGCCGCAGTGGGTTTGACATACTCCCACTGCGCCGCAGTGGGTTTGACATACTCCCACTGCGCCGCAGTGGGTGACATACTCCCACTGCGCCGCAGTGGGTTTGACATACTCCCACTGCGCCGCAGTGGGTGACATACTCCCACTGCGCCGCAGTGGGTTTGACATACTCCCACTGCGCCGCAGTGGGTTTGACATACTCCCACTGCGCCGCAGTGGGTGCATACTCCCACTGCGCCGCAGTGGGTGCATACTCCCACTGCGCCGCAGTGGGTTTGACATACTCCCACTGCGCCGCAGTGGGTTTGACATACTCCCACTGCGCCGCAGTGGGTTTGACATACTCCCACTGCGCCGCAGTGGGTTTGACATACTCCCACTGCGCCGCAGTGGGTTGACATACTCCCACTGCGCCGCAGTGGGTTGACATACTCCCACTGCGCCGCAGTGGGTTTGACATACTCCCACTGCGCCGCAGTGGGTTGCATACTCCCACTGCGCCGCAGTGGGTTTGACATACTCCCACTGCGCCGCAGTGGGTTTGACATACTCCCACTGCGCCGCAGTGGGTTGACATACTCCCACTGCGCCGCAGTGGGTGCATACTCCCACTGCGCCGCAGTGGGTTTGACATACTCCCACTGCGCCGCAGTGGGTTTGACATACTCCCACTGCGCCGCAGTGGGTTTGACATACTCCCACTGCGCCGCAGTGGGTTTGACATACCCCACTGCGCCGCAGTGGGTTTGACATATCAAGAAAAAATGCAACTAATCTACTTATTACATACCAAATGAAATAAATAGATTACATAACCAAATGAATGAAGAAAATCCTATTTAACTATTACAACCATTTAATAATTAAATAAAATACAAACACATCCACAAATCACAAACAATCACAAGGTCTCTTGGCTAAGTTGTGACACTAAAATACACAAGAAAAAAGGAACCTCCTTTTTTGTGTATTAGTTTCGGCCATAACCAAAATGGCCAAAACATTGGAT
>CM067174.1:62576088-62608588 GCA_034093135.1 Erigeron breviscapus | reverse complement strand
CTCTACGGCCGGTGGATTAGATGAAGGAGCACCAGCTTGGCCAGATTGACCTTGCTGACCTTGCTCCCCCTAAGCTGCATTGACGTTTGAGCCCTGAAATCTCTGAATCTCCTCCTGTTGTCTGGAACCACTTGGATCCTCATTATCCCTTCGATGATGTTTGAGAGTGTCATCCTTGCATCCAGACTTCTCCCCCTGAGATTCAAGATTTTTGATCTTGTTATGCAGCTCCGCAGACCTCTTACCTAAGCTCTCAAGATGCTTAGCCTGACCTTACAGTAACTTGTGGTGCACCCCAATGGAATCAACAATCCCAGTGACAGAATTGATTGTTGCTTCCTGGGCTTCTTGCAGGTCATACTGGCTATTTTCCAGCTCTAGGTGACTTTGTCTTATGAGGTCAGCATCTCTACGGTGTGACTCTTCTTTTCCTTTAAGCTTGTCAGACAAGCTGGCAGCTAGAGCTCTCATCCGCTGGACGTCCTCAGCTAACTTGGATACTCTCTCTATGTTAATCTGAGCAACTTCTTGGTGTGAAGAAGTCACTGATGGTCTTGTTGTAGATGGTGGAGTCATTGACGAAGACATAATTGCTGTGATTGTAGAGCTGCGAGACCTTGCAGTCATCAAGACTGGTCTATCTACAATCTTGATTCCCAAAAGTCTGATTACTTTCGGAGGTGACTGGTCATCTTCTGCATTAACCAGTGATACTACAACTGGTTTGATGACTGGCGGACTGACATGAACTTGAGGAAGGTGCACCCATCAATCCTTTACCTCTATCCTCAGTATGGAGAGGTCCTTCAGTCATAGCTTCCGTTAAGTCCTGCACAGGCTCTTGAACACTTGGTGTCGGTTCATCCAAATCTTATCTTGTCTCTTCCACCTCTGAAGAATATGTATGCGCAATGAGCCCGAGAGACTCATTTACATTAGACACCTCGGCGTCCTGACGTTGTCTCTTTCTGCTAAGACTTCGCCCCGACCCGGAGGGATCTTCTTCTTCTAAAACTGGCCGGGAATCAGCTTCGGCCATGGGGAGATCCACTGCTGCAGAAGTATTACCAACACCTTGACCTATGGGTACTCTGCCAGCAGCATTATCTTGACCATCATCCCCGTCATCATCTCCATCATCATCCCCGTTTCCTCCTTCGCCTTGATTGACATCTCCTCCAATGTCATCATGTGAGCCCTCGATAGCTCTGGATCGCTCTCGAGATCGTCTAAGGTTATGTCGTGAGTGCGGAATCCTCACGAGATAACTGTTTGATTAGTTATCTAGATTATTGCTAATTAACAAGATTGTTAACAGCCTTAATTACGCTATTTTCGTTTGCTAATGATTGCCAACGAACTTAGATGATTGGTGTGTGTGTTAATCGACTGGTTAACTCAATTTAGGTTTTCCAATCGCTTATATATGTTCACAATTGATATTGGGCTTGCTGGGCTTTGTTCTTACGAACTTAGCAGCCCAGCCCTTAGAACGAAGATAATCTTCGTTCGAGCATAACGAAGTTTATCTTCGTTAGCTGTAATCCATTTGTTATTTTCCTATTACTTAACATATAAGGAACCTAACATATATTACGTTTGTTCTTGTATATCATACATAACAAACATCATATATAAAACACCAAAACATGTAATCAATCATTACTAAAACACGAAGTCCATAATCTATTAATTACATATAAATGAATAAGACATAATCAAATCTCAGTTGCTGTTGTCACATCAACATGCATCAACAAACTCCCCCTTGACAGCAGCATCTTCGATTTCTTTAGTCTTCAAAAATCTTGTCATCCATCAAATAACAATCGCTTGCTATTTGCGTGAATGTTCTCATGCAAGCAGACCTTCAGAATTTTACGATATCGACTTTCTTCATCCTTCCAAAACGGCAAGAACGAACATTCCGTATCGTATAACTTTCTCTGATCATTCCTTGAAAAGTTCACCAACTGCATTGGATCATAAACTCTTCTCAACAAAATCTTCTTCTCTGAATCTGCATACATTTTGGCTTCACCAGAAATGCGATCAATCTCCCAATTATCCAGTTTATCCAAGACATCTTGTGCCCATTTCTTGGCAGGGACCTTGATCATACATTTGATTTCACGTTGAATATACTCAACACTTTTATCTGGCTTCACCACCTTCTTCTTTCGTCTTGGTTCAATATGAAAATTTGGTTTTTCAGAGTTTTTCATATTCGACCTCAACTTGAAATCTTCATGAAGATTCTTACTAACCACATCTGCAAGACCATAATCACTTGGATTGATAATCCTGTTATTTCCTAGTTCATGTAAGTCTTCTTCACACAAACTTCTGAAATGTCTCTCACTCCATGCCAAATACTGACAACCATCTGGTCTTTTGAGAATGAACAGCTTCAGTTCTTCATCATAAAACCAACTCCAGATAATTGTTTTGTATTTTGCAGCATCTTTGTCCGAGATATGAGTCCAATACACAGAGGGTCTCAGAGTATCCCTAGTGACTATAAATTCACCAACTCTCTGACCAGGTACAACTCTATCAATCACCTGTGATGGATCATCATCTCTGAGAGGCACTGGAAACTCATTTGGATCAAATGGTCTTGTCAAATTAATCTCATACGGAAAAGGAACCAATACATCTTGAACCTTAGCATATACTACAAAGTTTAACACTTTAGTATTGCTATTAAATTGAGCTTGTAGCATTCTTTCCTTTACTTCTTTTCTCTTCAATTCTAACACATCTCTTTCTACCACAGACGGCTCTTCAGGAATTGAGTCCCAAACATCATCAAAACCATAAGGTTTCTTGAAAATATTCATATCTGGTTCAGGAATAATCTCACCTTCCTCAAGCTCATCTCCATTAAAGAGTAATTCCGTATCATCTGTATCATCTGATAAGATTACACAAAATAACACCAGAATATAATGATTAATCATGATAATAAAGATGAAATATAATTGCATTGAAATAAGATAAATTACATTTACATGTCATAACTTATTACATGCAACCTAAAATACAATTCATCTAATCATTATTAACATCATAAGTTGAATCAGAATCAGAATCAGATTCCAAAGCATTGGCTTTTGAATCTGTAATTCTTTTTCTCTTTCAGTAACTGCAGAATCAGAATCAGAATCAGAATCAGAATCAGAATCAGAATCAGAATCAGAATCAGAATCAGAATCAGAATCAGAATCAGAATCAGAATCAGAATCAGAATCAGAATCAGAATCAGAATCAGAATCAGAATCAGAATCAGAATCAGAATCAGAATCAGAATCAGAATCAGAATCAGAATCAGAATCAGAATCAGAATCAGAATCAGAATCAGAATCAGAATCAGAATCAGAATCAGAATCAGAATCAGAATCAGAATCAGAATCAGAATCAGAATCAGAATCAGAATCAGAATCAGAATCAGAATCAGAATCAGAATCAGAATCAGAATCAGAATCAGAATCAGAATCAGAATCAGAATCAGAATCAGAATCAGAATCAGAATCAGAATCAGAATCAGAATCAGAATCAGAATCAGAATCAGAATCAGAATCAGAATCAGAATCAGAATCAGAATCAGAATCAGAATCAGAATCAGAATCAGAATCAGAATCAGAATCAGAATCAGAATCAGAATCAGAATCAGAATCAGAATCAGAATCAGAATCAGAATCAGAATCAGAATCAGAATCAGAATCAGAATCAGAATCAGAATCAGAATCAGAATCAGAATCAGAATCAGAATCAGAATCAGAATCAGAATCAGAATCAGAATCAGAATCAGAATCAGAATCAGAATCAGAATCAGAATCAGAATCAGAATCAGAATCAGAATCAGAATCAGAATCAGAATCAGAATCAGAATCAGAATCAGAATCAGAATCAGAATCAGAATCAGAATCAGAATCAGAATCAGAATCAGAATCAGAATCAGAATCAGAATCAGAATCAGAATCAGAATCAGAATCAGAATCAGAATCAGAATCAGAATCAGAATCAGAATCAGAATCAGAATCAGAATCAGAATCAGAATCAGAATCAGAATCAGAATCAGAATCAGAATCAGAATCAGAATCAGAATCAGAATCAGAATCAGAATCAGAATCAGAATCAGAATCAGAATCAGAATCAGAATCAGAATCAGAATCAGAATCAGAATCAGAATCAGAATCAGAATCAGAATCAGAATCAGAATCAGAATCAGAATCAGAATCAGAATCAGAATCAGAATCAGAATCAGAATCAGAATCAGAATCAGAATCAGAATCAGAATCAGAATCAGAATCAGAATCAGAATCAGAATCAGAATCAGAATCAGAATCAGAATCAGAATCAGAATCAGAATCAGAATCAGAATCAGAATCAGAATCAGAATCAGAATCAGAATCAGAATCAGAATCAGAATCAGAATCAGAATCAGAATCAGAATCAGAATCAGAATCAGAATCAGAATCAGAATCAGAATCAGAATCAGAATCAGAATCAGAATCAGAATCAGAATCAGAATCAGAATCAGAATCAGAATCAGAATCAGAATCAGAATCAGAATCAGAATCAGAATCAGAATCAGAATCAGAATCAGAATCAGAATCAGAATCAGAATCAGAATCAGAATCAGAATCAGAATCAGAATCAGAATCAGAATCAGAATCAGAATCAGCCGCAACACTATCATAATCATCTGTGTCAACTTCAACAATATCATCACCACCATCATTCCCACTATCAGAATCATCATCAGAATCATCATCAGAACTTTCTGTAACATCATCTTCAGCAGCATCCACAAACAAATCATTCTCAAGACGAGAACGATAGTTTGGATTGATCAAATGACCAAAAAGTGGTGGATCATTAAGACCAGCCACGTTGCTAGTATTGGCCACAAGATCAGCAAACAAACGAGCAGGCCATGCATGTAGTACATAGCGTGGTCCTTGATCAAATGCCAAATTTGGACAGAAGTGTCGAACAATCGCCATAACAAACCGAGGATACAACAAAAATCTTTTTCGTCCTCTGGCATTAATCTGATCAATAAACTCTTGAAAAAAGTAAGTTGAAAACGGATACGGTCGATTGTAGACCAAAGCTACCATCTGCGACGAAATCTGTGCAGATAATTGATCAAAGCCAGCCTTACGATTGCTTAAACAAACCAACAATGCGTATGCTAGGTATCTCCATCTTCCTTGAAACCCACTTTTATCAAAAGGAAGTTTAATTGCACCAACATAACCCATCCGCTGAAAGCATCGACAGATAAGATCAAACTCATAAGTCATGTCTACTGCTTCCTCTGGTTCTGCACCTAAATGCAAAATATCACGAAGAGTTGCAGCATTGAAATCGAATGTGATTCCTCTGACGGTAGCACGTACGAAAACATGACCATTGACCACAACTTCATGAGCAGACATCCAAAAATCATCGATATACTGCCTTACTAGTCTTGGTGAATGAGTGAACACAAATGACAGCCTTGAACGAGCGATGTATGCAAACATCTCATGATAGTGATCGGAATTACGTTGATCTTGATCAAGATTTAGAGCAAGATTATGCTTCCCAACAAATTGACGAAGAGCTAAAGCCATTTCTGCAAGATAAGATCACAAAATCTAAACAAATAAGAATTAGACAAAGTGAATTAAGTGCAGACTTGGATAAACTTAATCAGTAATATCGTAAGTTAAAAACTGTACGACTTTACTCATTAAATTAGTTATCACATTCAGAACGAAGTTTAAATTCGTAAGTACAAAAGTAACGAAGTATAAGTTCGTTAGTAGAAACTGTACGAAAATAAAATGTAACTTCGTAAGAAGAAACTGTACGAAGTTGGTCTTAAGTTCGTTAGTTGAACTTGAACGAAGATAATACTAAGTTCGTTTTGATTAAACGATCAATAAGTTCGTTAGACTTAAACTTAAGTTCGTTTTTTCAATTAATTCCTAAGTTCGTGTTCAAGCAGCGTCGTCTTGGTTATCTATAACCATATCGTCGACGTGCTCTGCACCCAAACCCCTATTGTCAACATCCATGTTGATTTCTTGGTTCTGTGCATTAACTTGTTCAACAACGATCTCAGGATTTGCTTGAGCAACCTCTTCCTGGATCAACAACACTTGAGGAGCCTCTGCTGCAGCTGGAGGTGGTTGTTCTGTTGGTTGCTGTTGTTGTTGCTGTTGTTATTGTTGTTGTGGTTGTATCACTGGTGCCACTGGAGGTTATGGAGGGACTGGCTGTGGTGCAGCAGCAACATCGCCTTCAACATCAGAATCCTCGTGCGCAAATCCATCATGTTCAGGTGCAACATAATTTGGATTAACAAGCGCCCCAAAGAGGTTTCTGTCCCTCGGTCGAGCCTGTGGTGGAAGATTTCCACGGTATCTAAAACTATCATTAAAGATAAGATTAGGCATATTTGTCACCGATTCAGTAGGACCCTCCGGAACAAGATTGGGTAGTCGAGCATTAATGATCAGCATCACGAACCTCGGATACATCAAGAATCTCTCATCATCCCTCGCCCTTATCTTCCTACACATCTCATTAAAGATATAACGAGAGAAGCTATAAGGCTTGTTCAGCACCAAAGAAATCACTTGTGATTGGGTTTCGACATTCAATGAATCGTAACCCGACTTCTTATTGCTCAAGCAACAAGAATCACATGTGAAAAGAATTTCCATCTGCCCATCAAACAATTCTTCTGGAATGTGTTTCGATTTGCAGGACCAACATACCCCATTCTTCTGAATGCTCCCAATCTAAGTGCTTGGGGATATGTGGTTGGACCATTCACTCCTCCCTCTTTGTCTTCAGTTCCCAAGTCAAGAATACCAATCAAGTTAGAGGCAGTGAACTGGAAGGTCTTATTGTTCACCCTCGCTTCAATGCTTGGGACAGCACCGGGTAACAATCTTGCAGATGCCCAGAATTGACTTAAGAAAGTCAGATAGATAACTGGGTCAGCCGTGAGAACATGTCTGATTCTTCTTGATTGCTGCAGAAACTCAAGAATCCTAACAAATCTCTCAGTGTTGGCTTGATTCACATCCAAGTCGATCAAGTAGTTATGATTCTTGTGAAAGTGTCTCTCAGCCATCTGCAAAAGGATACAAACAACAACCAAACTAATGATTATCAACAACACATAAAGCCGAACTTTAAAGCTCTTAACATTTTCTAAGCCCCTGAAACTCTTAGTTTCATCGGCTCTGAAAATGTTATCAACTTTAACAATCGACAAACAAGTTGAACGATAAAAATCTTAGTGTTTTTCAAGATATTGAAACCCTTTGTTTCATAATCCTTTAAAACAATACCAATTTTATCGAATCAACACGTCAAAATTAAAACATTTTGTGTTTTCCAAGGTCGCGAAACCATTTGTTTCATAACCTTCTATAACATTTAGTTTTAATAAACGACACTTTGAACTTTTACTAAATTTAACTAAAACCATTTGTTTTTCTTAAATTTTTAAAGTTCAATATTATAAGGCAATTTGCAATTTCTAATTTGACTCATTTAATAATTTTCCCATTTTGAACATTTTCCGAAGTCCTAGAACAAGGAAATTTCTTATACACACACATATGGTGATAATACGCACATATGGTGTCAAGTTTGACTAGTCAATGCGAATTATGTTTCATATTTTACTTTTTAAAATTTTATAAAAATTTATAAGTCATGAAACACGCATACAGTGCCACAACACGCAAATGGTGACAAACACGCAAAATGGTGTATTTGACAACAAGAACTCGCAAATGGGAGTTGACCAGTCATGTGCGTGTTCCTTATGATGACGTCATCATCATAACACGCAAAACCTGGAAACGTTTGAAGATGAACTGGGTTCATATGAACACGCATATGGTGAAGAACACGCATACGACTGTTCATCATTCAAAACTTAATCCAGTCGTTTTGAACCCTAAAACTCTTAAATCTGGTACGAATAGCATCTTATAAGTCCGATTTATCAGTTTATTGGTTCCATTTCCTTATCCATTTCATTTAATTAGTCCCTTTTAGTGATTTTATAACCGAAATATAAAAACCCAAAATCTTGACTATAACCCATGAAAAATGAATTAAGAAACCTTGTTAATCATATACCTTTGTTCGATATGTGTTAATGTAAGTGTTTCTTGTGTCTAAAACATGTATGGATCAAGCTTTATGAATCGAGAAGATGAACAGTGCTGTGGACAGGAACACGCAAATGGAGAGGGATTTAGAAAGAACACGCAAATGATTTAAATTAATCATTAAATGCGTATTCCTTTTCTATTTATACCCAATACAACACGCATACCCTACACTGACACTAGAACACGCATATCCAGCCCACTAAGCCAGAACACGCATATCTGGCCCATTATGCCAGAACACGCATATCTGGCCTATTATGCCAGAACACGCATATCAGGCCCATTATGCCAGAACACGCATATCTGGCCCATTATGCCAGAACACGCATATCTGGCCCATTATGCCAGAACACGCATATCTGGCCCATTATGCCAGAACACGCATATCTGGCCCATTATGCCAGAACACGCATATCTGGCCCATTATGCCAGAACACGCATATCTGGCCCATTATGCCAGAACACGCATATCTGGCCCATTATGCCAGAACACGCATATCTAGGCCCATTATGCCAGAACACGCATATCTGGCCCATTATGCCAGAACACGCATATCTGGCCCATTATGCCAGAACACGCATATCTGGCCCATTATGCCAGAACACGCATATCTGGCCCATTATGCCAGAACACGCATATCTGGCCCATTATGCCAGAACACGCATATCTGGCCCATTATGCCAGAACACGCATATCTGGCCCATTATGCCAGAACACGCATATCTGGCCCATTATGCCAGAACACGCATATCTGGCCCATTATGCCAGAACACGCATATCTGGCCCATTATGCCAGAACACGCATATCTGGCCCATTATGCCAGAACACGCATATCTGGCCCATTATGCCAGAACACGCATATCTGGCCCATTATGCCAGAACACGCATATCTGGCCCATTATGCCAGAACACGCATATCTGGCCCATTATGCCAGAACACGCATATCTGGCCCATTATGCCAGAACACGCATATCTGGCCCATTATGCCAGAACACGCATATCTGGCCCATTATGCCAGAACACGCATATCTGGCCCATTATGCCAGAACACGCATATCTGGCCCATTATGCCAGAACACGCATATCTCCATCTATATCTTCGTCTCCGTTTGAATTTTGTTGAGTTGCTGATGTGTAAGTATAATCTGCTTCCATTTTAAGCTTGAGTTTTCTCCATTCCGGACTGGATAACCTCAATTTTCATACACTTTGGAGATCCTTTATCTTAATGGTTGACACACGCCCAGTTAAGATAAATAATTCTGCGAAGACATCATCATACTCATGAGATCCATACAACCAATGTATTCATCTCAATGGTAAATAATTGAACTTGAAAACATTTAAACAGATATATAACAGATAATTAATGGCTGATTCTCCCAATTAAGATTAGAATCAAAGCCTTTATCATGTTAGCTCACACATTAAGTATGTTCGATTCAATTATTACAGTAAATTGCAAATCAAAATATCTGTCAAATATATCAACTCAGTGACTCCGTTTGACCTATTTTGACCGAAACCTTAAGTATTTCACTTAATCTTTCGAGCAATTTACATGCAAGACTTAATTCAAGGTGTACCAAACACACTCAAATTAGTCTTTACTTATACTATACCCTTATCACAATACACATTTATTCGGTGTTCACCAAGAACGCAACTAACTCCCCCTGTAAACCAGATACCCTAAGTAACATTGTCTCTCGTGCAATAGAACCCCTTTTCTGAATAAGAACGGTTCTTGAGAAATGGTGACTAAGGATTACTCATTCCAGCCAACTGGACTAGCAACTCGAAAAGCGATCGATCAAAGGCCTTAGTGTAACCATCATAAATAAATAAACTTTGCATATTCATCATAGGATAACAACCATTATATGAATAATCATGTTATCTCAAATGATTTATTAACAAGCATAAAATAAAGTAGCACTTTAAATATACTCGTTTTTCCCAAATACGTTCCTTTATAAACAAATTATAAATAACATACATAGGACTTGCACAATGATTTATAATGAAGAAAATACAATAAACGTTTGATAACCCAATATGTTACCTAATAAAAATGTGCCTAGGACTCAGTCACCGATCACCGAAAGTGCATGGTTCTCCTTAACTTGTGTCCTCCGCACGAAAGATAAGCGCTTAGTTGCGAAACGGTACCCAAGCCTCTGTAGACTTGAATTTACCGTCCTTATCTTTCACTGAGACATTTGTCCAATATCCATCACTCTCAGTGGGAGTCCTGGATTTTGAAGTCTGTCTTCTGTTTCTCGGCACTCTCTCAGGAGATAGTTCAATCTTTCTCCTGGGACTATGCTTTTGAAACATTGAGGAACGACCAGTCTTTACCGTTCCTGTGAAGCGATCATAAAAACATGTATCATCTTCACCAACACGATTAAAGACTCCTCGTCTTGGAGTGGGATTCCTCTTAGGAGTTTTGCTACGAACTTGGCCACCATTTGAAGTCTTCTTTGGAGATACACTTCTTGGTTTTCCATGTTCCTTAGCAACATAACTCGAGGGATTTCTAGAAACATAATCTTCATAGTATTTCTTCTTATAATCCCTCATAAAAGTTGGATTTGAAGTACTACCTTGATTATTTCTAGGTAAACCACTCCGTGCGGGTGAGTTCCTTTGAGAAAGACTTTTAGGTGAAACACTCGTTGACCTATCTTCAACATCTCTGTCACCTGAGTCATTAGACTGCCTTGATCTGCTGGATTTACCCTGTTGTGGACACATACTTGCCACATGTCCCTTTTCTCTGCAAATGAAGCAAGAGATCTTATCAAGATTTTTCATTTTCTTCTTATAATCCCTCATAAAAGTTGGATTTGAAGTACTACCTTGATTATTTCTAGGTAAACCACTCCGTGCGGGTGAGTTCCTTTGAGAAAGACTTTTAGGTGAAACACTCGTTGACCTATCTTCAACTTGTTTACCCTTGTTCTTTCTCAACTGAACATCCATATCTTCAACATCTCTGTCACCTGAGTCATTAGACTGCCTTGATCTGCTGGATTTACCCTGTTGTGGACACATACTTGCCACATGTCCCTTTTCTCTGCAAATGAAGCAAGAGATCTTATCAAGATTTTTCATTTTCTTCTTATAATCCCTCATAAAAGTTGGATTTGAAGTACTACCTTGATTATTTCTAGGTAAACCACTCCGTGCGGGTGAGTTCCTTTGAGAAAGACTTTTAGGTGAAACACTCGTTGACCTATCTTCAACTTGTTTACCCTTGTTCTTTCTCAACTGAACATCCATATCTTCAACATCTCTGTCACCTGAGTCATTAGACTGCCTTGATCTGCTGGATTTACCCTGTTGTGGACACATACTTGCCACATGTCCCTTTTCTCTGCAAATGAAGCAAGAGATCTTATCAAGATTTTTCATTTTCTTCCTTTTATCCTTTGATGTAAAGAAAAACCTATTCGTTGCTCAGGAGCATGTAAGTCTATCATAAAGGTAACTAGATCATTTACTCCCAAGTTTTCTGGAATCTTTACATTATCAATCTTTGAAGTAACTCCCTTTGAACAACTATCACCATCTTTTATACTTGATGCTTCAACATTTGAAGATGATCTCTCAAGTGAGGTGAAAGGAACATTTTCATGAGTAGGGTTTGTTGATTCTTGAGAAGATGTCTCGTCCAAAGGAACAATACTACTTCCTGAATCAACCTCAACAACATAAGCATTATCTTCTTCATTGACTTTTGAACTCCAGTCATATGATACGTCTTGTTGTTGGACAACCAAGGCTCTTGAATTACTTTGATCAATTAGACCTTGTTTTCCATTAGACCCATCATAGTATGACTTTTGTCTAGAGGTGTTAGAAGATGAAGGCATTGTTCCACCTTGATTGAAGTTTTGACGAGTCACAATAGACCTATCATCCTTCTTAGGTCTCTGGCATTCCCTAGCAAAGTGTCCAAAGCCCTCGCAATTGTAACACTTTATCTTTGACTTATCAAAGCCAAGCTTGGAACCCACGACCTTTCGCCCTGTTCTTGATAAGAACCGTTTAGCCCGAAGAGTTAGCATAGCCATTTGCCATTGCAGATCCATCTCTTCTAAGTCCAAAGGATCAATCTGCTCATCGTCTTCATCTATAAGACTCGGATCTTGAACCTTTCCTTGGATAAACTGTTCATATGATGTCACAAATGACGCAAGAACGGATAAGTGACTTTCCGCACTTTTGACACTTATAGGCACGGTGGAACTAGCACTGGAGGTAGGATATCCACGATTGCCTAAATTGTCGCTCTGACTTGAAACAAGACATATGTTCCCCTCAGAGTCAAACGAGATCTTTTGTAAGTCAACATATTTACTCAGGAATGCCCTTGTGCTTCCTTCAGGGGAACCTGGACTTACATTGATCGTAGGCCTACCATAATAAAGCTCGGGAATCTGAGCATTATTATATCCTGCTTCCCTCCTTTTTAGTTTCATTTCTTGTCCCCTAAACTTAGCAACTATCTGAGTCAAAGACATATCAGAGAAATCTGCTTTTTCCTGCAAAGTGGTAATATAATTACTCCACTTTTCCGGCAAGGAACTCAAAAATTTCTCGACTTTTTCTTCCTCAGAATAGGTAACTTCAAATGCTTGCAACTCTGCTAGCAAATGATAATACCTTGTAATTAGTTGATCTAAGTTTTCACTTCTTAACCCATCAAATTCATTATACTGATGCTTTAGAAGATCTCTACGATTCTTTTTAAGTGTTTCATCCCCTTCACAATGATTTTTTAATGCTAACCAAAGTTCTTTTGATGTATTAATCCATTAAATAAATGTAATATTTCTTGTGGCAATGACATTTTTAAACATGATAGTGCCTTTTTCTCTGCCTCATACAATTTTTTATTAGATTCAGTCATATCTTGGTAAGCATAAACTTTGTTAACACCACTGTCCTCATATGTCGGGGCACTATATCCTTCAGTCATACAAGTCCACATTCTAATATCCGTGAATTGCATAAAGGATTCGAATCGACCTTTCCAAGAAAAGTATTGGTCAATGATCATCAGTTTGCTGCCATTGTATATGAAGTTTAACTTATAAACACTCAAATACACAAGAACACGCAAAAACAGGAACACTCAAATGAAACGAGCAAAAGTGTACTAAACAAGCAAACCACAAGAACTCTCAAAATTTAAGAACTCTCAAATCCTCAAGAACTCTCAAAACCTCAAGAACACTCAAACAGAATGCGCAAATGAAACACGCAAACTGCCTAGGAAGTATCGAAACACGCAAAAGGTACTGTACCTTACAAACACGCAAAGTACACACCTAAGAACACGCAAAACACCAATTTCTCACAATTTCTTAGATCCTGAACCCGATATTGTTACTTGATCAATGAAACCTTAAGAAAATGATTTTAGGAATGAGATATGTCTTATTTTGGTGTCAAGTTTGAACCTTTATTTCAAACGAACCCGAAAACACTTCTCCACCTAAAAACACGCAAAAAGTGGGATATCCAAACCGTGATCAATCTTGAACCAAGGTTGTTGATAACCTATGGCTCTGATACCAGTTGTAAGTCCCCCGGGTCTTACCGAACCGAGATTGACTTAAGGATATGTCGAGGTGCGGAATTCCTCGAGATAACCCACAGTTTCTATATCTACCTTTTATGATATATATATATATATATATATATATATATATATATATATATATATCACTATATATATATATATATATATATATATATATTGATATATATATATCACTATATATATATATATATATATATATATATCTTTTGCGTGAATATAAACACTCGTGTTTGGTTACAATAGTGAAACGGCTCTCCGGACAAACTTTACCAACCAACGTGGTAATCTAAGTCTACGAGCCGTCCAAACCGGGTGTGTGTTTGCGGTTCGTGCGTGAGTCGAGTACTACCCACAAGATCGACCCGTGCGTGTTCTTAGGTTTCTCTCTCTAGGTTTTGCTCGTTTCTCTCTCTACACTCTTGTTAATGAATCACGCATACACACACCCTATTTATACGCAAGTGACAAGAACTCTCAAATCTAATGTCTTTGAGTGTTCTCATGTCAAGCCCATTAGGGTTTTGGCCTGTTTGTGTGTTTCCCAGAACATACAAACTGTTTGAGAGTTCTTATGGACAAGCATGCTTTTGCTTGTTTCCACAGAAACTCTCAAACCATTTGAGAGTTTTTATGAACAAGCAAACTTTTGCTTGTTCCTTAGAAACTCTCAAATGACCATTTGAGTGTTCTTTCCACAAGCAAATATTTTGCTCGTTCCCAAGAACCCTCAAATAACACTTAGGAATATTTGAGTTAATGTTTCAACTACTGTCAAGATGCAGAACCAACATTAACTCAGCCAAGGTTTATACTGCTGTAAATATACGCAGAACCAACATTAGCTACGACAATGTTTCTACGGCTGTGAATACGCAGAAACAACATTGTCTATATGTTAGTCCCAAATAAAGATGATTAACTAAACCTGACTGGTAAGTACAACTGATCTTGATGGACAAGTTCAGTTTACGATCCAGATATGGATAACAAGAAACAATTGACTTAAGGTAAAATGCACGAACTAAATGGCAGAAACTATATAAAGATATATATAAGTATAATCAAGTATGTAGCATTGAGACACGTTGTTTTCTTTCTAATGTATTTGATTTATTGATATATAAACTGTTAGGTCGAAAATCGACCAAGTATAATTTGTTCAGAAATAGCTTGAAGTTTAGTGAAGACGTTTTATCAGAATTCTGAGATGTCTCAGAATTCCTTCACTGAAGCTTCACTTCAGTTCAGGTCAAGACAAATCTGAAGCATTCATTCTGAAGTCAAAGACTGAAGTATGAAGAAAAGAATCACCTCAGAAGCGAGCATCAGAGTGATTCTACCAGATCGAAGACTGAAGCATCTCAGTGTAAAGTATTTACAACACTTTACACTGATTACGAGGAAGACTTTTACTTTACACCTTTATCCGGTTAATAGATTTATCTATTAACAAAAGGTACAAAGTATAGGCTTGGAGCCTAGTACTATAAGTCACATCAAGTGACTTATATACTCTTCCAAGTGCAGCATGTAAGGAATTATGGTTTAATTCCTTAAATTCTCACAACCACATTTGTACGATCTTGTCCACATCATCATGGACTTGGTCTATAAATACAAAGTCTTCTCACAACTTGCAAAATGCTTGAAACTTTGCATTGCAACTTGTGAGATATACTCTAAGTAAACTTACGAGTATTTCCAAGTCAATTAGATCACTTGTATTTCAGGATTGTTTAGATACTTACACTTTGGTGTTTATCTTTGTTCCGCAACAATCCTTGTATTTGTTTATACATCAATAAATCAAATACATTAGAAAGAAAACAACGTGTCTCAATGCTACATACTTGATTATATTTATATATATATCCTTATATAGTTTCTGCCATTTGTTCTTGCATTATTCATATTGTCAATTGTTTCTTGTTATCCTTATCTGGATCGTAAACTAAACTTGTCCATCAAGATTAGTTGTACTTGCCAGTCGGGTTTGTTAATCATCTATATATTTTGGGACTCACAATTGGTATCAGAGCAGCAAGGTTGAATTTTATATCAATTCATTAACCTTTGATCTGCATAGATGGCTGACTTTGAACAAGAACGACCTGACCCTAATAATGCCACCCCACCTCCTATCATCAACAACAATATACCCTCACACAATGTTCACGTACACTTTCCAAATAATCCTGTTCCCAAGTTTGATGGGAACAGTGAAAACTTTCAAACATGGAAAGCGTGCATGCTTAAGTATATTGCTGGTGTTGAGAGACATTTACCAGATATCCTAAGAGAAGGACCCTTTGTCCCTATGAATGCTTCTACTATTGTCAGAAATGCCGATGGGACTCCTAGGCAGTCACCTAAGGAGAAGGATCATTGGTCTGAGGAAGATCATAGACTTGTAGACCTGGATACCAAGTTACAAAATATGATTTTAGACTTGTACCTTTTATTAATAGATAAATCTATTAACTGGGTAAAGGTATGTAAAGTAAAAAGTCTTCCTCATAATCAGTGTAAAGTGTTGTAAATACTTTATACTGAGATGCTTCAGTCTTCGATCTGGTAGAATCACTCTTTGCTCGCTTCTGAGATGATTCTCTTCTTCATACTTCAGTCTTTGACTTCAGAATGAATGCTTCAGATTTATCTTGATCTGAACTGAAGTGAAGCTTCAGTGAAGTAATTCTGATACGGCTCAGAATTCTGTACAAACGTTTTCACTGAACTTCAAGCTATTTCTGAACAAATTATACTTGGTCGATTTCCGACCTAACAAATTCCCCCTATTTTTTAAAAGTTTTCTAAGTACATCTTATAGATCATTGATGTCTCAGAATTTTACTTGTGGTTTTTCTAACTTAAACTTACCATCTACTTATTGGTTACAATTTGCAACATATATATACAAACTGAGATGTTTGTTACAAATGTAAATATATTACAAGTACATGATAAACTGAAAAAGGAACTACTTCTTGGCAGGCCTTGAACCAGAAGGTGCTTCAGTAGGTTTCCTTTTCAGTGGAGAATGATCCTTCTTTCCAAACAATCTGCTTTCAATCTCTACTTTGGCTTGCATCTTTTGTTGTATTCTGGATAACCATGCACCAATCAAAACAGATTTCGGCTTCCCTTTCAGAATCTGGATCATCTCCCTATGCTCTGAAATCCCAAACTCGTGAACTGAAACTTGATTATATTCTTCAGCTGCCCTACCTTCTCTTTTTACAATCAAATCAAACAACTTCAATCCATCAGCCTTGTAACTTCTATATCAATGATTTTGGCCTGATGCGATCGATGATTCATGTAATGATCATACTGATCCTTCTCATGTTTTCTTTCAAGTTCAGCAGCATCATCAGATGGTTTGAGGGAAGTAAAGACAACATCACGAGAATTCTTTCTTGCAGACCTTGTTCCAGTTACTTTGGGCTTTGTGGTTGGTCTGAACAACTCCTTTTCAACCTTCAGAACTTCGGCCAGAATTTCCTTCCTTTTAATTGCCATTTCCTTTTCTCTATTTCTCTTCAAGTCTTCAATAGACAACTTGAAGGTTAGACTCTCTAGCTTTTGTTCCAGAGGTGAGTAATTCATCCCACATTCATACTCGAGCATATCAACAACAGACTTCTGCACTCTTGGATCATTTTTGATTTTCAAATATCTTTCCAGTGATAAACCAAGAGCTGCAGCATCTATATGATCAAGAGTCCCCATCTTCAGATGTTGTTCCCTTTCTCTTTCTTTGTTTTCCCTCCACATAATGAATTGATTTGAGACCTGCTTCTGCAAAGCCTCCAATTTCTTACTATCAGCATCAAGATCGTGCAGGGGATAACCATGCTCATCCACATTCTCACCAACAATAATCCTAGAACCCTTAGAACTTTTCTTTGTTGGTTCTTCCTTCAATGGGGCCTTGCCCTTATCTTTCTTACCAGATTCAGATTCAGTTTCCCCCTGAACTGAGGCACTACCAGATGGCACCTTAGTTTGCTTCTTGGTTGCTTCAATGATTTCTTGTGTACTTACAAGCAGACCAATAAGCACAATTTTTCCCCCTTTGGGGACCTCTGAAGGCAACTTAGCGAATTCTTCAATGGCCATTTGCATGCCCTTCAGTGGTTCCCAACTTTGTTGTTGTAAGCATTCAGAAATTCCTCTAGAAAGCTGAGCAAACTAAGATCTTAATCTGAAATTGGAGTTCAGGTTCAGCGACTCTTTATCTATTATCTCTTTTAACTGCTTTCTATCTTCTTCAGTGAATGAGGGAACAGGAGGAGCAACAATATTTTCCTTCTTGAGATGAGTTAGAATATCTTCTAACTGTTTGGACTGGTTCTGAACTGAGCCTTCAAGTTTGGACACTGAATCTTTTACTTCATTCACAGCCTTGTCCACTTTGTCATATGTGTCTTTGGTTAGTTCAGCAATCATCACTCTAACCTTCTCACCAACCTTCTCAGAAACGGATTCTGAAATCTGAGTAACTAGATTCTGAGTTAGCTTAGACTTCAGATTATCCAAAATACCAACACTTATAGAAGCCCCAAGTTCTTTCTCATTTATACTTGGCTTCTTAACCAACTCATGTACTTCTCTTCCAACAGCCATAAAATCTTCCTTCAACAACTGAACACAAGATGTCAAGTTTGCAACCACCGAAGCTTGCACATCTCTTTTTGTTAGCTTGAAGGCTTCTCTGATTGCAGAACTCACCTTGTTGCAAGTCATCACCAGCTCATTCAGCTTCCCAACTACTAGTCCTTCGTTTCCAGCAACCTTAGTTAATTCAGTTCCAAGAAACATCTGAGCTCCTTTCATTTCAGCCACAGAACTAGTATTGGCAGTTAGAGCCTTGGTTAAGTCCTCCACCCTTAGAATAAGGCTTTGGACTTCGGTTTGAGTCTTTTCTAACTGTGCTTCTACATTTAAAGGTGGTGGAGGTTGTGCAGAAGCAGAAACAACAAATGGTAGATTACCAAGCCCTTTAAGAACATTTTTCAGTTGTAAATCAGTTGGACTCTCAGATTCTGTATCAGAATCCAAGTCCGTCTCCATTGGGGGATCATAATTGATAGGGGGTGGGATTTTATGAATTTGGGGGTGAAGAAATTGAAGTGATGGATTAAAAGTACCGGCTGTAACATAGGCAGGATTAGTGCCCGGTGGAAAAATTGGATGTTGGTGAGATGGAGGTGGTGGAACATAAGGATTAATATCTTGTTCTTGTTGGTCTGGTTGAATTTGGATTTCTGGGGGAGGAGGAGGGGCGTTTGCGAGGATGGTGGCTGGCTCAAATCAGATTGATTCGCCTCCAATAATCCCTCGTCAAACTCAAAATCAGCAAGGGAATCGAGATTCCCCTGAGGTAGCTCATCGTCATCCCAGAAAGCATTCACCACTACATTCGGGTCAGATATGCCCTGGTTTGGGTCACTAGTACCCGCACCAGTTTCTGGTTCAACATCTGTAGAAGCAGGTGCATCGTTACCAGATTTAATGATCGGCTCAACCGTAGTGTCATTGCCAGGGACAGTAGATACAGAAACTGGAACACGAATGATGTTCAGAAACTTATCTTTAGGTCGACTAACGGGTCCCACATTCTTTTGTGGCCCACTTAGTGACCTTTCTGAACCAGCTAGTGTGGCTGAAACAGTTTTATTAAATACCTGAAGCATAGCAGTGGATAGTTCAGGCTCATTTTTAGCAGTGGATGCCTTTGAGAAATCTCTTCTGTATTCAGGTACTGAAGCTTCAGGTCCAGCTTGATTATAAGCTTCACCAAGAATATCCATGAAACATAAGCTCAGAAATCTTGGAAAGGCAATATGCAGACTTCTCTTTCCTTTTAGTTTTGTAATTAGCTGAGAAAAGAGAATCTCAGCAAGTCTGCTTGTATCCCATTCCAAATATAATACCCCATCTCAACTTGGGGTAATGAAAGTTGGTCCAACCCTCCATGGTTGCCACCAAGACTTTCCACAATCTGGGTCCAGAAGAACCTCCAGCAATTGCCAAATCCAGACATAAATATGTGTCCGGAGGTCTTCAGATTACCATCAGCATCCTCCATATCACCATGACCGGTGGCGACTAGAACTTCCCTGAAATTGACTCCTTTGAGTCATTTAGCAAATACCTGGGAAGGTTTGAGGTAGTTCAGATGAAGGGAATTTCTGAACCCCTCAAGAGTGATGACACACTGCTTGGTGCCCTCATTGAGAGTGAAGGAGATGGATTGTTCATCTTTGCTTACCACAGCAGTATACCAGAATTCAAGCAAGTATCGATGATACAATGCCTGAGGATTAGCGGTCAGAGCATAATGGAAAGGGGATTGCTCCCAAAAATTATTAATTCTTCCCATTAGTGTTTTGATTTCACATTTAATTGAGCCAAGAAATTGCTCATGTTAAATCGGATTTGAGAAGGAGTGAAATTCTTTGGCCATGTGGCAGATGTTTTCACATCATCCGATGGAGTATATTCAAAATTTATGAGCGATTTGTGTTGTGAAGAAGATGACGATTTAAACATTTTTAAGAATCGAAAGTTGAAAGTGAAAAGAATATGAAGAGTTAAGGAATTTGAGAGTAAATATGAGAGAGATTGATGATTGGGAAGTAAATGAAAGAATGAAAAGGAATTTGAATTTAAGATGGAATATAAAGTGATTTTCCAATTAAAAACAATTTCTGGGGTCAAGTCCGCATTAAATGCAGAGACGTTTGAGTGACCCCACCCCGCAACACTTTTTCAGAAAAAGTACTCATTTCTTTCCCTTTTTACGGAGCAACTTGTGTGACACATAAGCATGACCAACGTAAGTTAAAAACATAGTATGCAGTAGGCCACGTGTACACACAATTGACCAAGTATCAAAAATATCTTGAAAGGATTGTTGTCTTTCAGTGATGACAAAATAAATTCTGAGCATGGTCAGTTCCAAAGAGATCTGAACCATCTCAGTTAATAAAATTCAACTGAAATAATTTTGATTTTCTGAAGTGCTTCAGTTAAATACGTTTTTCTGAGTAAAAGGTTCCCCCTCACAAATGAAGGTTTATTTTAAAGTTTGAAAAATATTTAACATTCCCCCTGAAGTGATGATCCATGAATTAATAAGTGCCAAGATAGTATCACAAAGGCGTTCGATAGCTAGGCGAGCAAAAATTACATGGATCGCTCAGACTGGTGAACCAGATCAGTGTCACTGAGGCGTTCATAACAAGATTACCAGTCTAAGGATTTAACATACCCAACTCACTGACCAGATGTTTAAAGGTTTTGACATCTAAAGGTTTTGTAAAAACATCAGCGAGTTGCTTATCAGTGGGAATAAAGTGCAATTCAATATCTCCTTTCAGAATATGATCACGAATGAAATGATACCTGAGATCGATGTGCTTGGTTTTCGAGTGCATCACAGGATTGTGAGATATGGCAATGGCACTAGTGTTATCACAAAAGATTGGAGTCTTTGTGTAAGTAACACCATAATCAGTCAGCTGGTTTTTCATCCATAGAATATGAGCACAACAACTTGCTGCAGAAATATACTCAGCTTCTGCAGTGGATAGTGATACTGCAGTCTGTTTCTTACTGGTCCAGCTTACTAATTTGCCACCAAGGAAATGACACCCTCCTGTGGTACTTTTCCTGTCTATCTTACAACCTGCATGATCAGAATCTGAATAACCCATTAGATCTAGACTGGAGCCTTTGGGATACCAAAGACCCAATCTGGGGACACCTTTAAGGTATCTGAAGATCCTTTTAACAGCATTTGCATGTGCTTCTCTGGGATCAGACTGAAATCTAGCACAAAGGCATGATGCAAACATTATGTCTGGTCTACTTGCAGTTAAATACATCAGTGAACCAACCATACCACGATATTTTGTATGGTCCACTGGTTTTCTATGTGGATCAGAATCCAAAGATAATGGAGTAGAAATAGGAGTATCTTTTGATGAGACTGAATCAAATTGATATTTCTTTAATAAATCTCTGACATATTTTTCCTGGTTTATGAAAATACCATCTTCAGTTTGTTTTACTTGAAGTCCCAGAAAATATGTCAGTTCACCCATCATACTCATTTCATACTCAGAAGACATGATTTTAGAAAAATTTTCACACATCTTCTTATTTGTAGAACCAAACACAATATCATCAACATAAATTTGTACTAAAAGGATATCACTTTTATCATGCAATATGAACAAAGTATTATCTATTGTACCACGTTTAAAACCATTTTTAAGAAGATGTTTAGTAAGAGTATCATACCAGGCTCTGGGTGCTTGTCTCAGACCATATAAGGCTTTGTTCAGTCTGTACACCCAATGTGGTTTTTCTTCATTGATGAATCCTGGTGGTTGATACACATAAACGACTTCTTCTAGTTCTCCATTCAGGAATGCACTTTTGACATCCATTTGATAGACTTTAAACTGATGATGAGCTGCAAAAGCTAAGAATATTCTGATAGCTTCAAGTCTAGCAACTGGTGCAAAAGTTTCATCAAAATCTATTCCCTCTTCTTGTGCATATCCTTTTGCAACAAGTCTTGCTTTGTTTCTGATGATATGACCTTCTTCATCCATCTTGTTTCTGAAGACCCATCTTGTCCCAATTGGTTCCTTCTTCAGGTTACTGGGACAAGGAACGAGTTCCCATACATCGTTTCTTTTAAACTGGTTGAGCTCATCTTGCATGGCTTCAACCCAGCTTGGGTCTTGCATAGCCTCGTCAATCTTCTTGGGTTCAATAGAGATAAGAAGCTGACATTTAAGCATTGATCGCTTGTGGCTCTTCTGGTCTGAACCCCTTTACCGGACTCTCCAATAATTTGCTCGATTGGATGTGCTTTTGTCCATTTAGAGTATTGACCAGGATGAACAATGATATCAGTGCAAGAACTTCTCTGAGTAACTTCAGGAGGAGCTTCAGAAAATACATCTTCAGCTTCTTCTTCTTCCTGCAGATCATGACTTGCATCATGAAATTCTTCAGATTGAGGTTGCTCAGTGGAGCCTGATATCAGAGGAGAAGTAACATGTACATCTGATCCAATAGTCAGTTCAGAAGGCAGTTTGAAACTGACTGGAGGATAAAATGGAATGTTGCTAGGCTTGTTTACTACTGGTTCTGAACGGAGATGTTCAGAAGCAGGTTCAGGTGACTCATCAGTTTCAGCAATAGGATCAGAATCACCAAAACTTATTGGACTTTCTGAGGGTGGTACAGGAATGGAATTTTTAAAGATTGCAGAATTGGATTCATCAAAGGTAACATGAATTGACTCATCAACCTTTTCAAGTCTCTTGTTAAAGACTCTAAAGGCTTTGCGATTTGATGAATATCCTATGAAGTATCCTTCATCAGCTTTTGCATCAAATTTTCCAAGCTGATTTAAATCATTCAGAATGTATACTGGACACCCAAATACATGGAAGTATCCAATATTAGGCTTTCTATTTCCGAGTACTTCATAGGAGGTCTTCTTGTGTCTTTTGACATAAACAGATCTGTTCTGAGTGTAGCAGGCAGTTGCAACAGCTTCAGCCCAGAAATTCTTGGGAAGACCAGATTCATTCAACATACTTCTAGCAGCTTCAATCAGCGTACGATTCTTTCTTTCTACAATACCATTCTGCTCTGGTGTGTGAGCTGAGGAGAAGTTCTGAGATATGCCAGTTTCAGTGCAGAAGGACTCCAGAGTAGCATTTCTGAATTCAGTGCCATTGTCACTTCTGAGCTGACAAACTTTTCGCTTGTGCTTGAGCTCAATTTGTTTGATGAGAGCAATGATTTCAGCAGCAGCTTCACTTTTGGACCTGAGGAAAATCACCCAGCAGTATCTTGAATATTCATCAACGATAACAAGGGTGTACTTCTTTCCTGCTCTGGTCTGAACATTTACTGGTCCAAAAAGGTCTATGTGAAGCATGTGAAGAGGTTCAGTTATACTAAAGCTTTGTTTTGTCTTGAATGAAGCTCTTTTCTGCTTACCCATTTCACAACCTGGACATGGCTTGTCTTTATTGAAAGACATAGAGGGTATCCCATCAACAAGTTGTTTTCTAGACAACTTATTAATATTTTTGAAGTTCAGATGGGATAATCTCTTGTGCCACAGCCAGTTTGTGTCTTCATCTGCCTTTGAGTAGAAACATTGTTCAGTGGTAGAAGGATTCATATCAATGACATAAATGTTTCCCTTCCTTGGTGCAATCAGTACCACCTTTCCATCTCTGTTGAATATGGTGCCTTGTGAAATATCAAATAAAACCTTGAAGCCATCATCACACAGTTGACTGACACTGATCAGGTTATATTTCAAACCGTTCACATATGCAACACGTGTGAATTTGACTTAACCATTATTTACCACACCATATCCCTCAGTTTTTCCATTACCATCATTTCCAAAAACTATTGAGGGCCCCTCTTGCACCCTATATTCCTCTAGCAGGGTCTGATAACCAGTCATGGTTCGGCCAGCAGCACTGTCCAGAAACCATATATTCTCCTTTCGGTCTCCCTGCATACAAACAAAGATTAGTTCCTTTTGGGAACCCGTCTTTGGATGGGTTCACTAGACTCTCCGTTAGCAGTCTTAGATTTCTTTGGTTCATAAGGAACAGAAGGATCAAAGGGGATTTCAGTCATTATTTCAGATGACACAAACATAGTTGGTTTGATGGGGTTTTCAACCTTTTTCTTTTCAGATTTCTGCTTGATTTGCTTAGAAAAAGGTTTTGTATTTTGTTTAGGTTGATGAGAAGGAGTTTCAACATTTCTTAAACGTGCATTACAACTCTGCACTTGTCTAGCCAATAGTTGAAATTGACTTTCTAACCTTAACAAAATTGATTCTTCATTAGACACCTGAGCCTTACCTGAATCTGAGGTAGATGGCTCAGTAGGGGAGAAATTTTTCTTCTTCTTTAGGTCTTTAGGAACCTTAGATGAAGTCTGAGGGGATGGCTTTTTGGATTTAGCCTTCCTTTCTGAAACAGTTGTCTGAGCTGTTTCAGATTTACCCTCATATTGTTCCTGGGCTTTATTAGTTACAGTTTTCTGCTTGCCAACTTTAGGAAAAATGATTTCAAGCTTTATTTCCTTTGGAAGTGCATCTAAATCAGTGATTATGGATGCCAAATGAAGATCACCAGACTCATATGCTGCTCTTTGTGATGCAAAAGTATTTTTAATTGCAGCATCTGGTCTTGGTGCTTTCATTCAAGATTTAATAATTGCTTGTTCTTTTTCAAGGATAGATTTTAATTCTTTCTTTTCCAATTCTAAAGTTGCAACCATAGACTGATAACTTTTTAGAGCCAAATGAACATCTTTCAGTTCTTTCAGTCTGGCATGACTGGCGTTTAGTTCAGAAGCATTATTTTCAAACATTTTTAGGCTTTCTGAACGCACTGTCTCAACAAATGAGATGTCAGCCTCTAAAAGAACCAAAAGGTCCAGTTTGTGTTCCTCATTATTTTCAAAGCCAAAATTACTGACCTTTTTCATTACAATACCCACCCAACGACCAGATTCAACATCGGATTTGACCAAATGACCTTGATCTTCTTGTGCCATGAAACACATGTCCCTAACTTCTTCTTCATCATCAGATGATTCATCAGATTCTTCCCATTTTTCAGTTTTGGCAATCATACAACTGTTGCTTGAGTTGTCTTGTGCCAGAAGAGCCATATGTGCCTTTAACTTCTTGTATTTGGCCTTATAGCTGTCATCAGATTTCTGAAAAATAGAATGGTTAGGAGCAGATTGTGATGATGATGGTTGACTAGATCTGCATTCCTTCATGAAATGTCCTTTCTTGCCACATTTAAAGCATTCAAGATTAGACTTGTCAATAGAAGCGCTGGAAGCAAAAGGTTTTCCAAATCGATTTGATTTGGCCTTAAAACGATTGAACGTTTTAGCCAGCATGGCAACCAGATCATCATTGTCATCCTCATTACAATCATGAGTAACATTACCAGAGACACCAGTCTTTAACATTTCAGAAACCATCTTCTTCATCGAGTCAGAAATGTCACTCTCAGAAGATAGTAGAGCAGTACTATGTGGTTCAGAATACTAAACCATACCAGAACTGGTAGAAACATGATTCTTGGCATCCTGCTCAGCCAAAGCTCTCTCAGCTTTGTTCTCTTCAGTATATCTGAAGGCTCCATAAAGGGAAGCAAGAGTGTGACTGTGCAAAGTTTTGCCTTGTCTCAAGACCAAGATTAAATTTTCCCATTTAGAAGGTAAAATGTCACAAAAATTTTCCAACAGAATTTCTTTATCTTTGGTTACACCCAGGGCTTTCAGTTGATTTACCAGATTTGTAAATCTGATGTAAGTTTGAGTTAAAGTTTCCCCAGGGACAACAAAGAAAGACTCATATCTTTTGTTTAAAGCAACTTTTCTTGTGACAATTGTCTCATTTGTGCCTTCAAACTGTGTCATTAGTTCCTCCCACATTAATTTGGAATTTTCAAGTAAAACAAGAGTGGGCATAAGGGTTTCAAGAACTGCATATAAAATCATATTTTGTAACTTAGTGTCAAGGTCTACAAGTCTATGATCTTCCTCAGACCAATGATCCTTCTCCTTAGGTGACTGCCTAGGAGTCCCATCGGTATTTCTGACAACAGTAGAAGCATTCATGGGGACAAAGGGTCATTCTTTTAAGATATCGGGTAAGTGTCTTTCAACACCAGCAATATACTTTAGCATGCATGCTTTCCATGTTTGAAAGTTTTCACTGTTCCCATCAAACTTGGGAACAGGATTATTTGGAAAGTGTACGTGTACATTATGCGATGGTATATTGTTGTTGATGATAGGGGGTGGAGTAGTGTTATTAGGGTCAGGACGTTCTTGTTGAAAGTCAGCCATCTATGCAGATCAAAGGTTAAAGAATTGATATAATTCAACCTTGCTGCTCTGATACCAATTGTTAGTCCCAAATAAAGATGATTAACTAAACCCGACTGGCAAGTACAACTGATCTTGATGGACAAGTTCAGTTTACGATCCAGATATGCATAACAAGAAACAATTGACTTAAGGTAAAATGCACGAACTAAATGGCAGAAACTATATAAAGATATATATAAGTATAATCAAGTATGTAGTATTGAGACACGTTGTTTTCTTTCTAATGTATTTGATTTATTGATATATAAACAAATACAAGGATTGTTGCAGAACAAAGATAAACACCCAAGTGTAAGTATCTAAACAATCCCGAAAAACAAGTGATCTAAATAACTTGGAAATACTCGTAAGTTTACTTAGAGTATATCTCATAAGTTGCAATGCTAAAGTTTCAAGCACTTTGCAAGTTGTGAGAAGACTTCACATTTATAGACCAAGTTCATGATGACATAGACAAGATCGTATAAAAGTAGCTGTAAGCATTTAAGGAATTAAACTTAATTCCTTACATGCTTGTACTAGGAAGAGTATATAAGTCAGTTGATGTGACTTATAGTACTACGTTCCAAACCTATACTTTTACCTTGTACCTTTTATTAATAGATAAATCTATTAACTGGGTAAAGGTATGTAAAGTAAAAAGTCTTCCTCGTAATCAGTGTAAAGTGTTGTAAATACTTTATACTGAGATGCTTCAGTCTTCGATCTGGTAGAATCACTCTTTGCTCGCTTCTGAGATGATTCTCTTCTTCATACTTCAGTCTTTGACTTCAGAATGAATGCTTCAGATTTATCTTGATCTGAACTGAAGTGAAGCTTCAGTGAAGTAATTCTGATACGGCTCAGAATTCTGTACAAATGTTTTCACTGAACTTCAAGCTATTTCTGAACAAATTATACTTGGTCGATTTCCGACCTAACACTATATTAATAGGAAGTATTGATTAAGTTAATGTTTCTCCTGCTGTTAATACGCAGAAACACAATTAACTTAACTTCCAACTGGAAGTACATCAAGTTAATATTTCAACTGCTGTTAAACGCAGAAACAATATTAACTTAATGACTCTTTACATGTACTGTCTAGAATCTGTAAAATACAAATAATAAACAAACATATAAACATAAATGGATCCCAATAGGATCAACAATATATGCCAAGGTAATATTATTGACAAACGGTAATTACAAGATAAATTACAAGACTTGAATATATGTAAATATACGTCACACATCTAGAATGCTTTTGTCACCGAGAAACATGCACCAACAAACCTCTTGTTTCATATTACATACCATCCGACAAACTTTGACAATTGAAAGTAAAGAACATGATACGTTTTGATCAGCAGCCTGACAATCTGCCATGTATGCAACGAAGTCTTCAGTTGTCATACCTTCAGGTATCACGAATTCCTTCATTTGATCTTCAATGCTCTTCTAAACAATGTCATCAGTTGGTTTAGATGACTCAGCATTTTCTTCTGAAGATCGTACGGCTGTCATAGCCTTACTCTCAGATCTTACTATCTCAGCAACTTTCTAAACATTATGCTTGACAATCTCAGATGCAGTCTCTTCACTTGTATACACAGCATAATCAATAGTTTCAACAACTTCATTAACCACAAGCGCATAGTCATCATAAATCTCAACTAGATAAGCATGATTTAAAGTGTCTTCTGACTGTGTATCCCACTGATAAGAACAATCTGGATTCTGAACAACAATAGCCTTGGACTCCAAAAGCGGAGGAGAACCTGACTGTTGAGGAGTAGCAGGAAATGTAATCATTGCTTTAGTCTTTTGATGATTGGGTGGAGTAATACCGCCTTGATTGTAGTTTTGTCTACCTGCTACGGTATTATCAGTCCTCTTGGGACGTTGACACTCTCTTGCAAAGTGACCAAATCCATCGCAATTATAACATTTCACCTTGGATTTGTCAAAACCTTTAGTGCCATTACCCAAAAATCTTCCAGTTCTCTGAGTGAATCTTCTGACTTTAATAGTTAACATAGCTAACTGCCATTTTAGATCCATTTCTTCTAAGTCATCAGGATCTATCTGATTATAATCATCATCAATCAGTGCAGGATCAGTAACCTTTTCTCCAATATAAGCTTCATGAGCCGAACAGAAGGCTGAATAAAGATTCATTCTTCCCTCTGCAGAACTTATACTCATTGGCATGGAACGAAATGACTGAGTATTGCTCTTGACATTAGAAGCAGTATTGTCATAAGCAACATATCCTGCAAGTCCATCTGGATCTACTATCGGTGTAGCTTCAACACCGCTTAGAAATGCATTAGTTCCTGAGCTAGTACTTGCCAAATGAACTGAAGTAGCATGATACAATGACGGATCTTGAGTGAAATCCGCATGAGTATCCTTAATTTTTCTCTTCATTTCTCTATTTTTCAATTTTGAAACCACAGTCTCAAAATCCCATGAACTGTATTCCTTGTCATCTTGCAAATGATGAACATAATCAGTCCATATCTTTGGTAGAGAATCCAAGAATTTGTCAACTAGCTCAGACTCTGGATATGACACTTCAAAATAGGATAGCTCTGTGGTCAAATGGTTGAATCGGGCAATAATTTCATCAAGTGACTCCCCTTTCAAACCATTAAATGCTTCATACTGACACTTTAACAGCTTTATACGATTCTTCTTCAAAGTTTCATCGCCTTCACAGTATTTTTCCAAAGCATCCCACATTTCCTTTGAAGTCTTATGTTTCTTAAACAGATGAACACTTTCTTGAGGTAATGCCATTGTTAGAGTTGAACGAGCCTTCCCTTCAATGACATATTTTTTCTTTTCCTCATCTGGCATATCTGTGTAGGTGTAACTACCAATCACACCATTCTTTTCATAAGTTGGCCAGTCATATCCTTGTGTCACCATAAACCACATATCAATATCATTGAGACGCATATAATCTTCAAAACGTCTCTTCCACATCCAATAGTTCTCCATTTGAAAGAGTTTTGGAGGTAAGTTACCACGACCAACTTCATGGTCATGCATAATCAATTGATTGATAAGTACGGCATTTGGTGAGTTGGCAGCAACTGGTACAGTAGTCATTTTGAGTCTTTTAATATGTTAAATCAAACAAAAGTAATTACTGTAGCAATCTGATTCTTGCTGATGTGGCATGAAGTGAACAGTAGAATAGTACATGAAATAGTCTTTGTACTGACGTGGCACGAAGTAAGACACGAAGGTCTGTTCGTGCTGACGTAAGCACGAGGTCACGCGAAGACAAACACGAATTAAGAGAAAAAACGTGAATTTCGAATCGAATTTGCAATCAATAGCAAATCACACGATCTTACACCTTCTGGTAATCAACCTTAGGGCTCTGATACCACTTGTAAGTCCCCATCGTTGTATAGATCGTAAATAAGACGTGATTCGTTATGTCAAGAGTGCGGAATCCTCTCGAGATAACTAGATTGCTATTGCCTTTTGTCAATTAATGAGTGATTAATCAACCTAAGGTCACACACGAAGTAGTAGTTCGTGTGGGAGATCATACGAGCAACAATTCGACTTATATTTACCAATTCGTTATGTAATTCGTATTTTAGGTTTGTATTTATACTAAAACATTGTTAGTTCCTGTGGACTTGGGCTTCACACGAAGTGAATCAAGCCCGATCCACTAAAACCCTCTCGTGTCCGTACTGACGTCAGCACGAAGACAAACACGAATTAAGAGAAAAAACGTGAATTTCGAATCGAATTTGCAATCAATAGCAAATCACACGATCTTACACCTTCTGGTAATCAACCTTAGGGCTCTGATACCACTTGTAAGTCCCCATCGTTGTATAGATCGTAAATAAGACGTGATTCGTTATGTCAAGAGTGCGGAATCCTCTCGAGATAACTAGATTGCTATTGCCTTTTGTCAATTAATGAGTGATTAATCAACCTAAGGTCACACACGAAGTAGTAGTTCGTGTGGGAGATCATACGAGCAACAATTCGACTTATATTTACCAATTCGTTATGTAATTCGTATTTTAGGTTTGTATTTATACTAAAACATTGTTAGTTCCTGTGGACTTGGGCTTCACACGAAGTGAATCAAGCCCGATCCACTAAAACCCTCTCGTGTCCGTACTGACGTCAGCACGACGACACTTCAACGTGTTGCTGATGTCAGCACGAAGAGCGTTCTCTTGGATCCTTTATTTCGCCCGTACATGACATTCAGCCACCGTTTAAGTGTTCTACGACACTTATAACCTTGGCTCTATATCCTTGTACCTGCAAAACAATAATATAACACACAAACGTAACAATAAACATAAACTGATCTTATATTGAAGTTCAAACGTAATCATTAAACACAAACGTATGTCCTAAAGACTTATTATTCAACGATTACATAAATATTCCTAAGAACAAAAACGTTAACCAAATCTATGTTGCTATTGTCACACAAATCTGCATCTACAAAATTTAATTTACTCGGCTTGATTAGACGTTAACCTATCCTTTTGTCTTCCTATCAACACTTATCTTTTTCCCTATTTAAACTCAACAACACTTCAATCATATCTCAAAAATCTTTTCTCTCGAAATTTTTTAAAACATTTCTTTTCAAAAAATCATGTCTTCATCTTCCAGTCCTGTTTGGAAAAACAAGGTAAAAAGATTTTTATTTATTTTTCATAAAAGGTTTTCTCTGATTATTTCTTTTGTTTTTTCAGCATCTTGAGGAAATCATCATGTTATAACACGATTTTAACTACTGAATTCAATTCATCAATGGCGGATTTGGTGAGTGTGTGTTCTTGGTGTTTGTGTGTGTTTTGAGAGAGAATCGTGAGACTGTGTGTAGATCTGGTATTAAGATAAAGTTATGTGTAAAAGTTATCAAAGGTTATGTCAAGGTTATGATCTCTAAGGTGTGAGAGGGCTATTTATAGTCTAATTACACAATTATGCTAATTGTCACAATTAGCCCCTCAACCTTAGTGATCATTTATCTATGACTTAACAAAAGAAATTCTTCTATTCTAGATTACAATTTATCACTATTTTTGGATTTCTAACATTCTCCCCCTTAGTGATATATTGTAATGAATGAAATACGTGTTATATTGTCTTGTAGGAATGAATTTGATGAGCCCGGTGGTGAAGACAATTGGGGTGTTGAAATAAGTCTTCAAAGCTTTCTCTTTTGTCTTTGGAGAACTTGATTCAGTCTTGGTCTTGGTCTTGAACTTCTTGAAGTTAAATCATGTGAGGATTCTCAATGTTCTTTTAGAACAGAGAATAATGAATGCGTGTGAGTCTTGAAGAAAGAGAATGATGAAGTCGAACAAGTGTGTGACTTGAATCTTCAAGAATTGTTGAATCATGAACCAGAGTTGTCTTTTGAAATGCGGAAGGTATGAATCTTGGTTTTGACTGTATCAATCTTCGATTCTCGAGTGAGATTCAACTTTTTGATTCTTCGGTTTTAATTCTTGAATGAATCTCATCTTTTCGAAATGAAGTTTCATGAATATGAACTCTCCCCCTTGATGTATGCATTGGAGTTTCTTGACAAAATGTTGTTGTATGACTTGAAGATCTTGAATGAAGTATGTTTGATGAAGACTCTTTTGAAGCTTTGATCTTTGTCACATCAACTTGAATACTTTGGAGAGTAAGCATTTGAATGAAG
>CM067174.1:62476548-62575088 GCA_034093135.1 Erigeron breviscapus | reverse complement strand
ACAACACATAACTCTCGTAGTTGACACTTTTCTTCATGCTTTTCAGGTCTAGAGCAGTAAGTTAGCACTATGGACCGCCTCTCGGATGATGTGTTTGTTTGTTGCATGTTGGACTAGTAATGCGAACATTTGATCCTTTGATTATGAATTTGGTTATGTAATGTTTATTAAACGTCAACTTGAACTTGTAATCTTTTGAATTTGAATGGCATTTGAAACTTTACGTTGATGTTTTATATTTAAATCTTTTGTACCATGTCGTTCTGTGACATCTCGTGTTTCCGCCTTAGTCGGGGTGTTACACTTACAACTGGTATCAGAGCCATAGGTTATCAACAACCTTGGTTCGAGATTGATCACGGTTTGGGTATCCCACTTTTTGCGTGTTTTTAGGTGGAGAAGTGTTTTCGGGTTCGTTTGAAATAAAGGTTCAAACTTGTTAGGTCGAAAATCGACCAAGTATAATTTGTTCAGAAATAGCTGAAGCTCAGTGAAGAATACTTGTACAGAATTCTGAAGTCGTTCAGAATTAGTTCACTGAAGCTTCACTTCAGTTCAGATCAACATATCAGAATACCGTTCAGAATGAAGTCAAAGACTGAAGTCTGAAGAAAGAGAATCAAGCTCAGATGTGGAGCTCAGAAGTTGATTCTACTTGATCGAAGACTGAAGCATCTCAGTGTAAAAGTACTTACACACTTTTACACTGATTACGAGGAAGACTTTTTACTTTACATACCTTTACCCAGTTAATAGATTTAACTATTAATGAAAGTACAAGGTAAAGTAAAGGTTGGGAATAAAGTATGATAAGTCACATCAATTGACTTATATACTTAACCTTAAAAGTACGCATGTAAGGAATTAGCTTTAATTTCTTAAATGCTCCCAACCATATTTGTACGATCTGGTCCACGTCATCATGGACTTGGTCTATAAATATAAGTCTTCTCACAACTTGCAAATGGCTTGAAACTTTAGCATTGCAACTTGTGAGATATACTCTAAGTATCCTTACGAGTATTTCCAAGTTATTAGATCACTTGTATTTCTAGGTTGTTTAGATATTTACACTTGGGTGTTTATCTTTGTTCCGCAACAACCTTTGTATTTGTTTATATCTATAAATCAAATACATTGAAAAGTACATCGTGTCTCAATGCTACATACTTGAAATATACATATTATTTATATAGTTTCAACACTTATTGTTTCTTGCATTTACCTTCAGTACCTTTATCTTATTGCTTATCCATATCTGGATCGTATTCTGAACTGGTCAACTTCCAGTTAGAACTATTTGCCAGTCGGGTATTAACCATCTATATTTGGGACTCACAATTGGTATCAGAGTGGCAAGGTTGAATTATATTAATTCATTAACCTTTGATCTGCAAAGATGGTTGACCAAGCATTCAATACAGGCCCTGACCCTAATGCTAATGCTAACACTCCACCTACTCCACCCCCTATCATCAACAACAATATACCATTGCATAATGTACACGTACACTTTCCAAATAATCCTGTTCCCAAGTTTGATGGGAACAGTGAAAATTTTCAAACATGGAAAGCATGCATGCTCAAATATATTGCTGGTGTTGAAAGACATTTGACCGATATTCTTAAAGAAGGACCCTTTGTCCCCATGAATGCCTCCACTATTGTCAAAAATGCCGATGGGACTCCTAGGGTATCACCTAAGGAGAAGGATCATTGGTCTGAAGAAGATCATAGGCTGGTAGACCTTGATACCAAGCTACAAAATATGATCTTGTACGCTGTTCCTGAAACTCTTATGCCCACCCTTGTTTTACTTGAAAATTCAAAATTAATGTGGGAGGAACTTATGACACAGTTTGAAGGCACCTCTGAGACTATAGTTAGAAGAAAAGTTGCTTTAAATAAAAGAAATGAGTCTTTTTTTGCTATCCCTGGTGAAACTTTAACTCAAACATACATCAGATTTACTAATCTGGTAAATCAATTGAAAGCCCTGGGTGTAACTAAAGACAAAGAAATTTTGTTAGAAAAGTTTTGTGACATTTTACCTTCTAAATGGGAAAACTTGATCTTGGTTTTAAGACAAGGAAAAACCTTGCACAGTCACACTCTTGCTTCCCTATATGGAGCCTTCAGGTACACTGA
The DNA here is from genome assembly GCA_034093135.1 of Erigeron breviscapus. Classification (NCBI taxonomy): domain Eukaryota; kingdom Viridiplantae; phylum Streptophyta; class Magnoliopsida; order Asterales; family Asteraceae; genus Erigeron; species Erigeron breviscapus. Next base: position 62,572,940 of record CM067174.1, on the reverse strand, counting down.
AGAGAACAAAGCTGAGAGAGTTGTGGCTGAGCAAGATGCCAAAAATCATGCCTCTACCAGTTCAGTCATGGTTCAGTACTCTGAGCCACATGGGACTGCTCTACTATCTTCTGAGAGTGATCTTTCTGACTCGATGAAGAAGATGGTCTCTGAAATGTTAAAAGCTGGTATTTCTGGTGATGTAACTCATAGTTGTGATGAGGATAACAATGATGATCTGGTTGCCATGCTGGCTAAAACGTTCAATCGTTTTAAGGCCAAATCAAATCGATCAGGCAAACCATTTGCTTCCAGCGCTTCTATTGACAAGTCTAATCTTGAATGCTTTAAGTGTGGCAAGAAAGGACATTTCATGAAGGAATGCAGATCTAGTCAACCTTCATCATCACAATCTGCCCCTAATCATTCTATTTTTCAGAAATCTGATGATAGCTATAAGGCTAAGTACAAGAAGCTGAAAGCCCAAATAGCTCTCATGGCTCAAAACAACTCAAGTAATAATAGTTGTATGATTGCCAAGACTGAAAAATGGGAAGAATCTGATGAGTCATCTGATGATGAGGAAGAAGTTAGGGATTTGTGTTTTATGGCACGTGAAGATCAAGGTCATTTGGTCAAGTCTGATGTTGAATCTGGTCGATGGGTGGATATAGTCATGAAAAAGGTTAGTGACTTTGGTTTTAAAAGTAATGAGGAACAAAAACTGGACCTTTTGGTTCTTTTAGAGGCTGACATTTCATTTGTCAAAACTATGCGTTCAGAAAGCCTAAAAATGTTTGAAAGTAATACTTCTGAACTGAACGCCAGTCAGGCCAGACTAAAAGAGCTGAAAGATGTTCATTTGGCTTTAAAAAGTTATCAGTCTATGGTTGCCACTTTAGAGTTGGAAAAAGAAGAATTAAAAACCATCCTTGAAAAGGAACAGAAAATAATTAAATCTTGGATGAAAGCACCAAAACCAGATGCAGAAATTAAAAATACTTTTGCAACTCAAAGAACAACATATGAATCTGGTGATCTTCATTTGGCCTCTATAATCACTGATCTAGATGCACTTCCAAAGGAAATAAAACCAGAAATTATTTTTCCTAAAGTTGGCAAACAGAAAACTGTGACTGATAAGGCTCAGGAACAATCTGAGGGTAAATCTGAAACAGCTCAGACAACTGTTTCAGAAAAGAAGGCTAAAACCAAAAAGCCATCCCCTCAGACTTCATCTAAGGTTCCAAAAGGCCAAAAGAAGAAGAAAAATATCTCCCCCACTGAGCCTTCTACCTCAGATTCAGGTAAGGCTCAGGTGTCTAATGAAGAATCAATTTTGTTAAGGTTAGAGAGTCAATTTCAGTTATTGGCTAGACAAGTGCAGAGTTGTAATGCACGTTTAAAAAATGTTGAAACCACTCCTCTTCAACCTAAGCAAAATGCAAAACCTTTTTCCAAACAAATCAAGCAAAAATCTGAGAAGAAAAAGGTTGAAACCCCCATCAAACCAACTGTTTTTGTGTCATCTGAGATCATGACTGAGATCCCCTTCGATCCTTCAGTTCCTTATGAACCAAAGAAATCTGAGACTGCTAAGGGAGAGTCTAGCGAACCCATCAAGAGATGGGTTCCCAAAAAGAACTAATCTTTGTGTTTGTGCAGGGAGACCGAAAGAAGAATATATGGTTTCTTGACAACGCTGCTGGCAGAACCATGACTGGTTATCAAACCCTGCTGGAGGAATATAGGGTGCAAGAGGGGCCCTCAATAACATTTGGGAATGATGAAATGGACAAACTGAGGGATATGGTGTTGTGAATAATGGACAAGTCAAATTCACACGTGTTGCATATGTGAATGGTTTGAAATATAACCTGATCAGTGTCAGTCAACTGTGTGATGATGGCTTCAAGGTATTATTTGATATTTCACAAGGCACCATATTGAACAGAGATGGAAAGGTAGTATTGATTGCACCAAGAAAAGGAAACATTTATATCATTGATATGAATAGTTCACCCACTGAACAATGTTTCTACACAAAGGCAGATGAAGACACAAACTGGTTGTGGCACAAGAGATTATCCCATCTGAACTTCAAGAACATTAATAAGTTGTCAAGAAAACAACTTGTTGATGGGATACCCTCAATGTCTTTCAATAAAGACAAGCCATGTCCAGGTTGTGAAATGGGTAAGCAGAAAAGAGCTTCATTCAAGACAAAGCAAAGTTTTAGTATAACTGAACCTCTTCACATGCTTCACATGGACCTCTTTGGACCAGTGAATGTTCAGACAAGAGCGGGAAAAAAGTATACCCTTGTTGTTGTTGATGAATATTCAAGATATTACTGGGTAATTTTCCTCAGATCCAAGAGTGAAGCTGCTGCTGAAATCATTGCTCTCATCAAACAAATTGAACTCAAGCATAAGCGAAAAGTTTGTCAGCTCAGAAGTGACAATGGCACTGAATTCAGAAATGCAACTCTGGAGTCCTTCTGCACTGACACTGGCATATCTCAGAACTTCTCCTCAGCCCACACACCAGAGCAGAATGGTGTAGTAGAAAGAAAGAATCGTACGCTGATTGAAGCTGCTAGAAGTATGCTAAATGAATCTGGTCTTCCCAAGAATTTATGGGCTGAAGCTGTTGCAACTGCTTGCTACACTCAGAACAGATCTGTCTATGTCAAAAGACACAAGAAGACAGCCTATGAAGTACTCAGAAATAGAAAGCCTATATTGGATACTTCCATGTATTTGGATGTCCAGTATATATTCTGAATGACTCTAGTCAGCTTGGAAAATTCGATGCAAAGGCTGATGAAGGTTACTTCCTAGGATATTCAACAATTCGCAAGGCCTTTAGAGTCTATAACAAGAGACTTGATAAGGTTGATGAGTCAATTCATGTTACCTTTGATGAATCTAATTCTGCAATCTTTAAGAATTCAACTCCTGTACCACCCTCAGAAAGTCCAATAAGTTTTGATGATTCTGATCCTATTGTCCAATCTTATCAGTCACCTGAACCTGCTTCTGAACATTTCAGTTCAGAACCAATAATAAACAAGTCAAGCAACATTCCATTCTATCCTTCAGTCAATTTTAAACTACCTTCTAAACTAACTATTGGAATCAGATGTACATGTTGCTTCACCTCAGATATCAGGTTCCACTGAATTACCCCAATCTGAACAGTTTCATGATGCAAATCATGATCTGCAGGAGGAAGATGATGAGACTGAAGTAGTCTTTTCTGAAGCACCTCCTGAAGTAAATCAGAGGAGCTCTTGCACTGATATCATTGTTCATCCTGGTCATTACACTAAGTGGACACAAGCACATCCAATCGATCAAATCATTGGAAATTCCACTAGCGATCAGAAGAAGAGCCACCAGCGATCAATGCTTAAATGTCAGCTTCTTATCACTGATAGAACCAAAGAAGATTGACGAGGCTATGAAAGACCCTAGCTGGATTGAAGCCATGCAAGATGAGTTCAAAAGGAACGATGTTTGGGAACTTGTTCCTTGTCCCAGTGATCTAAAGAAAGAACCAATTGGGACAAGATGGGTCTTCATAAACAAGATGGATGAAGATGGTCATGTGATTCGAAACAAGGCAAGACTTCTTGCAAAGGGTTACTCACAAGAAGAAGGAGTAGACTTTGATGAAACTTTTGCACCAGTTGCTAGACTAGAAGCTATCAGAATTTTCTTAGCTTTTGCAGCTCATCAAGAGTTCAAAGTCTATCAGATGGATGTTAAAAGTGCATTCTTGAATGGTGAATTGGAAGAAGTTGTGTATGTGTATCAGCCACCAGGGTTCATAAATGAAGAAAGACCTCATTGGGTGTACAGACTGAACAAAGCATTATATGGTCTGAGACAAGCACCTAGAGCCTGGTTTACTAAACAACTTTTGAAAAGTGGTTTTGAAAGGGGTGCAATAGATAACACTTTATTCATATTGCATGATAAAAGTGATATCTTACTTGTACAAATTTATGTTGATGATATTGTGTTTGGATCTACAAATAACAAAATATGTGAACAGTTTTCTGAAATAATGTCATCTGAGTATGAAATGAGTATGATGGGTGAACTGACATATTTTCTAGGTCTTCAAGTGAAACAAACCAGTGATGGTATTTTTATAAATCAAGAAAAATATGTCAGAGATTTATTAAAGAAATATCAATTTGATTCTGTCTCATCAAAAGATACTCCTATTTCTGCACCATTAACTTTGGACTCAGATCCCAATGGAAAACAAGTGGATCCCACAAAATATCGTGGTATGGTGGGATCCCTCATGTACTTAACTGCTAGTAGACTTGACATAATGTTTGCAACATGCCTTTGTGCAAGATTTTAGTCTGATCCCAGAGAAGCACACGCAAATGCTGTGAAAAGGATTTTCAGATACCTTAAAGGTGTCCCCAGACTTGGTCTTTGGTATCCCAAAGGCTCAAGTCTAGATCTAATGGGTTATTCAGATTCTGATCATGCAGGTTGTAAAATAGATAGGAAAAGTACCACAGGTGGTTGTCATTTCCTAGGTGGCAAATTGGTTAGTTGGACAAGTAAGAAACAGACTGCAGTATCACTCTCCACAGCTGAAGCTGAATACATTTCTGCAGCCAGTTGTTGCGCTCAGATTTTGTGGATGAAGAACTAACTAACTTATTATGGTGTCAAGTATACAAAGACTCCTATATTTTGTGATAACACCAGTGCCATTGCCATCTCTCACAATCCTGTTATGCACTCCAAAACCAAGCATATCGACCTCAGGTATCATTTTATTAGAGATCACATTATTAAAGGTGACATTGAACTTCATTTCATTCCCACTGATAAACAGCTCGCTGATGTTTTTACAAAACCCTTGGATGTCAAAACGTTTAAACATCTCATCAGTGAGTTAGGTATGCTAAATCCTGTATAGCATCACCTCAGGGGGAAGTGTCAAATATTTTTATGTTTAAAAGAATTTTTCTCTAAGGGGGAACTTTGCTTTCAGAAAAATATTTTGACTGAAATGTTTCAGAATTTCTGAAATGATTTTCAGAATAAATGTATAAACTGAGATGGTTCAGATTCCTTAAATCTGATCATGCAGGTTGTAAAATAGATAGGAAAAGTACCACAGGTGGTTGTCATTTCCTAGGTGGCAAATTGGTTAGTTGGACAAGTAAGAAACAGACTGCAGTATCACTCTCCACAGCTGAAGCTGAATACATTTCTGCAGCCAGTTGTTGCGCTCAGATTTTGTGGATGAAGAACTAACTAACTTATTATGGTGTCAAGTATACAAAGACTCCTATATTTTGTGATAACACCAGTGCCATTGCCATCTCTCACAATCCTGTTATGCACTCCAAAACCAAGCATATCGACCTCAGGTATCATTTTATTAGAGATCACATTATTAAAGGTGACATTGAACTTCATTTCATTCCCACTGATAAACAGCTCGCTGATATTTTTACAAAACCCTTGGATGTCAAAACGTTTAAACATCTCATCAGTGAGTTAGGTATGCTAAATCCTGTATAGCATCACCTCAGGGGGGAGTGTCAAATATTTTTATGTTTAAAAGAATTTTCTCTAAGGGGGAACTTTGCTTTCAGAAAAATATTTTGACTGAAATGTTTCAGAATTTCTGAAATGATTTCAGAATAATGTATAAACTGAGATGGTTCAGATTCCTTAAATCTGATCATGCTCAGATTTTGTGTATTATTTCTGAGATGAGTCAGTCCTTTATAATGTATTTTTGGATACTTGGTCGTTGTGTGAACACGTGACAGTTACTGTTTAACGTTTGAATAATGATGCTTTTTGCTGACGTGTCACACAAGTTGCGCCGTAAATAAAAAGTAATGATCACTTTTTCTTTAAAGTGTTGAAAAGTTTTGTGAAAATGTGGGGTCATAACCGTCGTTGCATTAAATGCGGACGTATAACCAAAATTATTTTCGGACTTCAAACCCGATCAAAATTGATTTCATTAAAATAATATTTTTGTTGTGGGTTTGAATTTCAAAATCAATTTCTCTTTTATTTATTTTGGAAAAACCCTTTGTATTCCATCATAAATATAAATACCATTTTCCAAAACAATTCCTTCATTTACTTCTCTTTACATTTACTCCCAATCATCATTCTCTCTCATTTTCTCATTCCTTCATAACTTCAAAACCCTAAATTCATCTTTCATATTCAGTTTTCCCTTGTAGAAATAATGGCTAAATCTGCTTCTCACGCCAAATCACTAATAGCTTTCGAATACAAACCATCCAAAGTAGTCAAGGCCAGTGCTCAATGGCCAAAAGGGTTCGATCCATCGACCCTTAGATTCAATATGAATAATTTCATGGCCGCACTGAACGCCAAAGGCAAAACCTTAATGGGGAGGATTAATAAATTTCTTGAACAATCCTCTCTCCATTATGCCTTGACTGCAGATCCTCAGGTAATGTATCATAGATACTTACTTGAATTCTGGTATACTGCTACTCTAAGCAAGGATGAAAAGTCCATTGCTTTTTCTTTACAAGAAGGCACTAAGCAGTATATCCTTTCACTTGATGGGTTTCGGGAGGCCCTTCACTTGAACTACCTTCCCTCTTCTTCAGCCTATGCAAAAAGGCTAAAAGGAGTTAATTTCAGGGAGGTACTGCACGCCATGGGTCATGATGACATGGTCGATGCTGAGCACAATCTGAGAACATCTGGACATATTTTTCTGTCTGGATTTAAAAATTGTTGGCGTTATTTCTAGACTCAGATTGTGGAGTGCCTAGGTGGAAACTGGGGTGGATTGGACCAGATTTCATTAACACAAGTAGAAATCGGGTACTACTTGTGGCATGGGATTGAGGTGGACTTCGCTGAGATACTTTTCTCTCAGATGGTAACAAAATTAAAAGGGAAAAGAAGTCCACATATCTCATTTCCCAGATTTCTGAGCATTTGCTTTATGAACATGCTTGGAGATACGTATCACATGGAGGGGCTTGAATCTTCAGCGACGGAGTTCTGCAGGGATCTATCAAAGCTATCTACTTCAGATCCAGAACCAGAACTCTCCGCTGCAATGCTTCAGGTAATTAATAAAACTGAAACAGCACGACCGGCTGGCTCAGAAAGGTCACCGAGCGGGTCGCAAAAGAATGTGAGACCCATTGGTGCACCTGGTGGTCAAATGTTGAAGTTGTTTAAAACCACAATAACTTCATCTACCCAACCACCGATTCCCTCCTCCACTGACCAACCAGAGGATCTCCCAAAAGATCCCTCAGGATCTCCAAAGGGCTTATTAAAACATCGTAAATATAAGCAGTCCTCATAGCCCAAGGACATTAGTACTGAAGCAAACCCCTCTGGATCTTCCCAATAAGAACCAGAGGAATCGAGTCCAAAGGGAAACCCACAAGCAGCCATCTCCAAAACTTCTTTAGGAGGAAATGGTGAAGAAAATATAAGTGTGTCCGCCCAGCACACAATAGAGTCCGTGTCTGCACGCGCACCCCCTGTAACTTCAAAAATCTCACACTCTACTGCAGCACGAATTGATGAAGTCTTTGGTGTGACACCACCTGAGACTGAGATTCCAGACTCTACGGCCGATGAAGTGACTCTTGATGATGGTATGAGGGTCATTAAGGCAACCCCTGTGTCTACTATCTCTGGCGATGAAGCTATGGCTGAGCCAACCCATAAATCTGGTGACGATGCATCTGCAACAGCAGTTGTTGAACCAGAAGCTGGTTCAGGTACCAGTGATCTGAACCAGGGCATATCTGATCGGACTGCAGTTTCGACTGACCTCTGGGATGACGATGAGCCAACTCAAGGGAATCTTGATTCCTTTGCTGATTTTGAGTTTGATGAGGGCTTACTGGAGGAGAATCAGTCTTCTGATTCTGAGCCAACCTTCAGCCTCACAAACGTCCCACCTCCCCCAGAAATCCAAAATTTACTTGTTGAACAACCATATCGCCAACCTGAAACTTCTCATGCACATCCATACTTTCCACCTGCCTATGTCACTTCACCTCGTTTTCAACCACAACTCCAACACTTACACCCACAAATTCACCAAGTACCAAGGCCCATAAATTATGATGATCAACTGAGAAAGAGTTGGACTCTGCTACTGAATCTGAGAGTCCAACTGAAATGCAATTGGAGAAGGCATTAGATGGGCTTGGTAGAATTCCCTTTGTGGCTTCTGTTTCTGCACAACCACCTCCTCCTTTGAGTGTAGAAGCACAGTTAGAGAAGCAAAATGCCGAAGTCCAAAGCCTCCTTCTCAAGGTGGAGGACTTAACAAAATCTCTAACTGCCAATACTAGTTCCATTGCTGAAATGAAGGGTGCTCAAATGTTCCTTGGCACTGAGTTCACCAAGGTTGCTGGAAATGAGGGACTAGTAAGTGGGAAGCTAAATGAGCTGGTGCATTCATGTAACAAAATAAGTACGGCTATCAGGGAAGCCTTCAGACTGGCCAAAAGAGATGTGCAAGCTTCAGTTGTTGCAAACTTGACATCTGGTATTGAACTGCTCAAACAAGAAGTTATGGCAGCCGGGAAGGAGGTGAATGAGTTGGTTAAAAAGGCCAAGTATTAATGAGAAAGAACTTGGGTCTTCTATTATTAGTGATGTGATTGAGAAGCTGAAGTCTGAGATATCTCAGAATCATGTTGCTCGGATTTCAGCCTCTGTGGCTGAACAGGTTGAAGAAGGGGTCAGAAGGATGGTCTTAGAACTCACTCAGACACTTCCGAGAAGGTAGATAAAGCTGTTGAAGAAGTTCAGAAATCTGTATCTACTCTTGATGAAGTTGTTAAGGGCCAGTCCAAGCAGTTAGATGAAATTCTGACCCTGCTCAAGAAGGAACCTGTTGTTGCTCCTCCTCCTCCTACTTCATTTTCTGAAGCTGATTGCAAAATGCTAAAGGATCTTACTAAAAAAGGGACTCTGAACCTTAACTCATCATTCAGGTTAAGGGCTCAGTTCTCTACGATGGCAAAGGGCATTTCTGATTGCCTTTTGCAGCAGAGTTGGGAACCTCTGAAGGCCATACAGACTGCTATTGATTTATATGCCAAGATGCCTTCTGAGGTCCCCAAAGGGGGAAATGTGCCTATTGGTTTGCTCTCCAGTACTCAAGAATTAATAGAGGCAACCAAGAAGCAAGCTGAGGTGCAATCTGGTAGTGCCTCAGTTCAGGGGGAACAAGTTCAGAAATCTGAAGTCCAAGTTGCTGAACCAGTTATGAAAGATAAGGGCAAGGCCCCAGTGGTGGATGAACCTACAAAGAAAAATTCCAAGGGTTCTGGGATTGTTGTTGGTGAAAATGTAGATGAGCATGGTTATCCCCTTCATGACCTTAATGCTGATAGCAAGAAATTAGAGGCTTTGCAGAAGCAAGTTTCTAATCAATTCATTATGTGGAGGGAAAACAAGGAAAGAGAAAGGGAACAACATCTGAAGATGGGGACCCTTGATCATGTTGATGCTGCAGCTCTTGGTCTCTCTCTGGAAAAATATCTGAAGATCAAAAATGATCCAAGAGTGCAGAAAGCAGTAGTTGATATGCTTGAATATGAGTGTGGGATGATGTATTCACCTCTGGAACAAAAGCTGGAAAGTCTCACCTTCAAGTTGTCTATTGAGGACTTGGTGAAGAATAGAGAAAAGGAGATGGCAATCAAAAAGAAAGAAATTCTGGCTGGATTTCTGAAGGTTGAAAAAGAATTGTCAAGGCCACCCACAAAGCCCAAAGTGATTGGAACAAGGTCTTCAAGAAAGAACATTCATGATGCTGACCTTTCTACCTTCAAGTCAATGTCTGATGATGCCACTGAGATCGAATGGAAACATGAAAAGGATCAGTATGAGCATTATATGAAGCATCGATCCCATCCAGCCAAAATAACTGACATAGAAGTAACAAAAGCTGATGGATTGAAGCTCTTTGATTTGGTTGTTAAAAGAGAAGGAAGGGCAGCTGAAGAATATAATCAGGTTTCAGTGCACGAATTTGGGATTTCTGAGCATAGAGAGATGATCCAGATTCTGAGGGGGAAGCCAAAATCTGCTCTGATTGGTGCATGGTTATCAAGAATACAACAAAAAATGCAAGCCAACGTAGAGATTGAAGGCAGATTGTTTGGAAAGAAAGATCATTCTCCACTGAAGAGAAAAGCTACTGAAGCACCTTCTGGTTCGAGGCCTGCGAAGAAGTAGTTTTCCTTTCAGTTTATCATTTACTTGTATAAATATTTGCAAATGTAAGAAACACTTCAGTTTGTATATATATGTTACATTTTGTAGCTAACAAGTAGATGATAGGTTTAAGTTAGAAAAATCACAAGTAAAATTCTGAGACATCAATGATCTATAAGATGTACTTAGAAAACTTTTACAACTTAAACAAAAACTTGCATTTCAGACTTACAAACATGTATAGATAGAAGTCTGAGATGCATGCACTATTTCAGAACAAATAGGGGGAATTTGTTAGGTCAAAAATTGACCAAGTATAATTTGTTCAGAAATAGCTGAAGCTCAGTGAAGAATACTTGTACAGAATTCTGAAGTCGTTCAGAATTAGTTCACTAAAGCTTCACTTCAGTTCAGATCAACATATCAGAATGAAGTCAAAGACTAAAGTCTGAAGAAAGAGAATTAAGCTCAGATGTGGAGCTCAGAAGTTGATTCTACCTGATCGAAGACTGAAGCATCTTAGTGTAAAAGTACTTACACACTTTTACACTGATTACGAGGAAGACTTTTTACTTTACATACCTTTACCCAGTTAATAGATTTAACTATTAATGAAAGTACAAGGTAAAGTAAAGGTTAGGAATAAAGTATGATAAGTCACATCAATTGACTTATATACTTAACCTTAAAAGTACGCATGTAAGGAATTAGCTTTAATTCCTTAAATACTCCCAACCATATTTGTACGATCTGGTCCACGTCATCATGGACTTGGTCTATAAATATAAGTCTTCTCACAACTTGCAAATGGCTTGAAACTTTAGCATTGCAACTTGTGAGATATACTCTAAGTAATCCTTATGAGTATTTCCAAGTTATTAGATCACTTGTATTTCTAGGTTGTTTAGATATTTACACTTGGGTGTTTATCTTTGTTCCGCAACAACCTTTGTATTTGTTTATATCTATAAATCAAATACATTGAAAAGTACATCGTGTCTCAATGCTACATACTTGAAATATACATATTATTTATATAGTTTCAGCACTTATTGTTTCTTGCATTTACTTTCAGTACCTTTATCTTATTGCTTATCCATATCTGGATCGTATTCTGAACTGGTCAACTTCCAGTTAGAACTAGTTGCCAGTCGGGTATTAACCATCTATATTTGGGACTCACAAAACTTGACACCAAAATAAGACATATCTCATTCCTAAAATCATTTTCTCAAGGTTTCATTGATCAAGGAACAATATCGGGTTCTGGATCTAAGAAATTGTGAGAAATTGGTGTTTGCGTGTTCTTAGGTGTGTACTTTGCGTGTTTGTAAGGTACAATACCTTTTGCGTGTTTCGATACTTCCTAGGCAGTTTGCGTGTTTCATTTGCGCATTCTGTTTGTGTAAGTCCCTGAATACGATGGTTAACCCCGAAAGTGTAAAATACAACAAGTCTAATAATCACTAGAATGGACTAGTATTACTTAAATATAAATGCAAGTATATAAATAAAGTAATACACGACTTAAAGCAATAAACAAGTAAAGTGGAACATTATGTATTTTTCAAGGTGTATTTTATTTATGATGTTAAATAAAATACAAGGTTGTGCGGAATCAAGATAATACAAATAAGTATGTATCCTAACAACCTATGAATTACAAATGATCTATTTTTGTCAAATAACTCTTTTGGATCGAGATACTTAAAGTTGTGAAGTATCCCTGTTTAAGATCGAGAGTATTTAGACAAATTCACTCTAATGCTAAATGTATGCTTTGTTAGGTCCAGATTTAGTCCAGATTTACTGGACTCGCTCCAGACTCGACTACTGGAGCCTTACTGAAGATCTGTCCAGAAACGTGTTCTACTGAACCTACTCCAGACTTGGAATCTGGAGTCCCTCTAAAGATTTATCCAGAAATAATGGAAGACCAGTGAGCAAATACTTGTATAGGAAATCTGGAGTATTCTCCAGATGAGCTCACTGGAATTCACCCCAGTCCAGATCAACTCTACTGAAGACATTCTGACTGAAGTCAAAGACTGAAGTCTGAATAAAGAAGACTGACAAATGGCGGAGTCCACTGGAAAGTCTTACCAGATCTATACACTGGAGGATTGTTAGTGTTCTAGACCCTACAAGTCTGAACACTGATATCGAGGATTGACTTTTCCCTTTACACACTTTCCAAAGAACAATCCACTTGTTCTTTACCAAAGTATACGTGTGTAAAGGTGGTTGGATAAAAGGATACAAAGTCATTTGATGTGACTTTATCCTTATTCCTTATCCAATACATTTAATGTTCTTGTCGGATCATTAAATGTATGCAACCATTTTGTACGGCACAAAATTCACTGGTGAATTTTGTTGCCTATAAATACAAAGTCATTTCCTTGACATAAATACTTTTAAGCATACACTTTGCATGAAAGTGAATTTGTCTAAATACTCTCGATCTTAAATAGGGATACTTCACAACTTTAAGTATCTCGATCCAAAAGAGTTATTTGACAAATTCACTCTAATGCTAAGGTTTGTTAGGTCCAGATTTAGTTCAGATTTACTGGACTCGCTCCAGACTCGACTACTGGAGCCTTACTGAAGATCTGTCCAGAAACGTGTTCTACTGGACCTACTCCAGACTTGGAATCTGGAGTCCCTCTGAAGATTTATCCAGAAATAATGGAAGACCAGTGAGCAAATACTTGTATAGGAAATCTGGAGTATTCTCCAGATGAGCTCACTGGAATTCACCCCAGTCCAGATCAACTCTACTGAAGACATTCTGACTGAAGTCAAAGACTGAAGTCTGAATAAAGAAGACTGACAAATGGCGGAGTCCACTGGAAAGTCTTACCAGATCTATACACTGGAGGATTGTTAGTGTTCTAGACCCTACAAGTCTGAACACTGATATCGAGGATTGACTTTTCCCTTTACACACTTTCCAAAGAACAATCCACTTGTTCTTTACCAAAGTATACGTGTGTAAAGGTGGTTGGATAAAAGGATACAAAGTCATTTCCTTGACATAAATACTTTTAAGCATACACTTTGCATGAAAGTGAATTTGTCTAAATACTCTCGATCTTAAATAGGGATACTTCACAACTTTAAGTATCTCGATCCAAAAGAGTTATTTGACAAATATAGATCATTTGTAATTCATAGGTTGTTAGGATACATACTTATTTGTATTATCTTGATTCCGCACAACCTTGTATTTTATTTAACATCATAAATAAAATACACAATTGAAAAATACATAATGTTCCACTTTACTTGTTTATTGCTTTAAGTCCTGTATTACTTTGTTTATATATTCTTGCATTTATTTACAAGTAATACTAGTCCATTCTAGTGATTATTAGACTTGTTGTATTTTACACTTTCCTGGTTAACCATCGAACTTAAGGGACTCACATTTGGTATCAGAGCAGAAGGTTAAACATTGCCTAGATCTGTTTCTTGATGGCTAACCAAGAAAATACACAAGGTTTTAGTCTTGGTCCCGATCCTAATGCAAATATTAATGATCAAAATGAACCACCAACTGTTAATAACACTAATCCACCTCCTCCTCCTACTCCTGCTTCTCCACACGTGCATGTGCACTACTCAAATAATCTTGTTCCTAAATTCAGTGGGAACAGTGATGAATTTGGTACGTGGAAGGCTAGGATGGTTTTGCATGTCACTGGTATTGAGAGGAACATGATGAAAACTTTAAATGAAGGTCCTTATGTACCAACATCACCTCTCAATCCCCTTATTGATCCTTCTGGATCTAGAAGAGGAAGGGAAAAGAGGGAGGAACATTGGTCTGAAGAGGAGAGGAGATTGGTGAATCTAGACACCCTTCTCAAAAACATGATACTTGGGGTCGTTCCTGAAACCCTAATTCCCACACTAGTTCTTTTTCCTAGTGCTAAAACCATGTGGGATGAACTTTTAAACCAACATGAAGGAGGAGATGACACCATTGTCACCAGAAAGGTCTCCTTAAACAAGAGGTATGAGTCAATTTTTGCTCAACCTAACGAGTCTCTCACTGGTACTTACACCAGATTTATGAGTATCATAAACCAATTGAGAGGTCTTGGGGTTGAGAAGGACAAGGATATACTTCGGAGAAATTTTGTGATATTCTACCCACCAAATGGTCTCACATGATCCTGGTCTTACGACAAGGTAAAACTCTGCACACACACACTCTCTCAACTTTATATGGAGCTTTCAGGTACACTGAAGAAAATCAAGCCCAGAGAGTGGTGGCAGAACAAAATGCTTTTAACCATGCCTCCAGTAGTCCTAATGTGGTTAGTCATACTGAACCACATAGTACAGAACTGATATCTTCTGAGAATGTATTTTCTATGAAGAAGATGGTGTCTGAACTCATGGATTCTGGAGAGACCAGTCAAATCTCTCCAGACTGTTGTGATGAAACTGATGATGATGACCTCATTGCAATGATTGCTAAAACATTTAACCGTTTCAAAGCAAGAGCAACTAGGCCATCTGGACAATTTGCATCCAGTTCTTTAATTGATAAGACCAATTTGACATGCTTTAAGTGTGGCAAAAAGGGTCATTTCATGAAAGATTGCAGGTCCAACCAGTTTGTATCCAAGCCTGGTCCATTCTCTTCAAATAATCTTGTTCCTAAATTCAGTGGGAACAGTGATGAATTTGGTACGTGGAAGGCTAGGATGGTTTGCATGTCACTGGTATTGAGAGGAACATGATGAATTTGGTACGTGGAAGGCTAGGATGGTTATGCATGTCACTGGTATTGAGAGGAACATGATGAAAACTTTAAATGAAGGTCCTTATGTACCAACATCACCTCTCAATCCCCTTATTGATCCTTCTGGATCTAGAAGAGGAAGGGAAAAGAGGGAGGAACATTGGTCTGAAGAGGAGAGGAGATTGGTGAATCTAGACACCCTTCTCAAAAACATGATCTTCGGGGCCGTTCCTGAAACCCTAATTCCCACACTAGTTCTTTTTCCTAGTGCTAAAACCATGTGGGATGAACTTTTAAACCAACATGAAGGAGGAGATGACACCATTGTCACCAGAAAGGTCTCCTTAAACAAGAGGTATGAGTCAATTTTTGCTCAACCTAACGAGTCTCTCACTGGTACTTACACCAGATTTATGAGTATCATAAACCAATTAAGAGGTCTTGGGGTTGAGAAGGACAAGGATATACTTCGGAGAAATTTTGTGATATTCTACCCACCAAATGGTCTCACATGATCCTGGTCTTACGACAAGGTAAAACTCTGCACACACACACTCTCTCAACTTTATATGGAGCTTTCAGGTACACTGAAGAAAATCAAGCCCAGAGAGTGGTGGCAGAACAAAATGCTTTTAACCATGCCTCCAGTAGTCCTAATGTGGTTAGTCATACTGAACCACATAGTACAGAACTGATATCTTCTGAGAATGTATTTTCTATGAAGAAGATGGTGTCTGAACTCATGGATTCTGGAGAGACCAGTCAAATCTCTCCAGACTGTTGTGATGAAACTGATGATGATGACCTCATTGCAATGATTGCTAAAACATTTAACCGTTTCAAAGCAAGAGCAACTAGGCCATCTGGACAATTTGCATCCAGTTCTTTAACTGATAAGACCAATTTGACATGCTTTAAGTGTGGCAAAAAGGGTCATTTCATGAAAGATTGCAGGTCCAACCAGTTTGTATCCAAGCCTGGTCCATTCTCTTCAAATAATAAGCCTGATGATAGCTATAAACTGAAATATAAAAAGCTTAAGGCCCAGATTGCTCTCATGGCACAACAAATTGAAAACAATAATAAGTGCATGATTGCAACAACTGAAGAGAAGTGGGTTCCTTTTGATGAATCATCTGTTGATGAAGAAGAAGAAAGAGATTGCTGTTACATGGCTCTGGCAGACGATGAGCACCTGGTGAAGGAAGATGTCACATCTGGACAATGGGTAGACATTGTTATTAAGAAGGTTAGTGATTATGATTGTGCAACTGACCAAGAACTAAAACTGGACATAGCTGAAGCTCTTAATTCTGATTTAATATTTGTAGAAACTGTTAGATCTGATTGTGTAAATGGTCTAGAAACAGATTCTTCTGAAATAACCGTCTTAAAATCAAAATTGAAAGAACTTCAAGACATTGAACTGGCATTTCAAGCCCATGTTCTGGTAACTGAACAATTGATTCAAGAAAAACAAGATCTTGAAGTCATTTTAGAGAAAGAAAAACTGGTAATTAAATCATGGCTAGAAACCAAAAAGCCATATGATGCTGGAGTAAATCAATTTCCTGCTCAAAAACGTGCATACTTAGATGGAAATACTCATGTAGCATCATTAATACCAGTAATCGATCGATTACCAGAGGAGTTCAGGCCCACCACTGTTTATGATGAGCCTGTAACTCCCAAGACCAATATTTACCTAGTTCAATCCCCAGAGGTCAAGACTGGAGCATTCCAGATGACTGCTCCAGTTAAAGAGGTTTATCGGAATAAACCTTTGCCTAAGACCAATCCCCTACCTAAGCCTAGGACTGGAAAGGCTAAGGTGTCATCTGAAGAAAATATTTTGTCTAGGTTAGAGAGCCAGATTCAAATTCTGACTCATCAATCTCAAAGTTTTAATGCAAGATTAAACTTTATTGAGGGTACTTCATCTGGCCCTAGACAAAATACAAAACCTTTTGCAAAGAAAGTTAAATCTATTTTTCCAGTTGAGAAAAAGAAAAAGGTTTCAAAACTATCAACCCAGTGGTCTTTTCAACTAAGACCACTGTTGAAGAAAGTGAACTAAACCAGATTGCCCCAGGGACCTATAAGGGAGGGTCCAGTGAACCCATCAGTCGATGGGTTCCCAAATCTAACTGATAAGTATCTGGTGTATGTGCAGGGAGATCGAAAGAAATATATCTGGTATCTTGACAGTGCTGCTGGCAGGACGATGACTGGATGTAAGACCCTGCTGGAGGAGTTCACCATTTCTGATGGACCCTCCATTACTTTTGGAAATGATGGTTGTGGAAAGACTGAGGGATACGGTGTTCTAAACAATGGACAAGTCAAGTTCAGACGTGTTGCATTTGTGAATGATTTGAAATATAACCTGATCAGTGTAAGCCAACTGTGTGATGATGGCTATCAAGTTCTATTCAATATTGCTCAGGGTATCGTATTCAACAAGGACTGGAAGGTAGTGTTGATTGCTCCCAGAAAGGAAGAATCGAACGCTGATAGAAGCTGCCAGGAGTATGCCTGCTGAATCTGGTCTGTCTACCAGTTTCTGGCGGAAGCAATTGCAACTGCTTGCCACACCCAGAATCGATCAGTGTACATCAAAAGACACAAAAAGACAGCCTATGAAGTCTTAAGAAATAGAAAACCAAATATTGGTTATTTTCATGTTTTTGGATGTCCAGTTTACATCCTGAACGACTCCAGTCAGTTAGGCAAATTTGATGCCAAAGCTGATGAAGGGTATTTCTTAGGCTATTCAGCCATTCGCAAGGCCTTTAGAGTCTACAACAAGAGACTGGAGAAGGTCCATGAGTCAATTCATGTCACATTTGATGAATCAAATGATGCAATCAACAAGAAGCCAGCCCTTGACACTCCCCCAATAACTCCAATTGTCTTTTGTGAATCTGATCCTATAAACGACAAAAATGAAGATTCAAAAGACACAGTTTCCAGTTATCCTGATCTGGAACCTGTTCAGAAAAAGAAACTCTCCAGTAGTACTCCATTCTATCCTTCTATTATTTTCAAACTACCTCTGAAATTAATATTGGATCAGATGTTCGTACTACTCCCCCAGTATCAGTGTCAGTTGAGAATAGACCAGAAATGTCTTCTTATGAAGAATTCCAAACTGAACCAGTTACTTCAGGAAATGCCTTCAAATGAAGAATTTCATGATGCAAATCGTGATTTAAATGACTTAGATGAAGATACTGAAGTAGTCTGGCAAGATCCTCCTCCAGAAGCAACTCCAGAGGAGACTCAACTGAATTCTTGCACTGATATTGTTGTCAATAACAATCCTGGTCAGTACTCCAGATGGACAAAAGCTCATCCTATTGATTAGATCATAGGTGACTCCAGTAGAGGAGTTCAGACCAGAAGAGCCTCCAGTAATCAATGCTTATACGTTAGTTTTCTATCTTTGATGGAACCAAAGAAGATTGACGAGGCTATGGAAGATCCAAGCTGGGTGACTACTATGCAAGAAGAGCTTCACCAGTTTGAAAGGAACAAGGTCTGGTATCTGGTTCCTTTCCCAGTTGGAAAGAAAGAACCAATTGGAACAAGATGGGTCTTCAGAAACAAAGTAGATGAAGATGGCCACGTAATCAGAAACAAGGCCAGACTGGTAGCACAAGGCTACTGCCAGTCAGATGTCGACTTTGATGAATCATTTGCTCCAGTGGCTAGACTTGAAGCGATCAGAATATTCTTAGCATTCGTTGCTTATCATCAGTTCCAGGTCTACAAGATGGATGTAAAGAGTGCTTTCTTGAATGGAAAGCTTGAAGAAGAAGTTTATGTCAGACAACCACCAGGTTTCGTTGATGAAAAACATCCACATTGGGTATATCATCTGGACAAAGCGCTTTATGGCCTCAGACAAGCCCCACGTGCCTGGTATGACACTCTGACTAAACATTTGTTGAAAAATGATTTCAAACGAGGTGCAATTGACAATACCTTATTTATTCTTCATGAAAAAGGTAATCTGTTAATGGTACAAATTTATGTTGATGATATTATTTTTGGGTCTACTAATGAAAACATGTGCAAGAAATTTTCGAAAATAATGTCAACTGAATATGAGATGAGTTTGATAGGTGAACTAACATATTTTCTTGGACTCCAGATTAAACAAAACAAAGATGGCATT
This sequence comes from Erigeron breviscapus, assembly GCA_034093135.1. NCBI lineage: Eukaryota > Viridiplantae > Streptophyta > Magnoliopsida > Asterales > Asteraceae > Erigeron > Erigeron breviscapus. The sequence goes on along the minus strand of CM067174.1, from coordinate 62,553,775 downwards.
TTTATTAATCAGGAGAAATATGTTAGAGATCTTTTAAATAAATTTCATATGAACTCTTCACCATCTAAACCAACTCCAATTTCTGCACCACTGACACTGGACTCCGATCCAGATGGAAAACCAGTGAACACCACTGTCTATAGAGGCATGGTTGGTTCACTGATGTATTTAACTGCCAGTAGACCAGATATTATGTTTTCAACATGTTTATGTGCCAGATATCAGTCTAATCCAAAGGAATCTCATATGCTTGCTGTAAAGCGCATACTGAAGTACCTTAAAAGAGTCCCCAGTCTAGGTCTTTGGTATCCCAAAGGCTCAGGCATGGATCTAATGGGTTATTCAGATTCAGATCATGCAGGTTGTAAGATAGATAGGAAATCCACAATTGGTGGATGTCATTTCCTAGGTGGCAAACTGGTCAGCTGGACCAGTAAGAAGCAAACTTCGGTTTCATTGTCCACTGCTGAAGCTGAATACGTGTCTGCAGCCAGTTGTTGTGCTCAGATACTCTGGATGAAGAACCAGTTGCTTGATTATGGTATTAAATATTCAAAGACCCCAATATTTTGTGATAATACCAGTGCCATTGCTATCTCAAACAATCCAGTCATGCACTCCAGAACGAAGCACATTGATCTCAGGTATCACTTCATTCGTGATCATATTATGAAAAACAACATTGAACTCCATTTTATTCCCACTGACAAACAACTCGCTGACATTTTTACCAAACCTCTGGATGTCAAAACTTTTGAATATCTTGTTGGTGAGTTGGGAATGTTAAATCTTTAAATCTGGTGACTGCACAGATATTGAACGCCTTTGTGTACTATCTTTGCATTATTAGATTTCTGGAACAACATTCCAGGGAAAGACTTGAAAGATATTTTTCTATTAAAAATATTTTAAGTTCAAGGGGAATTTATTAATTTATTTTCTCACTGGACAAACTCTTCAGAAAATATTACTGGTGCTTTGCAAATGTGTCCCTCTCACTGGTAACTGGACAGATTGAAGTGCGTGTTTGAGGTGACTTATGTCTCCTTGTAAATGTGTCCCTCTCATTTGTCTGAATTAGTTGACGTGCAAGTTTGAGGTTACCAGTCTTTCAAAAATGGTTTTCACTGGTACTTTACTGGAGTGTCCCTCCAGTGTACCATCAGTACATGTTCACTGAACTAATCCACCAGTGATACTGGAGTGTCCAGTCAACCTCCAGATGCACTGAAATATGTCATAATATTTTCTAAATACTTGGTCTTTGTGTGTGCCACGTAAGCAAATCTTTTTGAAGATATTTTTATCCTACGTGGCATGTAAATTTTTTAAACGTAATGATGGTCTTTTTACTTTGGGAAAACAAAAAGTACAACTTGTTACTGTTTGTGGGCTGTAAACCGTCATGCATTTATGTATGATGTGATGTAATTAATGCGGATCTCAGAACCCGATCAAAAACTTTATTTGATAATTTCAAATAAACCGTTTGAGTTCCACATTGTCTCCTATAAATACCCACTTTCAATTTCAATTGCATTTACTTCGAACATATTTACTCCCAAATCTTTCAAATTCCTTCATTTACTTCTTCATTCATTTTCCAATCATCATCATCTCTCTTATTTACTCCATTTATATTCAATTCCTTCATCAATTCTTCATCATAACCTATATATATTCAATTTCATCTTCATCTATTCTTTAAAAATGGCACCTAGACAATCAAGATCACCTAAAAATCTGCTTGCCTCTGAATATAATCCTTCGGAAAATGTTGATAGGGCACCTCATATCTCTCTTGAGGCAAATGCCATAAGAATCAATATGAACAACTGGATGGCAAGACTCTCTCTTTCCAGTGTTCATGATGCCCAATCGATTATTGGGAGATTAAACTCATTCTTTCTCTCTTGCCCATTATATGGTGCATTAACATTAAATCCAGGAAGGATGTACCACGAATACCTTTGTGAATTCTGGTACACTGCAACATTTGATGATGAAACTTCATCTATCAATTATACTCTCAAGGGAGGTACCAGATCCCTTGGTTTCACTGCAAGTCTACTCAGGTCTGTTCTACAGTTAAACTATTTCGAACAGAATGAGTTGCCTATTAAGCTTCCCACTGGTATCAATACAAGGGAAGTATGCAGATTGATGGGGCACACGGATATCTTGGATGAGCATGGCCAGCTATCCAGGAAAGGGACTATCTACATGAGCAAACTGTCAGACTCATGGAGATATTTCTTTACCCATATTGTTGAATGTCTAGGAGGCAGTTCTGGAGGATTAGATCAGATAAATCAAACCCAACTCCAGATTGCCTACTGCTTATGGTTTGGAATTAGGGTGGACTTTGCCCAGATTCTTTTTGATGACTTGGTTGAGCGACTTAGGGTGAAAGGAAGAAAACCATTTGTTCCTTATATTCGTTTCCTTTGTCTAATGTTTAAAAATGCTCTTGGAGACCAGTATGATATGGATACTACTCACTTTTCTGTGAGTGAGTATATGAGAGATCTGGTCAATCTCAGGTCTCCACTGGACGAGGTAGATATTCCTCAGTCCATGCTTTCCTTCCAAAGGGAAGAAGCTGGGATGGCTCCAGATAGAGGTCAAGCTGTTGAAAGAGCCTCTGGAGACCAAGATGTACAGATAATTGAGGCTGTACAACCCATCAGACAAGTTGCTCCAGAAGGTCATGTACAAGAAGTTGTTGAACCTTCCAGACGACCTAGAACAAACAGGTGTCTGATGAGAGCAGGACTTCAGGTAAATCCTGAAAGACATCCTGGTGATGTTATGAATCTAGATGGATCGCCAATTTATGAACAAGAGGTTGTTGAGCAGGTTGTTGAGGAAGTTGAAGAAGATGTTCAGACTGATGAACATGTTTCTGGTGAGCAAGAGGCTCTACTGGACTTGAATGTAGAGGCTGGTGAACAAGTGAATGTAGAGACTGGTGAACAGTCTGGTGAACAGACAGTTGGGATTGCTCCAGAATGGGATGATGTTGACTCCCCAATGTCTGAAGGTTTTGATGTTAACATGAATTTTTTGGGTGAAGATGTACAAGAAGAAGAAAATCTACCAGAAATGCCAACACCTCCACCAGAAATGCCACCACCACAATCAAACACACCACCACCACCACCACCTTCAATTCCAGAACACACTCAATACTTCACTCCAGCAACCACTCAACCTTCACAATCTCAACCTCCACCTCGTGCGCCGGAGTCACCAGTTGCAACATCTGAAGCTGCAACTGAAGAGGACTGGGCACAAGTTCCTCTAATGACCAGATTACCTTCAACTCTTGAACCTCCAGTGGTCTCTCCACTTCATCTTCTGCCGAGGTCCAAGGCCTTTTAAGTAAGGTGGCGGACCTGGAGAGATCACTCCAGACTTCATCTCAGGTTATTTCAGACTTCAAATCTTTATTATCAAATAACCTGGCTTCTGAGATGAATGTCTTTGCTGGGAATGAGAAGCTGGTTTATGAGAAGCTTGATGAACTGGTACTGGCCACAAACAACAACACTAAAAAGATCAAAGTGCCAGTCCAGGGTCTAGAGACAAGGTTGGTTAATTCTGTTCAGACTGCAGTCACTGGCGAACTGGTAGGTCTGAAAGAAGATGTTTAGAATTTGGTTTTTAGGGTCAGTTCTCTGGAGACAAGACCCACACTAGACCAGGATGCAGTTGTCAGCACAATAAGTGATGCATGTACAAGAAAGTTCAGAAACAATATGTTGAAAGAAATATGTGAAGAAGTTTCTGAGACTGTTCTTCGTAGCATTCATGATGGGGTGTTACCCCAAGTAGACAACTTACTGGAGGAAAAGTTGCCAAAACACTTGCCTAAAGCTGTTGCAAATGTTCAGAAGGAAGTGCAGGCACTTAAGAAAGTTGTGACTGAAACAACTCCAGTAGCAGGTACAACATTTGGTGCACTGGACAGACTTATGCTTGAAGATTTATGGAATGATCTCAAGTCAAGGACTGGTGATCATTCCAAGGGGGAAAAGTCGTCTGGTGACCAAACACTGAAGCAATTGTCACAAAGAGCATATGGCACTGCAGCCGGGCTAACTGAAGCACAAAGAGCATATGGCACTGAAGCCGGGCTAACTGAAGGAGCTACTGGTACTGAAGCCAGTGAGCCCCAATTTGAGTCCTTCCTAGATATTCCATCAACTCTGAAGTCAGTTAAGGGAAAACAACAAATGGAATCTGGAGAGGAAGAGCAAACTGTTGAAGATGCTGATGATGAAACATCCAAGAAGCTTGAACAAGAATGCATCATGATAGAGATTTTCAAAAGAAATCAAAAAGATGAACTGCTGGCCCATCAAAGGGAGATGGCAACTATGGGTACTCTGGATTCTTACAATGCTGGCAGGTTAGGCATTAATATTGAAGTGTATAAAAAGATGAAGGATGACCCCAGAGTTCATCAATGTTTGAGTTTATTGGATGATGTTCATGTACGCTCATTCTACGCCGAAGAAGAACAAGTCTATGATTCGATAATTTATGGCGTGAGTGTACCAGAACTCATCAGACAAAGAAAGGATGAACTGGTAAGCCTCCAGAAAAAGATCAGAAAGAACGCTGGTGCTCTGGAGATAGAGTACATGAAGCGACTTACTGGCTTACCAAAATTGACTGCCAGACAAATCAAAGCAATCAAAGATGCTGATGTAAGCAATTTCATTCCCCTGGACACTTCTCAAAAAATCAATCGTCAAGAACTCCAATCTGCTGTAGAGCAAAGGAGAGTGTCCAAGGAAACTGAATCATTGATCCAGCAAGCCAAGCTGAAAGAAAAATACAATGAGATGTTGAATTTCAGGGCTGATGCCAGAAGGATCACTGGTGCTAAAATCAAATTGGCTGAAGATCATGAAGGCATGTCTAAGTTTGAAGTAAAGTTGACCAAGGGAGGGTAACTTTACTGATGAGAGGAAAAGTACTTCAGTCCAAGCTTTCGATTTAACGTTCAGGGGGAAGACAAATGTGTCGACTGATGTTAAAGCTTTTCTGAAAAGAATTGAAAAGGTATGGAGAAGAAAGCAACAGATGGAAGTTGCAATGGGCATAAGATCACCAGAATCAATACCATCTTCTCCATCACCAAAGAGAAAGGCTACTGAAGATGCTCCAGGTCAGACATCAAAAAGAAGGGCCTGACTCTTATTATTTACTTATTGTAAATTATTGTTTTATGAAAATTGTATACTATTTATCAGTTGATGTATGTAATAATAGTTGCAATTTTTGATTCATATAAGTAAATGATCAGATTTAGTCTAAGTTAGAACATCAAAGATGAAACTGAAAACACTCATGATCTATAAAGTGTTTTCCAGTAACTTAGATTTTTTAGACAAATCGAAACTTGTGTTTTTCAAGCATACAAAATTGTATAGATTCAAGCTTGAAAACACTTGCATTATTTCTAAACAAATAGGGGGAATTTGTTAGGTCAAGATTTAGTCCAGATTTACTGGACTCGCTCCAGACTCGACTACTGGAGCCTTACTGAAGATCTGTCCAGAAACGTGTTCTACTGGACCTACTCCAGACTTGGAATCTGGAGTCCCTCTGAAGATTTGTCCAGAAATAATGGAAGACCAGTGAGCAAATACTTGTATAGGAATCTGGAGTATTCTCCAGATGAGCTCACTGGACTTCACCCCCAGTCCAGATCAACTCTACTGAAGACATTCTGACTGAAGTCAAAGACTAAAGTCTGAAGAAAGAAGACTGACAAATGGCGGAGTCCACTGGAAAGTCTTATCAGATCTGTACACTGGAGGATTGTTAGTGTTCTAGACCCTACAAGTCTGAACACTGATATCGTGGATTGACTTTTCCCTTTACACACTTTCCAAAGAACAATCCACTTGTTCTTTACCAAAGTATACGTGTGTAAAGGTGGTTGGATAAAAGGATACAAAGTCATTTGATGTGACTTTATCCTTATTCCTTATCCAATACATTTAATGTTCTTGTCGGATCATTAAATGTATGCAACCATTTTTGTACGACACAAAATTCACTGGTGAATTTTGTTGCCTATAAATACAAAGTCATTTCCTTGACATAAATACTTTTAAGCATACACTTTGCATGAAAGTGAATTTGTCTAAATACTCTCGATCTTAAACAGGGATACTTCACAACTTTAAGTATCTCGATCCAAAAGAGTTATTTGACAAGTATAGATCATTTGTAATTCATAGGTTGTTAGGATACATACTTATTTGTATTATCTTGATTTCGCACAACCTTGTATTTCATTTAACATCATAAATAAAATACACAATTGAAAAATACATAATGTTCCACTTTACTTGTTTATTGCTTTAAGTCTTGTATTACTTTGTTTATATATTCTTGCATTTTTTTACAAGTAATACTAGTCCATTCTAGTGATTATTAGACTTGTTGTATTTTACACTTTCCTGGTTAACCATCGAACTTAAGGGGCTCCGATGCTTTAAAGTAATTTTCTCAAAGAAATGACTTTGTATTTATAGGCAACAAAATTCACCAGTGAATTTTGTGCCGTACAAATATGGTTGCATGCATTTAATGAACCGACAAGAACATTAAATGCATTGGTTAATGGTACAAGGATAAAGTCACATCAATATGACTTTATTCTTTTAACCAACCACCTTTACACACGTATAAACGTTGGTAAAGAACAAGTGGAGTGTTCTTTGGAAAGTGTGTAAAGGCAAAAGTCAATTCCTCGATATCAGTGTTCAGACTTGTAAGGTCTAGAACACTACAATCCTCCAGTGTACAGATCTGGTAAGACTTCCAGTAGACTCCGCCATTTGTCAGTCTTCTTTATTCTGACTTCAGTCTTTGACTTTAGTGAGAACGTCTTCAGTAGAGTAGATATGGACTAGGGTGAAGTCCAGTGAGCTAATCTGGAGAATACTCCAGATTTCCTATACAAGTATTTGCTCACTGGTCTTCCATTATTTCTGGACAAATCTTCAGAGGGACTCCAGATTCCAAGTCTGGAGTAGCTCCAGTAGAACACGTTTCTGGACAGATCTTCAGTAAGGCTCCAGTAGTCGAGTCTGGAGCGAGTCCAGTAAATCTGGACCTAACAAATTCCCCCTATTTGTTTAGAAATAATGCAAGTGTTTTCAAGCTTAAATCTATTCAACTTTGTATGCTTGAAAAACACAAGTTTTGATTTTAGTCTAAAAAATCTAAGTTACTGGAAAACACTTTATAGATCATGAGTGTTTTCAGTTTCATCTTTTAAGTTTAGACTAAATCTGATCATTTACTTTTATGAATCAAAAATTGCAACTCATTATTACATACATCAACTGATAAATAGTTACAATTTTCATCAAACAATAAATTACAATAATTAAATGATAAGAGTCAGGCCCTTCTCTTCGATGTCTGTCCTGGAGCATCTTCAGAAGCCTTTCTCTTTGGTGATGGAGAAGATGGTACTGATTCTGGCGATTTTATGCCTATTGCAACTTCCATCTGTTGCTTTCTTCTCCATACCTTCTCAACCCTCTTCAGAAATGCTTTAACTTCAGTTGACAAATCTGTCTTCCCCCTGAACGTTAAGGCAATCTCCTTCAGTTCACTCCATCCAAACGCCTGGACTGAAGTACTATTTCTTTCATCAGTAAAGTTACCTTCCCTGGTCAACTTTATTGCAAACTTTGACATACCTTCATGATTATCAACAAGCTTAATCTCTGCACCAGTGATCCTTCTAGCATCAGCCATCAGTATCTTTTATTGCTTTGAGCTGTTTGGCAGTCAGTTTTGGTAAGCCTGTCACTTTCTTTCTGTACTCTAACTCCAGAGCACCAGCATTTTTCCTTATCTTCTTCTGGAGGTTCACCAGTTCCTCCTTTCTCTGTCTGATAAGTTCTGGTACACTAATGCCATAAATTATTGAATCATAAATCTGTTCTTCTTCAGCGTAAAAGGAGCGTACATGAACATCATTCAATGCATTCAGACATTGATGAACTCTGGGGTCTTCCTTCATCTTTTTGTACACATCAATGTTTATGCCTAACTTGCCAGTATTATAAGAGTCCAGAGTCCCCATAGTTGCCATCTCCCTTTGATGGGCCAGCAGTTCATCTCTTTGATTTCTCTTAAAGATCTCTATCATTATGCATTCTTGTTCCAGCTTCTTAGAAGTTTCATCATCAGTAGTGGGAAACTCTGATGATTCTTCAGCAGTTTGTTCTTCTTCTCCAGATACCATTTGTTCTTTTCCTTTAACAGACTTCAGAGTAGTTGGAATATCTGGGAAAGATTCAAACTGGGGCTCACTGGCTTCAGTACCAGCAACTTCTTCAGTCAGCATAGTGGCTTCAGTGCCAAATGCTCTTTGTGCTAATCGTGCACTGGCATCAGTACCAGTCACTTGTTTTTGTTGCACAATGCTTTCAGTAGCAAAGGCCTTTTCAACAACTTCCTTCTTCTTTCTAATCAACCCTTCTTGGTCACCGGACGACTTTTCCTCCTTGGAATGATCACAAGTTCTGGACTTGAGATCATTCCATAATTGTTCTAGCATATGTCTGTCCAGTGCACCAAAGGTTCTTCCAGCCACTGGAGTTGTATCAGTCACAATTTTCTTAAGTGCCTGCACTTCCTTTTTAACAGTTTCAACTTCTTTAGGCAAGTGCTTTGGCAATTCTTCTTCCATCAACTTCTCCACTTGGGGTAACAGCCCATCTTGAATAGTTCGAAGAACAGACTCAGAAATTTCTTCAGCAGCCTGATCAAGTGTGGGCCTACTCTCCAGAGAAGTTATCCTAGTAACCAACTTCTGAACCTCTTCTTTCAGACCTGTCAGTCGTTGAATAAGTTCACCTTTCACTGCAGTCTGAACAGAGTTCACCAGCCTTGTCTCCAATCCCTGGACTGCCACTTTGATGTTTTCAGTGTTGTTATTAGTGGCCAGTACCAGTTCATCAAGCTTCTCAAAAACAAGCTTCTCATTTCCAGCAAATATATTCATCTCAGATGCAAGGTTATTTGATAATAAAGATTTAAAGTCTGAAATAACCTGCGATGAAGTCTGGAGTGATCTCTCCAGGTCCGCCACCTTACTTAGAAGGCCTTGGACCTCGGCTGAAGACGAAGTGGAGAGACCACTGGGAGGTTCAAGATGAGAAGTCAATCTGGTCATTAATGGTACTTGTGCCCAGACCTCTTCAGTTGCAGCTTCAGATGTTACAACTGTTGAGTCCAGCGCACCTTGTTCAGATACGTTGACTGGAGTTTCAAGTGGTGGAGGTTGAGATTGTGAAGTTTGAATGGTTGCAGGAGTGAAGTATTGAGTATTTCTTGGAATTGAAGGTGGTGGTGGTGATGGCATGTTTGATTCTGGTGGAGGTGGTGGCATATCTGATTCTGATGGAGGAATATTTGTTTCTGGTGGAGGTGGTGGCATTTCTGGTAGACTTTCAACTTGTACAACATCCTCACCCAGAAAGTTCATATTGACATCAAAATTCTGATCTTCTGACATGGGAGAATCAGCCTCATCCCAAAACATTTCACCAGCATGAGTACCAACCAGTTCACCAGCCTGTTCACTTGCTTCAACATTCAAATCGATTTGAGCCTCTTGCTCACCAGATACTTGTTCATCAGTCTGAACATCCTGTTCGACCTGCTCAACAACCTGCTCAATAATCTGAGCCACATTTTCTATCTGTTCATCAGTCACCTGCCCAATAACTTGTACATTCTCTTGCTCAATAACTTGTTCAACATTCTCTTCAGGTTCAAAAATCGGAGACCCATCCAAATTCATTACATCACCAGGATGTCTTTCTGGATTCACCTGAACTCCAGCTCTCATCAGACGCCTGTTTGATCTAGGTCGTCTGGAAGGTTCAACATTTTCTGGTCCTTGACCTTCAGGACCCACTTGTCTAATGAGTTGTACAGCTTCTATAATCTGTACATCTTGGTCACCAGAGGGTCCTTCACCAACTTGACCTCTACCTGGAGCCACTTCTACTTCTTCCCTTTGAAAAGAGAGCATGGACTGAGGAATATCTACCTCATTCAGTGGAGATCTTAGGTTGGTCAGATCCCTCATATACTCACTCACAGAAAAGTGAGTAGTTTCAAAATCGTACGGGTCTCCAAGAGCTCTTTTAAACATCAGTGAAAGAAAACGGATATATGGAACAAAGGCTTTTCTACCTTTCACTCTAAGACGCTCTACCAGATCATCAAACAGGATCTGAGCAAAATCCACTCTAAGTCCAAACCAGAGGCAGTAGGCAATCTGGAGATGAGTTTGATTTATCTGGTCCAACCCTCCAGAACTGCCTCCCAAACATTCAACGATATGTGTGAAGAAGAATCTCCATGAGTCTGTCAGTTTGCTCATGTAGACTGTTCCCTTCCTGGATAGCTAGCGATGCTCATCCACAATATCTGTGTGCCCCATCAGTCTGCACACTTCCCTTGTATTGATACCAGAGGGAAGTTCAATGGGCAACTCATTCTGTTCAAAATAATTCAATTGTAGAACAGACCTGAGTAAACTAACAGTGAAACCCAAGGATCTGGTATCTTGCTTCAGAGAATAAGTAATTGATGAAGTTGCATCATCATATTGTGCAGTGTACCAGAATTCACAAAGATAGTCATGGTACATCCTCCCTGGATTTAATGTCAAAGCACCATATAATGGATTGGGCATTATGAACACTGGAAAGTGAAAGTCTGGCCATCCAGTTATTCATGTTTATTCTTATATCTTTTGCCTCTAATGTGATATGAGGTGCCCTTTCAACATTTTCAGTCGGATCATATTCAGCGGCGAGCAGATTTTTAGGAGATTTAGATTGTCTTGGTGCCATTTGAATATTAATAGAAGAAGATGAAATTGAATATTTAGGGTTTTGATGAAGATTTGATGAAGAATTGAATGGAAATGGAGTAAATATGAGAGATGATTTATGATTGGAATTGAATGAAGAAATTAAATGAAGGAATTTGAAAGATTTGGGAGTAAATATGTTCGAAGTAAATGCAAATGAAATTGAAAGTGGGTATATATAGGAGAGAGTATGTGGAACTCAAACGGTTTAATTTGAAATTATCAAATAAAATTTTGATCGGGTTCTGAGATCCGCATTAATTACATCACATCACACATAAATGTGTGACGGTTTACAGCCCATAAACAGTATCAAGTTGCACTTTTTGTCTTCCCAAGGTAAAAATACCATCATTTCTTTGAAAAAATTACATGCCACGTAGGATTATAAGATAAATATCTTTAAAAAGTTTGCTTACGTGGCACGCACAATGACCAAGTATTTAAAAAATATTATGACTCATTTCAGTGCATCTGGAGGTTGACTAGACACTCCAGTATCACTGGTGGATTAGTCCAGTAAAACATGTACTGATGGTACACTGGAAGGACACTCCAGTAAAGTACCAGTGAAAACCATTTGAAAGAGACTGGTGACCTCAAACATGCACGTCAACTAATACAGACAAATGAGAGGGACACATTTACAAGGAGACAAAAGTCACCTCAAATACGCACTTCAACCTGTCCAATTAACAGTGAGAGGGACACATTTACAAAGTACCAGTAATATTTTCTAAAGAATTTGTCCAGTGAGAAAATAAATTAATAAATTCCCCCTGAACTTAAAACATTTTTAAGAACAAAAATATCTTTCAAGTCTTTCCCCTGGAATGTTGATCCAGAAATCTATTAATGCAAAGATAGTACACAACGGCGTTCAATATCTGAGCAGTCATAAATTTATAAATCTTTAAATCAAAGATCCTCAGTAGTACACAATGGCGTTCAATACCAAGGTTCCATATTTAAGGGTTTAACATTCCCAACTCACCAACAAGATATTCAAAAGTTTTGACATCCAGAGGTTTAGTAAAAGTGTCAGCGAGTTGTTTGTCAGTGGGAATAAAATGGAGTTCAATGTTGTTTTTCATAATATGATCACGGATAAAATGATACCTGAGATCAATGTGCTTCGTTTTGGAATGCATGACTGGATTGTTCGAGATAGCAATGGCACTTGTATTATCACAAAAGATTGAGGTCTTTGAGTACTTAATACCATAATCAAGCAACTGGTTCTTCATCCAGAGTATCTGAGCACAACAACTGGCTGCAGACACGTATTCAGCTTCAGCAGTGGACAATGAAACTGAAGTTTGCTTCTTACTGGTCCAGCTGACCAGTTTGCCACCAAGGAAATGACATCCACCAGTAGTGGATTTCCTGTCTATCTTACAACCTGCATGATCTGAATCTGAGTAACCCATTAGATCCATGCCTGAGCCTTTGGGATACCAAAGACCCAAACTGGGGACACCCTTAAGGTACTTCAGTATGCGCTTTACAGCAAGCATATGAGATTCCTTTGGATTAGACTGATATCTGGCACATAAACATGTTGAAAACATAATATCTGGTCTACTGGCAGTTAAATACATCAGTGAACCAACCATGCCTCTGTAGACAGTGGTGTTCACTGGTTTACCATCTGGATCGGAGTCCAGTGTCAGTGGTGCAGAAATTGGAGTAGGTTTAGATGGTGAAGAGTTCATATCAAATTTCTTTAAAAGATCTCTAACATATTTTTCCTGATTAATAAAAATGCCATCTTTGTTTTGTTTAATCTGGAGTCCAAGAAAATACGTTAATTCACCCACCAAACTCATTTCATATTCAGTTGACATTATTTTCAAAAATTTCTTGCACATGTTTTCATCAGTAGACCCAAAAATAATATCATCAACATAAATTTGTACCATTAACAGATTACCTTTTTCATGAAGAATAAATAGGGTATTGTCAATTGCACCTCTTTTGAAACCATTTTTCAATAAATGTTTAGTCAGAGTGTCATACCAGGCACGTGGGGCTTGTCTGAGGCCATAAAGCGCTTTGTCCAAACGATATACCCAATGTGGATGCTTTTCATCAACGAAACCTGGTGGTTGTCTGACATAAACTTCTTCTTCAAGCTTTCCATTCAAGAAAGCACTTTTTACATCCATCTGGTAGACCTTGAACTGATGATAAGCAGCGAATGCTAAGAATATTCTGATCGCTTTAAGTCTAGCCACTGGAGCAAATGATTCATCAAAATCGACATCTGACTGGAAGTAGCCTTGTGCTACCAGTCTGGCCTTGTTTCTGATTACGTGGCCATCTTCATCTACCTTGTTCCTGAAGACCCATCTTGTTCCAATTGGTTCTTTCTTTCCAACTGGGAAAGGAACCAGATGCCAGACCTTGTTCCTTTCAAACTGGTGAAGCTCTTCTTGCATAGCAGTCACCCAGCTTGGATCTTCCATAGCCTCGTCAATCTTCTTAGGTTCCATCAATGATAGAAAACTAACATATAAGCATTGATTATTGGAGGCTCTTCTGGTCTGAACTCCTCTACTGGAGTCACCTATGATCTGATCAATAGGATGAGCTTTTGTCCATCTGGAGTACTGACCAGGATTGTTACTGACAACAATATCAGTGCAAGAATTCAGTTGAGTCTCCTCTGGAGTTGCTTCAGGAGGAGGATCTTGCCAGACTACTTCAACATCTTTATCTGAGTCATTTAAATCACGATTTGCATCATTAAATTCTTCATTTGAAGGCATTTCTTGAAGTACTGGTTCAGTTTGGAATTCTTCATAAGAAGACATTTCTGGTATATTCTCAACTGACACTGATACTGGGGGAGTAGTATGAACATCTGATCCAATATTAATTTCAGAGGGTAGTTTGAAAATAATAGAAGGATAGAATGGAGTACCACTAGAGCGTTTCTTTTTCTGAACAGGTTCCAGATCAGGATGACTGGAAACTGTGTCTTCTGAATCTTTTTTATTGTAGTTGATAGGATCAGATTCACAAAAGACAATTGGAGTTACTGGGGGAGTGTCAAGGGCTGGCTTCTTGTTGATTGCAGCATTTGATTCATCAAATGTGAAATGAATTGACTCATGGACCTTCTCCAGTCTCTTGTTGTAGACTCTGAAGGCCTTGCGAATGGCTGAATAGCCTAAAAAATACCCTTCATCAGCTTCGGAATCAAATTTGCCTAACTGACTGGAGTCGTTCAGGATGTAAAATGGACATCCAAAAACGTGAAAATAACCAATATTTGGTTTTCTATTTCTTAAGACTTCATAGGCTGTCTTTTTGTGTCACTTCACATACACTGACCGGTTCTGGGTGTGGCAAGCAGTAGCAATTGCTTCAGCCCAGAAACTGGTAGACAGACCAGATTCAGCAAGCATACTCCTGGCAGCTTCTATCAGCGTTCGATTCTTCCTTTCCACCACTCCATTCTGTTCTGGAGAGTGGGCTGATGAGAAATTCTGGGAGATGCCAGTGTCAGTACAGAATGACTCCAGAGTTGCATTCTGGAATTCTGTTTCATTGTCACTTCTTAACTGACACACCTTTCGACTGTACTTGAGCTCAATTTGCTTGATAAGACTGATGATTTCAGCAGCAGCTTCACTTTTAGACCTGAGAAAGATAACCCAACAATATCTGTAAAATTCATCTACTATTACCAGGGTGTATCTTTTACCAGCACGGGTCTGAACATTCACTGGACCAAAGAGGTCCATATGAAGCATATGAAGAGGTTCAGATATGCTGAAATTCTGTCTGGTCTTAAAACTGGTACGTTTCTGCTTACCCATCTCACATCCTGGACATGGCCTTTCCTTTTTGAAGGAAACTGAAGGTATCCCATCTGCAAGTTGTTTTCTGGACAACTTATTAATATTCTTGAAGTTTAAATGGGATAACCTTTTGTGCCATAACCAGTTTGTGTCTTCATCAGCTTGAGTATAGAAACACTACTCTGAAGGAGAGCTTTCCATATCCATCACGTACACATTCCCTTTTTTGGGAGCAATCAACACTACCTTCCAGTCCTTGTTGAATACGATACCCTGAGCAATATTGAATAGAACTTGATAGCCATCATCACACAGTTGGCTTACACTGATCAGGTTATATTTTAAACCATTCACAAATACAACACGTCTGAACTTGACTTGTCCATTGTTCAGAACACCGTATCCCTCAGTCTTTCCACAACCATCATTTCCAAAAGTAATGGAGGGTCCATCAGAAATGGTGAACTCCTCCAGCAGGGTCTTACATCCGGTCATCGTCCTGCCAGCAGCACTGTCAAGATACCAGATATATTTCTTTCGATCGCCCTGCACATCCACCAGATATTATCAGTTAGATTGGGAACCCATCGACTGATGGGTTCACTGGACCCTCCCTTATAGGTCCCTGGGACAATCTGGTTTAGTTCACTTTCTTCAACAGTGGTCTTAGTTGAAAAGACCACTGGGGTTGATAGTTTTGAAACCTTTTTCTTTTTCTCAACTGGAGAAATAGATTTATCTTTCTTTGCAAAAGGTTTTGTATTTTGTCTAGGGCCAGATGAAGTACCCTCAATAAAGTTTAATCTTGCATTAAAACTTTGAAATTGACGAGTCAGTATTTGAATCTGGCTCTCTAACCTGGACAAAACATTTTCATCAGATGATAGCCTTTCCAGTTCTAGGCTTAGGTAGGGGATTGGTCTAAGGCAAAGGTTTATTCCGATAAACCTCTTTAACTGGAGCAGTCATCTGGAATGCTCCAGTCTTAACCTCTGGGGATTGAACTGGGAAAATATTGGCCTTGGGAGTTACAGGCTCATCATAAACAGTGGTGGGCCTGAACCCCTCTGGTAATCAATCGATTACTGGTATTAATGATGCTACATGATTTAATCACCAGTTTTTCTTTTCTCTAAAATGACTTCAAGATCTTGTTTTTCTTGAATCAATTGTTCAATTACCAGAACCTGGGCTTGAAATGCCAGTTCAATGTCTTGAAGTTCTTTCAATTTTGATTTTAAAACAGTTATTTTAGAAAAATCTGTTTCTAGACCATTTACACAGTCAGATCTAACAGTTTCAACAAATATTAAATCAGAATTAAGAGCTTCAGCGATGTCCAGTTTTAATTCTTGGTCAGTTGTAGTATCATAATCACTAACCTTTTTAATATCAATGTCCACCCATCGTCCAGATGTGACATCTTCCTTCACCAGGTGCTCTTCGTCTGCCAGAGCCATGTAACAGCAATCTCTTTCTTCTTCTTCATCAGCAGATGATTCATCAGAAGGAACCCACTTCTCTTCAGTTGTTGCGATCATGCACTTATTATTGTTTTCCATTTGTTGTGCCATGAGAGCAATTTGGGCCTTAAGCTTTTTATATTTCAATTTATAGCTATCACCAGGCTTATTATTTGAAGAAAATGGACCAGGCTTGGATACAAACTGGCTAGACCTGCAATCTTTCATGAAATGACCCTTTTTGCCACACTTAAAGCATGTCAAATTGGTCTTATCAGTTGAAGAACTGGATGCAAATTGTCCAGATGGCCTATTTACTCTTGCTTTGAAACGGTTAAACGTTTTAGCAATCATTGCAATAAGGTCATCATCATCAGTTTCATCACAACAGTCTGGAGAGATTTGACTGGACTCTCTAGAATCCATGAGTTCAGACACCATCTTCTTCATAGAAAATACATTCTCAGAAGATATCAGTGCTGTACTTTGTGGTTCAGTATGACTAACCACATTAGGACTACTAGAGGCATGGTTATAAGCATCTTGTTCTGCCACCACTCTCTGAGCTTGATTTTCTTCAGTGTACCTGAAAGCTCCATAAAGAGTTGAGAGAGTGTGTGTGTGCAGAGTTTTACCTTGTCGTAAAACCAGGATCATGTGAGACCATTTGGTGGGCAGAATATCACAAAATTTCACAGAAGAATATCCTTGTCCTTCTCAACCCCAAGACCTCTCAACTGGTTTATGATACTCATAAATCTGGTGTAAGTACCAGTGAGAGACTCATTAGGCTGAGCGAAAAATGACTCATACCTCTTGTTTAAGGAGACCTTTCTGGTGACAATGGTGTCATCTCCTCCTTCATGCTGGTTTAGAAGTTCATCCCACATGGTTTTAGCACTAGGAAAAAGAACTAGTGTGGGAATTAGGGTTTCTGGAACGGCCCGAGGATCATGTTTTTGAGAAGGGTGTCTAGATTCACCAATCTCCTCTCCTCTTCAGACCAATGTTCCTCCCTCTTTTCCATTCCTCTTCTAGATCCAGAAGGATCAAGAAGGGGATTGAGAGGTGATGTAGGGACATAAGGACCTTCATTTAAGATTTTCATCATGTTCCTCTCAATACCAGTGATATGCAATATCATCCTAGCTTTCCACGTACCAAACTCATCACTGTTCCCACTAAATTTAGGAACAGGATTATTTGAATAGTGCACATGAATCGAAATTAATTACAATTCGAGAGCCCAAGTGATTGATCTAAGTGTTACAATGATGAAAAGTGTTTAGTGTAATGTGTTTAAAGAAGAAAATAGAGAGAAAGAAGTGTTTTTTCATAGATAAGTCGAAGTGTGTAATCCTAGCAATCACTTGCCCCTTTTATAGAGAAAATATCCAACTAACTATCCTAAAAATCTGGGATCTTGGAGCTGGAAATCAGGGAGCTTGAGTAGATTTTTCTCTTTGACTTGATTACTTGGTAAATGGACGTTATGGAGCCATTTTCACACGTTCTCAACTATAAATTCCGACTTTGGGGGCAAGTCTTCCGTTTTACCTGTTCCTGTATTACTAAGTCAAAGTAAAATAACGGTCAGATATCTTAAAGCCCCAAGATCTTGGACCACGAAGATCCTGAAACCTGAATATCTTGGAACCTGAAGATCCTAGAAGTGAAAATCTCAGGCATAACAATGGTCCTATCACATACCCACTGGCATTAAGATATGGAGTCTACAGAAGAATGGGTTATGTTGGTGATCCAAACCAAAACACTTTCACGAAGAACTGTATTCACGGGAAATGGAAGTTCTTCAGTCACGTGATTTTGGTTGCTCTTAGCAACAGGAAGTCGGGGTACGACAAACTGAATGTCGAGACCCAGTCTCAGGTTGTCTCCCTTGTGCTGAACAAGCCGTACAGCTTTTCTCGTTATTTCTTCAACGAGATTAGAAGGCAAATTGGTGCAGCTGCCAACGAGCGCTTCTTGATGTATCCTCGGTTCATCATGATGATCATCTACGCTCGTCTGCCCAATCTTCCACAGGTGGGTCCTGTCGAGCATGTAACTACAATGCCGAATCGCATATTTCTATATAGTTACAAGTATAGAGGTCCACTCCCACCTCCAGCTCGACCGACAGACAGACATCTATTCGGTGCAGTTATAAATCCAGCATATGTGGCACCAGACAATGACGGATTTGCACACGATGGGTCTGATGTTGAAGGAAATGTTGCTGCAGCTCCACAGCAAGTTCCCCAACAACCACCTGCAGCACACGAAGTACAACAACAACAACAACAGCAACAACAACTTCCCTCGCAACAAGGTCAAGGTAATGCTGAAGATGCTGCGGAGGTTGCACAGCAAATGTTAGAACCTAACGATGTTATCAATCAGGTTCAACATTTTGACGCCCGTGTTGATCTAGAGGCAGAGATCGACGAGTTGTTCGAGGATCATGAGGCCGATGATGAGGCAAGTAGTGATCCTCATGCCACTGAGAGCGATCAAGAGGAGAGCTCTAGTGATGATGATGATGGTCATGAGGACCCTCATGAGAGAGAACGTAAGCTTTTGTAAGAAAAAGGTGCTGCTCAATCTGAAAGGGAACTGAAGGCTGATGCAGATTTTTAGCCTGAGGAGGACGAAGAAGATAGTTCTCCTTTATAGCTCAAGAGGAGAAGGAGAGCTGGAGAAGGAACATCTGGCACACATAAGTCACCCAGACTTAGTGCAATGATGAGTGTGGCAGTTGAAGAGGGACCGAGGCATGTGTCTGAGCATGTGCAGAGTGATACTAAGGAGGTAACTGCTAGACCTAGAGGAGCAGGTAAGGGGTTGATGATGAGGTCACCGGTTGAGCCAACAAGTACAAGAATCAGACTGTCAGCAACGGGGTCTGCATTCACATCTTTCACCAGTGATGCCACAACATCAGTTCCACTTAGTACAGTTACACTTCCGGTTGTTGGAACTTCTGCAATCCAACAACCACATGCATCCACAATCAGACTGCCAGAGTCAACCATCAGTGATGTCTTCCCAACCAAGCATTTCACAAACCGACGATGATACTATATCAGGGTTGGAAAAGCAAATGGCTGAAATGAGAGCTTTGGTTGCTGTCCTGACAGAGAATATGTCTAAGCATGAAGAATCACATCGTCAGGAGCTTGAAGAGCTGAAGGCAAAGAATGCCCAGCTTCGAACAAGGCAGGATGCTCTACAATCGATCCAATCTGAAACTTCTGAGCACCTAAAGAAGATTGCTGACAGATTGGCACATCACAATGAAGTTATAAAGAGCCAGACTGCGGGTTTGACAAGCTTCGATGACGACTATGACCAGCTGAATGAGATTATTGGAAATCTAAAGTCTCAGGGGGAGATACAGCCGACCTGCAAGGATGATGCCCTCAGGAGGGAAAGTAGAGAGGACAGGGAGATGATCCTAGCAGACCAAGAGAGACTTCAAGATTTCCAATGGGCACGAGGACTGCCATATCTCAGGGGGAGCAAAACCAGCCTGGTGCTGCTGGTACCTCTTGAGCCCCCACAGCTGAAGATAAAGGAAAAGGGAAAGCTCCTGCCGATGCTTTCCCTTCACCAACTGGAGATGTAGGAGTTGATGACCAGGAACGACCAATTGGAGATGTAGGAGTTGGTCATCAGGAGGAATCAGCATCTGATGATACTGATAGTCCACTTTTCGGAGGTGATGTTTTATCATCTGACTCTTCTGGCACCTTGACTCTGAAAAACGAGATCTTCACAAAGTTCGGACACGATGACGTGGCATATCAAAATGCAATGGCCGACATGATTAAGCCAAAGGATCCAGGATCTCGGGCTGATCAAGAAAGAGCTCGTAGACTTGCTGCAGGCAGAAGAAAGGAGTCACTGACAGAGTCTGATTCTGATTTTGAGAAGGAGACTCATGTCAAAAGGAAGAAGAAGAGCAGAAGAAAGTAGATGACTTCTGAAGTTCCTGAAGGGGGTTTTTGGCCAGCACTTAGGATGACAAACGAAGACTTGAAGGTCACATCTAGATGCTAGTATCAAGGGGGAGACTGTTGGTGCATGTTTCTCGGTGACAAAAGCATTCTAGATGTGTGACGTATATTTACATATATTCAAGTCTTGTAATTTATCTTGTAATTACCGTTTGTCAATAATATTACCTTGGCATATATTGTTGATCATATTGGGATCCATTTATGTTTATATGTTTGTTTATTATTTGTGTTTTACAGGTTCTAGACATTACATGTAAAGAGTCATTAAGTTAATATTGTTTCTGCGTTTAACAGCAGTTGAAATATTAACTTAATGTACTTCCAGATGGAAGTTAAGTTAATTGTGTTTCTGCGTATTAACAGCAAGAGAAACATTAACTTAATCAATACTTCCAATAGGTAATATAGACAATGTTGTTTCTGCGTATTCACAGCAGTAGAAACATTGTCGTAGCTAATGTTGGTTCTGCGTATATTTACAGCAGTATAAACATTGGCTGAGTTAATGTTGGTTCTGCGTCTTGACAGCAGTTGAAACATTAACTCAAATATTCCTAAGTGTTATTTGAGGGTTCTTGGGAACGAGCAAAATAGTTGCTTGTGGAAAGAACACTCAAATGGTCATTTGAGAGTTTCTGAGGAACAAGCAAAAGTTTGCTTGTTCATAAGAACTCTCAAATGGTTTGAGAGTTTCTGTGGAAACAAGCAAAAACATGCTTGTCCATAAGAACTCTCAAATAGTTTGTGTGTTTCTGTGGAAACAAGCAAAAGTTTGCTTGTTCATAAGAACTCTCAAATGGTTTGAGAGTTTCTGTGGAAACAAGCAAAAACATGCTTGTCCATAAGAACTCTCAAACAGTTTGTGTGTTCTGGTAAACACACAAACAGGCCAAAACCCTAATGGGCTTGACATGAGAACACTCAAATCCATTGGATTTGAGAGTTCTTGTCACTGGCCTATGAATAGAGGTGTGTGTCATGCGTGTTTCATAACAAGAGTGTAGAGAGAGAAACGAGCAAAACCTTGAGAGAGAAAACCAATAACACGCAAGGTTGATCTTGTGGGTAGTACTCGACTCACGCACGAACCGCAAATACACACCCGGTTTGGACGGCTCGTAGACTTAGATTACCACGTTGGTTGGTAAAGTTTGTCCGGAGAGCCGTTTCACTATTGTAACCAAATACGAGTGTTTATATTCACGCAAAAGATATATATATATATATATAGTGATATATATATATCATATAATATATATAATAGATATATGGTGTTATCTATATATATATATATATATATATATATATATATATATATATATATATATCAAAAGGTAGATATAAAAACCGTGGGTTATCTCGAGGAATTCCGCACCTCGACATATCCTTAAGTCAATCTCGGTTCGGTAAGACCCGGGGGACTTACAGATCAAATCTTGGATTAGGTCATCTGGTCTAAATTATGATGCTTTTTCTAAAACCATTGATGCACAACAAACTGCCTATAAATCTGGAGATGTGCACATGGCAGGCATCATTCCAGATATCCACACTTTGCCTCCAGCTCTTAGGCCAGAAACTGTTTATGACCAGCCTAAGACTGTTAAGACTGAACCTAGTGAGACCACCCCTTCTGAGGTCAAAACTGGAGCCAATCAGGCTAATGCTCCAGTTAAAAAGGTTCCTGGTGATAAACCTTTGCCTCAAAAGTCTAAGAGCCCAGCTGACGTCCAAGGTTCAGCTGCCTACTGAAAATGATGTTTTGTCAAAACTGGAAAGTCAACTCCAACTTTTGTCTAGGCAGGTTCAGAGTTGCACTGCCAGAATCAAAAATCTGGAAGGAGCTTCGTCTTATCTAGTTGAAAAACAAAATGTCAAAACCCCTTCTAAACAAAAACAAAATGTTCCATCTGGAACAAAATCTGAAAAGAAAAAGGGGAAAAACCTCTCAAACCAATCGTTTTTACTCCTGGACCTGAAGCTGATAAAAAGGCTCCAGCTCCAGACTCCAGTTCAACACCACAACAATCAACTGAGACTTCCAGGGAGAAGTCCAGTGAACCCATCAAGAAAAGATGGGTTCACAAAAATAACTAATGATTTTTGTGGGTGTGCAGGGCGATCGAAAGAAGAACACCTGGTATCTGGACAGCGCAGCTGGCCGGACTATGACCGGATGTAAGCCCCTGCTGGAAGAGTTCACTGTCCAAGATGGACCGGCAGTGACGTTTGGTAATGATGAGAATGGAAGACTGAAGGATATGGTGTAATCAATAATGGACAAGTACAATTCACCAGAGTTGCATTTGTGAATGGTTTGAAATACAACCTGATCAGTGTCAGTCAACTTTGTGATGATGGATATAAGGTATTGTTCGATATTGCTCAAGGCACCATATTTAACAAGGATTGGAAAGTGGTGATGATTGCACCTAGAAAGGGAAATGTGTACATCATGGATATGGAACCAGCTCCAAAAGAGCAATGCTTCTATACCAAGGCTGATGAGGACACCAACTGGCTATGGCATAAAAGTTATCCCATCTAAATTTCAAAAATATCAACAAGTTGTCTCGCAAACAACTGGTGGATGGGATACCTCAGATTTCTTTCAATAAAGAAAAGCCATGTCCAGGGTGTGAGATGGGCAAGCAGAAAAGGGCCAGTTTCAAGACAAGGCAAAACTTTAGCATCATTGAACCTCTTCACATGCTTCATATGGATCTCTTTGGTCCAGTGAATGTTCAAACTAGAGCTAGAAAGAAGTATACTCTAGTTGTGGTTGATGAATTCACCAGATATTGTTGGGTGGTATTCCTCAGATCCAAAAGTGATGCAGCTGCTGAAATCATCTCTCTCATCAAAAGAATTGAGCTCAAGTACACTCGAAAAGTTTGTCAGTTGAGAAGTGATAATGGAACAGAATTTCAGAACAAGACTCTTGAATCCTTCTGCAATGACACTGGCATCTCCCAGAAACTTCTCATCAGCACACTCTCCAGAGCAAAATGGAATTGTGGATAGAAAGAATCGCACACTGATAGAAGCTGCCAGGAGTATGCTATCTGAATCTGGTCTTCCTACCAGTTTTTGGGCTGAAGCAGTGGCAACAGCTTGTCACACCCAAAACCGGTCTGTCTACATCAAGAGACACAAGAAGACTGCCTATGAAGTCCTTAGGAATCGTAAACCAAATATTGGATATTTCCATGTATTTGGTTGTCCAGTTTATATTTTGAATGATTCCAGTCAGCTTGGAAAGTTTGATGCAAAAGCTGATGAAGGTGTATTTCTAGGCTATTCAGATATTCGAAAGGCCTTTAGAGTTTATAATTATATACTCCAAAAGGTTCATGAGACAATTCATGTCACATTTGACGAATCAAATGATGCAATTAATAAAAGACCAAGCCTTGACATTTCTCCAGTCATTCCATTGAGTTTTTGGTGAAACTGACCAAGTTCATCAGTTAGTTGTTTCACCAGAGGATGTTTCCAGTCACTCCGAACTGGAACCAGTACAGATGAAGAAATCCTCCAGTGACACTCCATTTTATCCCTCCATCAGTTTCAATTTACCACAGAAACTGGTGATTGGATCAGATGTACGTGTCACTCCAATATCAGCACCAGTTCAAACTCCAACTTCTCCAGTTCTTCAAGAAATGCCATTAACTGAAGAATTTCATGATGCCAATCGTGACCTCATTGACTCTGATGAGGATATAGAAGTAGTTTGGGCTGATCCTCCTCCAGAAGCAACAACTGAAGAGGATCATCAGGTGACTTAAACTGATATTGTTGTTCACCAACCTAGTCAATACACTAAATGGACAAGAGCACATACAATTGAACAGATTGTTGGAGATCCAAGTAGTGGGGTTCAGACTAGAAGAGCCACAAGTGAGCAATGCTTGAACGTCACCTTCTTATCACTGATTGAACCAAAGAAGATTGACGAGGCTATGGCAGACCCAAGCTGGGTAGAAAGAATCGCACACTGATAGAAGCTGCCAGGAGTATGCTATCTGAATCTGGTCTTCCTACCAGTTTTTGGGCTGAAGCAGTGGCAACAGCTTGTCACACCCAAAACCGGTCTGTCTACATCAAGAGACACAAGAAGACTGCCTATGAAGTCCTTAGGAATCGTAAACCAAATATTGGATATTTCCATGTATTTGGTTGTCCAGTTTATATTTTGAATGATTCCAGTCAGCTTGGAAAGTTTGATGCAAAAGCTGATGAAGGTGTATTTCTAGGCTATTCAGATATTCGAAAGGCCTTTAGAGTTTATAATTATATACTCCAAAAGGTTCATGAGACAATTCATGTCACATTTGACGAATCAAATGATGCAATTAATAAAAGACCAAGCCTTGACATTTCTCCAGTCATTCCATTGAGTTTTTGGTGAAACTGACCAAGTTCATCAGTTAGTTGTTTCACCAGAGGATGTTTCCAGTCACTCCGAACTGGAACCAGTACAGATGAAGAAATCCTCCAGTGACACTCCATTTTATCCCTCCATCAGTTTCAATTTACCACAGAAACTGGTGATTGGATCAGATGTACGTGTCACTCCAATATCAGCACCAGTTCAAACTCCAACTTCTCCAGTTCTTCAAGAAATGCCATTAACTGAAGAATTTCATGATGCCAATCGTGACCTCATTGACTCTGATGAGGATATAGAAGTAGTTTGGGCTGATCCTCCTCCAGAAGCAACAACTGAAGAGGATCATCAGGTGACTTAAACTGATATTGTTGTTCACCAACCTAGTCAATACACTAAATGGACAAGAGCACATACAATTGAACAGATTGTTGGAGATCCAAGTAGTGGGGTTCAGACTAGAAGAGCCACAAGTGAGCAATGCTTGAACGTCACCTTCTTATCACTGATTGAACCAAAGAAGATTGACGAGGCTATGGCAGACCCAAGCTGGATAGAAGCAATGCAAGAAGAGCTTATCTAGTTTGAAAGGAACAATGTATGGGAACTTGTTCCTTGTCCACCAGGGTTAAAGAAAGAACCCATTGGTACAAGATGGGTCTACCGAAACAAGATGGATGAAGATGGCAATGTTGTAAGAAACAAAGCCAGATTAGTTGCCAAGGGTTACTGTAAAGCAGAGGGTGTTGATTTTGATGAGACTTTTGCTCCAGTTGCAAGACTTGAAGCCATCAGAATATTCTTGGCTTATGCAGCCCATCTGCAGTTCAAAGTCTTCCAGATGGATGTCAAAAGTGCGTTCCTTAATGGAACACTGGAAGAAGAAGTGTATGTTAAACAGACTCCAGGCTTCATTGATGAAAAACATCCTCACTGGGTATATAGACTGAACAAAGCTTTGTATGGTCTAAGACAAGCCCCAAGAGCCTGGTATGACACTTTCACTAAACATCTTCTCAAAAATGGCTTTCAAAGAGGTGCAATAGATAATACCTTGTTTATCTTGAAAGAAAAAGGTAATATCTTACTGGTACAAATTTATGTTGATGACATTATATTTGGGTCAACTGATGATGCAATGTGTAAAAGGTTTTCTAAAATCATGTCATCTGAGTATGAAATGAGTTTAATGGGTGAATTAACATTTTTCTTGGGTCTTCAGATTAAGCAAACTGAAATTGGAGTTTTTATAAACCAAGAAAAATATGTTAGAGATTTGTTAAGAAAATACAAATATGATTCTATCCCATCTAAAAACAAACCTATTGCAGCACCTTTAAATTTGGACTCTGACCCAACTGGCAAACCAGTGAACACCACCGAATATCGTGGTATGGTTGGTTCACTGATGTATTTAACTGCCAGTCGGCCAGATATAATGTTTGCAACATGTCTATGTGCCAGATTTCAGGCTAACCCAAAAGAATCACATTTGCATGCTGTTAAGCGCATCTTCAGATACCTGAAAGGGTGTCCTAGCCTTGGTATTTGTTATCCCAAAGGCTCAGGGTTAGATCTAATGGGTTATTCAGATTCAGATCATGCAGGTTGTAAGATAGATAGAAAATCCATAACTGGAGGTTGTCATTTCCTTGGAGGGAAACTGGTGAGTTGGACCAGCAAGAAGCAGACGTCAGTCTGTATGTCCACTGCTGAGGCAGAGTACATTTCTGCGGCCAGTTGTTGTGCCCAGATTCTCTGGATCAAGAACCAGTTACTAGATTATGGTCAGAAGTATACAAGGACCCCAATCTTTTGTGACAACACCAGTGCAATTGCTATATCTCACAACCCAGTGATGCACTCAAAGACAAAGCATATTGACATCAGGTATCATTTCATTCGTGATCATGTTATGAAAGGAGACATTGAAATTCATTCATCCCCACTGACAAACAGCTCGCTGATGTTTTTACAAAACCTCTTGATGAGAAAACTTTTAAACATCTCATCAGTGAACTAGGAATGTTAAATCCTTAAAACTGGAGACTTTGTTATGAACGCGTCAGTGACACTGATGAATTTCTCCAGTTGAGGAGGTCCAGATAATCTTTGCTCGCCAGGCTATTGAACGCCTTTGTGATACTATCTTGGCACTAATTGATTTCTGGATCATCATTCTAGGGGGAAAGACTCAAAATATTTTTCTGACTAAAATTTGTTTTGTTTGAAAAATTACAACTGGAGAACTCTCCAGTTGGAAACCGGCACTGGACTAATCCTCGAGTGTCCATGTTCAGTCTTGTCTTAAAACTGGTGGTCAACCAGATTTCATAATGTTGTAAAATACTTGGTCAATATTTGTGACACGTGATGGTACTCGAGTGTTTTAACCCACTCACAACTGTCACATGACGTATCAAAGACATTTTTGTAAATGTTGCACTTTTTATGGGGATTGTGAAAAGTTAGTGGGCGCGTGGGAATACCAGGCGTCGTAGCATTTAATGTTGACAAGTTGGTATTAAATGTTTTTGAATTTCAAATTTTCAATAATTCAAAATATCTTTTGTTTTAGAAAATTTGGGGATTAAAATAATGTTTTTGTATTTATAGTGGGATTTTATACCCTTATAAATACCCCCACATTTACTCCGGTTACCATTTACTTTCTTTTCACATTCTTTCATTTACTCCCAATCATCATCAAAATAGCTTCATTTCTCTCTCTGCTTCATAAATCCAAAACCCTAATTCCTAAACACTCAATTTCAATTTCATATCTTCATAAAATGGCTCCTAAATCTTCTCGTAGCAGAGATGTAAATCTGCTCACTGTCCATACAATCCATCTGGTAACATCAAACGTGCCCATGGTGCTCCTTCAAACGCTACTCAAATAAAATTAGTCCAAATAACCTCATGGCAAGTTTGAGAGGGACTAAAGCCGCCGATACTCTTATTGGGAGAATCCAAAGTTTTCTCCGTGATTCTCCACTCGGCGAGTCTTTTTCCCTCAACCCACACAAGATGTACCATGATTACTTGTGTGAGTTCTGGTACACTGCTGAACTTTCTGACGACTGTTCATCTATCACCTTTACTCTTAAAGATGGATCAGTCGAGTGTACTTTGACAGCTGAAACCTTGAGGAATGCCCTGCACCTTAACTACTGGAGACAAGGTGAATCTCCAGTGGTAATATCCCAAAATATTAACTTTCGCCAGGTCCTCCTTGATATGGGACACAAGGAGTGCCTAGAAAATGGGGTATTGAAAACCAAGGGACCCATGACTATGAAGAGCCTAACACCATCATGGAAATATTTTTTCATCCATCTGGTGGAAAGCATGGGTGGGAGTTCTGGTGGTCTTGACCAGATTAACTCCACACAAGCAGAAATGGCTTACTGCTTGTGGAATGGACTCAGAGTGGACTTTGCCGATATTCTGTACAGAAGCCTTGTGCAGAAACTGAAGGGCTCCAGGGGATTATGCATCCCCTTCTCCAGGTATTTGTCACTTTGTTTCCTACAACTTCTGGGCAGTGAAGAATATAACAATACTCAATCACTGTACACTGTTCCAGAGTTGTTGAGGAATCTTGACTCCCTTACATCTGTAGATGGGGAGGTTGAGATTCCAAATAGAATGCGGATGGCATTTGCAAATACTAATGCACCAGTCCAAGGTGAGTCAGAAAGACAACTGGGCCGGCCTCGAAACAATGAGGGACCTACCGGTTCGTCTGCTAGACAAGAGACAGTTGTTGAGCCCGAATAACAGTCTAACCCTTCCAGCTCCAGCTTGTCAGTTCCCTCAACTGTCATTAGAGACCTCCAAACAGGTCTCCAGGGTGTTCCAAAGGCAACAAGATCTCGTCGTCTTAGGAAACAGTCAGAACTTGCCACTGACAGTAGAAACCCTACCAGCCCTCCAGCTTCCTCCCAACAGGTTGCTGGAAATAGTCAAATGGGAGAACCGCAAGCAACCACCCTCGAAACTTCTCTAGCAGAGGGTGGTGAAGAGAATACTGGGCTACCCCAACCCAGAATAGAGTTCGTGTCTGCACAACATGAGTCTGGCCAAACTTCTGACACTGCTGTAGCACGAACTGATGATGTCTCTGGCCAGTCACAACTGGAGACAGAAGTTCCAAACTCTTCGGCCAATGAAGTTATGACTGAGGATAGAGCAGTTATAACTGAGGCAACCCCAGTGACCTCTATTCCAGGTGAAGTTTCTACGACAACTGCACCACCATCTGATGAAACCATCCAGGAAACTGGAGATGGTCATCAGGAGTCTAAACAACAAGTTCAGCCATCTCTATCATTCATGAATCTGGGCATGGATGTTGATGAATTCCAAATAGAGTCTTCGGACTCTGAAGGAACCACTTCAGATACAGAGATACTTGATTCTTCTATACAAGATCAAGACCCTTTATCCCTTATCTCACCCCCAGATCCAACAGTTTCAGTTTCCTCCTATGTACTCCCATTCTCAGATATACCTCCACCACTATCTCAAATAGCACAACTTTTTATGTCTAGCAATAGACATATGCCACCACCGCCGCCATTGATCACACCTGAGCATTCTCAGCATGATCAACACATTAATCTCACTGTACGTCCTTCTTCTTTCCCCATTACAGGTTCTATTTCATTTGCTGCTGGACAGTCAACTGGTGAGGCTTCCTTTAATGTGCCTCCTCCAGTTGCTCCAGTAGGCCTTGTTGCCGGTCCAGTGACACCTTCTCCTCCGTCACTGGACAGACAATTTGTCTCTTTCCAAGCCGACATCCAAAACCTTATTCAAAGGGTGGAGGATGTTCAGAAGGCAATTGACAAAAACACCAAGTCTTTCTCCAGATACAACAAGGATACTATCACAAATTTAAAGGTTGTTCATCTGGGATAAACAAGTTTGCAATCAATGAAGACTTGGTGTTCAAGAAGCTCAACGAGTTGGTCAGAAGCTGCAACACCTTATCAGTTTCATTAAAAGAAGCTTTTGACCTTACTCAGACGAAAGTCTCCACCTCTATCTCCAACTTGCTGGGTACAACTGTTCAATCATCAGAAGTTGATCTGAAAGAGATAGAGAGGTGTGTTAAGGAACTTTTGAATAAACCTAGTCTTAATGTGGTTGAACTTGGGCAACAGATGGCCACTTCAGTTGGCCAGAAGATTGATGATACACTGGCTGCCAGAGAAGACGAGTTAGTTAAAAAGGTGATGTCTGAGATCGCCAAGATACCCCCTCCTCAAGTTGATCTGGCCCCACTCACTCTTGAGATCAACCTGTTGAGAGGTGTTGTCAATGCTCTGAACACCCAGTTATCCTCCCATACAACATCTATCGATAAACTGGTCACTGAAGTGGAAAATTTGAAAAAGAATGAGAAGGAGAAGGAAGTTGCACAGGCTGGTCTCTCTCCAGAAGTAATAGAAGAATTAAAGACTGGTCAAGCACAAGTTGCTGGTAATGTCTTGACCTAGTCCAGGGAGACCAACCACCTTTGGAGATCATTCAGTATGATTTGTACGATCATCAAAGAATGCAAGGACATGCAGTCATGGCAGCCTCTTGATCGGTTGCCCAGCAGCAATTCAGACTGGGAAGCAATTTGGGCAGGTCTAGATGCTGCCAAGGGGGAAAGATCTGCAGTCCTTGCACCCAGATTAAGTGCAACTGCAAGGCCTTTGGTGGAAAGGCAAGTGGTTGTTGTTGGTGCTGGTACCGATGCCAGTCAGCATGTTTTTGAAAAGTTTGATGATGTGGTTGATAGGGGGAATCTTGAGCTGGCCACTGATACACAAACAAAAGCAACTGGTACTGATGCCAGTGTGCTAGAAACTGGTATCCTGATCAACTTCCTCCAGTGTCTGAATCTGAAAGCAAGAACCTGGCAGCCATTGGCAATGCAATCAAAGAAAGAAAGAAACAAAGAAAAGCCAATATGCTATCTTCAAGGGTTCAACAGCAAGATTTGGGTTTATCGGATATAAATGATGCCAATCTGTTAGGCATCACACTGGAGCAATACATGGGCATAAAGAATGATCCAAGGATTGTTGGAATGGTTAATGAAATGATCGATATTCAACTGGAGAAAGACTATCCAGATGATGAAGTTGAACTTGATGCCAGAACAATAAATGTGTCAGTGGAGAAGGCTAGAGAACTAAGAGCATCTGGATTGAAGGAAGAATTCAGAATGTCCAGAAAGTTGTGAAAAGAGTACTTAACCCACCAAAGTCCAAAGGAAAGCTCAAGCCACTGCCAAGAGATACAGATTTAAGGACTTGGGTGCAACCAACTGAACCATCAACAGAAGATATCCGTGTTGCTGTACAAAGACTGAGCACTGGCCAGATCAAACTGGCAAATGAATCTGAGGCAAGGGCCTATCTAAGTGAAGTGCAACAGCGGAGATATCACCCTGGCAAGATCATTGATGTGAAGGTTTCGATCAAGCCAGGAACAAAATGTTTCTATGTTGGAGTTAAGTATTTCAATGGACCAATGTGCTATACTGAAGATCCAGATGTTCATAGGTATGGTCATGCAGAGCATGTGGAGATGCTGAACTTTTTGGAAGCCAAGCAAGTGAAGAGCAAATTGGAAAGGGGTTGGATTCACGTTCTTCATAATCTTTTAAAATTCAAAGAGAATGTTGAGTCAAGATTGGGCATTGATACTGAAGACTCCCTTCCAATCTCTTCAGTTGCCAAAAGAAGGAAAACTGGCGAAGGGCCATCTATATAAGTTTTCCTTCCAGTTTTCTGCTTGTATTTTATGTTTCAATCTTGTAACTTATGTAAATTTTCATTTCCTTGTATAAATGAAGTTGCCAGATTGTAACCACAAGATAGGTAACAGATTAAATCTAACAAACTCAAAAGAAAAACCCAAGGCATTTAATGATCTATAAAAATGCCTTGAAAAATTAGATAGATTTAGTCAAACAAGTCCTTCAAGTTCATACTTGTATAGATACAAGAACTTGAAAAGACTTGGCAATATTTCAGGACAAATAGGGGAATTTGTTAGGACCAGTTTACTGATAAACTGGCGAGTCTCCAGTTGCATCTGGAGACCAGTTGATTTGTCCAGAAATATACGAAGTCCAGTTGCAAGTGTACAGTTAATGCAACTGAAGACTTCCTCCAGTTCAGATCTGACCAAGACCTGAAGCATTCCAATTGAAGTCGAAGACAACAAGTGGAAGATAGAGAATGACAATAGCAGCGAAGCCCAGTTGGCATTCTAATCAGATCAAAACTGGAGATTGTCAGTTTAAAGCCTTTACAATGCTTTACATTGATTACGAGGAAGACCTTCTTGCTTTATGTACCTTTATCCGGATAATAACATTTATCTATGTATAAAGTACAAAAGTACATAAAACATGTTGGATAAAGTGACTTTATGTCATACTTTATCAAGCATTTCAAAGGAAGTCAAATTGCTTCCTTAAATGCTCTCAACCATATTTGTACGACAAAGTTGGAATCTCAATACCAACTTTGTCTATAAATAGAGGTCTTTGCACAACCAAGAAACAACTTTGCATATTCAGACATTTGCATATTCTTGGTGACTTGTGCAATATTCTCTCAATCGCAAAAAGGAACATTTCACAACTTTAAGTGTTTCGATTGTTGAAGAGAATTTCCAAGTTTAGATCGATTGTATTTCATAGGTTGTTAGGATATTTACATTATTGTATTATCCTGATTCCGCAACAACCTTGTAATTTATTTAAAGTTAATAAATAAATTACACTTGAAAAATTACATATCATCTCACCAGATTTACTTTTCAAGTACTTTATTTATTGCATTGTCTTTACTTATTACTTATTGTCACCTTAATAAGTAATCTAACCAATAACCTGGTATACACACACTGCAACTGGTCGTCTCCAGATCAGTGTGTATATTGCAAAGTAATCTCACTATCGACATTGAGGTGTCTTCAGTGGTACCATCTATTGAGTTGAGACTTACAATAAGCTTTGCGAGTACACAAAAGATGACGATAACTAAGCAATATTAGCTTTGGTAGATGAACGGTTAGTTAGGACTGTTAGTTTAACTATAGATTTGTGGCTGTTCATTCTTCCAACTGGATTAGAGCTTAGACTGAAACTGAATGCGATTATGTTTGCCATAGCACATTTAACCGGACTTTAATATGCCTAGAAATTAGAGCTATCTAGTCATTAGTATAGGTGTATTAATTGGACTTAATTATACGTGCTTGTGTAGGAACTAGTTTAGACGTATGGTTCGCCTTAATTCTTACACTATTTAATGTAAACTAGTTGCATGCGGAGTAAGTGTATGAGTCATCTGGGGTCTCTGATAATGTCTATTGCATGAATAATGTAGTAACCTTAGGAAAGGCAATCAGTAGATTAAATAAAAAGAGTTCAAAGAACTAATAACGAGTAAAATCTATACGCATCAAGTTATGTCGCTTTGCGTGTGGGGAACCACCAACCTATCACCGTTGTCTTGATGTAAGGTATAAACTCTAACCATTAGTTGAGTTATGTCGCTCTGCGAGTGGAGAACCACCGACCTGTCACCGCTGTCTCAACTATTAAAGATGATAATATCGTATAACTGCTTTAGTGTTTAGCTAGCGAGCATGACTGTAGTGTGAGAGTATGTCTAAGTAGTAACTCACAAGTACACAAACGATGAATATAAATGCCTTGCTAGTAGCTAGTAGTTCTGATTGCTATACAAACTTTAATTAGTGCTTAACTAGTCAGCAGAAAGAAGTAAGATTGAGCTGTAAGACATGTGGAATTCTAGAACGGTTTTAGAGGCATTAACACAAATAAAACGTTAGCTTTTAGTTTTGATTGACCAACTATCTTACCTCTAGCTATAGCTTACTGATTTTGTCTAAAGCTTTCTCAAATCATTTTGCATGACTTATCTTTCAAATGTTTTTAATGAAGTAGAATAACGTGATCACTTAAGTAGTCCGCTCATCATTGTTTTATTTTCTTGGACTATTTGTTTGAGGACAAGCAAAGACTTAAGTGTGGGGGTATATGATGAGCGTCCATTTTGTGATAAAAACCCCTATCAAAAGGCTTCATTTCCATATCTAAATGAGTTAATATTCCGGAACTATCGATACTTAATGAATTCTATGATTACGCAGGTTCACGGAAGATGCGAGTGAGGGTAAATGGCATCAAGTAACTCAAGATGGAAGCCTATGAAGTTACAAGACACAAGGAGGTGATTCGGGAGCCGAACGAAGCAATACGAGAAGCAGCAGGAGCTGCCAGCGCCGTTGGCACCTTGCCAGCGCCGCTGGCCCATGTCCAGCGCTGCTGGAGCCCATCCCAGCGCCGCTGGGCGGCCCAGATCAGCAACTGACTTATTTCACTATTTAAGTCGAAGTAACCCTCAAAACCCTAAGAGAGAGCCGATTCAGCAGCCCTAGCCGCCCATATTCAACCCTAGGTCGACTTTGCAGATTCGAAGGAGGTTTTGGAGCTTCTAACACCTTCCGATCTTCATCCTCAACCTAGATCTACTCTTTTACTTTACTTTCAGTTGGTAAACAATGTCTTTCATCTTTTCAGACTTTGTTATTCCTTTAATAATGTCAGGCTAGTAGGCTAAATACTTGTTTGGATCGATGTGATCATGTAGACGTTTATCTATCTTACTTTATTTGTTAGATCTGTTGGAGTGTGTTTTACTGTTTATCGTAGATCCATGTTTTACTGGTTCTTCATATTAATATCGGTTCTATATCTGCATGTATTGATTTAATTTTGATGATCGCTCTATAATCATATACTAGGATTAATACATAAGGATGGAAAACACTAGTCGGTCTTTAAATAGATGTAAAAGGTGATTCACTTGTAACCGAGGGATCCAGAACCATAGTAATTAGGATGAATAGAACATGATGCTTAACAATGTCAGACGCGATCCAGTGACTTGGAAACGAGCACTGTGGTCACCGGAGAGAATTACTATCTGGCCATGGCTTAAGAGCCAGGTAACTTGAAGATGAACTAGTAACACAAACTTTAGGTCATTAATGCTTAAACAATGAATCTAACGAGAATTTGTTTATAGAGTAGTGTGAGTCTAGGGACAGCACTAGTTACTTAGGCAAAGTGAATCTAACGAGAATCTGAGCTGTGATTAAGTTTCCAACAGTCTAGCAAGTAGGTAGAATAATATTTGGTCGTACCATGAGATCGGAGATGCCAAACAAGTATTTTAATTCAATTACTGTTATTTGCTTTTTCAAACTATTTTCATACTAACCCTCTCGCTAAATAAGCGGTTGCGGCTTCTATTACTTTTCAGTATTTTAATTAGTTTAATAGGAAATCGTGACAACCCCACAACCGCTAGAATTACACGTATTACTAGATTAGGTAAAGCAACGCGTCCCTGCGAATGATCCTGTAACTTATCACTTAACTATACTACATCCGATCGGGTTCTCTGCCGTAAGGTGTGTGTTTTGAGATAATTACTTGTACAACATTTTATAAATTTAAAAGCAAAAATAAAACCACCATCGCATACATAATATAGGTAGATATTACGTAGCAGGCATAAGGTCCGACAAACCAATATAAGATAATGGGTGCTACTTAACCTAAGATACAAAGTAGTTTTGGTCACCAAGCTGGGAGAAACTACCCATGAGACCTCTAAAAAGGTTACTTATTCAAATTACATCAAATCAAAACTACACCATTTTGTCCCAAGTAATCGAGCTATCTTTTCCCCTATTCTATACCACAAGAAACCAATCTTTTTAATGACTTGTATGACACATATATAATTCCTTTCAACACCTCTCTAGTCCTCTTTCCAATCCAAGCAATATTATGTACTTCAAACGAAAGAATAAGAACACAGGTGGGGACTAACATCAGTTGCTGATCTTGTTCCATAACTCCAAAGCAACGTCACACGAGCAAAACAATGGTCCATGGTTTCCTCTTTTTTTCTCACATAACCAATACGTGTCTCTAGCTTCTTCTTTTTTAACAGCCAAGATCAATTACCATTAAAAGGTGACATGTCTCTAGCTATAATCGTGATTGCTTATGAGATACTCGTTTACAACTTTAACTGTGAATTCCGGCTTGATACTTCCTATCCATACCCACTTATCACGATGCTCGTTAAGACTGATACTTTCAAGCAAATCTCCAATCCTAACAGCTTCTTCCAACTCGGCATCCAGAAGCCACCGCATTAAATTCTATTTATATTACACTAATACGTTTACCAATTGTCACATCCTTGTTCGGGTTGGTCCGCTTATCGGGGAAGTGAAAATCTGGGTCGGGTGTTGGCAGGGTAACCTTGACCAAATGGCTCTTTCGGACTTGGCTAGCGTTTGAGTTGTCAAGGATATTTGGCTATTAATATCAACATATATAGTCGGATGGCTATTGTCTATTTGTCTCTCTCGGCAGTTTGTATTTCTTTTAACACAATAATATGTTAAAATTGTGTGAACTTTCGTAGACCCGACTAACCATATGTCTTCGGATCTTTGAGCCCGTAGGTTCATACACAATAGAACATCTATAATGTTTAACCATAAAGCTACGGAATGATATTTGATCATTTACGCATTTAATTAAATAGTTTTAATTAAATTATACGTTTATAAATTAACGCGAGTTAATTGAGGATAAACGGATAAATCGACAACCGTTATTTATAGTAGTCGATTAAAGTTAGTTTTAACTGATTGATAAATAACTTATTAATTAAATGAGTTTAATTAATTAAAAGAGTTAACGGGTTGGATAATTAATTATTTAATGGTCCAAATTAATTAATAGTTTTAATTAAATTATACGTTTATAAATTAACGCGAGTTAATTGAGGATAAACGGATAAATCGACAACCGTTATTTATAGTAGTCGATTAAAGTTAGTTTTAACTGATTGATAAATAACTTATTAATTAAATGAGTTTAATTAATTAAAAGAGTTAACGGGTTGGATAATTAATTATTTAATGGTCCAAATTAATTAATAGTAGATTAATTAATATATGGAAAGTCTGGTCCATCCCCTCTAAGGCCTCATGGCCGAAAATCCACTTAAGGATTGGAGGTGGGGATCGAAATTCCCATAGGGGAATTAAAGGGTTTTAGTTTCCTAATCTAATTAGGAAACTATGCCTATATAAACCCCTAGAACCCTTATTAATTCTTGCACATTCTTGAAAACCCTAAAAACACACACAAAAGGTGAAATCTATTTCTCTCCTCTTGTGTGGGTCAAAATCCATAAACCAAACAAGCCAAAACCCCAAATTGTTTTAGGTTTAATTATTTGTGTTTGGTTGAAGTTGAAATTGAAGAACCCTAAGAATGGATTCGAATTCGACTCTCTACTTCATAGAGAGGTCGAATTCGACCTTAGGGTATTAGTTAGGGTTTCGGTTGGTTGCGGTCGTAAGCTTAAAAGTGTCTAGCAGATCCTTGGTTGAGACATTGTTCGTGTACGCACTTACGGAGGGTTTCTACACTTGGAATCTCGTTTCCGGAATCTTCCACATCATGAAGGATCTCGTCTACCGCAACGTGGTTAGTTTTCTTATTTATTAAGTTACTTATATTGCATTGCATGGTGATCTTGGTCCGGGATATTAGAACTATTAAATGTTTCCTAAAATGATACCACACGTTTTTAATAGTTGCTAATAGTTCGTTAACACGCTTCCGCTGCGCGGCATGTTTTGATTTGAAAATTATAAATATGTCACTCAAACCGGGTCGGTCACCCGACACATTTTATGTAATTCGGTTAATGAAATTCTCAACAGTTTCGTATATATATTATATATGTATATATGTATTTCGTGTATATTTATATATTTATATATATGATATATATATATGTATATATATATATTATATATATATATATATATATGTATATATATATATATATATATATATATATATGAATTTTGAATAAGGAAAGTATATATGGTTTATATACATTTAAGTGATTTTATTAATAAGAGAAATCAAGAGGGTTTTCATAAATGGAAAGTTCACTAGTTCATAATATGGATATATTTCTATTTAATAAAATTTTATAAAATGATATCCATATAATATGAATAATGTGATGGGTCCATTTATACATTTTAAATAGAACTAGCCGTTAATTATTTAGTTGAAATAATTGATCTTGAAATAAATACAAATATATGAGATGTGGATATATATATATATATATATATATATATATATAGGGTAGGGTTAACGTGAGAACAACAAATATGGAGAGAACCGTGAGAACCACTAGTTTCCCTCCCTCTTTCTTCTTTTTTGTGTGGTTTTTTTTTTAATTTTTTTAATTTTTATTTTTCATTTTTTGAAACTTTTTTTTGTTTTTTATTTTCTTTTAACAAAAACCCATTCCAAAAAAATAAAAAAAAAAAAATAATTTGTAAAAAATCATATGGGTTACGTGTTAAGAAAACGTATGGATACGGTACGGGCGTTGCCCTCATCCGTTCTAAAGGGGTTGTCACCGGACGCATATGGGAATGGTATGGATTTGATGGGCGGCGATCCAAGAGATGGTGACGGTTGTTACGGTACGGGCGTAGCCCTTAATTCTAAGGGCAAAGCCCTTAGAGATGATTTTTCAATAGTTCTCACGGTTCTCACCATATATGTTGGTTCTCACTTGATCCCTTCACTATATATATATATATATATATATATATATATATATATATATATATATATATATATATAAAAATTTCGAAAATGATATATATATCCATATAAATATTTGACCAAAGTACTTTTTTCGTCCCTGTGGTTTTTCGAATAAGCAATTTTCATCCTCGCCGTTATCTTTTGGCTAAAATCATCCCTGTGGTTTGCATTTCGTCCTTGGATCCGTTAATCCCCTCACGTGCCTTGCACGTGAGGGACATTTATGTCTTTTCACCCATCTTCATGGTTTGTCCCTATGGTTAAGTGCAAAATTTGTCCTTATGGTTTGTCGTTTTTGCATTTTTCATCCTTGTATTTAACAAATCTCCAAACAAAAATTTAATCAAAAACCAAAACAAACTCAAATCAAAAACCTATATACCTACATATGAGGATCTAATTTAATAACGGCCGGTACGGCTAATCTAATTTATTTTATTTTTTTTAAAAAAAATGTTATAAAACTTACTACAATTTAACGAAAATAGTCAAAATATAATTACAATTCACTCAAAAATAATACCAAATAGGTACTTTATAACAAAATATAAGAAAGTTCACAAATTACAAAAAATAACATTAAAGTATTATAAAAATTATTTTTAAATAAAATCAAAAAATAAAAAATGAGAATACCGGAAATACCGGAATGGTAATACCGAAAAATACCGAAAACACCGGAAATAGTTGTACCGGAGTACCCTCCGATACCGGTATTACGGGTAATACTACCGCTATTTAAAACATTGTATGTACGTGTTTGCATTTGAAAGTGATTGACCAGATCCTCAAATGTAGGTATATAGGTTTTTGTTTTGTTTGGATTAAATTGTTACCGGTAATTTTTGTTTGTTTTGTTTTCTTTGAAAAGTTCTCCTGGATTTGTTAACGGCGAGGATGAAAAATGCAAAAACGACAAACCACAGGGACGATTTTTACGCTTAACTCTATAAAAAGACGAAAATGCCCCTCACGTGACTTGCATATGACGGGGTTAACGGCAGAGTTATAACGGCAGGGACGAAATGCAAACCACGGGGACGATTTTAGCCAAAAGTTAACGGCGAGGATAAAAAGTGCTTATTCGAAAAACCACAGGGATGAAAAAAGTACTTTGGCCTAAATAATTTGTATTCGTTTAAAGATTTAAATTAATAGTTAATTAGTTTCCTTGTATGCGATAAGTAGATTTATATATTTGTTTATATATATTGCATGCGGATTTAATTGTTAGATTACATGAACTATTTATTGCATGTATTTTAGTTGTATATATATTTGCATTAGGATTTAATGCGTGTCTCTAAAATATATATTTGAAAATTAAAATACGAAAAGGAAAGAGTTTTGTTTTAAATAAAACTCATTGAGTTTTTAAAATCGGATTTTTAGAAGAACTCAAAAGGAATTATATTTTACGAAAATTAAAAGTGCTTTTAATTGATTAAGGACATGCATTAAGTTTTAATTAGGACATTAGTCTTGCCTTGTTAGATGCCTTAGCCGTTTAACGAATTAGAACATTAATTGCATGTGCCTTTACGTAAAATAGAAGTTAGAGACTTGTGAGTGGAAATCTAAATAATTGAATAACTCGATCATTGGATGAATTTAATATTAGGGTTTCTAAAGCTAGATTAGAATTACGATATTAAATGATATGCCCTAATTATCTAGATGAACACTATTTTTCGACTAAGTTAAAAGTGGTTTGACGGGATGTTAATTTATTAACATTTCTAAGTTGAAAATTGTTTGAGCATTGAATGTTGGGCTCAATCACAAAAGAGATTTAACCATGAAAACCATTATAATCTCCTACTATGTAGTGCAAACCTACTAAATTCTTCGCGAATCTAAGGTGGATAATGGTTTTCCCAGAGAGATGTATCAATCTCTGGAGGATATTGAATGAATGTGATTTTGGTGATTGATTTGATTGAATGATTGTATAAATGTATTGTGTGTATCAATTGTATTGAATGATTCATCTGACATCCAATGATTGGATATTTATAGGCAACAAATTAGGTTACATCGTATTTCGGGCCTGTCAGATATGGGTTTGGCCTCTGACGTAAGACCCAAAATGTCATTACGAGAATAGAACATTCGAGAATTCTATCATGCTTTATATCCCTTCTATATTCAAAGAGGTTATGTCAAGCTATTAATTCCAAAAGAAGTCTTCCCAAGGGCAAGGTAGGAAGTCTTTCCAAGGGCAAGGGAAGGAAAATTTAATTCCAAGTAGTTATATAAATATATGTTTATATTTATATGGATGTGACTTGAGTGCTTTGGAAAGACAATTGAGAGGTAATACGTGGGACTATCCTGAGCGTGAAAACATAAAACCCCAACCAAAGACCCCTTTCCTGCCTAGCAGCTAATCGGCTGGAAAATGGCTCAGGATCGGCTGGGAAACGGCTGGCATCTGGCTCGGATTTGGCTTGCCAATCGGCTGGCATTTGGCTGGGAAATGGCTTGCCAATCGGCTGGGATTTGGCTGGGAAAGTGGCTGACAATCGGCTGGCAATCAGTTGTTTATGCTTTTTAAAGAACTCCTTTGTTATATGTTCTCCATATCCGACCGTGCCTCCATCCCAACATCATAGGATTCTTTCATTCATCATTTTTTCTTTAGCTTCCCTTCCCATAGCCTCACGGTTTCTCTCTTCCTTCCATCCAATCCAAATCACTTATTTAGGGTAAGATTTATACCTCACCTCTTCAAAAATAAACTGTCTTTTAAATAGTTTAAAACATGTATAGGAATGCTAGTAATTTCAATCCATTCATTTATTGATGTTGATAGAGTTATTAGCGCATTATTTGATTAGAACAAATAATTAAATATACCCACTTAAGTAGTCATGCCATCCTGTAAGTTGAGCACCTACATGTTACACTCCCTGTTGCTCTGGAAAAGTTGCCTAAGCCATAGTGTTTAGCCGTAGGTGGTCCTTCGTATCTGCCCATCCCAGTTACCGGATACGGATAGCCACATGCGTCCTTGTAGGACGACTAAGCTAGGTTGTACGGATAAGTTTCCAGATACTAGCTGGCAAAGATGAGATTAAATATACCTGTAAATGGAGAACTCCCCATCTCCTATGAATCTCATAAAGATCTAAGAGCCTTAATTGGTAGAGAATCGTTCTTACTCATTTATTGACTATACTAATTCCCTGTAGCCGCGAGCCCCGCACCGGATATATATGTCGTTGGGTCTAAATGAGTCTTAGCCTTAATTCATTAATATGTTTTGATTTTATGATAAAAACGTGGGTAGTTAATGATTAGGGATAAATGTCGATGATATTAATTGTGTTTTTGTTATTTTGTAGTTTGTTCTTTTAAATGATATAATTGAGCCTGATATTGCTACATGGTATAAGAATACCTTGATGCAAAAGAAGCTAACACCAGGATGCTTTGCAACTTGGTATGAAGCGTTGAAAAACTACCTCATGTACAAGGGACTTTTCAACCAACTCACTGAGGATCGCTCCGTGGTTGTTGAAGATATTGATGAGCTTGGTGGGCTTTCTGATAAGTCTTACGCAAGTTACCTTGCTCATAATGATACATTAGGTGTAGTCATGAATTCCATTGATAATAGCTATGCTTATAACATACGTTGTGACAATGTTTATCGTCTATTTGGAATGATTGTTAGAGAGAATCAACATGATGTGAATGTCATTGCGAGTGGAACTCTTAAAGAGGCAAGAGAGTACCTTAAGGACAAGGGAAAATCGGTATCGGATCACGTGAAGATTATGAGAGGATACATCGATGAGTTGACAACTTTTAGGCAGCCACTTACTCATGATGAACAGATCTTCTTGGTACTTAACTCACTAGATCGACACTATGCGCATTTCACCATGAATTTTCTTATGACTTGCAAGCACAAGTCACTAGATAATCTTGAAAGAATGTTGGTTGGTGTAGAAATGAATTTACCGGAAAGGGCACTCATTGAAACCTCCTACCACATAAATTCATTGTGCACATTCTGCAAAAGTAATTCACACGACGCTTATAGTTGTGAGAAAATTGGAGATTGGCTTCGTGAGGTATATTCAAAGTGGGGTGGACAAGGAAGAAAGAATAAAGGAAAATTTGGAAGGAGAAAGATAGTCTTGAAATAAATGCCTCGACATTCATTTCGGAATTATCTTTTATTTGATGTTTTAGTTGAAAACATTATTATCCTTTTATTTTCGTTCTTGGAATAATATTAAATTATCAAGGATTTGGAATATTTTATTTTGAATCTACCAAGTTTATCTTTCCTTGATTGGTTGTCTGATTAATGTTTTGTTATATATATATATCATGCATGTAATTATAGTAATTATAGCAAAAGATTGAATTCACAAAATGATTTGTGAAATAATAAAACATTTGACACTTTGCAAAATGATTTGTGAAATGAAATAAAAGTCGTACATAAAGTAATTTACAAAAGGAAATCCAAAAGATGTACTTTTAGTAATTCTAAAAGGTCTTTGTTATATATATTATTTTGTCTTAATTATAAGAATCGTTGTTTCACCAAGTGTTACTACTTGAAGTACTTAATTCTATAAGTCAGTGGGAGCGAGATTCATGATAATACAAGACAAGTGGAGTTATCTTAATTAGAGAGTTGTAATCTTCACCAAGTGTCACCACTTGAGATACTCAATTCAAAGAGTAAGTGGGATAGTGAAACTCGGGATGCGGGTGTGCCGATGGATGGAGGCGGTTGCATGCTGCATCTAAGAGTTTAGTTCCATGAGACTGAATAACATGGCCTGAAACGAAGTCAACTCACTTTGCTTAACACAGGGCAGCAGAGCAGGACTTATTTATTTTATCACCCTCACCCGTCATCCAACATGGTTCGCACCAGCGTTATTTGACTCGCTTAGTCCATCGCTGTTTGGCTCTACTTCAACCACTACAACCTGACGGTTCCCTTGCCCTTGCAGCTAAAAGAATGCGATAGAACACCTTTTCTGACATCAGGAGATGAAAGCAGTCAAGCAGGCAACAAAGTCGACTATTCGTCTTCACTTCCTCAAAAATGCTAATCAAGGTAAAATTCTCTATCGAGTGTGTGATACTTGAAAGATATGGTTCTAGGAATCAGGGAGAACTTTGATAACAAGAATGTGTTGGGATTTTTGGGTTTTTATCAAAGTAATATTATCCTTATAATATTAAAACGCAGCGGAAAAATTGAACCTTTCAATATGTTGGTATAGTTAAATTCAAAGTTTAACTTATAAAATAAAACCCAAACAATAAGGATCCATGTATATGAATAACATACATACAAAACAACAACCATAGGGTGTTTAGAAGACTACCTTCTTCCAAGCTTATGAGAAGGTGGAATGAAGGAGATGATGTTCTTGAAGTGGCAAGTCTTCAACCTAGAAGAACCTCAAGCTTGTATACCCCAAACTATCAACAAACACCCAAACTATGCTAGGATTTGACCTTGAAAAACCCTCCTCTTTTCTTTCCTTGTAGCCGAAATTACCAAGAGAAAAGGAGAGTATTTTGCTCTTGAGAAGTTGAGAGAATTAGAGAGATTAATCTTGTGTGTAAGAATTGATATGT
The DNA here is from genome assembly GCA_034093135.1 of Erigeron breviscapus. Taxonomy (NCBI): domain Eukaryota; kingdom Viridiplantae; phylum Streptophyta; class Magnoliopsida; order Asterales; family Asteraceae; genus Erigeron; species Erigeron breviscapus. The sequence continues at coordinate 62,509,756 of CM067174.1, read as the reverse complement.
TCTATGTTGTGCTATGCATGTTGTGAATGAAAGACAAGTGTTTAAGTTGAATCAACAACACACCAAAATGCACATGGGGAGGGGGGGGCCGGCCCCTTGGTCCATCACATGGGCATTTTCTACAAATTTTATAAACTTGTATTTTATATAAAACATTTTATATAAAAGTCTTGTAACTTGTTACATACCTTATGTAACATGTTATATATTATACACAACACATATAAATGTTTATTTTGCCAAATAAACATATTGACATCTCTCTCAAAATAAATCATCCATATAATTTATTTACATATCTCAAGTGCAATTATTTAGAAAACCACTTTCTAAATGTTTCAAGTATTGATATTTATTTAAAGATCAAATCTTATAAATAAATACCATAAGTGTTTGTCTAGCTTGTTATTGGGTATGACCCGACTTGGATCATCACGTACTAGCCACGTCAATTTAATATGTGTCTTGGGCAGACGAATTCCAACAATCTCCCACTTGCACAAGATTCATAGAAGATTGACGCAAGCAGCAAATACCGCCTAACAACGGTTTGCTACCCCTAATACGTATGACGAAGTGCCATTCAATAACATCATCCTCTTCAAGTCCCTTACTTGAAATGATTTAGGTGAATCGATCATTTATCCTTTTGTCACAGATGTTATGTTAAATCTTAGAGACACAGAGTGATCATTCTCTATTGATTTAACTTTGTAACAGGCCTTAGACATCTAACTCTCAACGAATAAGAGGGACAAATTCCATCTCGACTACATACGTCCTTCACAATCACCTTATATCATACCTGAGCTTAGTCTTATGTACTGCCATGTTTCAGAACAGCGAAGAGCTAAGTCAAAGTATAATATTCAGTGAATATCAAGACCCAATATGTATCTCAGGTCTGAGGATACAATGATATTCGCCTTTTAACTCAAGATTACTTATGATCAATCACAGAGATTCCATGTAGTAATGCTTGATTGCAGGTCAGTCCAATATTTGTATCCCACAAATATCTATGAACCTTGGTAGCAACACTTTGCTCTATATTCAAAACCTTTTGAATATCTACCAATCCAAGTTCATAATAATCTTACATTCATATTTGTTCCCACAAATATGATCGACTACGGACATTTAGAATAATTAACTTATTCATGGATTTAAACATGCAAAAATGGAACATAACACAATTTAAATGCATAATACCAATATTCATATAAATAGTGTTAATAAATACAAGTGTTCCGATATCCAAATACATAAAATAGATCAAATCCAATCACTAGAATATCGAAGTCCCATGGCACAAGTATGACTCTCATGCTTAGGCCTTTCAAGGAGCTTCGTGAGTGGGTCCGCAACATTTTGATCGGTGTGAACTTTGTGAATACATATCTTTCCCTTTTCAACTTCATCCCTTATGTAGTTGAATCTCCGCTCAATGTGCCTAGTCTTTTGATGTGCACGAGGTTCCTTGATTTGAGCAATGGCACCCTCGTTATCACAAAGAATTTCTAGGGGTTCTTGAATGGAAGGAACAACCCCTAGATCGGCAATGAATTTCTTCAACCATGCAGCTTCTTGTGCTGCTAAAGAAGCGGCGATGTATTCAGACTCTGTAGTGGACAATGCAACCACATCTTGCTTTGAGCTTTTCCAAGAAACAGCTCCTCCATTTAGAATGAAGATATACCCCGATTGTGATCGAGAATCATCTCGATCAGTTTGGAAACTCGCATCCGTGTAACCCTTTACAACGAGTTCCTCCTCACCAGATCCATATATTAAGAACATATCTTTAGTGTTTCTAAGATATTTCAATATATATTTGACAGCCATCCAATGACTATCTCCTGGATTTTGCTGGTATCTACTTGTCATGCTTAAAGCGCATGACACGTCCGGTCTCATGCATATCATAGCATACATGATGGATCCTATAGCAGATGCATATGGGATTCCACTCATTCTCTCTTGCTCAACTTTTGAGCTGGGAGATTGAGAAGTACTCATATAGTTCCTCTTTGAATAGGCACCAACCCTTTTTGGAGTTTTCCATCTTGAACCTTTTCAAGATCTTGTCTATGTATGCACTTTGATTCAACCTATTAAGCGCCTTGATCTATCCCTATAGATCCTTATTCCCAAAATATAGGCGGCTTCACCAAGATCCTTAATGGAAAAGCAACTTCCAAGCCAGGCTTTTACACCTTCCAAGGTTGGAATGTCATTTCCAATAGTAGAATGTCATCGACATATAATACTAGAAAAGTAATGATGCTCCCACTAGCCTTCTTATACACACAAGCTTCATCGGCATTTTTGATGAAGCCAAATTTCTTGACTTCTTCATCAAAACGACGATTCCAGCTTCTTGATGCTTGTTTCAACCCATAGATTGATTTCTTTAACTTGCATACTTTATTAGGATGTTTTGGATCGACAAAACCTTCAGGCTGATCCATATAGACATCTTCCTCAAGATATCCATTTAGAAAAGCGGTTTTGACATCCATTTGCCATATCTCATAGTCATAATGTGCGGCTATGGCAAATAATATCCTAATAGACTTTAGCATTGCCACAGGCGAAAAAGTTTCATCATAATCGACCCCTCGAGTTTGAGTGAAACCTTTTGCTACAAGTCTAGCTTTATAAGTACTCAAGTTTCCATGCATACCGTGTTTCAATTTGAACACCCACTTACTTCCAACTACTTTGGAATTAGGAGGTTCAACAACCAATTCCCAAACTTGGTTGTCATACATGGATTGCATCTCAGCATTCATGGCCTCTAGCCATTTGTCCGAATCTGATTTGGACATAGCATCATGGTAGGTGGTAGGTTCATCAGAAACTACCATGTAGCATTCATCCACGAGAATCCATATCTCTCAGGTGGATAAGTAGCTCTACCAGATCTACGAACGTTTTGTGTGTCTTGATCAACCCTTTGATTATCTTCAACATCCTTTTGTTGAATGCTAGTGTCACCCAAGTGTGTATCTGTCAGTGGTTCTTGATCTTCTTCAAGTTCCACTGTTCTGGAACTAGTTCCTTCCATAAGGAATTTAGTTTCCAAGAACTCAGCCTTTCGAGCAACAAATACATTTTGCTCATTAGGATTGTAGAAATAATATCCCAAATCATCTTTAGGATATCCTACAAAGATACATTTAGTGGATCGGGGCTCTAATTTGTTTGAGGCATCATGTCTTACATAAGCCTCACAACCCCATACCTTTAAATATGATAAGGATGGAACTCTTCCATGCCATATTTCAAAAGGTGTTTTCTCCACTTTCTTGGTGGGAGCCATATTTAAAATTCGGGCAGCAGAGATTATGGCATATCCCCAAAATGATAGAGGTAGTGAGCTTTTACTCATCATGGAACGAACCATATCTAATAGAGTTTGATTCCTCCTTTCAGACACACCATTATGTTGTGGTGTTCCAGGTGGAGTTAGTTGTGAGACAATCCCAACTTCTAAGATGATCTTGAAAAGCATCACTTAGGTATTCACCTCCTCTATCAGAACGAAGAATTTTTATTGTCTTACTGAGTTGGTTTTCCACTTCATTCTTGAAAATTTTGAACATTTCAAAAGCTTCACTCTTATGTTTTAATAAGTATACATAACCGTAACGACTATAGTCATCGGTGAATGTAATGAAGTATCTTTCACCATTTCTAGTCATTGGCTTAAAAGGACCACATACATCCGAATGTATGATACCTAATAAATCTTTTGCCCTTTCATTAGTGCCTTTGAAAGGTGCTTTAGTCATCTTGCCTTGTAACAAGATTCACATACATTAAATGAATCATTTGATTTTGTTTTCAAAAGACCATTCTTTTGAAGTGTTAGTATGCGATTCTTATTTATATGGCCAAGACGACAATGCCAAATATAGGTTTCACTTAAATCTAATTTAAGTTTCTTGGTGGTAGCTTGGTACATTGAGTTATCATGTGTGGTGTTTTCATGAACCAATTCATAAATACCATTTAAAGGCATAGATTTAAAATAAAATACATCATTCATAGAAACATGGATATCATTGTTAACAAAATTAAAATCATATCCAACATGTCTTAAACGGGAAACAGAGATAATACTCCTAGTCAAACTAGGTGCATACAAAACATTGTTCAATACAATTTCCAAACCATTTGGAAGTTTCAAAAGATAGTCTCCTTGGGCTTCAACATGCACCAATGCACCATTGCCCATAAAGAGACTAATGTCTCCCTTCTTGATGTGCTTCTTTCTTATGAACCCCTGTAACATATTACAAATATGAGTTCCACATCCGGTATCCAATACCCATATGTAAGAAAAAACAGTATTAAGCTCAATATATATCATAAATATTGTACCTGAGGTTTGCCCTGCATCCCTCTTATCTTTTAACTCTTTGAGATAGGTTGGACAATTACGTTTCCAATGTCCTACCTCCCCACACTCAAAGCATGGGTCATTGACAGCAACCTTTTGCTTCTTCGCTTTTGGGTATCCATTTTTCCCTTTCCTTTGCCTTTAAAATTCCCTTTGTGGTTACCCTTTCCCTTAGCAACATTTGCCTTGGGTCCGGAGTAAGCCCTTTTCTTTCCGCCTTCATTGATCATGAGAACGGGTTGAACTTTTCCTCCCATACTAGCCTCGGCCGTTTTGAGCATCCCATGGAGCTCGGAAACGGTCTTGTCCCATCCGTTCATGTTATAATTTAACACGAAAGTTTCAAATCTCTTAGATAATGAGTTAAGGATCATATCCGTAGCTAACTCATTTGAGACGGGACAATTAAGCCTTTCGAGGCGATCAATGTAGCTTTTCATTTTAAGAACATATGTTGAGACGAGTTGTGAATCATCCATGCGACATGCATGAAGCGCTCGAACCGTTTCGAAGCGTTCAACCCTTGCCTTTTGTTGGAACATTTCCTTGAGTTGGGTAATCATGTCGTATGCCCCATGGTGCTCGAACTCCTTTTGGAGTTCGGGAGTCATACTCGCTAGCATTATGCAACTAACTTGCACGGAGTCCTCGACATATTTAGCCCAATCATTATAGGCTTCAACATCAGTTTCTTCGGGCTCATCAGGAATAGGATCGTCTAAAATATAGGATTTCTTTTCGTACCTGAGAACAATTCTCAAGTTACGAAACCAATCCACAAAGTTATTTTGATTAAGACGATCCTTTTCAAGGATGGATCTTAGTGAAAAGTTATGGACGTTTGGGTTGGGGTTAATTGCATTGTTAGCGGCCATCTACAAGATTAACAAAGTTCTTTATTAGTATTTTCGATATCATATATAAATTTTAATTGTTAATACCCTTTTATGTCCCATGGACAATTAATAATTAAAACCTAGAATCCAACGTTACATTTAAATGATGGTTAGGTGACCTTTATCCCATGATCTAAATTAACAAGGTAGTCAACGTTTTGACAATTGCAACACTTTGCAATTTCTAGTGGTATGGGACCGGTTTAATATCTTATATTAAGTTGGCATGTTTAATCCCATCAACGCCTTTGGTTACCATGCTTCGGTGACCCTAATCACATGGCTTCCAAATCAAGTTGTCCTACTTATACACACATGTAAATTTATCTTATACTAGTGGTTAGGTGACCTTTATCCCATAAGTACAATAAATTTACCTTAACTTATAAGTTCCCTCAAAGTAGTTAGGTGACCTTTATCCTACAAAGAGTTCCCAAATAATTAAGTGTTGTATAAAGGATGGCGTTTAACTTGTTTTTAAAGGGTCGTTTGAGTTTTTATATTCTAGTTAAAAACTATGTACCATAATGAATTTTGAAATCCAAATTTCAAGGTTCTTTTATAAAATCCATTTTTATAATTGCGACCATTAACTTTTAATAAAACCCATTTTATTTTACCAAGTTAATGTCAATATTAAAACCAATTTTAATCTTTATGTGTGTCTTTTGTTGGTTTTTAAGCATCCACATGACAAAATAATAAACAACCAAACAAACAGACAAACATAATAATAAGTGCACAACATTAGCCAACTATTTTGACCACACTTGTTAGCCGAAACAAGTGGGTCAAAAGTCTCAACCTAAGGGACAAAGTAACACAAAATATTGTGTTAGTTGAGCTCCCACTTGATCTTGCATCCAAATGCTTCAAGTAACCTTTTGTGATGTGATTTGTACAAATTTCTTCATTTTGATAACCCACTGCGCCGCAGTGGGTCTAATACACTCCCACTGCGCCGCAGTGGGAACTCACTGTCTTCGGCTGCATTATCCCCCACTGCGCCGCAGTGGGTTTGACATACTCCCACTGCGCCGCAGTGGGAACTCACTGTCTTCGGCTGCATAATCCCCACTGCGCCGCAGTGGGTTTGACATACTCCCACTGCGCCGCAGTGGGAACTTACGGGTCTCTTCATTAGCCTCCAACTTTAGCCCCAAACCTTTTGATGCTTTCTTGGAGATTACATTTACAAGAGAAAATGCAACTAATCTACTTATTACATACCAAATGAAATAAATAGATTACATAACCAAATGAATGAAGAAAATCCTATTTAACTATTACAATCATTTAATAATTAAATAGAATACAAACACATCCACACATCACAAACAATCACAAGGTCTCTTGGCTAAGTTGTGACACTAGAATACACAAGAAAAAGGAACCTCCTTTTTGTGTATTAGTTTCGGCCATTGCCAAAATGGCCAAAACATTGGATTTTGTCCAAACAAAATATCAACTTTTGATGTATGTATCCATATAACCGGCTCTCTGATACCATTGTTGGGATTTTTGGGTTTTTATCAAAGTAATATTATCCTTATAATATTAAAACGCAGCGGAAAAATTGAACCTTTCAATATGTTGGTATAGTTAAATTCAAAGTTTAACTTATAAAATAAAACCCAAACAATAAGGATCCATGTATATGAATAACATACATACAAAACAACAACCATAGGGTGTTTAGAAGACTACCTTCTTCCAAGCTTATGAGAAGGTGGAATGAAGGAGATGATGTTCTTGAAGTGGCAAGTCTTCAACCTAGAAGAACCTCAAGCTTGTATACCCCAAACTATCAACAAACACCCAAACTATGCTAGGATTTGACCTTGAAAAACCCTCCTCTTTTCTTTCCTTGTAGCCGAAATTACCAAGAGAAAAGGAGAGTATTTTGCTCTTGAGAAGTTGAGAGAATTAGAGAGATTAATCTTGCATGTAAGAATTGATATGTTCTATGTTGTGCTATGCATGTTGTGAATGAAAGACAAGTGTTTAAGTTGAATCAACAACACACCAAAATGCACATGGGGAGGGGGGGGCCGGCCCCTTGGTCCATCACATGGGCATTTTCTACAAATTTTATAAACTTGTATTTTATATAAAACATTTTATATAAAAGTCTTGTAACTTGTTACATACCTTATGTAACATGTTATATATTATACACAACACATATAAATGTTTATTTTGCCAAATAAACATATTGACATCTCTCTCAAAATAAATCATCCATATAATTTATTTACATATCTCAAGTGCAATTATTTAGAAAACCACTTTCTAAATGTTTCAAGTATTGATATTTATTTAAAGATCAAATCTTATAAATAAATACCATAAGTGTTTGTCTAGCTTGTTATTGGGTATGACCCGACTTGGATCATCACGTACTAGCCACGTCAATTTGATATGTGTCTTGGGCAGACGAATTCCAACAAAGGACAACATCTTTACTAGTAACCTATTCTAGATTCATGATCAAAATAATGAGTATGTTGAGCATTCATTGTTGATTATGAAGTTAGATTATTTCTCGAATAATAGAACTCGATAAATTGAATATTTGAAAAGTTAAATGTCATTATCCAAACTAGATTGGATTAGAGACAAACTGAACTTAGTAAAACATGGTTGAAATAGATTAAAAGAGTTTAATACCATAACTAGTTGTATGATATCTAGTTAAGATATTCATAGCATGGATTTAGGTTGTAAATGAACACAAATTAAGGAAATGTTGAGACACACCTAGACTACCTATTTGAGGAAAGTTTTAATGAATGTCTTGATAGATGTTTAGTCAATAAAGTCGAATCTAGGATTTGATGAAGAGTAAGACCATGCAATCGTACAATAATTGTACTCATGCAAAAAGGTCATATGACTAATAGAGATCCTTAATTTAAGAAATTGAAAATACACTTAAGCTACCTATTTGAGGCAAGTTTGAATGATTATCTTAATAAAAAACTTAGTCTTTAAAATCGAATCTAGGATTTGATGGATTTTTACAAGTTGTGCAAAATCATGTGACTAATAGAAATTCTTAAACTGTTTTAAGAATTAACGTGTTCATAAGTAAAGAAAAGGTAGTTTCTTGAAATATCATTATTGCTACAAAATTAATTTCATATCCCTTTTTGTGATGAATGATTCTTTTTCGTATTGGAACGAAGAGATCCCACTTTGAGGAATCTAGATCATAGTTCTATAAAGGGAACAATTGGTTTGTGATTAAGCGAAAACGTTAGATTTCTAAATATGAAAGAAGTTTAGAAATGTCAAGTTAAAGTCTGGACATTAGGAACAGTTATTGTGGGAGTATTCATTGAGTAAAGTTGTCCAATACATACCCCGTTCCAATTTTGTATATTTTATCCATGAATGGTTTTAAGATCATTCTAAAGTGCCATTACCGTTCGCACACATGGGAATGATAGTGCGAAAGAAAGGTAATTGTGAGAGAAAGGTTGCTATTGGCTTGAGAGCTGAGATTACTCGCTTTTGGGTGATATAGAGTTGTAATCGTAAGAGAGATACGAGCCTTACTCACATGTATTCGATGAGTCGAATATTGGCTGACCCGCCCCGAGATCACTTCTTGGATTATAAGTCAATTAAGTGAATCTCGAAGACTATGGAGATTGAAGTTTAAAAAGACAGCTCGAGTTGTTTCTACACTTGATGCTTGTAAGATTCGGGGTGATTATTTGTTTTAAGTTGGTTGTTGATCTAGTATATGCTTAGTCTTATTGTCTATCTCTAAATGTATTGTCAATTAGAATAGGCTAGTTTCCCTTGTTTTAGCTGTTTGTCCTTGTAATTTCTTGCTAACATATATAGGGCATGTCCTATATATGAACTAGTGCGATAAATAAGTCGCACTATTTGTTTTGTAATGTTTTTGGGTGATATAAAAGTTAACGGGGATAACCCCATTTACCCAAAAAAAAAAGTGATCCATCCGTGAGCATCCTTAGACTTGTTAAATGCATAGGCGTAGGCCTGGGCCATATCGATAATTTGCTTTGATTTAGTTCCGAACCAGATTTCTTTACCGGCCGCAGTAGGGCTACTTTGGGTAAATGTGAGACATGGAAAGGGTGTAAGTGTTTATAATAGGAAGTTACTCCTAATAGTTGGTTTGATAGTAAACTCGGCCTATGACAGCTTGATATAGTACTGAAATGTATGGCCATACTATGAATAGTTCGGAATCCTATAATCAAGAAAGTCATAAAGGGTTTAAATTCTATTTGGCAATTGACTTGATCCTCGTGCCAAAATGGAATGCATCATTAAGAGTAAACGGGACACGGATGTACTTGCGAAAGTGAACGCATAAAAGAATCAAATTCTTTAAAGCGGTAAAAGAAACCGTCAAAGAGTTGATGATGGGAGTTTTTCTGGAAAAACAAAACTCAGAGGTTCTTAGGGGCATACTTTGGGTTGCTAGCAACAAGGTATGTCATTATGGTTATTAGGATCTACGAAGAGTCCACAAGTGGGAGTATTGAAATTGTGTGAACTTTCGTAGACCCGACTAACCATATGTCTTCGGATCTTTGAGCCCGTAGGGTCATACACAATAGAACATCTATAATGTTTAACCATAAAGCTACGGAATGATATTTGATCATTTAGCATTTAATTAAATAGTTTTAATTAAATTATACGTTTACAAATTAACGCGAGTTAATTGAGGATAGACGGATAAACGGACAACCGTTATTTATAGTAGTCGATTAAAGTTTGTTTTAATTGATTGATAAATAACTTATTAATTAAATGAGTTTAATTAATTAAAAGAGTTAACGGGTTGGATAATTAATTAGTTAATGGTCCAAATTAATTAATAGTGGATTAATTAATATATGGAAAGTCCGGTCCATCCCCTCTAAGGCCTCATGGCCGAAAATCCACTGAAGGATTGGAGGTGGGGATCGAATTCCCATAGGGAAATTAAGGGGTTTTAGTTTCCTAATCTAATTAGGAAATTATGCCCATATAAACCCCTAGAACCCTCATTAATTCTTGCAAATTCTTGAAAACCCCAAAAACACACACAAAAGGTGAAATCCCTTTCTCTCCTCTTGTGTGGGTCGAAATCCATAAACCAAAGAAACCAAAACCCCAAATTGTTTTAGGTTTAATTATTTAGGGTTTTAGTTAAACCCTAAATTAGTTTCAACAAAAGGTTTCTTGCCTTTTGTGTTTGGTTGAAGTCGAAATTCAAGAACCCTAAGAAGGGATTCGAATTCAACTCTCTACTTCATAGAGGGGTCGAATTCGACCTTAGGGTATTTTATTTTATTTTGACAGGTTAATTTCAACAGTCGAACTCGCACTCCGAAGATACCTTTGCGAGCAAGATGCGAGACACCACCTTTATGAGAAAATACCGTCGGTGAGGAACCTGAGGCTCGAACCCGAGACCTCAGTAAAACTCACCCGGGGCCCGCATAGCGGATTAAGGAAAATACCCCTGGCCACTGGGGTTAACCCAGTGGTTTCGACCTGGGGTATTAGTTAGGGTTTCGGTTGGTTGCGGTCGTAAGCTTAAAGGTGTCTAGCAGATCCTGGTTGAGGCATTGTTCGTGTACGCACTTACGGAGGGTTTCTACACTTGGAATCTCGTTTCCGGAATCTTCCACATCATGAAGGATCTCGTCTACCGCAACGTGGTTAGTTTTCTTATTTATTCAAGTTACTTATATTGCATTGCATGGTGATCTTGGTCCGGGATATTAGAACTATTAAATGTTTCCTAAAATGATACCACACGTTTTTAATAGTTGCTAATAGTTCGTTAACACGCTTCCGCTGCGCGGCATGTTTTGATTTGAAAATTATAAATATGTCACTCAAACCGGGTCGGTCACCCGACCCATTTTATGTAATTCGGTTAATGAAATCCCAACATAATACAATATCATTTCTTGTTCGGATCTAAAGTTCAAAGTACAGTGTCGGTAACTGGCAAATTATCAATTTTGGTACCACATTTAAAGTTATGCTATTACCTCTTTTTGTTTTAATGTTTTTAAGCGTATATGAAATTGTTTGTATGAACGGAATGAAATATGTGAAATCTTACAAAATGATTTAAATTGAAATGATTTACAAGAATGATATATATATACATGGCATCATCTTAACCGGCTAACTAATGCGGTTATAGCTAACTCTAACTAATTTTGCTAGTTATCTACAATTAACAACTTTATCTTTCTCATATGTACACAATCAGTCCTCCAACTTGTATAAAGTCAACATATGATGGACAAACTTTATATTCTTCATCCTCCCCTCAAGTTGGAGAATCTGCAACTCCTAACTTGTCAATCAAAAAAAGAATGTTTCACCCTATTAAGTGTTTAAGTCATCACATCAGCCAATTATAGGTGTGAAGGAATAAATGCAATTTGTAAAAACCCTTCTTCAACCTTATCTCTAGTGAAATGACAATCTATATCAAGATGTTTGTTTCTTTCATGATAGCAAGGATTAGCAGAAATCTGTTGAGCCGATTTATTATCACCGAACAAAGTTATAGGACACTTGACTGTAACATGTAGATCCTTTAACAAGAAACTCAACCATAAAAGCTCACATGTAGTAGCAGCCATACTCTTGTATTCCACCTCTGTAGAAGATCTTGATACTGTCACTTGTTTCTTAGATTTCCATGAGACTAAAGCATGACCCAAAAAGATACAATACCTAGTCAAAGTTCTTCTTGTCATCAGGCATGATGCCCAATCAGCATCTGAGAAGCCAGTAATCTTCAAAAGTAGATGTTTTGGATAGAACAACTCTTTGGAAATAGATCCTTTCAGATACTTCAACAAATGAATAGCAGTTTGCATATGAACATCTTTAGGTGCAGACACAAATTGGTTTAAATGTTATACACTATAAGATATGTTAGGTGTTGTCATAGTAAGGTAAAGTAATCTACCAACCAATCATCTATAAGAACCAGGATCCTTTAGAGGTGTACCTTTATGAAGAGATAGTTTGAGATTAGAAGGAAGTGGATAAGGAGCAGGCTTAGCTGCAGTCAAACCTGCATCTTGTAATAAATCAAGAACATATTTCCTTTGATTGAGATAAGTTCCCTTGCTTGTTCTACACAATTCGATTCCAAGAAAGTACTTAGCTAAGCCCAAATCTTTAATAAGAAATCTGTCATCAAGAGCTCTCTTAAGTGCCTTTTTATCTCCTCAATTGCCAGTGATCAATATGTCATCCACATAAATAAGAGATGCAGTGAAAGAATCATTGTTCTTTTTAACAAAAAGAGGATAGTCATGCTTGGACTGCACATATCCAAAACTAATCAGAAACTTAGATAACTCCAAATTCCATTGCCTAGAAGCCTGTTTGGGACCATATAAAGACTTTCTCAACTTGCAAACTTGCCAGAAACAGCCTTATTATAGCCTTCAGGTGGAGTCATGTAGATATCTTCATCAATGTAACCATGCAAAAAAGCATTATTTTCATCTAATTGATGTAATGGCCACTCCTTAGCAGTAGCCAAAGCTATAAGAACCCTGACAGTTGCCAATTTGGCCACATGAGAGAATGTATGCTTGTAATATGTACCTTCTTCTGGATTCAACCCTCTTATGACCAATCTTGCCTTTAATCTTTCCACAGACCCATCTGGATTGAATTTGGTCTTGTACACCCACTTTGAGAAAATAGCCTTTTTATCTTTAGGCAAACAAGTTAAAACCCAAGTTTCATTCTTTTCTAATGCTTCAAGTTCCTTCTGCATGGCCTCAACCCATCCAGGATGTTTGCTAGCCTGTAAATATGATGTGGGTTCTTCTGTAGTGAAGACATTGGCTAGAAAAGATACATGATCTTGAGGTATCCTTTGAAAATCATTATGATTAAACAAAGGATAAGCAATGCTGCAATTAGAAGATTTTGAGTTATTGACCAAAAAATCTTGTAACCAAGCAGGTGCAGTTTTGTTTCTGGTTGACCTTCTGGTTTGAACATTATTTTCTCCCACCAATTGATTTGTAATACCACTAGTAATAAAGGGTGCACCAATTACTTTCTATACCAGTAGGGATAAGAAAGACGGGACATCTTGGGCCTCCTGGAATGTGTGTCCTCTTTAAGTCCTTTGGCACATTTTGTATTCTTTGGACTATTGCTGTAGTTGGTTTTGTATCTTCTTTTATGCTTGTTCCTCGAAACTTGTATGGGATTGCAACAAAAACACCACGAAGTGAAAACCGGTGGCTCGGCCTTCGTTGGTGGGGTTTTTTATTGTGTATCGGGGTACTGTAATTGGCACAAGTTTTTTTTAACCCTTTTGCGGTCTTAGCAGTTAAAGTTTCGGGATGGGTCTAGATGTGTAAGTTTGAATTCAAGATTTTTAAAGTTTGTACTTTGATCTCTAGCTCCTTGCTTGTTGATCTTTTGGTTATCTATATAATTCTGCCGTTCTAAAAAAAAAAATTCTATACCAGTAGGAAGACTTTCTTGCACTTCATGACCAGGATCCAGTGATTGATCTTCACTGTTAGCATTCGATGATTGTATATTCAGAGGAAGAGTAAAATTCTGTGAATCATCTTCAACACAATCTACTGAAAATGGTGCCACGGACTTAGGTTTAAGGTTGGCACTCTACTCTTGCTTAAAAGGAAAAATAGCTTCTTCAAAAATCACATTTCTACTATGAAATACTTATGCAGCAGTGAGATTATACAATCTATATCCTTTTTGAGCAGGTGGATAAACTAACAAGATACACTTGATTCCTCTAAGAGCAAACTTATCTTTCTGTGGTCTAGTATTTGCAGCATAGCATTAGCAACCAGTTGTCCTTAAATATTCATGTGGGTTTAACACCATGAAGAACCTCAAATGGTGTCTTCCAAGACAAAATTTGCATAGGCATTCTATTAATAAAGTATGTTGCAGCTAATATACAATCACCCCAGAACCTTATAGGTAAACCAACATGCATTTTAATGGCTCTAGCTGTTTCTACCAAATGTCTATGTTTCTTCTCCACCACCCCATTTTGTTGGGGTGATGGATTTCTGGTGTATAATACCATGTGCTTTAAAGTATGCAGAACATTCCTTATTCACCAGTTTTGTACCATTATCAGACCTCACAAACTTTGGCTTTGTCTTAAAATGATTATCCACATAAGCTATGAAATTAGACAGAATTGCCTCAATTTGATCTTTCGAATGAACCAAGTAAGTCCATGTGGCTCTACTCTTATCTTCCAATATGGTAAAGATATAGTGTGCCCCATTCAAGGCTGGGGCCTTATAGGGTCCCCACAAATCAACATGAATCAAGTCAAAACACTTAGAAGAAACAGATTAACTTCTATGAGTTTTTGCAAGTCTACAACTTTCACAAACAAACTCAGTTGTATTCATATTCTTGCAATCTGGTACATGAATGAGTTTAGACACAGACATATGACCAAGTCTAGCATGAATAGTCTCAAGACTTAGAGACTTACAATGAGGAACAAAACTGCTAGAGGCAAGTCTTTTATTAGGAAATCTATTTACAAAAGAAGACAACTGAGAAATGACAGGAGGAAATTTTTTTACAAAGGCTGACAACTGAGAACTTGTCGTTGGAAGAGAAGACAAACATGTGTACATGCATCTTGAACCCTTTCCAACAGCCACAATGTTGCTATTTGAAACGTCCTGAAACATACAGAAATTAGGAAAAAATTGAGCATACAATCCTTGGGTAACTAACAATTTACCCACAGATAGCAAGCTAAACTCAAATTCTGGAACATAAAGAACATCTTCTAAGGTGAGTGACTCAGACAGTTTGACTTGACCAACAGTATAAACAGGAATGGTTTTGCCAATAGGTAAGTGTACAAGAATGGGTTTCTCTAATTGTCTTGTGGAAATAAAGAAGTGAAAGTGAGGAGTCATGTGATGCTCTAGTATCAATTATCTACTCAATGGTCAAAATAGTAGTGTTACCCACAGAGGTTAGAGCGAAAGATGTAACATAGCAAGATATACCTGTAGGATTTACAGAAGTACTTGGAATGCCATTATCCTGCACACCTTTCTCCTTAAACATTTTGAAAACCTCTTGACAAACAACATTGATCAACTTTGGATCCAATCTTGTGTTTCCTGCAGTGATCTCATTCTCAAAATGTAAATCAAAAGGAGTTTCACCCCTATAACCAGTAGTGACTTGTGCTGCCATTTTAAATCCCCCTTTCTTTCTTTTCTTTCCTTTGTACCAATCTGGATACCCAATTCTCTCAAAACACTGTCAAAAGAATGCCCATCCTCACCACACTAAGTACAATTCTTTTTCATTTTGTCCTAAAATCACTCTGAATACCTTTTCCGGTCTTCTTTCCACATAAACCTCCCTTATTAACATGCATTTTAATGGCTCTAGCTGTTTCTACCAAATGTCTATGTTTCTTCTCCACCACCCCATTTTGTTGGGGTGATGGATTTCTGGTGTATAATACCATGTGCTTTAAAGTATGCAGAACATTCCTTATTCACCAGTTTTGTACCATTATCAGACCTCACAAACTTTGGCTTTGTCTTAAAATGATTATCCACATAAGCTATGAAATTAGACAGAATTGCCTCAATTTGATCTTTCGAATGAACCAAGTAAGTCCATGTGGCTCTACTCTTATCTTCCAATAGGTAAGTGTACAAGAATGGGTTTCTCTAATTGTCTTGTGGAAATAAAGAAGTGAAAGTGAGGAGTCATGTGATGCTCTAGTATCAATTATCTACTCAATGGTCAAAATAGTAGTGTTACCCACAGAGGTTAGAGCGAAAGATGTAACATAGCAAGATATACCTGTAGGATTTACAGAAGTACTTGGAATGCCATTATCCTGCACACCTTTCTCCTTAAACATTTTGAAAACCTCTTGACAAACAACATTGATCAACTTTGGATCCAATCTTGTGTTTCCTGCAGTGATCTCATTCTCAAAATGTAAATCAAAAGGAGTTTCACCCCTATAACCAGTAGTGACTTGTGCTGCCATTTTAAATCCCCCTTTCTTTCTTTTCTTTCCTTTGTACCAATCTGGATACCCAATTCTCTCAAAACACTGTCAAAAGAATGCCCATCCTCACCACACTAAGTACAATTCTTTTTCATTTTGTCCTAAAATCACTCTGAATACCTTTTCCGGTCTTCTTTCCACATAAACCTCCCTTATTAACATGCATTTTGGCAACAAAAAAAAATGCAGTTGGATCAGGCATATTATGAGTGAGCTCTTTCCGTTTTGCACCTTGTTGTATGATATAGTGTGCTTTGTTCACATTAGACAAAGGATCCATTGCAAGAATCTGATTTCTTAGAGATTCATAATCATCATTAAGTTTCATCATAAAATGCACCAATCTTGACCTACTTTCTATTTCAAGAAACTTCTCAACCAACTTACAAGTACGCCCAGTCATCTTACCACAAGTCCAAGTAGGTAAACCATTCAAATTGTGAAGTTCATCCCAACACCTTTTCAACTTGTTGAAATAGGCTGCTATGGTCAAACTACCCTGAGTGATACTATTGAGTTCCCTCTCCGATTGATAGATCAATGGACCATTACTTTGTCCATATCTCTCAGTGATTTCTTTCCATAATTCAAAAGCAGAAGTAGCATACAAGAAAGCTTCTGACAATCCAGTTACCATAGAATTCAAGATCCAACAAGTGACCATATAGTCACACCTAATCCATTTCTGTAACTTTTCCTCATCATTTTCAGGTTTCTTACATGTACAAATAATAAAACCTAACTTTAGTTTAGCACCTAAAGCCATCTTAACAGTTCTACTCCAGCCATGAAAGTTACTTCCATTAAAAGCAATAGTAGTAAGTGTCATACCTGGATGATCCGAACTTGCTACATGTAACGGATCATTCATAGTGTTTAGCACAATATTAGCTTGCAAATTAGTAGAATAAAAAACCGCCGCTATGGATTTGAGAGTAATTTGAGATTATAACTCAGCGATATCTCAAATTAAACCAAAACTGGAGTTGTATGAACCTTCAATTTGAAAAAACAATGGTGAATTTGAGAACAAATTGACTGAATTTAGGCAATCAATTGTGATCGCACAAACCCTAGATCAGAGAAGTAGCTCTGATACCATATGAACGTCATGAAATATGTAAAATCTTACAAAATGATTTATTAGATTGAAATGATTTACATTAATGATATATATATATACATGGCATCATCTTAACCGACTAAGTAATGCGGTTATAACTAACTCTAACTAATTTTGCTAATTATCTACAATTAAAAACTTTATCTTTCTCATATGTACATAATCAGTCCTCCAACTTGTATAAAGTCAACATATGCTGGACAAACTTTATATTCTTCAGTTTGGATAGTGCGTCCCAGTTTGCAAACATTACCCTTATATTTACCTTTTAGATCCACCATTGATACGAGCCGAGGTCTCTGGCCCAATTATGATGTGGATAGCTGTAACATCCTAAATTTTTAGGCCAATGAAAATTAACCTTTATTATAGTTTCGATTTTAAAATAATTTCCTACTATTTAATTTTGATTTATGGGATTAATTTAGTTGAAACTTTAGTGGATAGCGGGTATAATACCCTTAATAACTTCAAGAAAACGTGGCAATGGGAGGAGAAAGCCAGCCATTTTCCTTGTGACTCAAATCTTATTTGCTTCTTCTTTTCATCACTTGCATTCATCTTATTCCCAATTTCAATCCAAGTGTGTTCTTATTCCTTGTGACTCTAACTATTTCAGTTGACCTCGACCTTTTTAAAGGTGTAAATTACTCTCGCTGTCTCGCATATCAGAATAGTTAACATACAAATTTTTAATAACTGAGTTCATGCTAGAGGGTATTTGACAAGCATATTATTAATTCTCTCCGGAAAAACAAAACCCTCTTGTCAAGATTACTTTTTTAAGGTGTGAATTACTCGTAAATGACAGAAGATCTAACGTACGCTGTCTTAACCGAGTTCACGTTAAAGAGCCCTCGCATAATATATCCTAAATTTAAACCACTCGATGAAAAACATATTACCATAGATCTTTAGGAGAAAACTTAAACCGACCCATTATAGATGGAAATAAAATATTTGTGTCCGCCTTCAAATATGCCTAAAACACAACCAGACCTAAAACTTCTTTTTAAAAGAACAAACCTGCTTACCAATACAATCATTTTGTGGTGGTATTTTGTAAGATCCGATTGACATTCCTCCCTAATAGATTTTTTTTTAAAGTCTAATAAAATTAGAATTTAAAGCCTATTAATACGACCTTGACCATTACTCCGGAAATATAAATCATTAAATTAAATTAAAACTTTTTAACTTTTTGAAAGAAATCAATTATAACGTTCATTTATAGTTTAGGCTAAATCAAAGATACTTAAAAAAAAATTATTAGTATAATATATGGAGTTTGTTAAAAAGACTTGTATCATTCGTTCGTACTATATAGCTGTTGCTGGAAAATGAAAAGTTATTCATGCAATATGACAATGTAACATTTTTTATTGACGCCCGATAAGCTTTTATAATTATTGTGTCCCAATCGATTTAGGTATTAACAAAGCCACTACGACGAATTTATGATTTCTATATTCTTTTTTCACAATTTTAAAAAGTTTATATATGAATTTATGCACAAATTATAAACATTTTTGAATGTCAACAAATGGGAAAAAAAGTCATGGCTAGTTACGCATATACTGTATTTATAAAAGAAGAAAAGTTTTTAAATTAACCTAAATGATTATTTGATTATTACGTTGGTAAAACACAAATAATCTAAAAAACATGTTTGGATGAAAAAGTAATTATTTACGAAAATGCAGTTTTAGAAAAACATGTACATACATCATTTTCAAAAAACAATTTTGAAAATGCCAAATTTATTTTGAAAACGCAGCATTAAATATCCCTTAAATGCAATTAGCAAGGTAAAAAAAAAGAAATTTTTTTTTATTAAATATAGATGGTTTAGTTGAGGTATCCAAATAATTTTAATAATAAGGAAGTTTTGAATTAATGTCCATATGCAATTAAAAAAATGATGTTTATGTTAGGTCATGAGTTTTCTCTCATGTTTGATGGATTTCCTCTCATGGGTGGTCTTCAAAGTCAATTCCGGTACATCTAATTAGAATGGCTCGTCAGTGATTCAACATGTCGTTAAAAACTAAATGAAAATTTAAAATCAATTCTCGTACGTCTAAGTACATGTTATTTTCGATTTGAAAGTGAATTAATTGTGTAAAACTTTTTGGGTCTAATTTGTGCTCAGTTTTATCAATGACTCGAGCGCAAATAGTTGAGGTTAGGTGACTAATGACTACTTCAATAATAAAAATTTCATTGATTTAAGTCTCACATGTGAAACAAAAATTGATTCGGGTTTTCATGTTGGGCTAGCAAGTTTTTTCTCACATATAATTAATTACTTAGTTTACTTTTGTGAAAAGTGGAGATGATTTTCTTTTTCAATAAAAAAAAACAACTTTTATTAAATGAAAACATTCTAGCAAGATACTAACATCACAATGACAATATATTAAGCATTTGTGATGTTAGTATCTTGCTAGAATGTTTTCATTTAATAAAAGTTGTTTTTTTTATTGAAAAAGAAAATCATCTCCACTTTTCACAAAAGTAAACTAAGTAATTAATTATATGTGAGAAAAAACTTGCTAGCCCAACATGAAAACCCGAATCAATTTTTGTTTCACATGTGAGACTTAAATCAATGAAATTTTTATTATTGAAGTAGTCATTAGTCACCTAACCTCAACTATTTGCGCTCGAGTCATTGATAAAACTGAGCACAAATTAGACCCAAAAAGTTTTACACAATTAATTCACTTTCAAATCGAAAATAACATTCGTTACTGATAGAAATATAATTGATGGTCCATTAATCTTGAATGAGGTCATATCATGGTTGAAAAAGTCCAAACGCGAGACCTTCATTTTCAAAATAGATTTTGAGAAAGCCTTTGACTCGGTTAATTGGGGTTTCTTGTTGTCGATCATGGAACAAATGGGGTTCCCCGATCGTTGGATACTATGGGTAAAGGGACTGCTATTATCAACCAGATCATCGGTCCTCGTGAATGGCTGTCCCACAAGGGAATTTAACTGTGAAAGAGGGGTTCCCCAAGGCGACCCCTTATCCCCATTCCTGTTTATAATTGCCATGGAAGCCTTTTCAAACATAATCCAAAGAGCCTCAACTTTAGGTTTAATCATGGGGATTAACCTGCCAAATTTCGGCCCAACCCTCTCCCATTTATTATACGCCGATGATGCAATCCTGATTGGTGCCTGGTCCACCACCTACCTTCACAACATCAACAGAATCTTAAGGTGCTTCCATATGGTCTCGGGCCTTAAGATAAATAAGCAAAAGTCTTGTTTCTATGGGCTTAACATACCTCCTGATGCCACTCTCAACTCAGCCAACATCCTCAATTGTACCACTGGTAGTTTCCCCATAACCTATCTTGGCCTCGCGGTTGGATCAAACATGAACTTGGCAAAAAATTGGCTTCCTGTGATTCGCATGTTTGAATCTCGGCTATCACAATGGAAAGCTTCAACCCTATCAATCGGTGGAAGGGTTACCCTAATTCGTTCTGTGCTTGACAGCCTCCCATTCTATTACTTTTCGCTATATAAAGCCCCGGTATGTGTAATCTCTAAGCTCGAAGCAATACGTAGGTCCTTTTTTTGGGGTGGGGTTTTATCTCAGAAAAATAAGATTTCATGGGTTTCCTGGGAAAGGGTAATTGCACCTCTGGACTCGGGTGGGCTTGGGTTGGGGTGTTTACAAGCAAAAAATCTGGCTCTTTTGTCAAAGTGGTGGTGGCGATACCGTAAAAACCCTCTTTGTCTTTGGGGTCGCGTCATTCACTCAATTCATTACTCAAAAAGAAATTGTCAAGCTTTGCCATGTCGGTCTGAAATTGTTGGGGTTTGGAAGACTATTTCCAACCTCAACTCCCATTTCTGTCATTATGGTGTTTCTTTGGAGAGTATGATCACAGGTAAAATCGGAAACGGTGAAACCTTGCGCTTCTGGATTGATACTTGGATTGGAGAACAGCCGCTCAAAGAAGTTTTCCCGGACCTTTTCAAACTCGAGAGGCACAAAGGATGTTATATCAAAGAAAGATGCACAGGAAGGGGTCACTTCTCGCAATGGGAATGGAACTGGTTAAGGCCCCCAACAAGTCCAGTGGAGATGAAACAACTTCAGGATATGCTTACCCAGATCGTCGGGGTCACGCTACACAACAGAGAAGACACCTGAACCTGGAACCAAGACATCTCAGGCACGTTCACAGTGAGATCCCTAAAATTGCTCCTACAATCTGCCACTTATGGACCGCACCATTGGCCTTTCCCTTGGAACCGTCTTGCTCCATTAAAAGCAAACATCTTTGGGTGGAGACTCGAAATGGACAGGATAGCAACAAGGACTCAACTTCAAAAGAGAAACATCACAATAACCACGACCAGCTGCCCAATTTGCAATCTATCCGAAGAATCGGCCGATCACTTGTTCCTTCAATGCCCCTTCGCATCAACACTTTGGGGGTTCATTACCTCGTGGTGCAAACTTCCAGCCATCAAACCATGCAACCTCAGAGAACTGTTCGAGACACACAAACACCCGCTACTACACACAGAAAAAAGAAGTCTCATCAACCTCATAATTCTCGCGTACTGCTGGGTGATTTGGAAATGCCGAAACGACTGTGTTTTCTCAAATAAGAGACCATCAACCCGGTTTGCAGCAAAGGAAATAAAGACCATAAGCTATCTCTGGCTAACTAATAGATCTTCGAGGCACTGTGTAGATTGGAATACCTGGGGTAGCTTTAATTTTTAGTTTTTATCTTCTTCTTGCATAACACTATATAGCCCTGATTGTATGCTTTTGTTTCCTTTCTTCCCCGGTAACCATATTGTAAACTCCTAGCATCTCGCTAGTTTACTTTATGATAATAAAGTTGATTGAACGTTCAAAAATATTAAGCAAATAATTATGTAACCATCCTACTCAACTACAATACAATTTACTTCCAGTACTACACGATGTCACCCGTTATTAATTTCATTTGCCATTAACAAATATAAGTTTGCTTACTTCATGTACGTAGTGCTTGCTAGCTAAAAGCATTACTTAAACTCACAACACTAACCTAGTGAGTGATACGTATCTCGATATGCTAATTAAGCTAGAGATTTATGTTCCTAATAACATGTTCATGTGGACATAAATTTTAAGATGCTTCTAACCAACTTTTTACTATATAAGCTAATATTATAAAGTTTGGTTTCGATGTTGTACATAAAGGTTTATATTTGCATCTCTAAAAACTTTATTAATTTCATCCATATTTATTGCAACTTCATATGCATAGAGATAATATGATCACCCAATATGTAATACTGTATTAAAATGATGTAATAGTATAAAATAGTTATATATATATAAATGTATCATCATATGAGACGTTACATCTACAATTAATTTAATCCGAATACAAAAACATACCCGGTTAATGCGACCAAGAAAAGCGAAAACCAAACTGACAAATTAACCTTCTTGATTTTCTCTCTGTAATGAACAAACAATGTATTACAATACGATGAGCAATGATGTATATTATTTACAGAAGCTATAAAGTTATTCGAGACTTTAAAATTGTATTTTTACCTCTCGAGATAGAGGGCAATAGGAGCAATACATGCAGCACCTACAAGTTGACGATACACCACCAATGCAAACACAAATGTACCTTCACTAAGTACTATCTTGGATAAAATTTGTAATCCGGCAGTAAAAACTTGCACCATTAACATTCCCATCGTCACTCTTGAGTTACTTACCCATTTGTAAAACTCGCAACATATATACCTCTTGAGCAAAGAAAGAATTTAAGAGAAAGGGAGAAATAAAGAAGAAGAAAAATAAGGAAGAGAATAGAAGACCAATGCTTTTAATGAGAAATGAACCATTGACGATGTACCCCTCTGAGTAACTATACGAAGGACATACAATACGAAGCACTCTCACGAAGGGCACAAGCCCGGAGGTGCTTAAATTAAGTAAACAACTAAAGGATTAATATAAATCCTCCCTAAAGATAAACATATATTTGCCTAGTCCGAATCACATAAGGAATATCCCTTAAGGAAACTAAATCGGATAAACATGGCAAGTATATATCGAATCAAAGAAGGAAGGGAAAAACCCTAACCTTCTCCTCCAAGAAACCTTCTCCTATAAAAGGAGAAGGATTTCTCCTCATTAGGCACGATCACAATCGGCCGAAAACCCTAAAACATTCATAGTTGGCGTAAAGTGGCATTGCTCCTACCTTCGGGGAATCGCCAACAAACACCTCAGAGAACTGTTCGAGACACACAAACACCCGCTACTACACACAGAAAAAAGAAGTCTCATCAACCTCATAATTCTCGCGTACTGCTGGGTGATTTGGAAATGCCGAAACGACTGTGTTTTCTCAAATAAGAGACCATCAACCCGGTTTGCAGCAAAGGAAATAAAGACCATAAGCTATCTCTGGCTAACTAATAGATCTTCGAGGCACTGTGTAGATTGGAATACCTGGGGTAGCTTTAATTTTTAGTTTTTATCTTCTTCTTGCATAACACTATATAGCCCTGATTGTATGCTTTTGTTTCCTTTCTTCCCCGGTAACCATATTGTAAACTCCTAGCATCTCGCTAGTTTACTTTATGATAATAAAGTTGATTGAACGTTCAAATATATTAAGCAAATAATTATGTAACCATCCTACTCAACTACAATACAATTTACTTCCAGTACTACACGATGTCACCCGTTATTAATTTCATTTGCCATTAACAAATATAAGTTTGCTTACTTCATGTACGTAGTGCTTGCTAGCTAAAAGCATTACTTAAACTCACAACACTAACCTAGTGAGTGATACGTATCTCGATATGCTAATTAAGCTAGAGATTTATGTTCCTAATAACATGTTCATGTGGACATAAATTTTAAGATGCTTCTAACCAACTTTTTACTATATAAGCTAATATTATAAAGTTTGGTTTCGATGTTGTACATAAAGGTTTATATTTGCATCTCTAAAAACTTTATTAATTTCATCCATATTTATTGCAACTTCATATGCATAGAGATAATATGATCACCCAATATGTAATACTGTATTAAAATGATGTAATAGTATAAAATAGTTATATATATATAAATGTATCATCATATGAGACGTTACATCTACAATTAATTTAATCCGAATACAAAAACATACCCGGTTAATGCGACCAAGAAAAGCGAAAACCAAACTGACAAATTAACCTTCTTGATTTTCTCTCTGTAATGAACAAACAATGTATTACAATACGATGAGCAATGATGTATATTATTTACAGAAGCTATAAAGTTATTCGAGACTTTAAAATTGTATTTTTACCTCTCGAGATAGAGGGCAATAGGAGCAATACATGCAGCACCTACAAGTTGACGATACACCACCAATGCAAACACAAATGTACCTTCACTAAGTACTATCTTGGATAAAATTTGTAATCCGGCAGTAAAAACTTGCACCATTAACATTCCCATCGTCACTCTTGAGTTACTTACCCATTTGTAAAACTCGCAACATATATACCTCTTGAGCAAAGAAAGAATTTAAGAGAAAGGGAGAAATAAAGAAGAAGAAAAATAAGGAAGAGAATAGAAGACCAATGCTTTTAATGAGAAATGATTTGAGACGATGTACCCCTCCGAGTCACTATACGAAGAACATACAATACGAAGCACTCTCACGAAGGGCACAAGCCCGGAGGTGCTTAAATTAAGTAAACAACTAAAGGATTAATATAAATCCTCCCTAAAGATAAACATATATTTGCCTAGTCCGAATCACATAAGGAATATCCCTTAAGGAAACTAAATCGGATAAACATGGCAAGTATATATCGAATCAAAGAAGGAAGGGAAAACCCTAACCTTCTCCTCCAAGAAACCTTCTCCTATAAAAGGAGAAGGATTTCTCCTCATTAGACACGATCACAATCGGCCGAAAACCCTAAAACATTCATAGTTGGCGTAAAGTGGCATTGCTCCTACCTTCGGGGAATCGCCAACAAAACCTAAAACCCTTTTTAGTTCATCTATAAATCACTCCTTTGTTAAAAAACCCTTCGACGCGGTTTGGTGCACAATCATTTGGCGCCATCCGTGGGACCACACATCACTTCACAAAGAAACCCACCGCTATACCACGACATCGATTCACCGAACCATGTCGAACACCAATCAAGACAATACGGGAATCTCCCGAGCAAGCGCCGGAGTTGCAGAACCCTTAGAAGTTACCTTCGGAACCAACCGGCCTGTTTCTCTACAAGAATCGTTGTCTCCAACGTTCACCACTCCCCTTAACAGGACCCTGCACAGACCTGGAGCAGATCGTAGGCCGACATATGACCTAAAACAAGTTGTCAAAGATAACCCCTCTCTCCTCGAAAGAAGCAGGAAACAGAAGAAGACCCTATCCAAGCAGGCAAGGGTAATCGATGAAGAACAACTTTTGGAAGATCGGGAGCTGCTAGAAGAAGCCCTCAGGTACCTCAATAAACGAAAGGCAATCCAGAGATCCGCCAAGGTACTAGACTTCGACGAAGAGTGGGAAGACGAAGCTCACAAAGCCCCAAAGGCCTCGTTTGCTCCTCTGGCGAAGCCCCCGGCAGAAAACGCATGGTATGTTCCTCAAACCCCAGACTACGTCTCAGGGATACGAAGCAGAACTCCGACTAGTACCTATGTACAGACCACGACTGATGTCCCACATCTCAATAGTTACTATTCGTAATGGGGGACCCCAATACCCTTCGAACATGGTCCTGTACTTTCCAATACCCACAATGGTATTTCAGGCCTCCATATGGCACCCCCGAAGGATACCCTCCGTATGGGTCCAACAATTTTGCCCCATATCTGCACCCACCGTCATGGTATCCTCATTACGAGAAAGACGTATGGGACGCAGGTGTCACACCAATGGCTACCCTCAAGATTGGCCCTTCAACACGAGAGCAACCATTCCCCTTGGAAGATAAAACGGACGCCTCGCCTTTGGCTGAATGGATACAAAAGTCTCCCTTGCCTAATGACATGAAGTACCCAACCAACATGGAGCCTTACGAAGGAAAAAGCAATCCAGATGACTTCCTGCAATCGTTTGGAGGAACTGCTGCAATGTATCAATGGAATGATCCTTTGGCCTGTAAGGCCTTCGGATGGGTACTCAAGGGTGATGCTAGAGAATGGTTCAACAGCCTTCCAAAGGGTTCGATCTCCAACTTTTCGGATTTGAAGGAGAAGTTCAAGTTGTACTTCGGCCAGAAAGGGGAAACCCAAGTAAGATCCTGCATTACTGTCCATAATATAAAGCAAAGAGAGGCAGAGGATACCAGAAACTTCATAGTAATATACACTAAGGAAACTCTGAGAATACCTGCATTGCCAGAAACACACAGAATTTCGGACCTTGTTCAAGGATTTTGAAGCCCTTCATTGATCAAGTACTTGGTCAGAGGACTCCCAAAAACATTCGAAGAAGTTAGAGTTAAGGCATACACATGGTTAGATGCCAAGGACATGGCAGTAGGTGGAGCTAAAACTGGAATCTACCCATACGAAGATACCCCGGAAAGTAAGAAGCAAAGCATTCTTATCCCTGGAGGAGACTCATACGAGTACTCGCCCTACGAAGGACGAAGCGAGCCCAAGGATAAAATCAATCTCCGGAAGCTCTCCCAGAGTCCTAGGCAGATATTAGCCATAAAAAAAGGCAACCAAGACACCCTTCGCAGGATTTACAGGTAAAGGAACAGCCAGTGAATCTAACCCCAAGAGCAGTACCGAGGGAAAGTTAACAAAACCACGGTCAAGCGAAAAGGGAAAGGGAATCATGAGAACTGAAGAAGTCTCCAGACTCTACTATCTATCTGCTACACGAAGATCCACCAAGAGAGGAAAACACCAGAGAAGGAAAGGAGTCTGGAGGTGGGAAAAAGAAGCCCGCTAAATCCCTAGAACCGAGCTAAGAATATTTTCTAGCACAATGTGCAAGGATTGCTTCGGAGCAGCTTAAAAACTACTCACATAGCGATGAATGTAATAAGTTGCTCCCTTAGATGAATAATAGCTTTCCCCTTAGGAACTTATGTAATCACATCGTGGTTAATTTGATTTTTCTTTTTAGGACATTACATAATTTGTTATCACTGATAATTACAAAGGGTCGCTCCCTATCGTACTACACAAATTTACCGCATGCACACTCTTACAAAGACATGTTATCCAAGGCTAAATGTGTGTTTAAAGGGACGCCTACACAACATACAGCCAAACCGTGAAAAGATAATTATCTACCACGGAACATGCATTAATAAAAAGACATGGAAAACGAAGGGAATCGCCTTCGATACCATGCAAACCACAAATAAATGTAAGACACGGAACAATCGAGTGGCGGCACCCTTGATACCGTGCAGAAAAGATCTCTATATACTATATAGCCCTGTAAAGGTTCCTGGTGGACCCTTAAGGAATTATAATAAGGTAAACCCTCCAAAATAAAGGGTT
Organism: Erigeron breviscapus; assembly: GCA_034093135.1. Lineage (NCBI taxonomy): Eukaryota > Viridiplantae > Streptophyta > Magnoliopsida > Asterales > Asteraceae > Erigeron > Erigeron breviscapus. The sequence goes on along the minus strand of CM067174.1, from coordinate 62,481,697 downwards.
TCATATATTCATACATAAATAGGCGAATGGCCAACATAAACCATCGCCTAACAAGTCATTATAGATAAATAAAAGATTGTTCGAAGGCACGCAGGCCAGAAAAAGAATTGTCCAAAAACCTTATATGAAGCATGTTCCATAAACCATTAATAAAGACGAGATCACTCAGGAGGCAGAAGTACCTTCGGGATGAGACTGAGAAGTATCAACAGCAGAGGCATCAGTGGCAGATGGAGTAATGATAGCAGCAGTAGGGATAATCTTGTCTGGTTGAATCTCAAGAAGCGACTCAAACGAAGCCATAGGATTCGCAACAAGCTTCTCGAGGAAGGGGAAATTGGCGATCCGATAATTTTCTACCGCCGCATTAATAGCGTCGGCAGTGTTCTCCTTATATTTTGGGCGCGTTGATAAATCAATTAGACCCTCTTCACTCAAACCACGAAGCACGAAGGCTCTCTCATCCTCCCTGTTATCATAGATCACCTCCGCAAGTAACTTCCCAAACTCCTCGCTATCAATTAAACTCCTACAGGAATAAGGAATCACCTCAGTCACCAGACCAGAACGCTATGAAACATGCTTCCTGATGGAATCCGAAAGATTCTGAGAAACTTCCTTTTCCATGTTCAACTCAGCCATGGTCTTTGACAACTTTGACCTCAGAACAGTAAGCTCATCCTCCTGAAACTTCACACTAGCCTCCGTCTCTATAAGCCTACTCTTCAGTGACTTCACCTCTCCCAAGTCTTTAATGGCATCATTCATCGACTCTTGGAGCAAAGAGCACTCTGCCTTCTTCTCCTCAAGCAGTCTTTCAGCTTCAAGTTGAACACCCAGAAGATGATTCAGACGAACAACTATTTCAGCATCCATCATGTTCCTCTCATTCAAGCGTTCCTTATAAAACTATGCAAAGGCCCTTGTCTCCATACGACAGATATCAACTACAAAGTCATAGGGAAGACGTAAAAAAAACCAACAAAACAAGGAGATAAGAAAGAAGAAATAGAAAGAGGGCATTACTCGTAGCACCAGTCTTCTCCTTGGCAACCTTCTTCTTCTTCTTCGAAGCAGTAACATTCGAAGGTGTCTCATTACCCCTCTTACGAAGGCGAGATGCTACACCTTCCACCGGAGCATCATTATGCTCATCCCTACACTCACCAGTTATAACAACTTCATCATCTACGTTCTGGCCTCAGGAGGAATGATGGTTTCCCCCTTAGGCAGAACAGAAGTGCCAGATGAAGAACCAAGATTAAAAGGGATACTTTCCCCAGCCTTTGGGGTACGCTCAATATCAGAAGGGACATGAGAAGAAGAACCAGATGGAACTTCACCAACCTGACCACCCTTCCTAACGAAGTTCTGGAAAGACATATCTGGAGATGTGCAAACAAAGGAAAGTCAAGTCACAAATACGACAATCAAGTATAAAGAAATATATACAACTCACCATCAAACTCCTCTTCCCCAGCAGGCAACGCACTGATCACTTTGGCTTTGAACAAAATACTATCAGGGTATGACACGACTAAAACAGGGTGTCTAATGATCTCCTCAAACAACACCCCAGAACAAATATAAATTTGTTCTTCCAATTTCTTATATCTACGCTCCCTGGCCCTTTGAGAAAACATGAATTCTCCCTAGATCTAGGTGCAATGGTAACCCAATCACCTGCGTCGCAAGCATATGCGAATCTCCTAAAAAGTTCCAACGATGGTTCACCACCGTAAGCACGACATAAGACCTCGAAGGCCCTGATTTTTGAATGACCTTGAGGATGCCAGCGGGATAAATGATTCCCATAGTGCTTCAGAACAAATAAAAAGAAAGGGGTAAAAGGATACCTAACGCTACCATGGGTGAAAGATCTCAAATACACCCCAACAAAACCATCGGGGGGAGAAAGTATACTTTGTTTACGGTCAGGTAACCTACATGATTCAACCCGACCTGGAAAAAACCTATTTACGAAATCAACAAACTGATCTCGCGTAACGATGGAAAACGTAGTCTCTATGCCTATCTTAGCCATCGAATCAAAAGAATTTTGGAAGGAATATTACCTGAAGTGAAGATTGAACAACGGCGGCTGTAACAAGAGAATAGTCGAAAAACCTAAAAGGGAGAAATAGAGAAATGGAAGGGGAATGAGCGGAACAAATAAAGGAAAGACCACTTTTTGAATTTTGAAATGACCGCCCAAAGCTTCCTCAACAATCCAACTATACATCTTTCATTTCACCCCCTTCCATAATAAGTCACCGACCTTTAACCATCCATGACCAAGGAAAATACACATTTGGTCCTTCGAAATAATTTTTTCATCAAAGATATAGGACGGCTGGCACGATAAGAAGATTAAGAGTATAGTCTAAAATCATAGACCTGGCAATCTATAATATTAGACTGGGGGGCTTGACGATGTACCCCTCTGAGTAACTATACGAAGGACACACAATACGAAGCACTCTCATGAAGGGCACAAGCCCGGAGGTGCTTAAATTAAGTAAACAACTAAAGGATTAATATAAATCCTCCCTAAAGATAAACATATATTTGCCTAGTCCGAATCACATAAGGAATATCCCATAAGGAAACTAAATCGGATAAACATGGCAAGTATAAATCGAATCAAAGAAGGAAGGGAAAAACCCTAACCTTTTCCTCTAAGAAACCTTCTCCGATAAAAGGAGAAGGATTTCTCCTCATTAGACACGATCATAATCAGCCAAAAATCCTAAACATTCATACTTGGCGTAAAGTGGCATTGCTCCTACCTTCGGGGAATCGCCAACAAAACCTAAAACCCTTTTTAGTTCATCTATAAATCACTCCTTTGTTAAAAAACCCTTCAACGCGGTTTGGTGCACATTCAACCATGCTTTAAAAAAAAGACAAGGGGACTAAATCTCAGCCACTCATTTTCCTCTCTCTCCTCAAATGTCAACCACTCATTTTTTTCTCTCTCTCCTCCATTAATCATTTTATTTGTCTAATCCTTCAAAATATTTTATCTCGGAAACCGTATATCGATAAATTATAAAATCTATATGGGTGTTCTTAAAATTTCATGCTCTTTCATTAAAGAGGTCATTCGATATACTTTCGACGAATTTTTAAATCCGAGGCAAAACCCGTACGGCTAAGGGCGGAGCCCGTCAGGTAGATCACACATCACCGATCACCCCTATGACCTATCACACTCTATGACCTATCACACTCTATGACCTATCACACTCTATGACCTATCACACTCTATGACTATCACACTCTATGACCTATCATACCCTATGACCTATCACACTCTATGACCTATCACACTCTATGACCTATCACCTCTATGACCTATCACCTCTATGACCTATCACACTCTATGACCTATCACCTCTATGACCTATCACACTCTATGACCTATCACACTCTATGACCTATCATACCCTATGACCTATCACACTCTATGACCTATCACACTCTATGACCTATCATACCCTATGACCTATCACACTCTATGACCTATCACACTCTATGACCTATCACACTCTATGACCTATCACCTCTATGACCTATCACACTCTATGACCTATCACACTCTATGACCTATCACACTCTATGACCTATCACACTCTATGACCTATCACACTCTATGACCTATCACACTCGACCTATCACCAGGAAGAAGGAGGAGCGTACAGGTATCATTTCAGGTCGTTTCATGGCTGCCCATGCTTAGTTATAGTGCCTTAAATCTCAAAAACGTTTTTCACTTGTTTTTCTTGTTCTCAGCCGCGAGCCGTGTGAGTCCCTCGATAGCTCTGGATCGCTCTCGAGATCGTCTAAGGTTATGTCGTGAGTGCGGAATCCTCACGAGATAACTGTTTGATTAGTTATCTAGATTATTGCTAATTAACAAGATTGTAATCAGCCTTAATTAATCTATTTTCGTTTGCTAATGATTGCCAACGAACTTAGATGATTGGTGTGTGTGTTAATCGACTGGTTAACTCAATTTAGGTTTTCAGTCGTTTATATATGTTCCAATTGATATTGGGCTTGCTGGGCTTTGTTCTTACGAACTTAGCAGCCCAGCCCTTAGAACGAAGATAATCTTCGTTCGAGCATAACGAAGTTTATCTTCGTTAGCTGTAATCCGTTTGTTATTTTCCTATTACTTAACATATAAGGAACCTAACATATATTACGTTTGTTCTTGTATATCATACATAACAAACATCATATATAAACATATATAAAACACCAAAACATGTAATCAATCATTACTAAAACACGAAGTCCATAATCTATTAATTACATATAAATGAATAAGACATAATCAAATCTAAGTTGCTGTTGTCACATCAACATGCATCAACAAACTCCCCTTTGACAGCAGCATCTTGGATTTCTTTAGTCTTCAAAAATCTTGTCATCCATCAAATAACAATCGCTTGCTATTTGCGTGAATGTTCTCATGTAAGCAGACCTTCAGAATTTTACGATATCGACTTTCTTCATCCTTCCAAAACGGCAAGAACGAACATTCCGTATCGTATAACTTTCTCTGATCATTCCTTGAGAAGTTCACCAACTGCATTGGATCATAAACTCTTCTCAACAAAATCTTCTTCTCTGAATCTGCATACATTTTGGCTTCACCAGAAATGCGATCAATCTCCCAATTATCCAGTTTATCCAAGACATCTTGTGTCCATTTCTTGGCAGGGACCTTGATCATACATTTGATATCACGTTGAATATATTCAACACTTTTATCTGGCTTCACCACCTTCTTCTTTCGTCTTGGTTCAATATGAAAATTTGGTTTTTCAGAGTTTTTCATATTCGACCTCAACTTGAAATCTTCATGAAGATTCTTACTAACCACATCTGCAAGACCATAATCACTTGGATTGATAATCCTGTTATTTCCTAGTTCATGCAAGTCTTCTTCACACAAACTTCTGAAATGTCTCTCACTCCATGCCAAATACTGACAACCATCTGGTCTTTTGAGAACGAACAGCTTCAGTTCTTCATCATAAAACCAACTCCAGATAATTGTTTTGTATTTTGCAGCATTTTTGTCCGAGATATGAGTCCAAAACACAGAGGGTCTCAGAGTATCCCTAGTGACTATAAA
>CM067174.1:62454048-62471548 GCA_034093135.1 Erigeron breviscapus | reverse complement strand
AAACCCACTTTTATCAAAAGGAAGTTTAATTGCACCAACATAACCCATCCGCTGAAAGCATCGACAGATAAGATCAAACTCATAAATCATTTCTACTGCTTCCTCTGGTTCTGCACCTAAATGCAAAATATCACGAAGAGTTGCAGCATTGAAATCGAATGTGATTCCTCTGACGGTAGCACGTACGAAAACATGACCATTGACCACAACTTCATGAGCAGACATCCAAAAATCATCGATATACTGCCTTACTAGTCTTGGTGAATGAGTGAACACAAATGACAGCCTTGAACGTGCGATGTATGCAAACATCTCATGATAGTGATCGGAATTACGTTGATCTTGATCAAGATTTAGAGCAAGATTATGCTTCCCAACAAATTGACGAAGAGCTAAAGCCATTTCTGCAAGATAAGATCACAAAATCTAAACAAATAAGAATTAGACAAAGTGAATTAAGTGCAGACTTGGATAAACTTAATCAGTAATATCGTAAGTTAAAAACTGTACGACTTTACTCATTAAATTCGTTATCACATTCAGAACGAAGTTAGAATAAGATTCCAGATTCAGCTAAGTCCAAGAGAAATCAGTTTAAACTTAGAAAATTTCAGATTGTCCATCACTAATTTCCCACGATACGACCCTTTACCTAATCCTGTACAAAGCAAAAACTCGTTAAAATCAACCTGCTCATGCCTTGTACCATGAATTTCCATCATATAAAATCATCATCATAATGTAAGTATACAACGAACATTACAATCGTGAATAGAAACAAAACCCCATGATCTAAAATCAACCATTAACAAACCTGAAAATAATCAATCGTCATACAAACAGAGTTACCAACCATGACCATGAGACGGAGAAAGGTTCACTAATCACTGAGTTGCTTGACGGCAAACCATCTTGAAACACTTAAGTCCCATACCAGATGCCGTCTACAAAACTAACAAACAGTAAGTAGTCCAAAATTCAATGAAGAACTTTATAACATTTCCGGAATCATGTCATAAGGCAAGATAGAAAATTCAAAATAACAAGTATCACATTGATTATTTTTCACTAATTACATGAATTGTTAAAGTAAATAACTACTCCAAAAACACGTTCATGTATTATTCCTTCACGTGCTCATATCTGCAACACACCTATTGTCACTACACACCAAGGATCGTATCTCCATGATATCATCCGTATGAATAACAATATATTTGCAGAAAACAGCACTCTAACTTAATCTTCTTAACCTGAATACTGCACACTTGACAAAAACTCATTAACGCATTGAGAACAAAACATAGTAATGCAGAAAATTCAAGCTAAAATCATACAAAAACAGGGTTAACAGATACGAAATAACAATGAATCTAACAAAAGATCAAGGGAGGTCATTTCATCGTCAAACCCTAAAATGTCACCAAGTTATAAAATAAATCCTTAACTTGTAACAACTGAAAATTTGTGAGATTTCAAATAACTTTGACTTTTCACAAACACTTAAAATATCATTTCTATTATCCCGCCAAATTGAAGACACCAATTTCAAATGTGCACATCACAGTAAAGAGCTCGAAATGGAAAACCACAAGGAGACTCCTACCCTCGAAGAAAATTCAAAATAACAAGTATCACATTGATTATTTTTCACTAATTACATGAATTGTTAAAGTAAATAACTACTCCAAAAACACGTTCATGTATTATTCCTTCACGTGCTCATATCTGCAACACACCTATTGTCACTACACACCAAGGATCGTATCTCCATGATATCATCCGTATGAATAACAATATATTTGCAGAAAACAGCACTCTAACTTAATCTTCTTAACCTGAATACTGCACACTTGACAAAAACTCATTAACGCATTGAGAACAAAACATAGTAATGCAGAAAATTCAAGCTAAAATCATACAAAAACAGGGTTAACAGATACGAAATAACAATGAATCTAACAAAAGATCAAGGGAGGTCATTTCATCGTCAAACCCTAAAATGTCACCAAGTTATAAAATAAATCCTTAACTTGTAACAACTGAAAATTTGTGAGATTTCAAATAACTTTGACTTTTCACAAACACTTAAAATATCATTTCTATTATCCCGCCAAATTGAAGACACCAATTTCAAATGTGCACATCACAGTAAAGAGCTCGAAATGGAAAACCACAAGGAGACTCCTACCCTCGAAGAAAATTCAAAATAACAAGTATCACATTGATTATTTTTCACTAATTACATGAATTGTTAAAGTAAATAACTACTCCAAAAACACGTTCATGTATTATTCCTTCACGTGCTCATATCTGCAACACACCTATTGTCACTACACACCAAGGATCGTATCTCCATGATATCATCCGTATGAATAACAATATATTTGCAGAAAACAGCACTCTAACTTAATCTTCTTAACCTGAATACTGCACACTTGACAAAAACTCATTAACGCATTGAGAACAAAACATAGTAATGCAGAAAATTCAAGCTAAAATCATACAAAAACAGGGTTAACAGATACGAAATAACAATGAATCTAACAAAAGATCAAGGGAGGTCATTTCATCGTCAAACCCTAAAATGTCACCAAGTTATAAAATAAATCCTTAACTTGTAACAACTGAAAATTTGTGAGATTTCAAATAACTTTGACTTTTCACAAACACTTAAAATATCATTTCTATTATCCCGCCAAATTGAAGACACCAATTTCAAATGTGCACATCACAGTAAAGAGCTCGAAATGGAAAACCACAAGGAGACTCCTACCCTCGAAGAAAATTCAAAGGCCTATGAGAGGGACACACCCAGAAAAACCAGTAGAATTCGCAGTGGCAAGACAATAAAAGATCATTTTCTAAACTTAAACAAATTAATGTTCATATCAGAAAATCTTCTTTTGAAACAAACCACACAACCTCATAAAGAATTCTCATGAATGAATTCAGTAAAACATATACTCAGAATTTCAAATAGAATCTCTCGTGCAATAAGAACTTATAAAAATACTTATTTTGACTCAATAAAAATAAAAATAATTCAGAATAAAAATAACAGAATAATAAACTAAGCTATACACTAATTAACTTGAATATATTCATCATTTATTCATTATTTACATGATGCTTGGTTACTGCTGACTAGATCAGTTTAGCAATTACATAAGCCTGTGGGTGAGAAATAATTCTCTTATTATTAGTTATGAACAGTGACCCAACAACGATTACCGGTATGTTTGTCCTCTTAAACACTCGGTACTTCCAGTTTCCCTTTGGGTTTGTGGCACTTTCGTATTACTTGAGCCAAGGACAGTCACCATGTAACTTAGTAAGTTACTCATGCCACAATTATAGGTTTGCGAACTTATGTGACCCACAGTCAAGCATACACTTAAAATCGACAGAGCATTAGAATTCTTAACCAGATGTGTTTATAAGCGTTACAACTTTGAAAGTCACCATGGTTAATGATCTTACGATCAAGGGTCAGAACAAACACATTTGATGCGTAGTGCATGATTCGAATTGGCTATTCTTCATTGCTTCTTTGAGATTAACTTCATTGATGAGCAGCAATTTGATACTTCAGAATTATTTGATGATACTTCTTGACTATTCTTCATGATTTCTTGATTCTTCGGTACTTTGATTTAGCCAATCGAGATCATGATGGTTTTAATAGTTGCTTTAGAAGCTAAAACCCATTTTGTTCTGTTTAGATTGACATACACGAATGCATGCGAATCCCCCCTATGGTTTACAAACACATCCAATCTCAAACCAAATGCTAAATCTTTCTCAAGTTTTAAGGATGGCACAATTCACTTGAAAAGTCCATATTCAAGGCCATATGCTGACGTGTTTCCCACAAGAACATTGTATAAATTAAGTTCAGATTGAAGGAAACCTTGGTACTTTGTGCCTACCGATATATCCTTAATTGTAATCACTGAACTGAGCAGTTATATTACGATTAAACAAGCTTAAAAGCTAAAGTATCGTCACGTCTAATCATTTAGTGCAGTGACCTTACTTCATTTATTATATTTTTGGATTTTCCAATTTTTCTGATGTTTTTGGATTTTCAGACACTAGATATATACAAACTTATACTAAACCAACTCTTTTTGTATTTTAATGACTCTATCTATGTACGACTTAAACTACAAAGACTCGAAAAAATTTTAAGTTCTTTGAGAGAAACTACTCGGCATTCTTCATACCATTGAGTTGATATAACAACTCATGACGAGGTCTATCAAAAGCTTTAGTATAAAGATCAGCAAGGTTATCATCAGTAACAACCTTTTCTAAATGAATAAGCTTTTTCTCAAAACAGTCACGCAAAAAGTGATGCTTTATATCAATGTGCTTGGTGACTTTAAAGTTTTTCGGATTCTTGGTAATATCTATGGCAGACTTATTATCAATACAAATAGGAGAGTCAGAGATATCCATACCATAGTCGCGCAATTGTTGCTGTATCCAAAGTACCTGAGAACAGCATTGACCAGCAGCTATGTACTCTGCTTCACAGGTAGACTGTGCAACAGATGTCTGCTTTTTGCACTGCCACGATATAATTCTCCCCCCTAAAAGTTGACATCCACCTGACGTTGATTTCCTATCCGAACTGCAGCCACCATAATCCGAATCAGTATAAGCTTTGAATTCAAAGGAACCATGCATGGGATACCAAAGCCCTAGACGAGGCTTGGCCTTCACATAACGAAGAATCCTTTTCGCAGCTTTCATATGTGACTCTTTCGGATTAGCCTGATATCTAGCACACATGCAAACAGCAAAGGTAATGTCTGGACGTGAAGCCGTCAGATACATCAAGGAACCAATAATAGCCCGATATTGAGTTGCATCGACTTCTGGATCATTAACCTTATCAGGACACAGCCCATGATTAGTCTGAATGGGAGTAATTGCATCTTTAGCATCGGTCATTCGAAACCTTGTGAGAAGATCCTGAACATATTTGCTCTGATGAATAAAGAACCCATCCTTCAGTTGATCCACCTGTAATCCAAGGAAGAAAGTTAATTCCCCCATAGCACTCATTTCGAACTTAGCCTTCATGCTCTGCTCAAACTCCTTGCACATGGTCTTATCAGATGAACCAAAAATGATATCATCAACGTAAACCTGTACAAGCAAGTAGTCCTTCCCTTTCCATTTGATGAACAACGTGCTGTCAATAGAACCTCGAGTAAAACCATTTTCATGCAAATGAGTAGACAGTTTTTCATACCATGATCGAGGAGCCTGATGTAAACCATATAGAGCCTTATCAAGACGATATACTCTATTGGGAAAATCTGGATCCTCAAACCCCTGAGGTTGATCTACGTACACTTCTTCTCTAATTTCGCCATACAAAAAGGCACTCTTTACGTCGAGTTGATACACCTTTATACCTTGATAGCTAGCAAATGCCAGAAATAATCGAATAGCTTCTAGTCTAGCTACAGGTGCAAACGTCTCATCGTAATCAAAACCTTCTTGTTGCTCAAATCCTCTAACTACCAACCGAGCCTTATTGCGAGTGACAACACCTTTGTCATCCTTTTTACAACGGAAAACCCATCGCGTAGATAAAGGAGATTCACCATGAGGTAAGTCAACTAGCTTCCATACATCAAGCTTCCGAAACTGAGCCAATTCTTCTTGCATCGCCTCAACCCATGACGGATCTTTAAGAGCCATACCAACATTCTTAGGCTCAACCTGAGAGATGAAGCAATAGTACAAGTACCAAGTAATCGCCCCAGTATCCTTAACCTCAGCAAACATACTTGACATTTTCTTATGCTGATTCCTCGTGAGAGTAGAGGCAGAGGCATCACCAATAATTTGCTCTACTGGATGATCCTTGTTGACTCTTGTCTGAGGAACCTTATCGACCGTAAGATCACTTCCCAAGTTTGTCTGCACATGATGTTCTGGAGTTTTAGGCTCTTCCTGATTTTCACCTTCCGTGTCATCAGTATCATAGAACGGATCATCAGGTAGCGGTATATGTAAAGGATCAGTAAGATTTTTAGGAGCAGTATCTAAAGTAGAGTCTGCTTCTTTTGTCCCACTTGATTCACCAGATTTGGAAGCAGGCTCAACGAATGGAGAGGAAGCAGGAGTGGAAACTGGAACCGGCCCACCATCAATTGGATCATGTAGAGTAACTACATCTTCCACAATCGGAACACCTGTAAAAGAAACAGGACCACGAAAAGAAGTGAAAACACCATCATAATCAAAGTTATTAGCAGGACCAATGTGCACAGCAGGTTTATGACTGACAATTACGACATTTGTACCAAAATCGACTTTGCCAGTTTTCTGATTGTACACACGCCGAATCGGTGTACTTGGCACATAACCTAAAAAGAATCCCTCCTCAGATTTAGCATCAAATTTCCCTTGAGGAAGAACTTTCAGAAAAGTACACGGAACACCAAACGGCTCAACATTCTGCAAATTGGGCTTTTTGTTGTGCAACAGCTCATAACAAGTCTTCTTAAACCGTTTAACTGTTAAAACCCTATTCAAAATGTGGCAAGCTGTATTCACCGCCTCTCCCCAGAAAGTAATAGGAAGCCCTGAATCAGCAAGCATCGTCCTGGCTGTTTCTATCAATGTCCTGTTCTTCCTTTCAGCTACTCCATTCTGTTGTGGCTCATAAGGTGCACTGAATTGATGTTGAATTCCTTTTGTCAAGCAAAATGCAGTAATCGTATGATTCTTGAACTCAGTGCCATTATCACTCCTGATTCTCTTAACTTTAATCTCATGGACATTCTCGACTTGTTTAATGAAATCCATAAATCGAGCAGCAGTCTCATCCTTGGTCTTCAAAAAGAATACCCATGAGAATCTTGAGTAATCATCAGTGATCACCAAACAATAATACATCCCTCCAATGCTTCTTATGTTCACAGGACCAAAGAGATCCATATGAAGTAACTCAAATGGTTTGGATATAGAATTTTGCACCTTTGATTTATGGGGATTCTTATGTTGTTTCCCTTTCAAACAAGGTACACATTTATCTTCCATCCCAAATTTCTTTACCGGAACACCTTCAACTAATTCAAGACTGATAAGTTCATTCATCTTCCGAAAGTTGATATGTCCCATTCTTCGATGCCATAGGAGAGATTCCGACTCATTGGCCTTGCTCAACAAACAAAGGGACTCCTTTGGATTATCAACACCTAAAACTAAACCATAGATGTCTCTCTTCCTAGGAGCTCTGAGCATAATCCATTCTTCAGGAATAACAAAACCCGGCTTCAAGATGAATGCCTCCTTTTCTGTGAAATGAACATTGTTGCCCTTGTCACAGATCTGTGAGACACTCATAAGATTATGAGTAAGTTGTTCCACATAGTTTACTCGTTCTAGAGTAAGTTGTCCATTGACGACATCTCCTTGTCCGGTGATGTTACCGCCCTTGGATCCAGCAAAACTAACATATGACCCATGTATATCAACATAATTGGACAAGAGCTTCTTGTCCCCTGTCATGTGCCTGGAGCATCCACTGTCAAGGTACCACAAATGAATTGGTTTCCTAGGAACTCCCTGCACATAAAATGAGATAAGTTAGTTTTCGTGTGGGACCCAAACCTTCATTGGTTTGGGTCGTCCCTTCTCATCCTTGAGAAGAAGTTCAGTCCAATATCCATTGCTAGAAGCCTTGGATGGAACACGTTTCTCCTCTTGTCTTCTCACTGGAGAAGTCTTCGGACCTCTCGTTGGAGAAATTCTAGGAGAATGGGGGCCAAAAGAAGGTCGAACACTTGAATGAACCCGGTCATAAAATGAATTACAACTTTGAGACTGACTCGAACTCCCAGAGGGGGTTGTGAATCTATCTTCTCTAGGTGATATACTCCTAGATTCAGGAGATACTTTCCTTTTCTGAGTTGAATTCCTATGAACATTTCCTGTAAAACCTTTTGGTGAAGATTCTCTTCGTTGAGGTATAGTAAAAGGTTTTGGAGAAGATTGAACTTTAGTCTCATTAACCATTTTATCATTACCCAACCCTCTTTTTCCTTCCGAGGTTGAAGCCTTTGAAGGAGAACCTGATCTCCGAGGTCTATTAGGACAAACACTGTAAACATGACCTTTTTCATGACACGCAAAACAAGAAAGGACCTTGACCTTTTTCTTTGTATCTACCTTTTTATCGGTACCTACAGAATCAATTTTAGTCCTAGTGTCCACTGTCTTACTTGTTTTTCTAGTATCATCAGAGTCACGTTTAATTGGTGAATTCCTAGACTTTCTAGCATCATCCATCTCATCCTTACCTATTGAAGACTTCTTAAGTACAGGCATAAGGATTTGCTTCAAAGTCCTAGTAGCTATTTCATCAACAGCTGATCTATCCTCAGATTTTCTAGGTTTAGTCTGCCTAGCCAAAGGAGTGAGACGTGACTGACTTAATTTCTTCATGTCCTCAACAGTCACATCCCAGACTTTATCAATTCTTTTAGGGTCAATTGATTCTAAAGGGAATTCTAATTCAGTGTATACCCTATGACTCTTGTGAAGAGTAAAGTGTGTAACACTATCTTTTTGACCAAAAGAATTAGACTTATTCTGAACAATACCTTTCAATTTCTGTTCCTTTTTAGGTTGAGAGAAACCTCCTACAGACTCTTTTGTTTCCTTAGACAGCTTGACTTCTGGAATTGAGTCTTTTGGTTTACTAGCTTCAGTACTAGATTGAAGTAAAACTTCAGGAATGTTGGGTTCAACGGAGGTATAATTGTTGTTGAAAGGTGGAGGAACATCTTTATAAGAGATCTTAACTGGGTCTAGACTCTTAGTAGAAGAATCCTCAAATTTGTTCATATGCATTAACAGTTCAGAATGCCTAGCAGAATCTAATTTAGCATTTAAGTCCAAAATCTCTATCTTAGCATCAGCTAGTTCTTTTTCAATAGAGGCACATTTCTTTGCTAACAACGAGTAAGCTTCACCACCTACTCTTTCTACAGCTACTGACTGTTTGACTTTGTCCTTCATTGCACTTAGATCAGACTCTAAGGACTTAATCTTTTCCTTGAAAAATCTTTCTTTATCATTTACAGTTAAATCCTTTTTAATTAGCCTATCTCTCTCTGATTGTGCAGCATTAATAACAGATTCTAAATTCCTAATTTGATCATTTTTCGATTCAATTTCATCATACATTTTATTCACAATTTTACAAACATGAACAATAGTATGTAAGGAATAAGATACCTGTTGGTCAGCTTCTTTACAATCGGCCATGTAGGCAACAAAGTCATCGACAGTCATCCCTTCAGGAATCTCAAAATCTTTCATCTGCTCTTCAATTGTCTTCTCGACCTTTTCAGCAGCAGAATCTTCATTAACTTCAGTAGCTTTTACCTCTGCAGTTGCTTTCACTTCCTCTTGGTTCTTATCATCTTCGAACTCATCTTCAGATTCGGAATCAGTATCATAAACACCCTCAGCATAACTTTCCACTTTCGAACTTTGAGCATTTTCATACAAATGCTCATCATTATGGTAAACTGTGGTGTCAAGAAAGTCATCAGGAGAGTCCACGATATGAGCCATATCATCAATAATTTCAGCCAAATAAGCATTATTGGTCTCGTCCTGTGGAAGATTCCAGACATAAGAACCATCAGATTGAACAGCTACGATTGCCTTGTCATTTGCAGCAGTATCTTCAGTCAACACAAGTGCTCTGTTAGCATTCTGATTATATGGACGATTACCACTTCTGTCTTGTCGCGTAGGGGTAGCATTGACATCCCTCTTTGGTCGTTGACACTCTCTAGCGAAGTGTCCAAATCCATCACAGTTGTAACACTTAACCTTTGACTTGTCAAAGCCCTGAGTGCCTCCAGTAAGAGGTCGTCCTGTCCTTTTCATGAACTTCTGCACTCTTCTTGTGATCATAGCCAATTGCCATTTTAGGTCCATCTCTTCAACATCATCTGGATCAATTTGGTCATAATCTTCATCTATGAGTGCAGGATCTGTGATTCTTCCTGCAACAAACGCTTCATGAGCAGCACACATAGCAGCATAGACATTCATCCGACCCTCAGCTGATTTCATATCCATTGGCATGGACTTGTAACCAGCAGCAGAATCTTCATTAACTTCAGTAGCTTTTACCTCTGCAGTTGCTTTCACTTCCTCTTGGTTCTTATCATCTTCGAACTCATCTTCAGATTCGGAATCAGTATCATAAACACCCTCAGCATAACTTTCCACTTTCGAACTTTGAGCATTTTCATACAAATGCTCATCATTATGGTAAACTGTGGTGTCAAGAAAGTCATCAGGAGAGTCCACGATATGAGCCATATCATCAATAATTTCAGCCAAATAAGCATTATTGGTCTCGTCCTGTGGAAGATTCCAGACATAAGAACCATCAGATTGAACAGCTACGATTGCCTTGTCATTTGCAGCAGTATCTTCAGTCAACACAAGTGCTCTGTTAGCATTCTGATTATATGGACGATTACCACTTCTGTCTTGTCGCGTAGGGGTAGCATTGACATCCCTCTTTGGTCGTTGACACTCTCTAGCGAAGTGTCCAAATCCATCACAGTTGTAACACTTAACCTTTGACTTGTCAAAGCCCTGAGTGCCTCCAGTAAGAGGTCGTCCTGTCCTTTTCATGAACTTCTGCACTCTTCTTGTGATCATAGCCAATTGCCATTTTAGGTCCATCTCTTCAACATCATCTGGATCAATTTGGTCATAATCTTCATCTATGAGTGCAGGATCTGTGATTCTTCCTGCAACAAACGCTTCATGAGCAGCACACATAGCAGCATAGACATTCATCCGACCCTCAGCTGATTTCATATCCATTGGCATGGACTTGTAACCAGCAGCAGATGATGTAATGTTACCGAACTTTAAACTTCCAGCCTTTACACCTTCAGCAGTCTTCTTACCTTTGTTCCCAGCATCCGAAGCAATGAAACCAACAAAATCATCTCCATCAGTATTCTCTGTTGTACCAGAACTACCAACTCCCGAAAAGAATGCATTTACATCAGCCGTTGGGTTCTTCATGGTGGCATGATACAGAGAAGGATCTTGAGTGTAATTATCTTGGAGATCCTTTGCTTTTTCTTTCATCACTCTGTTCCTAAGAGTAGATATGACTCCATCTATACGCAAGGATGCATAATCATCTCTTTCTTGTAGTCCATGACAAAACTCTTTATAGGCCTTCGGTAAACCATCCAAGAATTTATCCACAATTTCACTTGGAGAATACTTAAGATCAAAATACGCTAACTCTGCAAGCAGATGTTGATATCTCAGAATAAGATCTTCAACCTGTTCATTCTTGGTAGCGTTGAAACAATCAAATTGTTTCTTAAGCATTTTGATTCTGTTTTTCTTCAGTAGTGGATCTCCTTCACAATGTGCTTCAATAGCATCAAACAGCTGCTTTGAAGTTTTGTATTCTTGTTTGGGAAACAGATGCACTAACTCTTGTGGAATGCACATCCGAAGAGTAGAAAGAGCCTTTACTTCGATTGCATATGCAGTCTTTTCTTCTCCTTTTAATTCTGCCATCTTGTATGTCGAAGTAACGCCATTGACTGTAAGAGTAGGCCACTCATATCCTTCCGTAATCATAATCCACATATTCAAGTCTTCTCTTTGAATAAAATCCTCGAAACGACCTCTCCACGCCCAGAAATCAGCTAATGAGACTAACTTTGGTGGAGAATTAGTCCTTCCGACTAGATGATCATGATAAACCAGAGAATTTAGATATTGTGCAACAGCACTGTTGACAGACGATGTGGAAGCCATGAGCTAATATAGCAAAAATCTTAAGGAACGAAGATAAAAGAATGAAAAGATTCAAAACGAAAAAGAAGATAACTTCGTTTGATGAATAACTTCGTAGGAAGTTCAAAAGCCAAGTAACGAATTTAAGATTAAATTCGTTTGAAAAAGATTCAAAACGAAAAAGAAGATAACTTCGTTTGATGAATAACTTCGTAGGAAGTTCAAAAGCCAAGGAACGAATTTAAGATTAAATTCGTTTGGCTAAGTGATGAAATAACTTCGTAGGAAGTTCAAAAGCCAAGGAACGAATTTAAGATTAAATTCGTTTGGCTAAGTTCGTTGAGGAAAACGAACTTAACAGCAGTTTTGGGTTTTCGAATGTCACAGAAGAATAAAAATCAAACAGACGATCTGAAACCTTCGATTGGATATCGAATTGCTCTGATACCACTTGTGAGCTCCCTCGATAACCCATCCGCTGAAAGCATCGACAGATAAGCTCAAACTCATAAATCATTTCTACTGCTTCCTCTGGTTCTGCACCTAAATGCAAAATATCACGAAGAATTGCAGCATTGAAATCGAATGTGATTCCTCTGACGGTAGCACGTACGAAAACATGACCATTGACCACAACTTCATGAGCAGACATCCAAAAATCATCGATATACTGCCTTACTAGTCTTGGTGAATGAGTGAACACAAATGACAGCCTTGAACGAGCGATGTATGCAAACATCTCATGATAGTGATCGGAATTACGTTGATCTTGATCAAGATTTAGAGCAAGATTATGCTTCCCAACAAATTGACGAAGAGCTAAAGCCATTTCTGCAAGATAAGATCACAAAATCTAAACAAATAAGAATTAGACAAAGTGAATTAAGTGCAGACTTGGATAAACTTAATCAGTAATATCGTAAGTTAAAAACTGTACGACTTTACTCATTAAATTCGTTATTACATTCAGAACGAAGTTTAAATTCGTAAGTACAAAAGTAACGAAGTATAAGTTCGTTAGTAGAAACTGTACGAAAATAAAATGTAACTTCGTAAGAAGAAACTGTACGAAGTTGGTCTTAAGTTCGTTAGTTGAACTTGAACGAAGATAATACTAAGTTCGTTTTGATTAAACGATCAATAAGTTCGTTAGACTTAAACTTAAGTTCGTTTTTTTCAATTAATTCTAAAGGATAAAAGTCATAAACGAAATTAATCCCCAAAAATATAAGAAAAACTGATTGAGTTCATGTGAAAGAAGGATAAAAGCAGCCAATCTAAATTGAAATTTGTGAAGAAAATAGAACCAAAACATACGTTTTTTTTTTTTTTTTTTTTTTTTTTTTTTTTTTTTTTTTTTTTTTTTTTTTTTTTTTTTTTTTTTTTTTTTTTTTTTTTTTTTTTTTTTTTTTTTTTTTTTTTTTTTTTTTTTTTTTTTTTTTTTTTTTTTTTTTTTTTTTTTTTTTTTTTTTTTTTTTTTTTTTTTTTTTTTTTTTTTTTTTTTTTTTTTTTTTTTTTTTTTTTTTTTTTTTTTTTTTTTTTTTTTTTTTTTTTTTTTTTTTTTTTTTTTTTTTTTTTTTTTTTTTTTTTTTTTTTTTTTTTTTTTTTTTTTTTTTTTTTTTTTTTTTTTTTTTTTTTTTTTTTTTTTTTTTTTTTTTTTTTTTTTTTTTTTTTTTTTTTTTTTTTTTTTTTTTTTTTTTTTTTTTTTTTTTTTTTTTTTTTTTTTTTTTTTTTTTTTTTTTTTTTTTTTTTTTTTTTTTTTTTTTTTTTTTTTTTTTTTTTTTTTTTTTTTTTTTTTTTTTTTTTTTTTTTTTTTTTTTTTTTTTTTTTTTTTTTTTTTTTTTTTTTTTTTTTTTTTTTTTTTTTTTTTTTTTTTTTTTTTTTTTTTTTTTTTTTTTTTTTTTTTTTTTTTTTTTTTTTTTTTTTTTTTTTTTTTTTTTTTTTTTTTTTTTTTTTTTTTTTTTTTTTTTTTTTTTTTTTTTTTTTTTTTTTTTTTTTTTTTTTTTTTTTTTTTTTTTTTTTTTTTTTTTTTTTTTTTTTTTTTTTTTTTTTTTTTTTTTTTTTTTTTTTTTTTTTTTTTTTTTTTTTTTTTTTTTTTTTTTTTTTTTTTTTTTTTTTTTTTTTTTTTTTTTTTTTTTTTTTTTTTTTTTTTTTTTTTTTTTTTTTTTTTTTTTTTTTTTTTTTTTTTTTTTTTTTTTTTTTTTTTTTTTTTTTTTTTTTTTTTTTTTTTTTTTTTTTTTTTTTTTTTTTTTTTTTTTTTTTTTTTTTTTTTTTTTTTTTTTTTTTTTTTTTTTTTTTTTTTTTTTTTTTTTTTTTTTTTTTTTTTTTTTTTTTTTTTTTTTTTTTTTTTTTTTTTTTTTTTTTTTTTTTTTTTTTTTTTTTTTTTTTTTTTTTTTTTTTTTTTTTTTTTTTTTTTTTTTTTTTTTTCGTTCTCTTCAGACTGAAACATATATGAACCACTTTCTTGAACTCTATCTTCTATGAACATCTTCGTAAGAAGAACCATGTTTGTTCTTGCGAATATAAACCCAAATTGGTGTTATCTTCGTAAGTACAAGCTTTCTGCGAACATATTCACTAGAACGAACATAATCTTCGTAAGATCAACTTGAACGAAATTGGTGTTATCTTCGTTCTTATCTTCGTAAGTACATCTTCTCACGAACTTGTTACATATTGCGAAGATATGCTCAAAAACACTCTTATCTTCGTAAGAATAAAGTCTGAACGAAGATAGCTTAAGTTCGTTGGATAAGGTTCGGAACGAAGATAGCTTAATTTCGTAGGCTAAATTCGTTTGAGGAAAATTCAAAACGAAAATAAAGATAACTTCGTTTTCTATCTTCGTTTGATGAATTTTGAACGAATTTGAGTTAAGTTCGTTTGCTATCTTCGTTTGAAGAACTTTAGAACGAAATTAAGTTAAGTTCGTTTGCTATCTTCGTTTGCTATCTTCGTTTGATGTAAGGCAAACGAACTTAACGACAGAAACTTCATCTTCTTCATACTTTCGAACATAAACCCTAATCCAGATCACGATCGAAGGCAAAATAGCCTCCCCTGCTCTGATACCAATTGTGAGTCCCTCGATAGCTCTGGATCGCTCTCGAGATCGTCTAGGTTATGTCGTGAGTGCGGAATCCTCACGAGATAACTGTTTGATTAGTTATCAATATTATTGCTAATTAACAAGATGTAATCAGCCTTAATTAATCTATTTTCGTTTGCTAATGATTGCCAACGAACTTAGATGATTGGTGTGTGTGTTAATCGACTGGTTCACTCAATTTAGGTTTTCAGTCGTTTATATATGTTCCAATTGATATTGGGCTTGCTGGGCTTTGTTCTAACGAACTTAGCAGCCCAGCCCTTAGAACGAAGATAATCTTCGTTCGAGCATAACGAAGTTTATCTTCGTTAGCTGTAATCCGTTTGTTATTTTCCATTTACTTAACATATAAGGAACCTAACATATATTACGTTTGTTCTTGTATATCATACATAACAAACATCATATATAAACATATATAAAACACCAAAACATGTAATCAATCATTACTAAAACACGAAGTCCATAATCTATTAATTACATATAAATGAATAAGACATAATCAAATCTCAGTTGCTGTTGTCACATCAACATGCATCAACAATTTTTATAATTTATCGATGTACGGTTTTTGTGATAAAAGATTTTGAATGACGTAGATGAATAAAATGATTTATCGAGGGGGGTGAAAAAAAATGAGTGGTTAAGAATTGAGGAGAGAGAGAGAGAAAAATGAGTGGCTGGGATTTGGTACCTTGTCTTCTTTTAATGCATTGTCTCAAATTAACCCACCCCTACTTTTAATACATGTAAAAATAGGGAAAATAGATGCACGCATTAAAGTCTTTTCTTATCTTAAAGTGTTTTATTTCCCAATTGATTAGATGACATGCAATTAAGCCATATTTTTATTTATTTATTGAGTATATTAAGTGACTGAATATAAAAATAATGTTTGTATGTATTAAGTAAAATAAAGAGAACTGACAGTTATTTTTGTGTATTAAGTTAAAAAAGAAACATGAAATTTGACTGAATGATTAAGTTCATTAAGTAAAAAATAAACGAGGCCTAAGTCTTTTCTTATTTTATTTCATACCTCTCACTTAAATAATTTTACACCGTACGTTCTAATCTTTTCTTATATTATTAACTAGATGTGTCAAATATATGGGAAAGTTAACAACATCTTTTTAAATAAAATAAAATATGAAATAAATGCAAATAAAATAATCTTTTAAATTCATATATAAAAATATAAGGAAAAAAAACTAGTAATTTGATATCTTCCAAAAAAGGAATTTTTGATATATTTTTAATATACCGATGATATAGCTTGTAATTTTTACGATGTAGATATAATTTATTATGTGGAGTAACTATACTTGTCGACCGAGTATCGCATGACTACATTAAAAATAGATTTAGGGTAACAGAAACATAAAGCATACCCACCTTCCAACATATCCAATAAAACACAACATATAAGAACTCATTTGGGCATATTAAACAGCAACATAAAAGCATAATAAACATAGATATGTGCATAAAGCCAAACATGTGAGACTGGAGTAACACTCAAAAGTGACATGTACAAAACTCCCATTATCCTCCTCCCATCAAGTCATATAAGCAAATAAAAAGGTATCATGCATGACATATGTTTGATCAAATAATCGCACTATGGCTCAACCGAAGGTGTGAGATGAGTTTTGGTTGTTTTCGTGGCGATTCCCTTCTGGTCAGAGGGTAGTGAAGCCGCTTTACGCCTATAGTTGTTATCCCTAGCCAATTTATGAGGCTTAGAGTTTGTTTATGATAGTTAGGGATTCGAAAGTTGAATGTTGTTGATGGTCCTGTGCCGTATGGCACCTCCTCTCTTTATATAGAGGGTAAAGTCTTGGAGATGAAGATAGGATTTAGGGTAAATCTCTTCCTCTTTTCGTGATATCTTCCTAGTATAGAAGAGATGTTTAGGACTCTCAAACCACGTCCTAGGTTTTAGGAGTGTTTGATTTCATTTCTTTTTAGGAGGTCGGATAAACATGGAAAGAATTCATGTATATCCGTTCCTTATTTATTTGTGATTGTCTTGAGAGCTCCGGAATTACGGAGGTATACATCGTAGCTTTGGCTACGGATATGTTTGCTTGGTACAATATGTTAGTACCTTCGCTGCTTACGAAGGGTCCTTCGTATCCAGTCTTTTATATGGAAGTAAAGCTCTATATGGTATATCATCAAGCCCCCCAGTCTGATGAGAGAGTCTATCTATAGAGTATCGCATTAGACTTCATAAATAATTCCAAAGGAAAAGAAAAAATAATGGCGTACCTTTCTAACCGGAGCTCGAAGGGGCTTTGGTTTTTGGATGCTTCGTTACTTCTCCGAAACTCTTTTTTAAGGGTAAAGTTGTGATTTTACCTTGCCGCATTTGCATCCCATCAAGAATTAATTCGGACGCGCCTATCCACAGAAGAAAACTGACCGACGGTTGGGTAGTTTATGCGCCGGTTTTTCAAACCATCCTTCTGTCTGCTATGTAATCTTGACGGCTTTGAAGTGTTTTTTCTTTTTTCACTCTCCCTACTCGTTTCTTTTTATCTTATTCAAAATATC
>CM067174.1:62388063-62453048 GCA_034093135.1 Erigeron breviscapus | reverse complement strand
CAGCCTGGTCTATTCTCTTCAAATAATAAGCCTGATGATAGCTATAAAATGAAATATAAAAAGCTTAAGGCCCAGATTGCTCTCATGGCACAACAAATTGAAAACAATAATAAGTGCATGATCGCAACAACTGAAGAGAAGTGGGTTCCTTCTGATGATCATCTGCTGATGAAGAAGAAGAAAGAGATTGCTGTTACATGGCTCTGGCAGACGAAGGAGCACCTGGTGAAGGAAGATGTCACATCTGGACGATGGGTGGACATTGTTATCAAAAAGGTTAGTGATTATGATAATGCAACTGACCAAGAATTAAAACTGGACATTGCTGAAGCTCTTAATTCTGATTTGTTATTTGTAGAAACTTTTAGATCTGATTGTGTAAATGGTCTAGAAACAGATTCTTCTGAAATAACTGCTTTAAAATCAAAGTTAAAAGAACTTCAAGACATTGAACTGCATTTCAAGCCCAGGTTCTGGTAACTGAACAATTGATTCAAGAAAAACAAGATCTTGAAGTCATTTTAGAGAAAGAAAAACTGGTAATTAAATCATGGCTAGAAACCAAAAAGCCATATGATGCTGGAGTAAAGCAATTTCCTGCTAAAAAACGTGCATATTTAGATGGAAATACTCATGTAGCATCATTAATACCAGTAATCGATCGATTACCAGAGGAGTTCAGGCCCATCACTGTTTATGATGAGCCTGTAACTCCCAAGGCCAATATTTACCTAGTTCAATCCCCAGAGGTTAAGACTGGAGCATTCCAGATGACTGCTCCAGTTCAAAAGGTCAATCAGACGAAACCTTTTCCTCAGACCAATCCCCTACCTAAGCCTAGAACTGGAAAGGCTAAGGTATCATCTGATGAAAATGTTTTGTCCAGGTTAGAGAGCCAGATTCAAATTCTGACTCGTCAATTTCAAAGTTTTAATGCAAGATTAAACTTTATTGAGGGTACTTCATCTGGCCCTAGACAAAACACAGAACCTTTTGCAAAGAAAGTTAAATCTATTTCTCCAGTTGAGAAAAAGAAAAAGGTTTCAAAACTATCAACCCCAGTGGTCTTTTCAACTAAGACCACGGTTGAAGAAAGTGAACTAAACCAGATTGCCCCAGGGACCTATAAGGGAGGGTCCAGTGAACCCATCAGTCGATGGGTTCCTAAATCTAACTGATAAATATCTGGTGTATGTGTAGGGCGATCGAAAGAAATATATCTGGTATCTTGACAGTGCTGCTGGCAGGACGATGACCGGATGTAAGACTCTGATGGAGGAGTTCACCATTTCTGATGGACCCTCCATTACTTTTGGAAATGATGGTTGTGGAAAGACTGAGGGATACGGTGTTCTGAACAATGGACAAGTCAAGTTCAGACGTGTTGCATTTGTGAATGGTTTGAAATACAACCTCATCAGTGTAAGTCAACTGTGTGATGATGGCTATCAAGTTCTATTCAATATTGCTCAGGGTATCGTATTCAACAAGGACTGGAAGGTAGTGTTGATTGCTCCCAGAAAAGGGAATGTGTACGTGATGGATATGGAAAGCTCTCCTTCAGAGCAGTGTTTCTACACTCAAGCTGATGAAGACACAAACTGGTTATGGCACAAAAGGTTATCCCATTTAAATTTTCAAGAATATTAATAAGTTATCCAGAAAACAACTTGCAGATGGGATACCTTCAGTTTCCTTCAAAAAGGAAAGGCCATGTCCAGGATGTAAGATGGGTAAGCAAAAGCGTACCAGTTCAAGACCAGACAGAATTTTAGCATATCTGAACCTCTTCATATGCTTCATATGGACCTCTTTGGTCCAGTGAACGTTCAGACTCGTGATGGTAAAAGATACACCCTGGTGATCATAGATGAATTCTCCAGATATTGTTGGGTGATCTTTCTGAGGTCTAAAAGTGAAGCTGCTACTGAAATCAGCAGTCTTATTAAGCAAATTGAGCTCAAGTACAGTCGAAAGGTGTGTCAGTTAAGAAGTGACAATGGAACAGAATTCTAGAATGCAACTCTGGAGTCATTCTGTACTGACACTGGCATCTCCCAGAATTTCTCATCAGCTCGCTCTCCAGAACAAAATGGAGTGGTTGAATGGAAGAATCGAACGCTGATAGAAGCTGCCAGGAGTATGCTTGCTGAATCTGGTCTGTCTACCAGTTTCTGGGTGGAAGCAATTGCAACTGCTTGCCACACCCAGAATCGATCAGTGTACATCAAAAGATACAAAAAGGCAGCCTATGAAGTCTTAAAAAATAGAAAACCAAATATTGGTTATTTTCATGTTTTTGGATGTCCAGTTTACATCCTGAACGACTCCAGTCAGCTAGGCAAATTTGATGCCAAAGCTGATGAAGGGTATTTCTTAGGCTATTCAGCCATTCGCAAGGCCTTCAGAGTCTACAACAAGAGACTGGAGAAGGTCCATGAGTCAATTTATGTCACATTTGATGAATCAAATGCTGCAATCAACAAGAAGCCAGCCCTTGACACTCCCCCAGTAACTCCATTTGTCTTTTGTGAATCTGATCCTATAAACGACATTAAAGAAGATTCAGAAGACACAGTTTCCAGTCATCCTGATCTGGAACCTGTTCAGAAAAAGAAACTCTCCAGTAATACTCCATTCTATCCCTCTATTATTTTCAAACTACCCTCTGAAATTAATATTGGTTCAGATGTGCGTACTACTCCCCCAGTATCAGTGTCAGTTGAGAATGTACCAGAAATGTCTTCTTATGAAGAATTCCAAACTGAACCAGTACTTCAGGAAATGCCTTAAAATGAAGAATTTCATGATGCAAATCGTGATTTAAATGACTCAGATGAAGATACTGAAGTAGTCTGGCAAGATCCTCCTCCAGAAGCAACTCCAGAGGAGACTCAACTGAATTCTTGCACTGATATTGTTGTCAGTAACAATCCTGGTCAGTACTCCAGATGGACAAAAGCTCATCGTATTGATCAAATCATAGGTGACTCCAGTAGAGGAGTTCAGACCAGAAGAGCCTCCAGTAATCAATGCTTATACGTTAGTTTTCTATCTTTGATGGAACCAAAGAAGATTGACGAGGCTATGGAAGATCCAAGTTGGGTGACTGCTATGCAAAAAGAGCTTCACCAGAGGGTCAAGGTACAAAATTTGTTGAACCTTCCAGACGACCTAGAACTAACAGGCGTCTGATGAGAGCTGGACTTCAGGTGAATCCTAAAAGACATCCTGGTGATGTTATGAATCTGGATGGGTCACCAATTTTTGAACAAGAGAACGTACAAGAGGTTGTTGGGCAGGTAACTGATGAACAAATTGAAAATGTTGCCCAGATTATAGAGCAGGTTGTTGAGGAAGTTGAACAAGATGTTCAGACTAATGAACATGTTTCTGGTGAGCAAGAAGCTCAAATAGACTTGAATGAAGAGGCTGGTGAACAGGTTAATGTAGAGACTGGTGAACAGTCTGGTGAACAGACAGTTGGGATGGCTCCAGAATGGGATGATGTAGATTCCCCAATGTCTGAAGGCTTTAATGTAAACATGAATTTCTTGGGTGATGAAGAAGAAAATATTGACACATCTGCTATTGCTTCAGTCACCCAACCAATTATATCTTCTGAAATGCCACCACCACCAGAATCAAATGAACCACCACCAGAATCAAACATGCCACCACCACCACCACCACCTTCAATTCCTAGAGATACACAATACTTCACTCCAGCAACCACTCAACTTTCACAATCTCAACCTCCACCTCGTGTGCCAGAGTCACCAGTTGCAACATCTGAAGCTGCAACTGAAGAGGACTGGGCACAAGTACCTCTTATGACCAGATTGCCTTCAAATCTTGAACCTCCTAGTGGTCTCTCCACTTCATCTTCTGCCGAGGTCCAAGGCCTTTTAAGTAAGGTGGCGGACCTGGAGAGATCACTCCAGACTTCATCTCAGGTTATTTCAGACTTCAAATCCTTATTATCAAATAACCTTGCATCTGAGATGAATCTGTTTGCTGGGAATGAGAAGCTTGTGCTTGAGAAGCTTGATGAACTGGTACTGGCCACAAACAACAATACTGAAAATTTCAAAGTGGCAGTCCAGGGTCTAGAGACAAGGCTGGTTAGTTCTGTTCAGACTGCAGTCACTGGTGAACTGGCAGGTCTGAAAGAAGAAGTTCAGAATTTGGTTTCCAGGGTCAGTTCTCTGGAGACTAGATCCACACTAGACCAGGATGCAGTTGTCAGTACAATAAGTGATGAATGTACCAAGAAGTTCAGAATCAGTATGCTGAAAGAATTATCTGAAGAGATTTCTGAGACTGTTCTTCGTACCATTCAAGATGGGTTGTTACCTCATGTGGTGAAGTTTGTGGAAGAAAAGTTGCCAGGGCACTTGCCTAAAGAAGTTGAAACTGTTAAAAAGGAAGTGCAGGCACTTAAGAAAGTTGTGACTGATGCAACTCCAGAGGCAGGAAGAACATTTGGTGCGCTGGACAGACATATGCTGGAACAGTTATGGAATGATCTCAAGTCCAGAACTGGTGATCTTTCCAAGGGGGAAAATTCGTCTGGTGACCAAATAACACTGAAGCACTTGGCACAAAGAGCATATGGCACTAAAGCCGGGCTAACTGAAGAAGCTACTGGTACTGAAGCCAGTGATCCCCAGTTTGAGTCCTTCCCAGATATTCCATCAACTCTGAAGTCAGTTAAGGGAAAACAACAAATGGAATCTGGAGAAGAAGAGCAAACTGCTGAAGATGCTGATGATGAAACCTCCAAGAAGCTAGAACAAGAATGCATCATGATAGAGATTTTCAAAAGAAATCAAAAAGATGAACTGCTGGCCCATCAAAGGGAGATGGCATCAATGGGGACTCTGGACTCTTACAATGCTGGAAGGTTAGGCATAAATGTTGATGTATATAAAAAGATGAAGGATGAACCCAGAGTTCATCAATGCCTAAATGCATTAGATGATGTTCATGTACGCTCATTTTACGCCGAAGAAGAACAGGTCTATGATTCTATAATTTATGGCGTGAGTGTACCAGAACTCATCAGACAAAGGAAGGATGAACTGGTAAGCCTCCAGAAAAAGATCAGAAAGAACGCTGGTGCTCTGGAGATAGAGTACAGGAAGAAACTTACTGGCTTACCAAAACTGACTCCCAAGCAAATCAAAGCGCTCAAAGATGCTGATGTAAGCAAATTCATTCCTCTGGACACTTCTCGAAAAATTAATCGTCAACAACTCCAATCTGCTGTAGAGCAAGAGAATGTCCAAGGAAACTGAAGCATTGATCCAGCAAGCCAAAGTGAAAGACAAGTACAATGAGATGTTAAATTTCAGGGCTGATGCCAGAAGGATCACTGGTGCTGAGATCAAATTGGCTGAAAATAATGAAGGCATGTCCAAGTTTGAAGTAAAGTTGACCAAGGAGGGTAACTTTACTGATGAAAGGAAAAGTACTTCAGTCCAAGCATTTGGATGGAGTGAACTAAAAGAAATCGCTTTAACGTTCAGGGGGAAGACAAATGTGTCGACTGATGTTAAAGCATTTCTGAAAAGGGTTGAAAAGGTATGGAGAAGAAAGCAACAGATGGAAGTTGCAATGGGCATAAGATCGCCAGAATCAATGTTATAACACGATTTTAACTACTGAATTCGATTCATCAATGGTGGATTTGGTGAGTGTGTGTTCTTGGTGTTTGTGTGTGTTTTGAGAGAGAATTGTGAGACAGTGTGTAAATCTGGAATTAAAGTTCTGAAGTATGTGAAAATTATGTCTCTCTTTTTTATCTCTAAGGTATGAGAGGGCTATTTATAGTCTAACTATTCAATTATGCTAATTGTCACAATTAGCCCCTCAACCTTAGTGATCATTTATCTATGACTTAACAACAAGAAATTCTTCTATTCTAGATTACAATTTATCACTATTTTTGGATTTCTAACATTCTCCCCCTTAGTGATATATTGTAATGAATGAAATACGTGTTATATTGTCTTGTAGGAATGAATTTGATGAGCCCGGTGGTTAAGACAATTGGTGTGTAGAAACAAGTCTTCAAAGCTTTCTCTTTTGTCTTTGGAGAACTTGATTCAGTCTTGGTCTTGGTCTTGAACTTCTTGAAGTTAAATCATGTGAGGATTCTCAATGTTCTTTTAGAACAGAGAATAATGAATGCGTGTGAGTCTTGAAGAAAGAGAATAATGAAGTCGAACAAGTGTGTGACTTGAATCTTCAAGAATTGTTGAATCAAGAACCAGAGTTGTCTTTTAAAATGCGGAAGGTATAAATCTTGGTTTCGACTGTATCAATCTTCGATTCTCGAGTGAGATTCAACTTTTTGATTCTTCGGTTTTAATTCTTGAATGAAACTCATTTTCTTGAAATGAAGTTTCATGAATATGAACTCTCCCCCTTGATGTATGCATTGGAGTTTCTTGACAAAATGTTGTTGTATGACTTGAAGATCTTGAATGAAGTATGTTTGATGAAGACTCTTTTGAAGCTTTGATCTTTGTCACATCAACTTGAATACTTTGGAGAGTAAGCAATTGAATGAAGTTTGGATGAAATTCTTATGAAGTAATCATGCCCCCCCTTAATCCATGAGTATACACATTTTGGAGCATTTTTGAACTTTTGAAGCATCTTGAGTGAAAATCTTTTCATCTTTGGTTTCATTCTTATCTATGTCATCAATTCAGATTCCCCCTTTTAAAATCAAATTCTCAATCAACTAAAATCTAGTGAAAATCTGAAACTATTGACACATCATGAAGAATTTT
This sequence comes from Erigeron breviscapus, assembly GCA_034093135.1. Taxonomy (NCBI): domain Eukaryota; kingdom Viridiplantae; phylum Streptophyta; class Magnoliopsida; order Asterales; family Asteraceae; genus Erigeron; species Erigeron breviscapus. The sequence goes on along the minus strand of CM067174.1, from coordinate 62,446,245 downwards.
CTCCCTCTATACACAAACTTTGATAATCCTAGAACTTTGATAAGCCTAACACGTAGTGAAACAACCAAACCAAACACGAACTTTTCTCCTTGTTTCCTTATCAATCAGTAAATCAATCATAAAATTTTCTCCCCCTCATAATGACAAGATTGGGAACCAATCTCATTATGTACATATTGATTGATTCATTGTCAACAAGAATAACATGATCGAATGTACACATGGAGAAATATCAACCATCAAAACATCAACCCGAACCCTTAGCCCAACCCAAGAAATCCTAGGGGTGACTAAAATGGAAGATTGAAGTTGTTGGGACAAACGTTATAACATGGTGTTGGTGTTTTCTGTGTTCGTGTGATGAGAAATGAAACCAGATAAGAATGATCCGTTAGCATGTTCAAAAACCAAAAGGATTAATGAAATGACCGATTAAAATGTATAATATTTTTCGGATTTCCTATGTATCATTGAGATATGCACAAAACAAGTCTCTAACATAGTTTGATCTGCGGCTTTGCAACCACGAGATTGCTTCAAAGAATATAAATCATGGTTAACACTACCGAAGCATTTGATAACCACAATTTTATCCTTAAAGACTTTTTGGGAAATAACATCCGAGGTCACATAGACTTCTCGTTAACTCAACAAATTCATAAATGAAAATGTGAGACTACGTTCAATGTTGGAAAGGATGTTAGCATTGGTAGGATTTCCATTCGATCATCGTGGAATATCAATTAAGATATCACTACAAATGTTCCGGCTATATCACAAAGATAAGCAATAATATCACAAAGACATGACGCTAATGTGCCCTAAAAAAATGAATGATAATCAAATCAATGATCAATCAAAGTAGCTCTAGACACATCGTGATCAAATGAAGTCGGGGACTGGAGCAGAATGTCACCCTTTTTCAATATCAACATCTTCCGAAAGAAGAGTCAATAGAAATGTGAAAATCTCCGTGAGAAATGAAACAAGTATTTGTTAAGAAACACTTGAGTGGTTAGGTAAAGATGTGCATCGCTTCACTGGGTCCATGAAGACTTCTTCAATATCAAGAAATCAACAAATGAAATCTGATAGGAGCGTGTTTTACCCGGCTTTTTGAGAATTTGGGGAAGGGTATCATTTCTTTTAACCCTTTTCTCACAACATATCACCTTAACCTCTCACTTTTCGACTTTACTCCCTCCATCCTATTTGCACGAAAACAACATCACTCAAAATACCCTCACTATCTAATGAAAGAAGTGAATACTCCGGGGTTAGAACTCATCGGCGATGATGAAATTCATGGAGTATAATTTGAGAAATACTTATCACTCATGTGCAAACTAATCACCGAACTCCATTTGATTGAAAATCATTGGAAAAAACATCACTCAAAATACCCTCACTATCTAATGAAAGAAGTGAATACTCCGGGGTTAGAACTCATCGGCGATGATGAAATTCATGGAGTATAATTTGAGAAATACTTATCACTCATGTGCAAACTAATCACCGAACTCCATTTGATTGAAAATCATTGGAAAAAACATCACTCAAAATACCCTCACTATCTAATGAAAGAAGTGAATACTCCGGGGTTAGAACTCATCGGCGATGATGAAATTCATGGAGTATAATTTGAGAAATACTTATCACTCATGTGCAAACTAATCACCGAACTCCATTTGATTGAAAATCATTGGAAAAAACATCACTCAAAATACCCTCACTATCTAATGAAAGAAGTGAATACTCCGGGGTTAGAACTCATCGGCGATGATGAAATTCATGGAGTATAATTTGAGAAATACTTATCACTCATGTGCAAACTAATCACCGAACTCCATTTGATTGAAAATCATTGGAAAAAACATCACTCAAAATACCCTCACTATCTAATGAAAGAAGTGAATACTCCGGGGTTAGAACTCATCGGCGATGATGAAATTCATGGAGTATAATTTGAGAAATACTTATCACTCATGTGCAAACTAATCACCGAACTCCATTTGATTGAAAATCATTGGAAAAAACATCACTCAAAATACCCTCACTATCTAATGAAAGAAGTGAATACTCCGGGGTTAGAACTCATCGGCGATGATGAAATTCATGGAGTATAATTTGAGAAATACTTATCACTCATGTGCAAACTAATCACCGAACTCCATTTGATTGAAAATCATTGGAAAAAACATCACTCAAAATACCCTCACTATCTAATGAAAGAAGTGAATACTCCGGGGTTAGAACTCATCGGCGATGATGAAATTCATGGAGTATAATTTGAGAAATACTTATCACTCATGTGCAAACTAATCACCGAACTCCATTTGATTGAAAATCATTGGAAAAAACATCACTCAAAATACCCTCACTATCTAATGAAAGAAGTGAATACTCCGGGGTTAGAACTCATCGGCGATGATGAAATTCATGGAGTATAATTTGAGAAATACTTATCACTCATGTGCAAACTAATCACCGAACTCCATTTGATTGAAAATCATTGGAAAAACATCAAATGTGTGCATGAAAAAAAATTTGAAACACATTTGAAGGTTTGAAGGTTGTTGAAATCACAAACTCCTCCTTAAGCTATGCAAGAATAGATCAAAAATGTTCATAGAAAGGTGGAGCAAAAATTGGTTTTGTGAGATCAAACATGAGTAAAATCTTTGTTGTGATATTTTGGAAAAGTTTTGCTTCAACAACAATGTTGAATGTAAGACAGCTAGGGAGTACACAAAGGCGTTCAATCCGTCGCAACTTACAACAACACATTGGAGGCAATTAAAACATTTAAGCAATTTGAAAATCCAATCAATTGTATAGAATGAGACAACAAGGGAGTACACAAAGGCGTTCGATTCCTTGTTATCTTATACCAATTTATATGTATAATAACAATATCTTAGAATGTAAAAAAAAACACTCTACAAATAAATATATCATTTAAAAACGGGTTGCATACATAGTATATACAAGCCATTGAAATAAATATCTTTTTGTGTTTTTTTTTTTTTTTTTTTTTTTGATTTTCTCTTTTCAAATTTTGTATTTTGGTTTTCTGGAATGTATCAAGAATTCCTTTACAATTTTTGTTCGTATTTTTCACCTACTGGTTCATCAAAATTCACACTTCAAATCACATAAAATCACAGTTATTTGTTCACCAATAGATTCGTGGTTGTTGAAAACATAATCCTGTCAAGTTTCAAGTTTCAATTCAATCTAATTCTCGAGATTGAATTTTGTGTTTTTGGCGCGAATTTGAGGGATTTGAATCTGTTGTGTTTTGTGTTGAATTTTGTTCATACACTTGTTGCGGACGTGAATACATTCAGTTTGCAAGTGATTTCATGATTTAACTCCCAGTAATTCAAAAGTTATTGAAGCTTTCTGAAGTTGTTAATGGAGTTTTTCTGGAAAACTGATGAGATGAAGAAGATGACACCAAAACGATCTTCACTAGGACGATCTTCCCAAGATCGTCTTAGTCGTTGAAAATTCATTTTTCATACTTAGTACTTTGTGGCTTGTAGGACGATCTCCTCAAGATCGTCTTGACAAGTGTGTGTTGTGAAGTATTTGATTGTGGCTAACTAATCCGGAAGGATTGGTTTGGTCAATTCAAATACTTGGAAAGTTTTATACTTGAAAACTTTTGAGAAAGAAGACCAAGACGATCTTCACCAAGATCGTCCCAGCATACTGAAATTAAGACGATCTTCACCAAGATCGTCCCATTTCTTCTGAACTTAAGACGATCTTCACCAAGATCGTCCCATCTCTGAACTTAAGACGATCTTCAACCAAGATCGTCCCAGTTCTTTGAATCGTGTCATTCCAAAATCATTTTAATTCAAGATCGTTTTAACCAAAATCATTTAGTTCAAGATCATTTCACTTCAAGATCATTTCATTTCAAGACCGTTTCATTTCAACATCGTTTAATTTTCATACTTAACCAAATTTCACCAAAAATACTAGGACGATCTTAATTAGGACGATCTCACCTAGGACGATCTCAATTAGGACGATCTTACCCAGGACGATCTTATCAAGATCGTTTCATTTTCTGATCTTAATTCAATTCAATTTTTTAAATCAAATCAAATTCAAATGGCTTCTCGTGAAGCATTGGCATTGGGTTCAGACACAAGACCTCCAGTTCTCTACCGTGGTTCCTATGGACTATGGAAGAAAAGATTTATGGACTATGTGGAAAGTCAAACAAATGGTCATATGATGAAAGATTCCATCCTTAATGGACTTGCCGTTCATCGCCATCCCACTACTGATGCAATAATTCTAACTCCTGATCTTTTGAATGCTGAACAAAAAGATCGAACAGCTGCAGATAATAGAGCTAGGTCATGCTTATACAAAGCTCTACCGGGTGAAATCTATGGCTCTGTTGATTCTTATGATACGGCCAAGGAGATATGGGATGAGGTGGCTAGACAGATGGAAGGAGCTGACGTGACTTCGACGATAAGATTGACCAATATTTTGACTGAGTTTGATAACTTCGCCAAATTGCCTAATGAATCTCTTGAAGCTGTCTACTACAGATTTTGCAATGTCATAAATGAACTGAGGAAGAACAATGTCAAGAAAACAGAGATTGAGTTAAACATCAAATTCATCAAAGCTCTTGGTCCAGAATGGGAAGATTTTGGAACAAAGATCAAGCAACATCAAAATCTGACCAAGTTCACCATTCATACTCTTTATGAATCTTTCAAACTCAATGAAAACCAAGTCCTAAACAAAGCTTCATCAAACAAAATGCCAGAAGTTGTATCTTCTGATCCTTTGGCATTGATAGTTGAGAAGAAGATTTCTGAAGCTCTTAAGAGGCAAATGGTAGTTGTTTCTTCATCTGATGAGGAGGGAGATGATCTGATGGCTACAAGAGATGGTGTTTCAGATGAACTATATCAAGCTCTTGCCGCGGTAACAAAGCATTTCAAGAGGAAATTTTACAAAGCGAGGCCAACAAACAACAATCTCCGCACTTCTTCTACAAGTGCATTTCCCAAGAAGGAACACTATCATCCTAAGAGTAATGAGCAAGGTGAAGCTAATGGATCAAGGTATGGTGAAAAGAAGGAAGTTTATGAGAAACAAGTTGTTGAGAAGGGTAAGGCATCAGACAAAAAGTGCTACAATTGTGGTTTTCCTGGACATTTTGCTGTTGATTGCAAACAACCTCGAAAGCGGAACTATGAGTATTACAAGCAGAAGATGCTATTAGCCAAACAAGTCAAAGCAGGACATGCATTGCTAGCTGAAGATGACAAATGGCTGTTACTCACAGATGATGAAGATCAAGATCTCTCTGCTAATGTTTGCTATATGGCAAGGTTGACCAAGAACAAAGTCTTTGAAGCAGAAAGCACTGATGATGAATACCCAGATGATGAGGTAAATCTCGACTCTACTTTTTCTTTGATTAAGGACAAAGAGTCATGTAGATTAGCTTTATCAGATTTAACAACTCATATCAATTCTTTAGCCAACAAAAACAAAAAGTTGAAAAATAGCATTTCATTTTCTAAAAGTGAATTTTCAAAACTTCTTGAAGAACATTCTAAATTACTTTTTGAACATGATGCTATTAAACAAGATTTTCAAGCTTACAAAGATAAGATGTTGGTTAAAGAATGTGAGTTGAATGTCTCTCCTGATTCTAAGTTATTACAAAAATGTCAAAATCTAGAAAAGACCATTCATGATCTTGAAAAGACCAATCAAGATCTTGAAATTCAAAAGTCCAATGAATGGCTTCGGGCAAATGCAAGACAAATGGATGTTGATATTCTCAATAAAAAGCTTCAAGAAGCTAAACCAAACAATGTTGAATTCGAAAGGAAGATTTCTGATTTAAATCATAATTGTTTTCTAAAAGGCATTGAGATTGAGAATCTTGAAAAACAAGTTGAGGAATTTAAAAAGAATATACTTTTCTATCAAGAAAAGTTATATAAAGTTGAACAAAATCCTCTCTTGAATTTCACTGTCTATTTCAACAAGTCAAAAATTGACAAAACAGAACTTCTTCTCGGGTTGGGATTTGAGAATATCACACCATTACAAAAAGCCAAAGAGGAAATTGAACCCTTGTATGATGAAAAATTCCTACGACTTGGTATGATACAACAATTTATTCGTCCATTGGATGACGAATTTGAGACTGATGAAGTTGAGAGAATACCAAAACAAGAATTTTTGATTAATTATGATGCAATAAATGATTCATACAAAACTAACGAATCTTCAATTTTCAAATTGGAAGAAATTGAATCAAATTTTCAAAACCAAGAATCTGTCGGTACTCCACCTAAACCAACTAAAATATACTTTCCAACCACATTTTTGGAAAAACAAATAGAAGGTTTACAACAAAAGGTGGAATCTCAACAAAAAGTTATTAATCACCTCAAGTCTCAAAGTCCGAATTCAGAGGATAAATGTATTGTTGTTGATACTAAGAAAGTTTGTGAGAATGTTTCTACTCAAACTAACCAAAGTGCTTTAGTAGACAATTCTACCCAAACTACTTGTGATTCATCTACCAATACCTCTACCCAGACCTTGACTGATTTTCTTGAATGTACTTGTCAAAATACTGCTACATTTATAGCTGATGATTATGTGCAATCTGATTTATCTAATGAAGAACTTGCACATAGTTTAGTTTTGATATGGTACTTCTATAGGTTTTTCACATGCAACACTGTTGATGAGTTAGTTGTTCACCCTAAGCCTAGTGCTAGTATAGGTGTTGATACTTCTACTCAATTTTCTTGTGAAACCAAAGATGTGTCAGTTCAAGTTGACCTAATTTCTGAGACTACCCATATTGTGAAGTTGGACACCAAGATTCCTGATTGTTCAAAACTTTCAAATGAATCTGAAACTAATCAATCTCCATTGAAATTTTCTTTTTCCAAAGATTTCACAAAGAATGATTTTGATAAATTCATGGAGGGAGAATATGTTTTTAATTCAGAAACTGAGAAAAAGATTGAATCTACCAAAATCAAAGTGGAAACAAAAGTGGAATCTCAAAAACCATGGTCCAAAGCTCCAACTTCATATTACTCAAAGAAACGAGTTAAGACCAAACTAGTCGAGACTGAACCAAAGACCATTAAGTTAGAAACCTTTATTGCTACCCCAGTGAAACATGTCAAAAAGGAACAAGCTGAAACCCCACTCAGGACAAAGTACACCAAAGTGAAACTTCCGAAAGACTATCCTAATGCTTCTCAATCTAGCTCTCAATCTAGTTCTATACCTAAGGTGTCTAAGTCTAGCACAGTTTCGCTAACTAAGGATGCATCAAATGGTACAACTAGATATAGGGATAGATATGGATGGTTTTCTCATGATAAACCAAAGAAGCAAGAAGTTTCCTCACCTCCAAAAGATTCCAAAAAGATGAAAGTGTTTAAAACTCCTAGTTCTAATCTTCTTAGTTTCAATTCAACAGGTGGAAAGAGCATAACTAGTGGTGCTAAATGGGTCGCTAATACATTAGTACCTAGGATCACTAGTAATCAAAAGGATGTTGAGAAAAAGAAGAAAAGAAAGAGGAGAAAGGCTGTTAATAGGAGGAAGGGTGTTCATGTTAATCAAAACAATTTTTCTTTGTCAAATAATGTTGAAAATGCCAAGGCAAGACCTTGTGAGCTTGTAAACAATCTTAATTCTCGTACTTGTGTATCTGATGATGATGCTTGTAGACATGTTACTTTTAATTCTCATGTGAATGTTCGTACTTTTTATTCAAATGTGTTTGTTGATAATGTGCTTGTTAATGCTTATGTTGATTCGAAAACATGTTTGAATGCATATCCTAAGTTATATACCCTGCCTGTTTTAACTAACCATAAAGGACCCGTCTTCAAGTGGGTACCTAAAAACGGTTAAATTTCTTTGATTGCAGGAATAACCATCTGTGTTTGGATACTCGATTCCGGGTGTTCGAAGCACATGACTGGAAATAAATCTTTGCTCAAGAATTTTGTTGAAAGATTCATGGGAACAGTTCGCTTTGGAAACAACAATTTCGCTCCTATCTTAGGTTATGGAGACATTGAACGAAATGGAATTATCATCAAGAAAGTTCACTATGTTGAAGGATTAAGTCATAACTTGTTCAGTGTTGGACAATTCTGTGACAACAATCTTCAAGTTCTATTTCGAAAATCTCTTTGCAAAGTCCAAACTCTAGATGGAGTTGATATTCTTTGTGGTGACCGTGATGATAATCTTTTTACCGTCAATCTCGATGATAACCAACCAACCGATAATATTTGTCTCATTTCAAAGGCTACTTCAAAGAATTCTTGGTTATGGCATAGAAGGCTTTCTCATCTGAATTTTCAAACCATCAATACTTTGGTCAACAAGCATCTTGTTAAAGGCTTACCTGACTATAAGTATGAAAGTGAGCATGTTTGTCCTTCTTGTGCTGTTGGGAAGATTAAGAGAGCTTCTCATAAACCGAAGAAATCTCCAAATTCTTTAGCACCTCTTCATTTGCTTCACATGGATCTTTGTGGGCCGATGAAAGTACAAAGCCGAAATGGGAAGAAATACATCTTGGTTATTGTTGATGATTATTCAAGATATACTTGGGTCAAGTTCCTTGCATCCAAAGATGAAACAACTCAGATGTTGATAGATTTCATCACTAATACTCAAGTAAATCTTCAACTTCCAGTTCGTTACATCCGTTCGGATAACGGAACTAAGTTCAAGAATGCTGTTTTTGATGAATTCTGCAAATCCAAAGGTATCACTCATCAATTCTCAGCAGTTCGCACCCCACAACAAAACGGTGTTGTTGAAAGGAGAAATCGATCGCTGGTGGAAGCAGCAAGGACAATGCTTGCTTGTTGCAAAGGGTTATTGCCAACAACCTGGTGTTGACTTCGACGAAACTTTTGCTCCAGTTGCAAGAATGGAGGCCATTCGAATATTCTTAGCTTATGCAGCATTCCGAAACTTTACTGTGTTTCAAATGGATGTGAAGACTGCTTTCTTGAATGGTGACCTCAAAGAAGAAGTTTACGTTGATCAACCAGAAGGTTTTGTTGATCCTCAAAGGCCAAACCATGTCTACAGGTTAGACAAGGCTCTCTACGGTCTTAAGCAAGCACCCCGAGCATGGTATGATTCTTTAACTACTTTCTTACTAAGAGGTGGCTTTACCAAAGGCACAATTGACCCTACCTTGTTCATTCGCAAACAAGGTAAGCACGTTCTACTAGTTCAAATATATGTTGATGACATTATTTTTGGGTCGACCAGTCAAACATTTTGCCGAAACTTTTCATCTCTTATGGTTAATCATTTTGAAATGAGCATGATTTGGGAAATGAATTATTTTTTGGGTCTTCAAATCAAACAATTACCAACTGGTATTTTTATATCACAAGGTAAATATATGTTGAAAAAGTTTGACATGACTTCATGTTCTTCAATTTCTACTCCGATGGCTGCTCGAACAAACATAAATACTGATACAAATGGAAAACCATTTGACCAAAAGAGATATCGAAGTATGATTGGTTCGTTGTTGTACCTAACAGCATCTCGCCCAGATATAATGTTTGCAACATGTATGTGTGCTAGATATCAAGCTGCTCCAACTGATTTACATTATCAAGCTGTGAAACGAATCTTTCATTATCTGAAGGGGACACCCGATTTAGGTCTCTGGTATCCAAGGGATACTGGATTCAATCTAACTGCATATTCAGATGCAGATCATGCAGGTTGTAAACTTGATCGCAAGAGCACTTCCGGTACTTTACAATTTTTAGGCGATAAAATTGTGAGTTGGTCTTCCAAGAAACAGAATTGTGTGTCTCTATCAACGGCTGAAGCAGAATATGTGGCTGCAGCTAGTTGTTGTGCTCAAGTTTTATGGATGAAGACACAACTAACTGATTATGGTCTGAAATATGATCATATCCCTATCTATTGTGATTCTCAGAGTGCCATTGCCATTGCAGTCAACTCAGTAAACCACTCTCGCTCAAAGCATATTGATGTTAGATATCATTTTCTCAAAGATCATATTGAGAAAGGTGACATCGAGCTCTACTTTGTGGGTACTGACTTTCAACTTGCAGATTTGTTCACAAAACCACTGGATGAAAAGAGGTTTAACTTTCTTATCTCCAAGCTAGGTATGTTAAATCTTAAACCTTAACTCTTTTGAAGGAATTCTTGACACATTCCAGAAAACCAAAATACAAAATTGCATATTTTCAAAAATAAACAAAAAGATATATTTCAGTGGCTTGCATATACTATGTATGCAACCCGTTCTTAAATGATATATTTATTTGTAAAGTGTTTTTACATTCTAAGCTTTTGTTATTATACATACAAATTGATATAAGATAACAAGGAATCGAACGCCTTTGTGTACTTCCAAGTGTTCTTATATGAATATGTATGTGTGATAGCAATCAAGTTGTTCAAATAAAGTTTTCAAAACTCTCAATTGTTGATATGAGACGCAAAGGATCGAACGCCTTTGTGTACTCCCTTGTTGTCTCATCTTGTACAATTGATTGGATTTTCATTTGCTTAAATGTTTTAATTGCCTCCAACTTGTTGATGTAAGATGCGACGGATTGAACGCCTTTGTGTACTCCCTAGCTGTCTTACTCTCAACATTGTTGTTGACGCAAAACTTTGTGTTTATCAAAATTTTTCCGACAATATCACACCAACGATTTTCCTCTTTTTGATCTCACAAAAACAATTTTTTGCTCCACCTTTCTATGGAAAACTTTTTGATCTATTCCTGCATAGATTAAGGGGGAGTTTGTGATTTCAACAACTTTCAAAACTTCAAATGTGTTTACAATTTTTTTCCATTCACACATTTGATGTTTTTCCAATGATTTTTAATCAAATGGAGTTCGGTGATTAGTTTGCACATGAGCGATAGGTATTTCTCAAAATTGCCTCCATGAATTTCATCATCGCCGATGAATTCTAACCCCGGAGTATTCACTTCTTTCATTAGATAGTGAGGGTATTTTGAGTGATGTTGTTTTCGTGCAAATAGAATGGAGGGAGTAAAGTCGAAAAGTGAGAGGTTACGGTGAAATGATGTTGTGAGAAAGGGCTAAAAGAAACAAAAGCCCTCCCCAAATTCTCAAAAAGCCGGGTCAACACGTCCCTATCGGATTTCATTTGTTGATTTCTCGATATTGAAGAAGTCTTCATGGACCCAGTGAAGCGATGCACATCTTTTCCTAACCACTCAAGTATTTCTTAACAAATGCTTGTTTCATTTCTCACGGAGATTTTCACATTTCTATTGACTCTTCATTTGGAAGATGTTGATATTGAAAAAGGGCGACATTCTGCTCCAGTCCCCGACTTTATTTGATCACTTTGTGTCTAGAGCTATCTTGCTTGGTCATTAATTTGATCATCATTCATTTTTTATATAGGACACATTCGAGTCATATCTTTGTGATATTATTGCTTATCTTTGTGATATAGCCGGAACATTCGTAGTGATATCTTAATTGATATTCCACAATGATCGAATGGAAATCCTACCAATGCTAACATCTTTTCCAACGTTGAAAGTAGGTCTCGTAATTACATTTATGTGATTATTGAGTTAACGAGAAGTCTAAGTGACCTCGTTTTTCCCTAAAAAGTCTTTAAGGATAAAAGATTGTGGTTATCAAACGCTTCGGCTGTCATAATCATGATTTTTATTCTTTGAAGCAATCTCGTGGTTGCAAAGCCACAGACCGAACTATGTTAGAGACTTGTTTTGTGCATATCTCAATGATACATAGGAAATCCGAAATATGTTATACATTTCAATCGGTCATTTCATTAATCCTTTTGATTTTTGAACATGCTAACGGATCATTTTTATCCGGTTTCACTTCTCATCACACAAACACAGAAACCACCAACACCATGATATAACGTTAGTACCAACAACTTCGATCTTACATTTTAGTCACCCCTAGGATTTCTTGGGTTGGGCTAATGGTTTGGGTTGATGTTTTGATGGTTGACATTTCTCCATGTCTTGTTATTCCTTTTGACATTTAATCAATCAAATGTGTACATAATGACATTGGTTCCCAATTTTGTCATTATGAGGGGGAGAAAATATTATGATTGATTCACTGATTGATAAGGAAACAAGGAGAAAAGTTTGTGTTTGGTTGTTTCAATTGGGTTTAGGCTTATCAAAGTTCTAGGCTTATCAAAGTTTGTGTATAGGGGGAGAAAATTCTTCATGATGTGTCAATAGTTTCAGATTTTCACTAGATTTTAGTTGATTGAGATTTTGATTTTAAAAAGGGGGAATCTGAATTGACGTCAAAGATAAGAATGAAACCGAAGATAAAAAGATTTTCACTCAAGATACTTCAAAAGTTCAAAGATGCTCCAAAATGTTTATACTCATGGATTGAGGGGGAGCATGATTACTTCATAAGAATTTCATCCAAACCTCATTCAATTGCTTACTCTCCAAAATGTTCATGTTGATGTGAAAAAGATCAAAGCTTCAAAAAGGTTGAAAGATTTGTCAGAAGATTCAAGTCAAAGAAGTAAAGCTTCAAAAGAGTCTTCATCAAACACACTTCATGCAAGATCTTCAATTCATACAACTACATTTTATCAAGAAACTACAGTGCATACATAAAGGGGGAGAGTACATATTCATGAAAATTTATTTCAAAAAGATGAGATTCACTCAAGAATCAAAGAATGAAGAATCGATAAGTTGAATTTCACTCAAAATTCGAAGATTGAAAAATCAAAACCAAGATTCATACCTTCCGCATTTCAAAAGACAACTCTGATTCATGATTCAACAATCCTCGAAGATTCAAAACACACGCATTCATTATTCTCTGTTCAAAAAGAACATTGAGAATCATCACATGATTTAATTTTAAGAAGTCCAAAACCAAGACTGAATCAAGTTTTCAAAGACAAAAGAGAAAGCTTTGAAGACTTGTTTCAACACTCCAATTGTCTTCACCACCGGGCTCATCAAATTCATTCCTACAAGACAATATAACACGTACTTCATTCATTACAATGTATCACTAAGGGGGAGAATGTTAGAAATCCAAAAATAGTGATAAATTGTAATCTAGATTAGAGGAATTTCTTGTTATTAAATCATAGATAAATGATCACTAAGGTTGAGGGGCTAATTGTGACAATTAGCATAATTGTGTAGTTAGACTATAAATAGCCCTCTCATACCTTATAGATCATAACTTTTGTATAATCCTTTCATAACTTTAATACCTGATAACTTTAACACACAATTCTCTCTCAAAACATACACAAACACCAAGAACACACACTCACCAAATCCACCATTGATGACTTGAATTCGGTGTTAGAAATCGTGTTATAACAGTAAACTATCCGTTGAAACACGTTTTCTTTATGTAGCACGCTTTTACTTCGATCCTGCATATAATATCTACTATACTAGACATATATTCGTTAGTAAAATCATAGATCCTGAAGATATCAAGATCCTGTTATATTAGGATAATAACATAACATAGTCTGAACTAATAAACTAACCGGGATCAAGGATCCTTTAAGACTACACATTATTGAGTGTTTATTACTGAAGGACTAATGTGTAAATTCTATTCAGGATCCTAGTAGCGAAAATTCTACCCCAAACAAGGCCCGCCCAGTTGTCTTTCCGAGCCACCTGGTAATGGTGTGTCGGTTTTAGCGAATGCCGGCAACATTCTTTGAGGAATCTCAACCTCTCCAGGTTCAGATACCAGAGAGTCAAGATTCCTTAACAAATCTGGGATAGTGTAAAGTGATTGTGTATTTTTATACTCATCACTGCCCAGGATTAGTTTGAAACAGAGAGATAGATACCTAGAGAAGGGGATGCAAAGTCCCCTGGAGCCTTTCAGTATTTGTACCAGGCTTTTGTAAAGGATATCAGCAAAATCCACTCTTAGTCCATCCCACAAGCAGTAAGCCATTTCTGCTTGTGAGGAGTTTATCTGGTCCAGTCCACCAGAACTCCCACCCATGCTTTCCACCAGATGGATAAAGAAATATTTCCATGATGGTGTGAGGCTTTTCATTGTCATGGGGTCCCTTGGTTTTCAGAACCCTATTTTCAAGGCACTCCTTGTGTCCCATATCAAGGACAACTTGCCTAAAATTGATGTTAGGGGAGATAACAACTAGATCCTCCACAGGTAACCAGTAATTGAGGTTAAGGGCATCCCTCAAAGTTTCTGCCGACAGGGTACACTGGACTGTTCCATTTTTTAATGTGAAAGAGATAGAAGAACAGTCAGGGGATAGAGAGGCAGTGTACCAAAACTCACACAAGTAATCATGATACATCTTGCGTGGGTTTGCAGAGAAGGAGGCACCGATTGGAGAATCCCTCAAAAACTTTTGGATTCGTCTAATAAGAGTATCGGCGACTTGAGATCCCATGAAACTTGCCATCGGGTTGTTTGGATTTAATTTAATTAGAGTGGGGTTTGATGGGGCACCAGTTGCCTGTTTGACATCTGGTGAGGGAGCATATGGGACAGTAAGTAGATTTAGTCTCTACTTCTAGATGATTTAGGAGCCATTTTTCTACAAGTTGAAATTGAAACTGAATAGAATTTGGGAATTAGGGTTTGTGATTTATTGAGCAGAGAGAGAAAAGAAGCTATGTTGATGATTGGAATTGAATGAAGGAATGTGAAAAGAAGTAAATGGGTTTCGGAGTAAATAAGGGGTATTTATAGGCGAATGAAATTCCCAATGTAAATACCAAGAATATTTTATTCCAAAATACAAATTGATTTGATATTTTCATTAATAAAAATTTGAATTTTGAAAAATAAAATTTAATTCTCCGTGTCAGCATTAAATGCTACGACGGCTTAACTTCCCACGCGCCCACTAACTTTTCATAATCCCAATAAAAAGTGTGTTCTTTTACAAAAATGACCTTCACACGTCATATGGCGTTACAACTTGCAAAAAGTACTCAATTGCAAGGACGTGTCACAAAGCTTGACCAAGTATTTATAACGTTATGAAAATCTGGTTGACCATCAATTTGAAGACAAGACCAAACATGTGCACTGGAGGATTAGTCCAGTGCCAGTTGGAGTGACAATTTTTCAAACAAAATAAATTTTAGTCAGAAAAATATTTTGAGTCTTTCCCCCTAGAATGATGATCCATAAATCGATAGTGCCAAGATAGTATCACAAAGGCGTTCGATAGCAAGGCGAGCAAAGATTATATGGATTTCCTCAACTGGAGAACTTCATCAGTGTCACTAACGCGTTCATAACAAAGTCTCCAGTTTTAAGGATTTAGCATTCCCAACTCACTGATGAGATGTTTAAAAGTTTTCTCATCAAGAGGTTTTGTAAAAACATCAGCAAGCTGTTTATCAGTGGGGATGAAATGAATTTCAGTATCTCCTTTCATAACATGATCACGAATAAAATGATACCTGATGTCAATATGCTTTGTCTTTGAGTGCATCACTGGATTGTGAGATATAGCAATTGCACTGGTGTTGTCACAAAAGATTGGGGTTCTTGTATATTTTTTACCATAATCTAGTAACTGGTTCTTGATCCAGAGAATTTGGGCACAACAACTGGCCGCAGAAATGTACTCTGCCTCAGCAGTGGATATAGAGACTGATGTCTGCTTCTTACTGGTCCAACTCACCAGTTTTCCTCCAAGGAAATGACAACCTCCAGTTGTTGATTTTCTGTCTATCTTACAACCTGCATGATCTGAATCTGAGTAACCCATTAGATCTAACCCTGAGCCTTTGGGATACCAAAGACCAAGGCTAGGACACCCTTTCAGGTATCTGAAAATGCGCTTAACAACAAGCAAATGTGATTCTTTTGGGTTAGCCTGAAATCTGGCACATAAGCATGTTGCAAACATTATATCTGGTCTACTTGCAGTTAAGTACATCAGTGAACCAACCATGCCACGATATTCAGTTGTGTTTACTGGTTTGCCATTTGGGTCAGAATCCAAATTTAAAGGAGCTGCAATTGGTGTAGTTTTCGATGGGATTGAATCAAATTTGTATTTTCTTAACAAATCTCTGACATATTTTTCTTGATTGATAAAAATACCATCATTGGTTTGTTTAATCTGAAGACCCAAGAAAAATAGTTAATTCACCCATTAAACTCATTTCATACTCAGTTGACATGATTTTTGAAAACTTTTTACACATTGCATCATCAGTAGACCCAAATATAATGTCATCAACATAAATTTGTACCAATAAGATATTACCTTTTTCTTTCAAGATAAACAAGGTATTATCTATTGCACCTCTTTGAAAGCCATTTTTGAGAACATGTTTAGTTAAAGTGTCATACCAGGCTCTTGGGGCTTGTCTAAGACCATACAAAGCTTTGTTCAATCTATATACCCAGTGAGGATGCTTCTCATCAATGAAGCCTGGAGTCTGTTTAACATACACTTCTTCCAGTGTTCCATTTAGGAACGCACTTTTGACATCCATCTGGAAGACTTTGAACTGCAGATGGGCTGCATAAGCCAAGAAAATTCTGATGGCTTCAAGTCTAGCAACTGGAGCAAAGGTCTCATCAAAATCAACACCCTCTGCTTGACAATAACCCTTGGCAACCAATCTGGCTTTGTTTCTAACAACATTGCCATCTTCATCCATCTTGTTTTGGTAGACCCATCTTATACCAATGGGTTCTTTCTTCAACCCTGGTGGACAAGGAACAAGTTCCCATACATTGTTCCTTTCAAACTGGATAAGCTCTTCTTGCATTGCTTCCACCCAGCTTGGGTCTGCCATAGCCTCGTCAATCTTCTTCGGTTCAATCAGTGATAAGAAGGTGACATTCAAGCATTGCTCGCTGGTGGCTCTTCTAGTCTCCTCTCTACTGGACTCTCCAATAATTTGATCAATTGGATGTGCTTTTGGTCCATTTAGAGTATTGACTAGGACGGTGAACAACAATATCAGTGCAAGTCACCTGAGGAACCTCTTCAGTTGTTGCTTCTGGAAGAGGATCAGCCCAAACTACTTCAACATCCTCATCAGAGTCAATGAGGTCACGATTTGCATCATGAAATTCTTCAGTTGAAGGCATTTCTTGAAGAACTGGAGTAGTTTGAACTGGTGCTGATATTGGAGTGACACGTACATCAGATCCAATAGTAAGTTCTTGTGGTAATTTAAAACTTATTGAAGGATAAAATGGAGTGTCACTGGAGGATTTCTTCAGTTGAACTGGTTCCACGTCAGTGTGACTGGAAACATTCTTTGGTGAAACTTCTGACTGATGAACTTGGTTAGTTTCACCAAAGCTTATTGGAATAACTGGAGAGATATCAAGGTTTGGTCTTTTATTGATTGCATCATTAGATTCATCAAAAGTGACATGAATCGATTCATGAACCTTTTGGAGTCTATAATTATAAACTCTAAAGGCTTTCGAATATCTGAATAGCCTAGAAACACACCTTCATCAGCTTTTGCATTGAACTTTCCAAGCTGACTGGAATCATTTAAAATATAAACTGGACAACCAAATACATGGAAATATCCAATATTTGGTTTACGATTCCTGAGCACTTCATAGGCAGTCTTCCTATGTCTTTTGACATAAACTGACCTATTTTGGGTGTGGCATGCAGTTGCCACTGCTTCAGCCCAAAAACTGGTGGGAAGACCAGTTCAGATAGCATACTTCTGGCTGCTTCTATCAGTGTGCGATTCTTTCTTTCCACAACTCCATTCTGCTCTGGAGAGTGTGATGATGAGAAGTTTTGAGAGATGCCAGTGTCATTGCAAAATGTTTCAAGTACTTTGTTTTGGAATTCAGTACCATTATCACTTCGCAACTGACAAACTTTTCGAGTATACTTGAGCTCAATTCTTTTGATGAGTGAGATGATTTCAGCCGGTGCATCACTTTTGGATCTGATGAATACCACCCAAAATATTGTTGAATTCATCAACCACAACTAGAGTATACTTCTTTCCAGCTCTAGTTTGAACATTCACTGGACCAAAAAGATCCATATGAAGCATGTGAAGAGGTTCAGTGATACTGAAGTTTTGCCTTGTCTTGAAACTGGCCCTTTTCTGCTTGCCATCTCACACCCTGGACATGGCTTTTCTTTATTGAAAGAAATCTGAGGTATCCCATCAACCAGTTGTTTGCGAGACAACTTATTAATATTTTTGAAATTTAAGATGGGATAGTCTTTTATGCCATAGCCAGTTGGTGTCCTCATCAGCTTTGGTATAGAAACATTGCTCTTTTGGAGCTGGTTCCATATCCATGATGTACACACTCCCTTTTCTTGGTGCAATCATCACCACTTTCCAATCCTTGTTAAATATGGTGCCTTGAGCAATATCGAACAATACCTTGTATCCATCATCACAAAGTTGACTTACACTGATCAGGTTATATTTTAAACCATTCACAAATGCAACTCTGGTGAACTGGACTTGTCCATTATTGATTACACCATATCCTTCAGTCTTTCCATTCTCATCATTACCAAACGTCACTGCCGGTCCATCTTGGACAGTGAACTCTTCCAGCAGGGGCTTACATCCGGTCATAGTCCGGCCAGCAGCGCTGTCCAGATACCAGATATTCTTCTTTCGATCGCCCTGCACACCCACAAAAATCATTAGTTATTTTTGTGAACCCATCTTTTGATGGGTTCACTGGACTCTCCCTGGAAAGTCACAGTTGATTGTTGTGGTGTAGAACTGAGACTGAACTGGAGCCTTTTTGTCGGTTCCAGTTTCAGGAGTAAAAACGACTGGTTTGATGGGTTTCTTCCCCTTTTTCTTCTCATTTTTAGCTCCAGATTGAGCATTTTGTTTTTGTTTTGAAGGGGGGTTTGCATTTTGTTTAACAACTGGAGAAGACGAGGCTCCTTCCAGATTTTTTATTCTGGCAGTACAACTTTGAACCTGCCTGGACAACTGTTGAAATTGACTCTCCAGTTTTAACAAAATGTCTTTTTCAGTAGGCACTGAACCTTGGACTTAGGTTCAGCAGGGATCTTGGTCTTAGGATTCTTGGGCTCCTTTGACTTTTGAGGTAAAGGTTTGTCACCAGTGACCTTTTTAACTGGAGCTTTAGCCTGTTCAGCTCCAGTTTTGACCTCAGATGGGGTGGTCTCAACAGGTTCAGTTTTAACAGATTTAGGCTGGTCATATGGAGTTTCTGGCCTAAGATCTGGTGGTAAACTATGGATATCAGGTATGATGCTTGCCATGTGCACATCACCAGTTTTATAAGCATTTTGTTGTGCATCAATGGTTTTTGAAAAGGCATCATAATTTAAACCAGATGACCTAATCCAGGATTTGATCACCTTTTGTTCCTTTTCCAAAGCAGTTTTTAGCTCTTGTTTTTCCAGTTCAAGAGCCTCACATTTTAAAACTGACTCTTTGAGAGCCAACTGGACACTTTGTAAATCATTCAAATGAGGTTTCAAATTATTTAGCTCAGTTAACCTTTCACCATCAGTTCTAACAGTTTCAACAAACATTTAATCACATTTGATGATCATAATCACACACCTTTTTGAGTATGATGTCCACCCATCTTCCAGTGATAACATCATCTTTCACCACATGTTGCTGGTCTTCCAAAGCCATAAAACACATGTCCCTTTCCTCTTCATCATCAACTGATGAGTCATCAGAGTATTCCCATTTTCCTTCAGTTTGTGCCATCATGCACTTATTCTTTTCTTTTTCAAGTGACAGGAGGGCAATCTGGGCCTTAAGCTTTTTGTATTTAGCTTTGTAGCTATCATCAGGCCGATTATAAGTAGGGACAGGGGGACCAGTTTGATTATTTCACTGACTAGATCTGCATTCCTTCATGAAATGACCTTTCTTACCACACTTATAGCATGTAAGATTGACCTTGTCCAGAGAGTTGGAGCTGGAAGCATTGTTGGGTCCACCAAATCTATTAGATTTGTGCTTAAACCTATTAAAGGTTTTAGCAATCATGGTGACCAGATCATCATTGTCAGTTTCATCACAATCATCACTGATTTCAGTGGTCAGGCCAGAGTTCAGAAAACTGTTTAACATCTCCTTCATAGAGTGTGACTGGACACTCTCAGCAGACATTAAAGCAGCACAAGGTTTCTCAGTTAGACTAGCAACCTTGGAACTCTGAGCATGGTTTATAGCATCCTGCTCAACCACAAGTCTCTGTGCATTATTATCTTCAGTGAATCTGAAGGCTCCATAAAGAGATGCAAGAGTGTGACTGTGCAGGGTCTTACCTTGTCTTAGGACAAGAACCATGTTAGCCCATTTGGAAGGAAGAATATCACAAAACTTCTCAAGAAGAATATCCTTATCCTTCTCAACTCCCAAGCCTCTTAATTGATTAATTAAGCTTGTAAATCTGGTATAAGTACCAGTTAGGCTCTCATTGGGGAGTGCAAAGAAGGATTCATACTTCTTGTTCAAGGCAACTTTTCTGGTGACAATGGTGTCATCACCTCCTTCAAACTGAAGAACCAACTCATCCCACATTGCCTTAGCACTGGGGAACAACACAAGGGTTGGAATTAATTCTTCAGGAACAGCCCCAAGGATCATATTTTTGAGCTTGGTGTCCAAGTCAACAAGCCTACGATCCTCATCAGACCAATGGTCTTCTGGCTTCTCTCTAGAACCTCTTCTAGATCCAGTTGGATCAAGTAGAGGACTTATCCCAGGAGAGATAGGTATATGTGGTCCATCCTTTAAGATTTTCAACATATACCTCTCAATCCCACCAAAATGCAAAAGCATCCTGGCCTTCCATGTGCAAAGGACTCACTGTTCCAATCAACTTGAAATGAGTATTGGTGTTAGGACCAGTTCACCTGGAACTGGCCAGTCACCAGTTCACACTGACCAGTTCACCAGTTGCACCTGGTGACCAGTAAACTGGTGACCAAGAAGATTTGTCGAGAAATATATTGAAGTCCAGTTGCACCGTAAACAGTTAACGCAACTGAAGACTTCCTCCAGTTGAGAACTGACCAAGTTGAAGAAACATTCCAGTTGAAGTCGAAGACAACAAATGGAAGAAAGAGAATGACAATGGCAGCGAAGCCCAGTTGACATTCTAGTCAGTTACAAACTGGAGACCATCAGTGGAAAGCCCTTACAAAGCCTTACACTGATTACGAGGAATTGACTTGTATACTTTATGTACCTTTACCCGGATAATAAGCCTTATCTTATTATTTAAGTATTAAAAGGTACATAAAGGTGGTTGTGTAAAGTCACTTTAACATACGACTTTACAAAGCTTTTTAAGGAATTAAATGCTATTCCTTAAATGCTCCCAACCACATTTGTACGGCTAAAGTTAACATCCCAAGAATTATAAGTTACTTCACACACAAACGAATAACTTCATACTTTGCAAACCTGCAATATTCTTGGTGAACTTGTGCAATATTCTCTCAATCGCTAAAGGAACATTTCACTACTTTAAGTGTTTCGATTGTTGAAGAGAAATTCCGAGTATAGATCAATTGTATTTCATAGGTTGTTAGGATATTTACATTCGTGTATTATCTTGGTTCCGCTCAACCTTGTAATTTGTTTAATATCAATAAATAAATTACACTTGAAAACTACATATTGTCTCATCAAGATTGCTTACAAGTTATTTGTATTATTGCATTGTTCTTTACTTATTGTCTTTATATAAGTAATCTATCTAGAACTTGGTATATACCACTGCAACTGGTCGTCTCCAGTTCAGTAAGTATATTGCAAAGTAACTCCACCATCGACATAGAGGTGTCTTCAGTAGTACCATCTAACAAGTCGGGACTTACAAGTGGTGGAATAATGGACATGGACATGGGGAGAGACTGTAGGAGGTGGTGGAGGATTAGTGTTAACATTTTGTCCAGGTGGTGGATTATTAACATGAATTTCATCTTGACCAGAACCATTCTCACCTTCAGTAGTAGACATCGAAGCAGATCTAGACAATAAATTAGTCTTTCTGCTCTGATACCACTTGTAAGTCCCAACTCAAGAGATGGTACTACTGAAGACACCTCTATGTCAATGGTGAGATTACTTTGCAATACGTTCACTGATCTGGAGACGACCAGTTGCAGTGAACAGTATACCAGGTTAATCTGGAGGATTACTTATTAAGGTGACAAATATAAATAAGTAAAGACAATGCAAATATAAAGTACTTGTAAAGTAAATTGGTGAGACAATATGTAATTTTCAAGTGTAATTTATTTATTAATGTTAAATAAATTACAAGGTTGTTGCGGAACCAAGATAATACAAATATGTAAATATCCTAACAACCTATGAAATACAATTGATCTATACTTGGAAATTCTCTTAACAATCAAAACACTTAAAGTTGTGAAATGTTCCTTTTTGCGATTGAGAGAATATTGCACAAGTTCACCAAGAATGCAAATGTCTGAATATGCAAAGTTGTTTCTTGGTTGTGCAAAGACCTCTATTTATAGGCAAAGTTGACATTGGGATGTCAACTTTAGCCATACAAATATGGTTGAGAGCATTTAAGGAAGTGTATTTAATTCCTTCAAAATGCCTGATAAAGTAAGACATAAAGTCACTTTATCCAACCTGCTTTATGCACTTTTGTACTTTAATCATAGACAAATGCTATTGTCCGGATAATAGTACATAAAGCAAAAAGGTCTTCCTCGTAATCAGTGTAAAGCTTTGTAAGTACTTTACACTGATGCTCTCCAGTCTTGATCTGGGCAGAATGTCCACTGGGTTTCGCTGACATGGTCATTCTCTTTCTTCCACTTGTTGTCTTCGACTTCAACTGGAATGTCTTCATGTTTTGGTCAGATCTCAACTGGAGTGAAGTCTCCAGTGGCATCAACTGTACACTGGCCACTAGACTTCAAATATTTCTGGACAAATCTTCATGTCTCCAGATGCAACTAGAGACGCTCCAGTTTTCAGTAAAACTGGACCTAACACATTGAGCTAGGAGAGTTGATGTTACAGTCAGGGATTAATGTAATGAAAATTATAAAGCAGGATATAAACGTACATAATCCCCATGGTTTCTACTGCAAGACTAAGCTGTGCCAAGGACAAGGAGAAAGGATGAATATCGAGTCATATTTGGAAGATAGGTCCGACATTTATATTCGATACAACCCAACGGGAACCGGCCCCCGGCCGACCCCGTATTCTTCCTCAACCTAGTTCCTAGGCCGAGTCCGGCTGAAGACTCGTTAAACTTAGCGCTTCTTGGGAGGCAACAGCCGTATTTTCTTTTTCGTTTTTAGTTTAAGTAGTGTAGTTTAGCTTTTCATTTTATCTTTATATTGGTGCGTTTGACGTTTTTCTTTGAGTTTTGCAGTTTTACTTAGGTAATCAAGCTGGAGGACAAATCGAAGAACAAGAACACTAGGGCACCATCACCACCGAAAATTAGGATACACCAATTAGAAGGAGCTTCATCAAACCCACCGAAACCACCAACCGAACCAAATTCACCTAGATCAGAAATGGACGCCTTTGACCGACCTATGATGGAGAGGACGAGAGCCGTCGCCCCTACACCGGGATCGGCTATTATACCACCAAACCTAGGAGACTCGTTCTCAGTCAAAGGACACCATCTTAAGTTAATCCAAGACAACCAATATGACGGCCGAGCCAAATCCGACCCACATAAGCATGTAAGCAGGTTCACAAGTTTGTGCAAGATGTTCAAGTATGGAGGAGACGTCACTGATGACGATGTGAAACTTAGCTTATTTCCCTCATCTCTCACGGGAGAGGCACGTGCTTGGTTCGATGAGCTCGATGAAGGTACCATCACTACATGGAATCAACTTCGCGAACAGTTCGTCTCGCGATTCTTTCCCCCGAGTTTAGCAAGGAAAATTCTTCGAGACATCAAGGCTTTCAGGCAAGACGAGGGTGAATCACTAGTTGATGCATGGAAAAGGCTTAGGGAAATGATAAGGAATTGCCATGGGAATGGACTAGAAAAGGACGAGATCATGGAGATTTTCTTCTATGGTTTAACCAAGAGTTCCCAAAAGGATTTAGACCTAGCCGGCGGTGGTAACTTTTTGTACAAGTCTACCAATGACGCGTACAAAATGATGGAGGATATGGTGCAAGCTAGCTTAGCTCGTGATATGGATGACAAGGATCGAGAAAGGAGGACGAGAAGGACCGTGGCTAGCATTGAAAGCAGCTCTGACAATGAGGTAATTCATGAACTTAAAGCTTTATCTAACCGTTTTTCTACTTTTGAAGATAGGTTGGACATTATGGACAAAGACCTCAAGGTGATTGCACACGGATGCAACAATTGCGGAGGAATGCACTATACCGAGGATTGTGAAGAGGAGGCTACCGAGCAAGTCAATTTTGTCCAGAACCAATACCGAGGAGGCTATCAACGAGGACTATTCCAAAGAAACCCCGGTAATTCTACTTTAATTCTAGTTATGCTAGAAATAACTTTGGTTCTTTTCAAAATAGGTGGCAAAGGAATAATGGTCAACCCGAGCAACCAAGAGCCGAGAATGAAGTCAAGGAGGATCCAATTGCCAAGCTCACCACCATGATGGAGAAGTACATGGAGATGAACGACAGAGGCACGACTCCTTGGACAAGTACACGAGGTTCCTTAATGAGAAAATTGCTAATCTTGACCATAAAGTGGATGCCGTGGTGAGAGATCAACAATCCGCGATCAAGGGTTTGGAGAGAAAGTTGGAGAAATGGATGGAGCAGGGTGCTAAGAAGGAAAATGGTCTTCTTGCAAGCAATGCACAAGCCAATCCAAAGCCGAACCCTCAAGGAGGCCCTAGCACGAGTCAAAAGTACCAACCACCATTGGGGCGAAATGAGAATGTGAACGCGTATTCACTGAAGGTAATGACTCTACTAAGCTTTCTAATGATTTTTGTGAAGTGTCCAGTCAGGTACAGGTCATACAGGAGCCAAACGGAGAAGAAACGAGCAAAAACGCAAAACTGGAATATGTCCAGACACCCCCAGCGCCGCTGGCCACCCAGGTCCAGCGCCGCTGGAGGCTCCGGCAGTCCAGATTCGCGCGAAACTTCGTTTTCAGCTGTTTTTCAAGGAGATGTCGAGACCCAATTCGCTTCAAAGTGAAAAATCAAAGATGGGGATGACTCGAACAGTAGGGATGAAGTTCAAGATTTCGAGGCACCGGATGACGGGACACAGCTACCGCAAGCATCAGAAGATCCAGGAAGTTTTCTTATTCCTTGCACTATTAATAATGAGTATTTTTCATGTGCATTAGCTGATTTAGGGTCAAGTATTAATGTTATGCCTACTGTGATTTATGAGAAACTTACCCTTTGTTTGCTAAAACCCGTTAACATGAGCATTCGGTTAGCCGATCAGACTTATAGACATCCCAAGGGGATTGTCGAACGAGTCCATGTAGGGTTAAGGAATTAGAATTTTGGACTGAGTTTGTTGTGCTTGATTCGGTAAGTGAAGTAGTGACACCCCTAATTCTAGGCCGACCATTTTTGCATGCTGGATGCTATCATCCATGTCCTTAAAAGAGAAATTTCTTTAGCTAATGGTCAAACAAGAGTCAATTTGCCTGTTTTAGACTCTAGGGATGTTAACTATGATGAAATGTGTCTGAATGTTGAAAGTAAGTATGACAGAGAACCCTTAGATATAGATGACTACGTTAGGGAGGCACGTAGTTTCTCGTTTCATGAAGGCCTAGACTTATCCAGACCACATAGGAGGGGATTGTGTGTGCTGTATAGGGAAACCAACATTAAGGAATTGAAAGAGCTTTTAGAAGAGACAAAAAAGGGAATAGATAAGGGAAGTAGGTTGTTAGTCGGAGTAAATAGGTTTCTAGACAACCTAGGTTGGAATAACGTAGAAGACCGACCGTTATCTGAGTATAACCCTTATTTGCCAACCACTGCCCTAGGAGACCCGACAATCTTTCAAGTTCATTATTCGATACAGGATTGTATAGGAAGTCATGTATTCATAGATGCCAGAGCAATGGTGAACATATTCCCTTTAGAATTTTATACCAGGTGATATGGGAGGATAAGGTGATTAGGATTTTTAAGAATGTTAATATTAGGGTTCGGGGATTCGTTAAAAGTGTTATAGTCTCAATTGATGGTTTAAGATTCCCGACAGAGTTCTTTCTAGTCAAGGAAAATGTGATCACTAGGAATGAATTCATTTTAGGACAACCCTTTCTAAGGACTGCATGTACCGATATTAACGTTGAGCTAGGAGAGTTGATGTTACAGTCAGGGATTAATGTAATGAAAATTATAAAGCAGGATATAAACGTACATAATCCCCATGGTTTCTACTGCAAGACTAAGCTGTGCCAAGGACAAAGAGAAAGGATGAATATCGAGTCATATTTGGAAGATAGGTCCGACATTTATATTCGATACAACCCAACGGGAACCGGCCCCCGGCCGACCCCGTCTTCTTCCTCAACCTAGTTCCTAGGCCGAGTCTGGCTGAAGACTCGTTAAACTTAGCGCTTCTTGGGAGGCAACCCAAGCCGTATTTTTATTTTTTTTTATCTTTTTAGGAATATGTGACTAATTGCAATTAAGTGAATTGTTTTGAATATTATCATTTGTGATCTATTTTATATGAGATATATCTTTAGAATCACAGATGCAAGCTTTCAATGGATGAAGGAAACAAGTAACTTATTGCAATCGTATTCGTTTTTATTTTTTTTATGTTTTAGCTTGTTATTTCCATTTTTTATATTTTGATTGAAGTGTTCAGGAGTATTTTGTTTTGAAGTCTGAAAGATAAGCTATGCACTTGGCCAAAATCTAAGTGTGGGGGAATGCCGGCATCGAGCCGTGGAGGAAAGTCAGACGTCGAAGCAAGTACAGGAGGCACCAGCGCCGCTACTGGACATCCAGCGCCGCTGGGACTGCATCTGGGCAGCCCAGCGCCGCTCACTTGGAGACCAGCGCTGGACCTGCACCTGTGCACTCCAGCACCGCTCCTACATCACTAGCGCCGCTCCCAGCTCCAGCCTGCACACCAGATCGTGAAAAATCCAAAAAAATCAGAAAAACCCAAAAATCCAAAAAAATCAAAAAATCAGAAAATACCAAAAAGAGAAGAAGATGGAGAAGCAACAATGGATCGCCATCAAATGGAGCGGCCGTGACTTATAATGATCTTCAAAGGATTCTCGCTCCACATATGCCATCTTCAACAAATCATGCAATTTAAGCCCGGGAAGTTTCGTAAATCCTTTATCTTTTCGTGTTTTTCCTATTACCCTTTCTGTTATGTCATGTTTAGTACAACGAGGACGTTGTACAATTTAAGTGTGGGGGGATGAATAGGAAAAACCCGTGGTTTAATTGTTTGATAAATCATAAGTTTTCTACTACTTAATTCATGCAAAATTAAAATTTTTCTTGTGTCTGAAAAACATTTTGAGAAATAAGCTTTGCAAGTAGACAAAAGATGACGATAACTAAGCAACATTAGCTTTGGTAGATGAATGGTTAGTTAGGACTTTTAGTTTAACTATAGATTTGTGGCTGTTCATTTTTCCAAATGGATTAGAGCTTAGACTGAAACTGTATGCGATTATGTTTGCCATAGCACACTTAACCAGACTTTAATATGCATAGAAATTGGAACTGTCTAGTTATTAGTATAGGTGTATTAATTGGACTTAATGATATAAGTGCTTGTGTAGGAACTAGTTTAGACGTATGGTTCGCCTTAATTCTTACACTATTAATTGTGAACTAGTTGCATACTGAGTAAGTGTATGAGTCATCTGGGGTCTCTGATAATGTCTATGCATGAATAATGTAGAAATCTTAAGAAAAGAATCAGTGAGATTAATTAAAAGAGTTCAAAGAACTATTAACGAGTAAAATCTATACACATCAAGTTATGTCGCTTTGCGTGTGGGGAACCACCGACCTGTCACCGCTGTCTTGATGTAAGGTATAAACTCTAACTATTAGTTGAGTTATGTCGCTCTGCGAGTGGGGAACCACCGACCTGTCATCGCTGTCTTATTGGTGCTGAATGTAACACCCGTTTCGTAAAAATATGGATTTCCAAAAATTTTCGCCTAACGGCGTCAATAAAGCGGAAACAGTTTATTGAAAACCTCAACTAAAGAAAACAGTTGAGAAACATAAGTGGTGTTACTAATAGCATCAAATCAGTAATAAAAGAAATCCATAAGATTGCCCAACATAAAGCAACCATAACATAGTCATTACAATAGTTCCATAAAGGAAATCATTAACATTAAGTCTATGCGAAGTTATTGGGTAAACTAAAGCCATCTTGATCATCTACCCATTTCTCGCCAAAGCTTCACACGACATCTCACTGCTTAACCTGAGGGGTGTCAACACATAAGAAGAAACAAGTGTTAGCTATAAAGCTAAGTAAGATAACACCAGGTTTAAGCAAAACATTTCATCCATTGCACGTCACTTTAAAACATTTCGTCATTTGATTTAGGCATTTATATCACCACATAACGTATCCATATCACATATAAGCATAGAGTCCATGACCCTAAGTGTGCCTAATCAATTTCGTCATTTCATCTCATCTCATTAGGTTGTGACTAGGTCACCGTTAAGTTGTAACCGAAGTTACCGTTAAGGAAAGACAATGTCGATCCATGAGTAGCACGTTATGTTCATAACATTAGGTGGGTCATCAGGCCACCCGAACTACTCGCCACATATGACTGGTTGCAAGGAGCCACCCGAGCAACCATTTTAACGTACCCTCCCACATACGGGCACTACGTACTCTCCCACATGCGAGCACGACGTACTCTCCCACATACGAGCACGGTTTATACGTACCTATTACCACCGTCAGGCACGGGTTATGCATAACTCTTAATGTCTAATTAGCTCGAGCATTTACCACGTTTAGTTTAGGTTTCCACATTAATCCTAAACTAATCCACATCTATCATCTTTTCACGTTAGGGCCCTTAAAACGTGCACGTGTCATGGCAACCTAAAAAGGTCTAGTGTTCTAGATGAACAAGCCACATATACATGCACATATCATCATTACATCATATCATTAACCACCATTCATCATAACATATCATATCGTTTAAACATATCATCACATATCATATCATAAACGTATTTACGGGGAAGCATTTTAAGCATAGGCATCGTCATCTTAATCCCCGAATACCTCCCATATCAACCCAACCACAATATAGGTTATACATTACCATTTTGGAGGTTATAGTTTATGAAACCATTTTTGTTGCACCCTCAGCGTGACAAAAGTAGTGTATCTTACCTGGTAGTAGTATGTGCGCGCAAACAAAAGCTAGCAGTGCTTAATAGTAATCCCCGACACCTATCGTACATTAATATATGAAATATAAGTCATTTGGGACCTTAAATGGACTTGCAAACGAATTTTGTTTTGAATCGAACGAATTTAGCTTCAAACGAACTTAGACTTCACTCAAACGAATTTATACTTCAAACGAACTTAATCTTCGTTTCCAAAACGAATTTAGTTTTGAATCGAACGAATTTAGCTTCAAACGAACTTAGACTTCACTCAAACGAATTTATACTTCAAACGAACTTAGACTTCACTCAAACGAATTTATACTTCAAACGAACTTAATTTCCAGAAAACGAATTTAGCCAACGGATTTAACAAACGAAATTAGTCTTCTTTTAAACGAAAATAGCTTGAACGAAGTTAAACTTCGTTTTTCAAACGAACTTAGATTTCCAGAAAACGAATTTAGTCATCAGAAAACGAATTTAAGCTTCAGGAAACGAATTTAAGCTTCAGGAAACGAATTTAAACCTATCTTCGTCCAGAATTCATAAAACGGCTTTAATCTTCATTTTTCCAGAAATCAATCGACTTAGGCTTCACCCAAAACACGTTTTTGACATTGTTAAACATATTTTGATCATAATGATCGATTACAAACTCGTTTGATTCCGTTTTGATCATTAATTGGCTTAAACACATAATAAACCCTAACTTATCAAAGACCCTTTATAAAATCAGATTTGATCCTTTATAAAACATCATTAGATCTGAAAATATCGACAACAAATCATTGATTACCTGAACAAACAGTGGCTGATCCGATTCAATACAAAACACACAATTTGATTGACCAAAACTTGGAGATTTTCTTAAGAAATCAAGAAAGAATTGAAGGAACTTTTGTATTAGTTTTAATTATGATTAATGGCTGCAAAATTAACCTAGATTAGGCTAATCCCATGCCAAACCCGTTTTTAACTTTTCAACTTTGGCAAAATTGGTCCCTGGACTTCATATTGACTTTATTTCGCTTAAAAACACCTATTGGGGATACCTATAACACACTAAAGCACTTTCGCACACTACAAAGGCCTTTTACACATCATTTAGTCCACTTTATTGTCACTCATTAAAGGTAATTAAATCTCACATATAGGGCACATAAACATATAAACACACATTTCACCACATAACATATCACGGACTTAGAATTTGACCTAACGACGTTAGTCAACATATACGATTAAGTTTTGGGATGTTACAATTACCTCCCCCTTAAGAGGATTCCGTCCCCGGAATCACTTCAGCATCAAAAAGGTGGGGATAGGTCTCCCGCATTACAGACTCGGTCTCCCAAGTCATACTTTCGCCGTGATTGTGTTTCCACTTAATGAGAACTAGATCGATAGTCTTTCGTCATAACTTCTTTTGTTTCCTTCCCATTATAGCAACAGGTTCATCAACAATCTGCTTGTTTGGATCAATACTTACGTCCTCGAGTGGAATGACATCCTCTTCATTTGCATAGCATTTACGTAGATAACACACATGAAATGTGTTGTGAATTCCATGAAGTTCTGGAGGTAATTCCAGTTGAAATGCCTGTTCATTAACCTTTTTAATGATCTTAAAAGGTCCAATGAATCTAGGGCTTAGCTTCCTCGTTTGCCAAATCGTAATACACCTTTCCAAGGCGACACCTTGAGTAAAACCATTTCACCTTCTTTAAAATCAAACGGCCTCCTTTTCTTATCGGCATATGACTTTTGCCTTTCGCGAGCAATACGCAGGGCTTTCTTTGCAACATTAACTTTATCGGCCGTAATTTGTACTAATTCGGGTCCAGCCAACTGCTTTTCCCCGGGCTCCAACCAACAACTAGGAGTCCTACACTTTCTACCATATAGCATCTCATAAGGTGGCATTCCTATACTTGCATGATAACTATTGTTATACGCAAACTCGACAAGAGGTAGGTGTTTATCCCACGAGCCACCATAATCCATCACACAAGCTCTGAGCATATCTTCGAGCGTTTGAATAGTCCTTTCACTTTGCCCATCGGTCTGCGGGTGATAGGCTGTGCTCAGACGAACTTGAGTACCAACTTCCCGTTGAAAACTCTTCCAAAAGTTGGAAACGAATCGAGCATCACGATCGGACACAATCGATATCGGAACACCATGTTTAGTAACCACTTCTTTAATATACAATGTAGCGAAATTTTCCATAGGAGCATTCTCACGAACTGGGAGGAAATGGGCACTCTTCGTTAGTTGATCGACAATAACCCATATCATATCGTGACCACTAGGCGTCCTCGGAAGTTTGGTTACAAAATCCATCGTAATGCGATCCCATTTCCATTCAGGGATCTCGAGTTGCTGAAACTTCCCGTAAGGCTTTTGATGTTCAGCTTTCACTTTAGCACATGTCAAACACTTCTGTACGTACATCATCACATCGTTTTTAATACTGGGCCACCAATAAATCGGCTTCAAGTCCGCATGCATCTTTGTGGCACCAGGGTGTACAGAATATTTAGTCTTATGAGCTTCGTCCATCACTAACTCACGATTGCCTCCATATAGAGGAACCCATATTCTACCTTTGTAAGTTCGAAGACCGCGACTATTTTCTTCCATTTCAAGTCTATTTTTCTTCTTTTTCCTAATAGACTCCTCTTTCACATTCTCCTCCTTCAACGCTTCAATTTGAGCTAATCGAATAGGTTCCATTAAGTTCGACTCAACCTTCGAAATCATTGCACATAACCTACTCTTCGCATATCCTTTGCGGCTCAAGGCATCAGCAACCACATTAGCTTTGCCTGGGTGATATTTAATCTCACAATCATAATCCTTTAATAACTCCATCCACCGTCGTTGTCTAACATTCATATCCTTCTGAGTAAACACGTACTGTAAGCTCTTATGATCCGTGTATAGGGTACACTTCGTACCATACAGATAATGTCGCCACAATTTCAGAGCAAAAACAACAGCAGCCAGCTCAAGGTCATGAGTAGGATAATTCCGCTCATGTGGCTTCAGCTGTCGAGAGGCGTAAGCGATAACTTTGTCTCGTTGCATTAATACACACCCTAACCCCGTGATGGATGCGTCACTATAGACCACTAAATCATCGGTTCCTTCGGGTAAAGCTAGAACCGGAGCTTCACACAACTTCTTTTTCAACGTCGTGAAGGCTTTCTCTTGAACATCGGTCCACACAAACTTCACACCTTTCTTCGTTAATTCAGTCATTGGCTTGGCAATGCGCGAGAAATCTTGAATAAAACGTCGATAATAGCCAGCCAAACCGAGAAAACTCTTAATTTCAGTAGGCGACTTAGGCTGCTCCCACTTCGACACCGCTTCTATCTTCGAAGGATCTACTTTTATACCATCAGAGGAGACGACATGGCCGAGGAAATGAACTTCCTTTAGCCAGAATTCGCACTTGGAGAACTTAGCATATAGCTTTTTCTCTCTGAGTACTTGAAGGACAGCCCTCAAATGCTCTCTATGTTCCTCTTCCGTCTTTGAATACACAAGAATGTCGTCGATAAAAACAATAACGAAATGATCCAAAAATGGTCGACAGACACGGTTCATCAAATCCATAAACTTCGCTGGAGCATTTGTCAAACCGAATGGCATGACAAGGAACTCGTAATGACCATAACGAGTTCGGAACGCTGTTTTGGCTACACTTTCTTCTTCAACCTTTAATTGATGATAGCCAGACCGTAAGTCAATCTTTGAAAAACAGGAAGCACCTTGAAGTTGATCGAACAAATCATCAATGCGAGGGAGTGGATACTTATTCTTCACTGTTCTTTTATTCAGCTCGCGATAATCAATACACATACGCATGGATCCGTCTTTCTTCTTTACAAAAAGGATAGGAGCACCCCAAGGAGAGGAACTCGGACGAATGAAACCTTTATCTAAAAGTTCCTGAATTTGCGTCATTAACTCCTTCATCTCCGTCGGAGCTAATCGATAGGGAGCTTTGGCTACAGGAGTAGCACCAGGAATGAGATCAATAGAAAATTCAACCTCACGATCAGGAGGAAGACCTGGAAGATCTTCAGGGAAAACATCAGGAAACTCGGAAACAACCTCGACATCAGAGACTGTAGGCTTCGCGATACGAGAATCGATGACATAAGCTAGAAAATGTGACTTAGTTTGCCGTATACAACGAAGGGCTTTCATCATCGAGATCACCTTAACATTTCCCGGCTTCTTGTCACCATAAACACAGACACCTTTACCGTCAGGGGTAGCGATACGAACTATTTTCTTTGCACATAAGACGACAGCATCATTTTTAGACATCCAGTCCATACCAAGTATAACATCAAAACTATGGATAGAAGCAGGTAGCAAGTTAGCAGTAAAACACTGACCCTCTATCTCTAAAGGACAATCAGAATAACCCTCACGTACGATAGACGTTGTGCCGTTAGCCACCTCTACTTCAATAGGACACCTTAAGGGACTCGTAATCATGTCTAATTTAGGAGCAAACAGAGTATACACAAAAGATTTGTTCGCACCAGAATCAAATAACACATTAGCAAGTTTGGAGTTAACAATAAGGGTAGCAGTAACTACCTGGTCGTCATCTTTGGCCTCTTCAGCCGTCATCTGATAAGCACGGGCTTTGGCTTTGGAAGCTTCCGCTTTCTTTCCCTCATCTTTCTTCATTTGGGGACAATCGGCAATACGGTGCTTTGTATCTCCACATTTATAACATCTTGCTTTATCAGTGCATTCATCAAAAGTATGACCCTGTGCTCCACACCTATTGCACCTGCGGGTCTTAGCAGAACACTGACCAGAATGAAAAGCCTTGCAGCTAGAACACCATTTTCCATCCTTGTCTGTCTTTCCCTTGTCAGAGGACGAAGATCCCTTGAACTTCTTACCAAAACGATTTGACCCACCAAACCTCCTCTTATTGCCAGACTTCTTCTCATCCTCTTTCTTTTCCACTTTCTTATCCGCAGCAAAATCATCATCAAGCTTTTTAGACTCTTTGATAGCTTCAGTTAGAGTCTTGTGCTGCCTACAAATACCTCGATAACTCGGAGGCAAACCATCAAAATAGCAAGCAACCTGATCTGCATCAGTACGGAACAGATGGCCCACGAACTTCATCTTCTCCATAAAGGAACGAGCATAATCATTGATTTTACCCACTTCAGCGTCAAGGCACGAAACTCTTTTTCCATTTTGCGCTGCTCATGAACTCCAATATACTCTTCAATAAATTTCTGTCTGAAGTTAGCCCACGTAATAGCAGATACCATAGTTGGAGTCATCGAGATGGTAATGCTCTTCCACCAGTCCCGAGCACCTTCTTTCAACATCCTACTAGCACACAACACTTTCTTATCCTCGGGACAATCACAAGCTTCAAAAACCATCTCAGTATCATCAAGCCATTCCATGCAACCTACTGCATTAAGTGTTCCATAGAATTTCTGAGCTCCACACTTTTGGAAACTTTCAAACTTGAATCGAGGGGCGTGAACATCATTAGGAGGAACCACATTAACATTAGCATGGGGAATAACACATCATCGACCGGTGGCTCAGTGTGGTGAGAAGGCACAGAGTGACTGTTACCAGATCCTTCTGCGTTAGCTGCCAACGCCTGATTCAACTGTTCTTGCGTTTGGGCCAACTGGGCCTGAAGAGTTAGCACAAGATTATACATCTCCGCCTGATTGGGAATCTGATCCACCACTACATCGTTAACTCTCGGAGGATTGCCAGGTGGTGGAGGCATCGGACCCAATGAGCCTGGTTGATTAACACGGCGGGGGTTCACACGATTTACATTATCATTAGCAGCAGCATTAGCAGCATTAGAAGCACCTGCACCCGGATGGACAGGTGGAGTAACGCTAGCAGTAGCTCCGTCGCGTTGGATGTTGCGGTTGCGAGTGTTTACCATTTTCCTTCAATAAATGGTGGAGTCGATAAGCGCAAAATAAAACAAAAAATTCGTTGAGATAAGGCTAAAACATATCATCGTAACGTAAACATCTCGTAAGCCCTATCACACTCGCACTCATCCCAACCCATCCTACATTACATGTCATCACTAGCTAAGGCATCCTACGAGTACCTAGCATGCACATCTTAAGTTTAAGTCCAAACCTTATGGTCAATAGGCCTTGGTTCACTTAAACTACTTCTCTGATACCAACTTGTAACACCCGTTTCGTAAAAATATGGATTTCCAAAAATTTTCGCCTAACGGCGTCAATAAAGCGGAAACAGTTTATTAAAACCTCAACTAAAGAAAACAGTTGAGAAACATAAGTGGTGTTACTAATAGCATCAAATCAGTAATAAAAGAAATCCATAAGATTGCCCAACATAAAGCAACCATAACATAGTCATTACAATAGTTCCATAAAGGAAATCATTAACATTAAGTCTATGCGAAGTTATTGGGTAAACTAAAGCCATCTTGATCATCTACCCATTTCTCGCCAAAGCTTCACACGACATCTCACTGCTTAACCTGAGGGGTGTCAACACATAAGAAGAAACAAGTGTTAGCTATAAAGCTAAGTAAGATAACACCAGGTTTAAGCAAAACATTTCATCCATTGCACGTCACTTTAAAACATTTCGTCATTTGATTTAGGCATTTATATCACCACATAACGTATCCATATCACATATAAGCATTTTTTTTTTTTTTTTTTTTTTTTTTTTTTTTTTTTTCACTTTTTACGTCATGATTTAGGCATTTATATCACCACATAACGTATCCATATCACATGTAAGCATAGAGTCCATGACCCTAAGTGTGCCTAATCAATTTCGTCATTTCATCTCATCTCATTAGGTTGTGACTAGGTCACCGTTAAGTTGTAACCGAAGTTACCGTTAAGGAAACAATGTCGATCCATGAGTAGCACGTTATGTTCATAACATTAGGTGGGTCATCAGGCCACCCAAACTACTCGCCACATATGACTGGTTGCAAGGAGCCACCCGAGCAACCATTTTAACGTACCCTCCCACATACGGGCACTACGTACTCTCCCACATGCGAGCACGACGTACTCTCCCACATACGAGCACGGTTTATACGTACCTATTACCACCGTCAGGCACGGGTTATGCATAACTCTTAACGTCTAATTAGCTCGAGCATTTACCACGTTTAGTTTAGGTTTCCACAATAATCCTAAACTAATCCACATCTATCATCTTTTCACGTTAGGGCCCTTAAAACGTGCACGTGTCATGGCAACCTAAAAAGGTCTAGTGTTCTAGATGAACAAGCCACATATACATGCACATATCATCATTACATCATATCATTAACCACCATTCATCATAACATATCATATCGTTTAAACATATCATCACATATCATATCATAAACGTATTTACGGGGAAGCATTTTAAGCATAGGCATCGTCATCTTTAATCCCCGAATACCTCCCATATCAACCCAACCACAATATAGATTATACATTACCGTTTTGGAGGTTATAGTTTATGAAACCATTTTTGTTGCACCCTCAGCGTGACAAAAGTAGTGTATCTTACCTGGTAGTAGTATGTGCGCGCAAACAAAAGCTAGCAGTGCTTAATAGTAATCCCCGACACCTATCGTACATTAATATATGAAATATAAGTCATTTGGGACCTTAAATGGACTTGCAAACGAATTTTGTTTTGAATCGAACGAATTTAGCTTCAAACGAACTTAGACTTCACTCAAACGAATTTATACTTCAAACGAACTTAATCTTCGTTTCCAAAACGAATTTAGCCAACGGATTTAACAAACGAAATTAGTCTTCTTTTAAACGAAAATAGCTTGAACGAAGTTAAACTTCGTTTTTCAAACGAACTTAGATTTCCAGAAAACGAATTTAGTCATCAGAAAACGAATTTAAGCTTCAGGAAACGAATTTAAACCTATCTTCGTCCAGAATTCAAAAACGACTATGTTCTTCATTTTTTCCAGAAATCAATCGACTTAGGCTTCACCCAAAACACGTTTTTGACATTGTTAAACATATTTTGATCATAATGATCGATTACAAACTCGTTTGATTCCGTTTTGATCATTAATTGGCTTAAACACATAATAAACCCTAACTTATCAAAGACCCTTTATAAAATCAGATTTGATCCTTTATAAAACATCATTAGATCTGAAAATATCGACAACAAATCATTGATTACCTGAACAAACAGTGGCTGATCCGATTCAATACAAAACACACAATTTGATTGACCAAAACTTGGAGATTTTCTTAAGAAATCAAGAAAGAATTGAAGGAACTTTTGTATTAGTTTTAATTATGATTAATGGCTGCAAAATTAACCTAGATTAGGCTAATCCCATGCCAAACCCGTTTTTAACTTTTCAACTTTGGCAAAATTGGTCCCTGGACTTCATATTGACTTTATTTCGCCTAAAAACACCTATTGGGGATACCTATAACACACTAAAGCACTTTCGCACACTACAAAGGCCTTTTACACATCATTTAGTCCACTTTATTGTCACTCATTAAAGGTAATTAAATCTCACATATAGGGCACATAAACATATAAACACACATTTCACCACATAACATATCACGGACTTAGAATTTGACCTAACGACGTTAGTCAACATATACGATTAAGTTTTGGGATGTTACAAACTATTAAAGATAATAATATCATATAACTGCTTTAGTGTTTAGCTAGCGAGCATGACTTTAGTGTGAGAGTATGTCTAAGTAGTGAATCACAAGTATGACAAATAATAAGATATAAATGCCTTGCTAGTAGCTAGTAGATCTGATTGCTATACAAACTTTAATTAAGTGCTTAACTAGTCAGCAGAAGAAGTAAGATTGAGCTGTAGGACATGTGGAATTATAGAACGGTTTAGAGGTATTAACACGAATATAAGGTTAACTTTTAGTTTTGATTGACTGATTATCTTTACCTCTAGCTATAGCTTACTGATTTTTGTCTTAAAGCTTTCTCAAATCATTTTGCATGACTAATCTTTCAAATGTTTGTAAAGTCCCTCACACGATGGTTTAACCCACGAGTGTAAAATAACAAGTCAAGTATGAACTAGATAGGACTAGTATTACTTTAAATACAAATGCAAGAGTATAAGTAAAGTAATAAAGACTTAATGCAATATTTAAACAAGTAAATAAATGGTGGAACACAAATGTAGTTTTCAAGTGTATTTTATTTATTGATGATAAACAAAATACAAGATTGTTGCGGAACCTAGATATTACAAGTATGTAACTATCTAAACAATCTTTGAATTACAAGTGATCTATACTTGCTAAATAATCTCCTTGGATCGATATACTTAAAGTTGTGAAGTATAACTATTTTGATCAAGAGTATTTTAGCAAGTTCACCAAATTGCAAAAAAAGTAATTTGTACGAGGTATGTGACTTGGTATTTATAGGCAAATAAATTCAACAGTGAATTTATTATGCCGTACAAATATGGTTGCATGCATTTAAGGCAACTACTTTAATTCCTTAAATGCATTGGTTAAAGTACAAGGATAAAGTCATGTTGATGTGACTTGTCATCCTTTTAACCAACCACCTTTACACACGTATTGTACTTTTATCAATAGACAAATGGGTTGTCCGGGTAAAAGCGTGTAAAGGCATAAAGTCAATTCCTCGTAATCAGTGTTCAGACTTGTAAGGTCTAGAACACTGATAAAGGCTCCAGTCGGGAGATCTGGTAAGACTGTCAGTGGGCTCCACTGCTTGTCAGTTCAATATCTTGAAGTTCTTTTAATTTTGATTTTAAAGCAACGATTTCAGAGGAATCTGTTTCTAAGCCATTAAGACTGTCAAATCTAACAGTTTCCACAAAAATTAAATCAGAATTTAGAGCTTCAGCAATGTCCAATTTTAATTCAGGATCGGTTTCATTATCGTACTCACTAACCTTTTTTATAACAATGTCCACCCATCGACCAGATGTGACATCATCCTTCACCAGATGCTCTTGATCTGCCAGAGCCATAAAGCAACAATCTCTTTCCTCTTCCTCATCAACTAGGTCATCACTGTCAGTTTCATCACAGTCTGGAGAGATATTATTAGTGACTCCAGAATCCATTAGTTCAGACATCATCTTCTTCATAGAAAATACATTCTCGGAAGATATTAATGCAGCACAAGGTGGTTCAGTATTACTGACCAATGTGGAACTACTGGAAGCATGATTTAAAGCATCTTTTTCAGCCTCAATCCTCTGGGCTTGATTCTCTTCAGTGAATCTGAAGGCTCCATACAATGTTGACAGAGTATGGGAGTGCAAGGTTTTACCTTATCTCAAGACCAGAATCATGTGAGACCATTTAGTGGGAAGAATATCACAAAATTTCTCCAAAAGTATATCCTTGTCTTTCTCAACCCCCAGTCCTCTTAACTGGTTTATAATGCTCATAAATCTGGTGTAAGTACCAGTTAGAGAC
Source organism: Erigeron breviscapus (assembly GCA_034093135.1). Classification (NCBI taxonomy): domain Eukaryota; kingdom Viridiplantae; phylum Streptophyta; class Magnoliopsida; order Asterales; family Asteraceae; genus Erigeron; species Erigeron breviscapus. The sequence continues at coordinate 62,406,265 of CM067174.1, read as the reverse complement.
TCATTGGGGAGAGCAAAAAATGACTCATACTTTTTGTTTAGGGAGACCTTTCTGGTAACAACAGTATCATCACCTCCCTCATGCTGGTTCACCAGTTCATCCCACATGGTTTTAGCACTGGGATAGAGAACTAGTGTGGGAATTAGGGTTTCTGGAACAGCCCCGAGGATCATGTTTTTAAGGATGGTATCAAGATTTACCAATCTCCTCTCCTCTTCGGACCAGTGTTCCTCCCTCTTTTCCCTTCCACTTCTTGATCCAGTTGGGTCAAGGAGTGCATTGATAGGAAGTCTAGGCACATAGGGTCCTTCATTTAAATTTTTCATCATATTCCTTTCAATACCAGTAACATGTAATATCATCCTAGCTTTCCACGTACCAAATTCATCACTGTTCCCATTGAATTTAGGAACAGGATTATTCGAGTAGTGCACATGTACATGTGGAAAAGCAGGAGGAGGAGGAGGTGGAGGATTATTATTGCCAACGGGTGGTGGTTCATTAAAATTAGGTTCAGGATTACCTTGTGTATTTTCTGGGTTGGCCATCGTGAAACAGATCTAGGCAAGTATATTAGCCTTCTGCTCTGATACCAATTGTAAAGTCCCTCACACGATGGTTTAACCCACGAGTGTAAAATAACAAGTCAAGTATGAACTAGATAGGACTAGTATTACTTTAAATACAAATGCAAGAGTATAAGTAAAGTAATAAAGACTTAATGCAATATTTAAACAAGTAAATAAATGGTGGAACACAAATGTAGTTTTCAAGTGTATTTTATTTATTGATGATAAACAAAATACAAGATTATTGCGGAACCTAGATATTACAAGTATGTAACTATCTAAACAATCTTTGAATACAAGTGACCTAGAGCAGCTTCCATCTGTTGTATTCTCTTCCAGACCTTCTCAATCCTCTTCATAAATGCTTTGACATCAGAAGTTAAATCAGTTTTCCCCCTGAAAGTCAAGCCTATCTCCTTCAGTTCAGTCCATCCAAACGACTGGACTGAAGCATTCTTCCTTTCATCCACGAAGTTACCTTCTCTGGTCAACTTCACATGAAACCTGGTCATCTGTTCATGATTTTCAGCAAACTTAATCTCAGCACTTATGATCTTTCTGACATCAGCCCTGAACGTCATCAGTTCATTATACTTATCTTTCAATTTGGCAGCCTGAATCATTGCTTCAGTTTCTGGATACCTTTTCTTGTTCCAAGGCAGACTGGATTTCTTCACGATTTATTCTTAATGAAGTATCCAAGGGAATGAAGGTACTGAGGTCTGCATCTCTGGCTGCCTTGATCTGTTTGGCAGTAAGTTTGGGTAAACCCTTTATTTTCTTTCGATATTCAATCTCCAGAGCTGCAGCATTTTGTCTGACCTTCTTTTGGAGATTCACCAGTTCCTCCGTTCTTTGTCTGATCAGCTCAACTATGCTGACACCATAAGTCACTGCATCATATGTTTGTTCTTCTAAAGAGTACCTGGAGCGAACATAAACATCATCCATTGCATCCAAACATTGATGAATTCTGGGGTCTTCCTTCATTCTTTTATATACATCAACATGTATGCCCAACCTGCCAGCATTATAAGAATCAAGAGTCCCCATCTTTGCCATTTCCATTTTGTGGGCCTGCAGTTCATCCTTTTGTCTTTTCTTATAAATTTCAATCATTATGCACTCCTGCTCCAGTCTCTTTGAAGTGTCATCATCAGCAGTAGGAAATTCTGATGAACTCCCAGTGGTTTCAATTCTCCTCCAGATAGTTGTGATATCTGGGAATGCTTCAAACTGGGGCTCACTGGCATCAGTACCAGCAGCCTCTTTTTCCTGCACAATGGCTTCAGTACCAAGTGCCTTCTGAGCTTCTTGTGCACTGGCATCAGTACCAGGCACTTCCTTTTGTTGCACAATGGCTTCAGTGCCAAAGGCCTTTTAGATTGCACTGGCAACCACTTCTTTCTTCTTTTCAACAACCTGCACATTCTTTTCAGACTTTTCCCCCTTGGAATGATCACCAGTTCTTGACTTGAGATCATTCCACAATTGTTCAAGCATGTGACGGTCTAATGACCCAAATGTTCTGCCTGCCACTGGAGTTGTGATATTCACAGTACTCCTCAAAGCAGTCACTTCCTTCTTAATAATCTGAAGTTCTTGAGGCAAGTGTTTTGGCATTTCAGAATTTATCATGTTGACCACCTGGGGCAAAGAGGTTCATTTCTGATGCAAGATTATTTGATAAAAGAGATTTAAAATCAGAAACAACCTGAGAAGATGACTGGAGTGATCTCTCCAGGTCCGCCACCTTATTTAAAAGGCCTTGGACCTCGGTGGAAGAAGAAGTGGAGAGACCACCAGGAGGAGTAAGTTCAGATTCCATTCTGAGCAACAATGGAACTTGTGTCTGGACTGCTTCAGTAGATGTTTCAGTTGTTGTAACAGTCGAGTCCAGCACACGAGAGAGGTTCCAGTGGTGCTTCAAGTGGTGGGGGTTGATTTTGTGAAATTTGAAGTGAGGGTGGATTGAAATAAGGAGTGTTTTGCGGTATTGAAAGTGGTGGTGGTGGTGGTGGTGGTGCAATAATGGATTCTGGTGGTGGTGGCATTTCTGTAGAGACAAGTGGTGGGGTGACTGAAGCAATAACAGAAGTAACAACATTTTCTACTTCATCACCCAGAAAATTCATATTGACATCAAACATATTACCTTCAGACATTGGGGAATCTACCTCATCCCAATCTGGAGCCGTCCCAACTGTCTGATCATCCACTTCTCTATTTAAATCCAACTGAGCATCTTGCTCACCAGTCACCTGCTCATCATCCTATACAACATTTTCCTCCTGCTCAACATTTTGTACTTGCTCAACAATAAGAGACCCATCTTCATTCATGATATCACCAGCAGAAGAATGAGAGACTGGAATTACTAGAGGTGAGGCTCCAGTAACGCCAGTTTGTTCAAGAGAGGCTACTTGTATGTTCTCTCTTAAGACATCTCCAGACTCCTGTTGGGAGGAATCTGGATGGCTCGATTCGGCTCTATTAGGATTGACCTGAACTCCATCCTTCCTAAGACGTCTGGAAGTTCTTGGTCGAGTGGGGAGTTCTTGAGGTACAACAATTTCAGTCTGCTGAGAGTCAGGAGCCACTTGGGTTACTGGTGGCACTATTTCAGCATTGAGGACTCCAGAGGGTCCTTCACCAATTTGGTTCCCACCTGGAGCCTCTTCTAGCTCATCTGGTGATGATGCGTCGGTTGCATCATTTCTAAAATGGTGTAGCATATTTACAGGAATATCAACCTCACCAGGTTGTGATTTTAATGAAGTCAGCTCCCTCATATATTCACACACACAGAAATAGTCTGAATCGTAATCATACTGATTACCTAGAGCTCTTTTAAAAACAAGTGACAGAAAACGAATATATGGTATATGAGGTTTTCTACCTTTCACTTTCAGACGCTCAACAAGGTCATCGAAGAAAATCTGAGCAAAATCGACCCTGTATCCATACCATAGGCAGTAAGCAATCTGGAGTTGCATTTGATTTATCTGGTCCAACCCTCCAGAACTGCCACCTAGACACTCAACAATATGAGTAAAGAAGTATCTCCATGAGTCTGTAAGTTTGCTCATGTAGATAGTGCCTTTTCTTTGCAACTGACCATGTTCATCAAGAATGTCAGTATGCCCCATCTGCCTGCACACATCCCTGTAATTTAAACCAGTAGGGAGTGTAATGGCCATCTCGTTTTTAGCCATGTAATTCAACCTAAGAGCATCTCTGAGAGAGTCCACAGAAAGAGTGAAGGCCCTGGTGCCTTGATTGAGTGTATAATGGATGGACTCATCTCTGTCATTATATGTTGTTGTGTACCAGAATTCACACAGGTATTCATGGTATATCTTTCCTGGATTTAGGGTAAGAGCACCATATAATGGACAGCTTAGAAAGAAAGCAGTTATTCGTCCAATGAGAGAAGTGGGTTCATGAGTGGTGCTAGAAAGTTTTGCCATCCAGTTGTTCATATTAATTCTGATTGCCTCCGCCTCTAAAGTGATGTGTGGGGCTTTTTATTCGAATTGTTTGTCTGGGTGCCATTGAATATGATATAAAAATGAAAAGGAAGATGAAATTAGGGATTTATGAAGATTTGATGAATTGAATATGAGAGATTATGAGAGATTGATGATTGGAAATTTAATGAAAAAGGAGTAAATGAAGAAATTTGAAGAATTGGGAGTAAATGATTTTCGAAGTAAATGAAAATGAAAGGGAATGAGGGTATTTATATAAGAGAGAGAGTGTGGAACTCAAACGGTTATTTTTGAATTTATCAAATGTAATTTTGATCGGATTTTGAAATCCGCATTAAATACATCACATCACACATAAATGTGTGACGGTTTACAGCCCACAAACATTACCCACTAGTTCCTTTTGTCTTCCCAAGGTAAAAAGTTCCATCATTAGGTTTGAAAAATTACATGCCACGTAGGATAATAAGATAAATATCTTTTCAAAGAGTTTGCATACGTGGCACGCACAAAGACCAAGTATTAAAAAAAATTATGACTGACATACCATGACTCATTTCAGTGCATCTGGAGGTTGACTGGACACTCCAGTATCACTGGTGGATTAGGCCAGTGATGCATGCATTGATGGTACACTGGAGGGACACTCCAGTAAAGTACCAACAAAAACCATTTAAAAGACTGGCAACCTCAAACATGCACATCAACTAATACAGACAAGTGAGAGGGACACATTTACAAGGAGACAAAAGTTACCTCAAACATGCACTTCAACCTATCTAAGTACCAGTGAGAGGGACACATTTACAAGGAGACAAAAGTTACCTCAAACATGCACTTCAACCTATCTAAGTACCAGTGAGAGGGACACATTTACAAGGTACCAGTGAAATTTTCCAGAAAATTTTGTCCAGTGAGAAAATAAATTAATAAATTCCCCCTGAAATTAAAACATTTTAAGGACAAGAAAATATATGGTCTGAGTCTTCCCCCTGGAATGTTGATCCAGAAATCTATTAATGCAAAGATAGTACACAAAGGCGTTCGATATCTAAGCAGTCATAGATGTATAAATCTTTAAATCAAGAATCCCTGATAGTACACAAAGGCGTTCAATACCAAGGTTCCAGATTTAAGGGTTTAACATTCCCAACTCACCAACAAGATATTCAAATGTTTTTACATCCAGTGGTTTAGTAAAAATGTCAGCGAGTTATTTGTCAGTGGGAATAAAATGGAGTTCAATGTTACCTTTCATAATATTGTCACGAATGAAGTGATACCTGAGATCGATGTGCTTTGTCTTTGAGTGCATGACTGGATTGTTTGAGATAGCAATGGCACTGGTATTATCACAAAATATAGGAGTTTTCGAATATTTAATACCATAATCAAGCAACTGGTTCTTCATCCAGAGTATCTGAGCACAACAACTGGCTGCAGACACGTATTCAGCTTCAGCAGTGGACAATGAAACTGAAGTTTGCTTCTTACTGCTCCAGCTGACCAGTTTGCCACCAAGGAAATGACATCCACCAGTAGTGGATTTTCTGTCTATCTTACAACCTGCATGATCTGAATCTGAATAACCCATTAGATCCATGCCTGAGCCTTTGGGATACCAAAGACCCAAACAGGGGACACCCTTAAGGTATTTCAGTATGCGCTTTACAGCAAGCATATGAGATTCTTTTGGATTAGACTAATATCTGGCACATAAACATGTTGAAAACATTATGTCTGGTCTACTGGCAGTTAAATACATCAGTGAACCAATCATGCCTCTATAGACAGTGATGTTCACTGGTTTTCCATCAGGATCTGAGTCCAGTGTCAGTGGTGCAGAAATTGGAGTGGGTTTTGATGGTGAAGAGTTCATATCATATTTCTTTAAAAGATCTCTAACATATTTTTCCTGATTAATAAAAATACCATCTTTGGTTTGTTTAATCTGGAGTCCTAGAAATATGTTAATTCACCCATTAAACTCATTTCATATTCAGAGGACATGATTTTAGAAAATTTCCTGCACATGTTTTCATCAGTAGACCCAAAAATAATATCATCAACATAAATTTGTACCAGCAGAATATTACCTTTTTCACGAAGAATAAATAAGGTATTGTCAATTGCACCTCTTTTAAAACCATTTTTCAATAAGTGTCTAGTCAGAGTATCATACCAGGCACGTGGGGCTTGTCTGAGACCATAAAGTGCTTTGTCCAGACGATATACCCAGTGAGGATGCTTTTCATCAACGAAACCTGGTGGTTGTCTGACATACACTTCTTCTTCTAATTTTCCATTCAAAAAGGCACTCTTTACATCCATCTGGTAGACCTTGAATTGATGATGAGCAGCGAATGCTAAGAAAATTCTGATCGCTTCAAGTCTAGCCACTGGAGCAAATGATTCATCAAAATCAACATCTGACTGGCAGTACCTTTGTGCTACCAGTCTGGCCTTATTTCTGATTACGTGGCCATCTTCATCTACCTTGTTCCTGAAGACCCATCTTGTTCCAATTGGTTCTTTCTTGCCAACTGGGAAAGGGACCAGGTACCAAACCTTGTTCCTTTCAAACTGGTGAAGCTCTTCTTGCATAGCAGTCACCCAGCTTGGATCTTCCATAGCCTCGTCAATCTTCTTTGGTTCAATCAGTGATAAGAAACTGACATATAAGCATTGATCACTAGAGGCTCTTCTGGTCTGAACCCCTCTACTGGAGTCACCTATGATCTGATCGATAGGATGAGCTTTTGTCCATCTGGAGTATTGACCAGGATTGTTACTGACAACAGTATCAGTGCAAGAGTTCAATTGAGTTTCAGGATGAGGATCCTGCCAGACTATTTCAACATCTGAATCAGTAAGATCACGATTTGCATCATGAAATTCTTCATTTGAAGGCATTTCTTGAAGTACTGGTTCAGTTTGGAATTCTTCATTTGAAGATATTTCTGGTATAATTTCAACTGATACTGATACTGGGGGAATAGTACGAACATCTGATCCAATAACAAGTTCAGAGGGTGGTTTGAAACTTATTGAAGGATAGAAAGGTGTACTACTGGGTTTTCTTCTTTTGAGCTGGTTCCAAGTCAGAATGACTGGAAACTTCTTCAGGTGAATCTTTGCAGTTGATGGGATCAGATTCACAGAAGATAATTGGATTTTCTGGGGGAGAATCAAGGGCTGGCTTTTTATTGATTGCATTATTTGATTCATCAAATGTGACATGTATTGACTCTTGTACCTTCTCCAGTCTCTTGTTGTAGACTCTAAAGGCTTTGCGAATGGCTGAATATCCTAAGAAATATCCTTCATCAGCTTTGGCATCAAATTTGCCTAACTGACTAGAGTCGTTTAGGATGTAAACTAGACATCCAAAAACGTGAAAATAACCAATATTTGGTTTTCTATTTCTTAATATTTCATAGGATGTCTTCTTGTGTCGCTTCACATACACTGATCGATTCTGGGTGTGGTAAGCAGTTGCAATTGCTTCAGCCCAGAAACTGGTAGGAAGACCAGATTCAGCAAGCATACTTCTGGCAGCTTCTATCAGCGTTCGATTTTTCCTTTCTACCACTCCATTCTGCTCTGGAGTGCGTGCTGAAGAGAAGTTCTGAGAGATGCCAGTGTCAGTACAGAATTTTTCCAGAGTTGCATTCTGGAATTCTGTTCCATTGTCACTTCTTAACTGACACACTTTTCGCTTGTACTTGAGTTCAATCTGCTTGATGAGAGTGATGATTTCAGCAGCAGCTTCATTTTTAGATCTGAGAAAGATTACCCAACAAAATCTGGAGTATTCGTCAACAATCACCAGGGTAAATCTTTTACCAGCACGAGTCTGAACATTCACTGGACCAAAGAGATCCATATGAAGCATATGAAGTGGTTCAGATATGCTGAAATTCTGCTTGGTCTTGAAACTGGCACGTTTCTGCTTTCCCATCTCACATCCTGGACATAGCCTTTCCTTTTTGAAGGAAACTGAAGGTATCCCATCTGCAGTTGTTTTCTAGACAACTTATTAATATTCTTGAAATTTAAATGGGATAACCTTTTATGCCATAACCAGTTTGTGTCTTCATCAGCTTGAGTATAGAAACACTGCTATGAAGGAGAGCTTTCCATATCCATCACATACACATTCCCTCTTCTGGGAGCAATCAATACTACCTTCTAGTCCTTGTTGAATACGATGCCATGAACAATATTGAACAGAACTTGATAGCCATCATCACACAGTTGACTGACACTGATCAGGTTATATTTCAAACCATTCACATATGCAACTCGTCTGAATTTGACTTGTCCATTGTTCAGAACACCATACCCCTCAGTTTTTCCGCAACCATCATTTCCAAAAGTAATGGAGGGTCCATCAGAAATTATGAACTCCTCCAGCAGGGTCTTACATCCGGTCATTGTCCTGCCAGTTGCACTGTCAAGATACCAGATAAACTTCTTTTGATCGCCCTGCACATCCACCAGATATATCAGTTAGATTTGGGAACCCATCGACTGATGGGTTCACTGGATCCTCCCTTATGGATCCCTGGGGTATCTGGTTAAGTTCACTTTCTTCAACAGTAGTTTTTGTAGAAAACACTACTGGAGTTGATAGTTTAGAAACCTTTTTCTTTTTTAATTAAAGGAATATTTTTATCTTTCTTAGAAAAAGGTTTGGGATTTTGTTTAGGGCCAGATGAAGTACCCTCAAAGTTGTTCAGTCTTGCATTACAGCTTTGAACTTGACGAGCCAGTAGTTGAAACTGGCTCTCCAACCTTAACAAAATAGATTCTTCAGATGACACCTGAGCCTTTCCAGTTGACTGGACTTTAGGCTTAGGAAGGGAACTGGTCTTTTTCTTTTGAACCTGGGGTTCTTTAGAAGCAGTCTGAGGCAAAGGTTTATTTTGATTGACCTTTTTAACTGGAGCAGTCATCTGGAATGCTCCAGTCTTAACCTCTGGAAGTTGAGCTGGGATAATACAAGTTTTTGGGGTAGAAGGTTCATCATAAATAGTACTTGGTCTAACCTCCTCTTGTAACCGGTCAATAACTGGTATTAATGCTGCAATATGAGTATTTCCATCCAGATAAGCACGTTTTTGGGATGGAAATTGGTTTATTCCAACATCATATGGCTTTCTTGTTTCTAGCCATGATTTAATGACCTGTTTTTCTTTTTGCAAAATCATTTCCAGGTCATGTTTTTCTTGAACCAGTTGTTTAGTTACCAAAACTTGTGCTTGAAATGCCAGTTCAATATCTTGAAGTCTTTTAATTTTGATTTTAAAGCATCTTTTTCAGCCTCAATCCTCTGGGCTTGATTCTCTTCAGTGAATCTGAAGGCTCCATACAATGTTAACAGAGTATGGGAGTGCAAGGTTTTACCTTGTCTCAAGACCAGAATCATGTGAGACCATTTAGTGGGAAGAATATCACAAATTTCTCCAAAAGTATATCCTTGTCTTTCTCAACCCCCAGTCCTCTTAACTGGTTTATAATGCTCATAAATCTGGTGTAAGTACCAGTTAGAGACTCATTGGGGAGAGCAAAAAATGACTCATACTTTTTTTTTTTTTTTTTTTTTTTTTTTTTTTTTTTTTTTTTTTTTTTTTTTTTTTTTTTTTTTTTTTTTTTTTTTTATTCTTCACGATAATTTTTTTTTTTTTTTTTTTTTTTTTTTTTTTTTTTTTTTTTTTTTTTTTCAGCCTCAATCCTTTTTTTCTTCAGTGAATCTGAAGGCTCCATACAATGTTGACAGAGTATGGGAGTGCAAGGTTTTACCTTGTCTCAAGACCAGAATCATGTGAGACCATTTAGTGGGAAGAATATCACAAATTTCTCCAAAAGTATATCCTTGTCTTTCTCAACCCCCAGTCCTCTTAACTGGTTTATAATGCTCATAAATCTGGTGTAAGTACCAGTTAGAGACTCATTGGGGAGAGCAAAAAATGACTCATACTTTTTGTTTAGGGAGACCTTTCTGGTAACAACAGTATCATCACCTCCCTCATGCTGGTTCACCAGTTCATCCCACATGGTTTTAGCACTGGGATAGAGAACTAGTGTGGGAATTAGGGTTTCTGGAACAGCCCCGAGGATCATGTTTTTAAGGATGGTATCAAGATTTACCAATCTCCTCTCCTTTTCGGACCAGTGTTCCTCCCTCTTTTCCCTTCCACTTCTTGATCCAGTTGGGTCAAGGAGTGCATTGATAGGAAGTCTAGGCACATAGGGTCCTTCATTTAAAATTTTATCATATTCCTTTCAATACCAGTAACATGTAATATCATCCTAGCTTTCCACATACCAAATTCATCACTGTTCCCATTGAATTTAGGAACAGGATTATTCGAGTAGTGCACATGTACATGTGGAGAAGCAGGAGGAGGAGGAGGTGGAGGATTATTATTGCCAACGGGTGGTGGTTCATTAAAATTAGGTTCAGGATTACCTTGTGTATTTTCTGGGTTGGCCATCGTGAAACAGATCTAAGCAAGTATATTAGTCTTCTGCTCTGATGCCAACTGTAAAGTCCCTCACACGATGGTTTAACCCACGAGTGTAAAATAACAAGTCAAGTATGAACTAGATAGGACTAGTATTACTTTAAATACAAATGCAAGAGTATAAGTAAAGTAATAAAGACTTAATGCAATATTTAAACAAGTAAATAAATGGTGGAAAACAAATGTAGTTTTCAAGTGTATTTTATTTATTGATGATAAACAAAATACAAGATTGTTGCGGAACCTAGATATTACAAGTATGTAACTATCTAAACAATCTTTGAATTACAAGTGATCTATACTTGCTAAATAATCTCCTTGGATCGATATACTTAAAGTTGTGAAGTATAACTATTTTGATCAAGAGTATTTTAGCAAGTTCACCAAATTGCAAAAAAGTAATTTGTACGAGGTATGTGACTTGGTATTTATAGGCAAATAAATTCAACAGTGAATTTATTATACCGTACAAATATGGTTGCATGCATTTAAGGCAACTACTTTAATTCCTTAAATGCATTGGTTAAAGTACAAGGATAAAGTCATGTTGATGTGACTTGTCATCCTTTTAACCAACCACATTTACACACGTATTGTACTTTTATCAATAGACAAATGGGTTGTCCGGGTAAAAGCGTGTAAAGGCATAAAGTCAATTCCTCGTAATCAGTGTTCAGACTTGTAAGGTCTAGAACACTGATAAAGGCTCCAGTCGGGATATCTGGTAAGACTGTCAGTGGGCTCCACTGCTTGTCAGTCTTCTTTCTTCATACTTCAGTCTTCGACTCCAGTAAGAATGTCTTCAGTAGAAACAATCTTGACTGGAGTGAAATCCAGTGAGCTAATCTGGAGGATTCCAGATTTCCTGTACAAGTAAATAGCTCACTGGTCTTCTATTATTTCTGGATAAATCTTCAGTGACGCTCCAGTCTTCAAGTCTGGAGCGAGTCCAGTAAAACTGGACCTAACAATATCTTTAAAAGTAGAATAACTAGTACACTTAAGTTGTCCGCTCATCAATGTTTTTTTTCTTGGACTATTTGCTTGAGGACAAGCAAAGACTTAAGTGTGGGGGTATATGATGAGCGTTCATTTTGTGATAAATTCCCCTATCAAAAGGCCACATTTCAATGTCTAAAATGAGTTAATATTCCGGAACTATTGGTACTTAATGGATTCGATATATATGCAGGTTCACGGAAGATGCGAGTGAGGGTAAATGGCATCAAGCAACTCAACATGGAGGCCTATGAAGTTACAAGACACACAGAGGTGATTCGGGATTCGAATAAAGCAAATCGGAGAGCAGCAGGAGCTGCCAGCGCCGCTGGCACCCTTGCCAGCGCCGCTGGCTGCCACGCCGCTGGCCCATCAGCAGCAAGGCCCAACGCCGCTGGAGCCTGGAGCCCATCCCCACCGCCGCTGGGCGGCCCACTTCGGCAACCGACTTTCAGCCTATTTATAGTCGAAGCATCCCTCAAAACCCTAAGAGAGAGCCGATTCAGTAGCCCTAGCCGCCACCTACAAACCCTAGGTCGACTTTGCAGATTCCAAGGAGGTTTTAGAGCTTCTAACACCTTACGATCTTCATCTTCTACCTAGATCTATCTCTTTCATTTACTTTCAGTTGGTAAACAATGTCTTTCATCTTTTCAGACTTTGTTATTCCTTTAATAATGGTAGGCTAATAGGCTGAATACTTGTTTGGATCAATGTGATCATGTAGACGTTTATTTATTTTACTTTATTTGTTAGATCTGTTGGAGTGTGTTTACTGTTTATCGTAGATCCATGTTTTACTAGTTCTTCATATTATTATCGGTTCTATATCTGCATGTATTGATTTAATTCTGATGATCAGTCTATAATCATACACTAGGATTAATACATAAAGATGGAAAACACTAGTCGGTCTATAACTAGATGTAAAAGGTGATTCACTTATAACTGAGGGATCCAGAACCATAGTAATTAGGACAAATTGAACATGATGCTTAACAATGTTAGACGCGATCCAGTGACATGGAAACATGCACTGTGGTCACCGGAGGGAATTATTATCTGGTCATGGATTAAGAGCCGGGTATACTATAAGATGAACTAGTAACACAAACTTAGCTGATTAAAGCTTAAACAATGAATCTAACGATAATTTGTTTAAAGAGTAGTGTGAGTCTAGGGACAGCACTAGTTACTTAGGCAAAGTGAATCTAACGAGAATTTGTTTAAAGAGTAGTGTGAGTCTAGGGACAGCACTAGTTACTTAGGCAAAGTGAATCTAACGAGAATCTGAGCCGTGATTAAGTTTCCAACAGTCTAGCAAGTAGGTAGAATAATATCCGGTCGTGTCATGAGATCTGATATGCCAAACAAGTATTTTAATTTTATTACTGTTATTTGCTTTTTCAACTTATTTTCAGACTAAGCCTCTCGCTGAATAAGCGGTTGCGGCTTCTATTTACTTTTCAGTTTTTATTAGTTTAATAGGAAATCGTGACAACCCTCAACCGCTAGAATTACACATATTACTAGATTAGGTAGTGCAAGCGTCCCTGCGAATGATCCTGTACTTATCATTAACTATACTATATCTGATCGGGTCCCCTGCCCGTAAGGTGTGTTTGGTTTGAGATAATTACTTGTACAACATTTTTATAAATTTAAACACTAAATAAAAACCCCCCATGATCCTCCCTTCTCAATTACTTCATTCTCTCATATGATTAATTTGTTTTATAATCATTTTTTATAGAAATTTAATTAAAAACCTTTATATGATTACTCAGGGCCCTAATGAATCTCTTGGGAGTTATCTTAGCAGGTTTCATCAAAAGTCCTTTCCTATCACAGATCTTGAGATCACTTCGGCAGTACAGGCTTTCCATTTGGGTTTGCGTAGTGATTCTCCACTCTATGATGATCTTTCAGAAAATCCGTGTAGGAGCTTGTTGGAGGCAAGGATCCGAGGTTCAAGATATTCATATGAGGAAGATAGGATAAAGATAAAGTCGCAATCTGCTTATGATCATCCCGACCAAAAATTGAAAACCTCATCTTCCAAATCTTTTAGAACTAAACCCTATTCAAGATCTAACAACCACAGAGTTGATGGCGTAGATAAAGACAAGGATAATGAGGAATATCCTAGGATAAATGACTATCATTTTTCTGTTGACATTTTAGGTCTAATTTTTGCAATGTATGAACTTGGGAACAAAGTGAGATGGCCAAAGGCGAAAAATAAAAATCCTAAATGGAACGGAAGACCCGATTGGTGCGCTTTTCACAAGGATTTCAGCCACATGACTAAAGATTGTCTTGCTTTAAGGAAAGAAGTAAGCATTCTCGTGAGCAAAGGATACCTCATGAGATCTGATATGCCAAACAAGTATTTTAATTTTATTACTGTTATTTGCTTTTTCAACTTATTTTCAGACTAAGCCTCTCGCTGAATAAGCGGTTGCGGCTTCTATTTACTTTTCAGTTTTTATTAGTTTAATAGGAAATCGTGACAACCCTCAACCGCTAGAATTACACATATTACTAGATTAGGTAGTGCAAGCGTCCCTGCGAATGATCCTGTACTTATCACTTACTATACTACATCTGATCGGGTCCCCTGCCCGTAAGGTGTGTTTGGTTTGAGATAATTACTTGTACAACATTTTTATAAATTTAAACACTAAATAAAACCCCCCATGATCCTCCCTTCTCAATTACTTCATTCTCTCATATGATTAATTTGTTTTATAATCATTTTTTATAGAAATTTAATTAAAAACCTTTATAAGATTACTCAGGGTCCTAATGAATCTCTTGGGAGTTATCTTAGCAGGTTTCATCAAAAGTCCTTTCCTATCACAGATCTTGAGATCACTTCGGCAGTACAGGCTTTCCATTTGGGTTTGCGTAGTGATTCTCCACTCTATGATGATCTTTCAGAAAATCCGTGTAGGAGCTTGTTGGAGGCAAGGATCCGAGGTTCAAGATATTCATATGAGGAAGATAGGATAAAGATAAAGTCGCAATCTGCTTATGATCATCCCGACCAAAAATTGAAAACCTCATCTTCCAAATCTTTTAGAACTAAACCCTATTCAAGATCTAACAACCACAGAGTTGATGGCGTAGATAAAGACAAGGATAATGAGGAATATCCTAGGATAAATGACTATCATTTTTCTGTTGACATTTTAGGTCTAATTTTTGCAATGTATGAACTTGGGAACAAAGTGAGATGGCCAAAGGCGAAAAATAAAAATCCTAAATGGAACGGAAGACCCGATTGGTGCGCTTTTCACAAGGATTTCAGCCACATGACTAAAGATTGTCTTGCTTTAAGGAAAGAAGTAAGCATTCTCGTGAGCAAAGGATACCTCATGAGATCTGATATGCCAAACAAGTATTTTAATTTTATTACTGTTATTTGCTTTTTCAACTTATTTTCAGACTAAGCCTCTCGCTGAATAAGCGGTTGCGGCTTCTATTTACTTTTCAGTTTTTATTAGTTTAATAGGAAATCGTGACAACCCTCAACCGCTAGAATTACACATATTACTAGATTAGGTAGTGCAAGCGTCCCTGCGAATGATCCTGTACTTATCACTTACTATACTACATCTGATCGGGTCCCCTGCCCGTAAGGTGTGTTTGGTTTGAGATAATTACTTGTACAACATTTTTATAAATTTAAACACTAAATAAAACCCCCCATGATCCTCCCTTCTCAATTACTTCATTCTCTCATATGATTAATTTGTTTTATAATCATTTTTTATAGAAATTTAATTAAAAACCTTTATAAGATTACTCAGGGCCCTAATGAATCTCTTGGGAGTTATCTTAGCAGGTTTCATCAAAAGTCCTTTCCTATCACAGATCTTGAGATCACTTCGGCAGTACAGGCTTTCCATTTGGGTTTGCGTAGTGATTCTCCACTCTATGATGATCTTTCAGAAAATCCGTGTAGGAGCTTGTTGGAGGCAAGGATCCGAGGTTCAAGATATTCATATGAGGAAGATAGGATAAAGATAAAGTCGCAATCTGCTTATGATCATCCCGACCAAAAATTGAAAACCTCATCTTCCAAATCTTTTAGAACTAAACCCTATTCAAGATCTAACAACCACAGAGTTGATGGCGTAGATAAAGACAAGGATAATGAGGAATATCCTAGGATAAATGACTATCATTTTTCTGTTGACATTTTAGGTCTAATTTTTGCAATGTATGAACTTGGGAACAAAGTGAGATGGCCAAAGGCGAAAAATAAAAATCCTAAATGGAACGGAAGACCCGATTGGTGCGCTTTTCACAAGGATTTCAGCCACATGACTAAAGATTGTCTTGCTTTAAGGAAAGAAGTAAGCATTCTCGTGAGCAAAGGATACCTCAATGAGATCCTGAGTAGAAATGAGACGTGATCTCTACGTGAATAACATTAAATGCCAAGTAAGAATCTATCATATGCGGAAACCAGGTATTCTTTTCTTGAAAATCTTACTTTACTATTACTTATATCATCTACAAAACATAGGCAATATTTGTAATGCATGCTACATATATAAAGGATAATATCTTATAAAATACATAGCAACTAGAAATCACCATTAGGATGACTGCATGTTGTGATTTACGCTACTACTACTGTGATGTGAGCGGTTCAAATTGGTTTGATCTTTCCCAATCATCCTGGCCGGAACTTGTACGCAGCACTTGTACGGAGGTGCATGCATAAAGGTTTGGAACTTTTTTATTATCTAGAATGTAATAAATGTAACATCCCAAACTTTTCTTTAAGATTTGACTAACGCTGTTAAGTCAACCTCATGTGTGTCGTTAAGTCTAGTGTGAATATATGCATATACGTAGTTAATGTGTGTTATGTGTGAGGTTTGAAAACCTAAATGTTAATGTAGTATAAATGTGTGAAATATGAAGAAATTATGTCTATGTAGTGACATTTAATGAAGGGTTAATGTTGTATATATAATGAAGGATTAGGAAGCCTAGGGACTAGTTTTGACATGTGTGGAAAGTCAAAAACGGGATTAGTAGCTTAGAGGCTGTCATTAGGTTGGAAAACGTGTTGAGACACGTTCCCGGATCGTTTAACATGAGATCTATACAGTCATAGATGTGCGGAATCCATCTATAATCGTCTTTAGGTTTATATGATGAAAATGGTGATGAACACGAAAATACACAAGATGATAATAAGAACAGGAGATAAATTCAGATGTAAAAAACTCATATCTTGTATTAATCATAAGATTACAATACATAAAACGAGTAGACATCTGATTCTTTGGGCGGCATCTCAAGGTATAGATCTCTACCTCGAGAACCTAGTGAATGACTAACGTTGCAACTAAATCATCAACTGAAAACCTAAACCTAAGATCTCTATTTATAGGCTGAACATGGGCTGGGCTGTCAAACTCGTACAAACTGTGCTGGGCCATACGAACTTATTAGTTCTTACGAACTTAAAGTTCGTTTGGCATATACTTACGAACTTATTAGTTCTTATGAACTTAAAGTTCGTAAGACATATATGTACGAATTTCTCAGCCTTTTAGAATTATTGCATCGGACAACAATTTATGCACTTAATGTGCTCTAACAAACTCCCCCTTGGCCGGTGCAATCAATTCTTCAAGAAGTTCCAATATTAGTTATAGAAAGTCTAAGTGAATAACCTCCCCCTTAACTTGAGACATCGGTTCTTCTATGTCGAGACTCAATCTTCTGAAACTGCAACCTGATCTTCAACCTGCAAAATCTCTATATCTTCATGAAAACCAACCAACCCAACACCTCTTGCTGTAGTTCTCCCCCTCAGTAGTAGCACCTCCAAATTAAACATCAGCAATCTTCCACCCTAGGATTTATTGCCGGAGACCCTGCTCATCTTGCTTAATTGGCATGTAATGGCGGAGTTGAATTTCCAACAATCAGCATCAAATCAATCAGCTCTCACAAAAAATAAGAAACTCTGTAAACTGAATCACAAAATGTAGTCGCATAAATCCTGTCTCAACTAGCAATGTCTGACTCTGTCTTGTATCTTCACAACTCTACCAATCACCCGAAGCCTTTCTAATCCGATATCCTCTTCTGTTGTATAAGCTGCCATACACAAAGATCTTTATCTTCGCAACCATTCACCAAAATTGCCTGATATCATCTCTATGTCTTGGAATATAGATAAGATTCAATCTTCAAATACTCAACAACAAGTAACCAGCTTCATTACTCCAATACTTCAACAGTTCAAACCGCTATATGTGAAAGATCATCTTTTGATAATACTCCAATAAATAACATGATGATCTTCAAACTCGAACATTATAATACTTTAATCACCATCAACGTTAAACTGAATGAATGAACAGAATAACCTTTGATCTTCAATGAATGTCGAGTAGTTCATATTTTTATTTAGAAATACCGAGGTTTATCCCCCCTATTTCTTAGCAAAAATCTTAAACTTCAGCCTGTCTTAGGTATCTCCTATCCTGGATGAGGTTCCAAATGGCCTAGATCATATAACACTTGCAACTCTTTGCCGGAAACAGGGTACACCATTTTTTTTTTTTTTTTTTTTTTT
>CM067174.1:62370563-62385563 GCA_034093135.1 Erigeron breviscapus | reverse complement strand
TAGCTTCTAGTCTAGCTACAGGTGCAAAAGTCTCATCGTAATCAAAACCTTCTTGTTGCTCAAATCCTCTAACTACCAACCGAGCCTTATTGCGAGTGACAACACCTTTGTCATCCTTTTTACAACGAAAAACCCATCGCGTAGATAAAGGAGATTCACCATGAGGTAAGTCAACTAACTTCCATACATCAAGCTTCCGAAACTGAGCCAATTCTTCTTGCATCGCCTCAACCCATGACGGATCTTTAAGAGCCATTCCAACATTTTTAGGCTCAACCTGAGAGATGAAGCAAAAATACAAGTACCAAGTAATTGCCCCAGAATCCTTAACTTCAGCAAACATACTTGACAAATTATTCTTATTCTGATTCCTCGTGCGAACAGAGGCAGAAGTATCACCAATGATTTGCTCTACTGGATGATCCTTGTTGACTCTTGTTTGAGGAACCGTGTCGACTGTAAGATCATTCCCCAAGTTAGTCTGGACATGTTGTTCTGGAGTTTTAGGCTCTTCCTGATTTTCACCTTCCGTGTCATCAGTATCATAGAAAGGATCATCAGGTAGCGGTATATGTAAAGGATCAGTAAGATTTTTAGGAGCAGTCTCTAAAGTAGAGTCTGCTTCTTTGGTCCCACTTGACTCTCCAGATTTAGAAGCAGGCTTAATATATGATGAAGAAACAGGAGAAGAGACAGGAACCGGTCCGCCTTCAAGTGGATCATGAAGAGTAACTACATCTTCCACAATCGGAACACCTGTAAAAGAAACAGGACCACGAAAAGAGGTGAAGACACCATCATAATCGAAGTCATTAGCAGGACCAATGTGTACAGCAGGTTTATGACTGACAATTACAACATTTGTACCAAAATTTACTTTGCCAGTTTTCTGATTGTACACACGCCGAATTGGTGTACTAGGTACATAACCTAAGAAGAAACCCTCCTCTGATTTGGGATCAAATTTACCCTGAGGAAGTACCTTAAGAAAAGTACAAGGAACACCAAATGGCTCAACATTTTGCAAATTGGGCTTTTTGTTGTGCAAAAGTTCATAACAAGTTTTCTTGAACCGTTTAACTGTTAAAACCCGATTTAAAATGTGACAAGCTGTATTCACTGCCTCCCCCCAGAAAGTGACAGGAAGCCCTGAATCAGCAAGCATCGTCCTGGCTGTTTCTATCAAAGTCCTGTTTTTCCTCTCAGCTACTCCATTCTGCTGTGGCTCATACGGTGCACTAAATTGATGTTGAATACCCTTGGTCAAGCAAAAAACCGTAAGAGTATTGTTCTTGAACTCAGTGCCATTGTCACTCCTGATTCTCTTAACTTTAACTTCATGGACATTCTCAACTTGTCTAACAAAATCCATAACCGGTTTGCGGTCTCGTCCTTTGTCTTCAAGAAAAATACCCATGAGTACCTTGAGTAATCATCAGTGATCACCAAACAGTAGTACATCCCTCCAATGCTTCTTGCGTTCACAGGACCAAAGAGATCCATATGAAGTAGTTCGAATGGTTTGGATATAGTGTTGTGCACCTTTGATTTATGAGGATTCTTGTGTTGCTTTCCTTTCAAACATGGTACACATTTATCTTCCATCCCAAACTTCTTAACTGGAACACCATCAACTAAACCAAGATTAACAAGTTCATTCATCTTCCGAAAGTTGATATGTCCCATTCTTCGATGCCAGAGGAGAGATTCAGACTCATTTGCTTTGCTCAACAAACAGAGGGGCTCCGTTGGATTATCAACACCTAAAACTAAGCCATAGATGTCTCTCTTCCTAGGAGCTCTGAGCATAATCCATTCTTCTGGAATAACGAAACCCGGCTTCAAGATGAATGCCTCCTTTTCTGTGAAATGAACATTGTTGCCTTTGTCACAGATCTGAGAGACACTCATTAGATTATGAGTAAGTTGTTCCACATAGTTTACTCTTTCTAGAGTAAGTTGTCCATTGACGACATCTCCCTGACCGGTGATGTTGCCGCCCTTGGATCCAGCAAAACAAACATACGACCCATTTATACCAGTAAAATTGGACAAGAGTTTCCTGTCCCCTGTCATGTGCCTGGAGCATCCACTGTCAAGGTACCATAAATGGATTGGTTTCCTAGGAACTCCCTGCACATAAAATGAGAAAAATTAGTTTTCATTGGGGACCCAAACCTTCTGAGGTTTGGGTCGTCCCTTCTCATCCCTTAGAATCAGTTCAGTCCAATACCCATTGCTAGAAGCCGTGGGTAGAACATGATTCTCATCTCGTCTTCTCACAGGAGAAGACTTCTGACCTCTCGTCGGAGAAGATCTAGGAGAATGAGGGCCAAAAGAAGATCGAACACTCGAATGAATTTGGTCATAGAATGAATTTTGACTTTTAGGAACAGAACGATCAGGTCGTGGAGGTGTTTGAAAACGATTTGAAATCCTATGAACATTTCCTGAGGAACCTTTCAGTGGAGATTCACGTCGTTGAGGTATAGTAAACGGTTTTGGAGAAGATTGAACTTTAGACTCATAAACCTGTTTATTATTACCCAACCCCCTTTTTCCTTCTGAAGTGGAAGCCTTTGAAGGAGAACCTGATCTTCGAGGTCTATTTGGACATACACTATAAACATGACCCTTTTCATGACAAGCAAAGCAAGAGAGGACCTTGAACTTTTTGTTTGTATCTACCTTATTATCGATACTTACAGATTCATTATTAGCACTAGTGTCCACTGACTTACTTGTTTTTCTTTGATTTTCCTTTTCAGGGTCTTGTTTAGTTGGTGATATCCTAGACTTCCTAGCACCATCTTTCTCATGTCTATCTTTACTTGAAGATTTCTTAAGTGCAGGCATTAAAATGTGCTTTAAAACCTTAGTTGCTTCTTCATTAACGGCTAAGTTATCTTCAGATTTTCTAATCCTAGACTGCTTAGGTAATGGAGTGAGACGTTGCTGACTTAATTTCTTCATATCCTCAATAGCAACATCCCACACTTTATCAATCCTCTTAGGGTCAATAGATTCTAATGGGAATTCTAACTCAGTATAGACCCTATTACTCTTATGAAGTGTAAAGTGTACAATACTGTCTTTCTGACCATAAGAAGTAGACTGATTTAAAGCAACACCTTTCAATTTCTCTTCCTTGTTAGGTTGAGAAGAAACTCCTTTAGACTCTTTTGTTCCCTCAGGCAACTTTGCCTCGGAAATTGAGTCTTTTGGTTTACCATCTACAACACTAGGTTGAAGTAGGATTTCAGGAATATTAGGTTCAACAGGAGTATAGTTATTATTGAAAGGAGGAGGCACATCTTTATAAGAAATCTTAGCAGTTTCAAGACTTTTAGAAGAAGAATTCTCAAACTTTTTCATATGCATCAAAAGCTCAGAATGTCTAGCAGAATCAGATTTAGCCTTAAATTCCAAGATTTCTATCCTAGCATCAGCAAGTTCCTTTTCTACGGTAGCACACTTTCTAGCTAACAAGGAATAAGCATCACTACTTACTCTTTCTATAGCCACAGAATGATTGACTTTGTCTTTCATTGCTCTAATGTCAGATTCTAAGGATCTAATCTTTTCCTTAAAAAATTTTTCCTTATCATTTACAGTTAGACCCTTTTTAATTAATTTATCTCTTTCATCATGAGCAGTATTGACAACAGATTCTAATTTCTTGATTTGTTCATTCTTTTGTTCAAGTTCATCAAACATGCGATTAACAATTTTGCAAACATGAACAATAGTATGTAAAGAACAAGATACCTGTTGGTCTGCCTCTTTGCAATCTGCCATGTAAGCAACAAAGTCATCCACAGTCATGCCAGCCGGAATCTCGAAATCTTGCATCTGCTCCTCAATAGTCTTTTCACCCTTTTCTGTGGCAGAATCATCTTTAACCTCAGCTGCTTTCACCTCTTCAGTAGCTTTCACTTCATCAAGGTTCTTGACTTCTTCTAACTCATTGTCAGATTCGGAATCAGTATCATATACACCAGCAGCAACAGATTCCACATTCGAACTTTTAGTATTTTCATACAATTGCTCTTCACTGTGGTAGACTGTGGTGTCCATGAAATCATCTGGAGAATCAACTATTTGAGCCATATCATCAAGGATTTCGGCCAAATAAGCATTATTGTTCTCATCATGAGGAAGATTCCAAACATAAGAACCATCTGGTTGAACAGCTACTATAGCCTTGTCATTTCCAGTGACATTAGCAGTAGGATCATCAGTCAACAAAAGAGCTCTAGTAGGATTTTGATTGAACGGACGATTACCACCTCTATCTTGACGTGCAGGAGTAACATTTGTCTCTTTCTTAGGCCGTTGACATTCTCTGGCAAAATGTCCAAAACCTTCACAGTTATAGCATTTCACCTTTGACTTGTCAAATCCTTGAGTACCTCCTGTAAGCTGTCTGCCTGTTCTATTCATAAACTTTTGTACTCTCCTGGTGATCATTGCCAATTGCCATTTCAGATCCATTTCTTCAACATCATCTGGATCTATCTGATCGTAATCTTCATCAATAAGTGCTGGATCTGTGATTCTTCCTGCAACAAAAGCTTCATGTGCAGCACACATTGCAGCAAATACATTCATCCTACCCTCAGCTGATTTCATATTCATAGGCATGGATTTGTAACCTGCAGAAGAAGATGAAATGTTTCCGAATTTCATATTTCCAGTCTTTGCACCGTCATTAGCCCTTTTTCCCTTGTTACCAGCATCAGTAGCCATGAATCCGAAAGAATCATCTCCATCCATTTGTGCACCACAATTGTCTGTCTCACCAGTAGTACCAACTCCAGAAAAGAAAGCATTAACATCAGCTGTTGGATTTTTCATAGTGGCATGATAGAGAGATGGATCTTGTGTGAAGTTGTCTTGAAGATCTTTTACCTTATCCTTCATTTCTCTGTTTCTTAGAGTGGATATAACTCCATCTATTCGAAGAGAAGCATAATCAGCTCTTTCTTGTAATCCATGACGAAATTCTCTGTAAGCTTTCGGCAAACCATCCAAGAATTTATCCACTATCTCAGTAGGAGTGTATCTAAGATCAAAATATGCTAATTCAGCAAGAAGATGTTGATATCTCAAAATAAGATCCTCAACTTGTTCATTCTTTGTGGCATTGAAGCAATCAAATTGTTTCTTAAGCATTTTAATTCTATTTTGCTTCAATAATGGATCACCTTCACAATGAGCTTCAATAGCATCGAACAATTGCTTTGAAGTCTTGTATTCTTGTTTAGGAAACAAGTGCACCAACTCTTGAGGAATGCACATACGAAGTGTGGAAAGAGCCTTTACTTCAATGGCGTAGTTAGCCTTTTCTTCGCCCGTTAATTCTCCCACCTTGTATGTAGAAGTAACTCCATTCACAGTAAGAGTGGGCCATTCATAACCTTCAGTGATCATGAGCCACATATTCAAGTCTTCTCGTTGAATGAAATCTTCAAATCGACCTCTCCACGCCCAAAAGTCAGCTAATGAAACTAATTTTGGTGGAGAATTAGTACGCCCTACCAGATGATCATGATAAACTAGAGAATTGAGATATTGGGCAACAGCATTGTTGGTTGATGATGAAGAAGCCATAAGTGAAAAATACTGTTCAAACGAAGATAAAAAAAAGGAACGAATTTAGATTAAATTCGTAGAACCGAGTCAGTACGAAGATAGACTAATTTCGTGGACAAAAATTCTGAACGAAGATAGTTAAGTTCGTAGACAGGAATCTGAACGAAGATAAGTTAAGTTCATAAACAAAATTCGTTTGAAGAAGATTCAAAACGAAAATGAAAGAAACTTCGTAGTCTATCTTCGTTTGATGAATTTTGAACGAATTTAAGTTAAATTCGTTTGCTAACTTCGTTTCGCTAAGTTCGTAAGGCAAATGATCTTCGTAAGAACAAACTATCTTCGTAAGAACAAACTATCTTCGTAAGAACAAACTATCTTCGTAAGAACAAACTATCTTCGTAAGAACAAACTATCTTCGTAAGAACAAACTATCTTCGTAAGAACAAACTATCTTCGTAAGAACAAACTATCTTCGTAAGAACAAACTATCTTCGTAAGAACAAACTATCTTCGTAAGAACAAACTATCTTCGTAAGAACAAACTATCTTCGTAAGAACAAACTATCTTCGTAAGAACAAACTATCTTCGTAAGAACAAACTATCTTCGTAAGAACAAACTATCTTCGTAAGAACAAACTATCTTCGTAAGAACAAACTATCTTCGTAAGAACAAACTATCTTCGTAAGAACAAACTATCTTCGTAAGAACAAACTATCTTCGTAAGAACAAACTATCTTCGTAAGAACAAACTATCTTCGTAAGAACAAACTATCTTCGTAAGAACAAACTATCTTCGTAAGAACAAACTATCTTCGTAAGAACAAACTATCTTCGTAAGAACAAACTATCTTCGTAAGAACAAACTATCTTCGTAAGAACAAACTATCTTCGTAAGAACAAACTATCTTCGTAAGAACAAACTATCTTCGTAAGAACAAACTATCTTCGTAAGAACAAACTATCTTCGTAAGAACAAACTATCTTCGTAAGAACAAACTATCTTCGTAAGAACAAACTATCTTCGTAAGAACAAACTATCTTCGTAAGAACAAACTATCTTCGTAAGAACAAACTATCTTCGTAAGAACAAACTATCTTCGTAAGAACAAACTATCTTCGTAAGAACAAACTATCTTCGTAAGAACAAACTATCTTCGTAAGAACAAACTATCTTCGTAAGAACAAACTATCTTCGTAAGAACAAACTATCTTCGTAAGAACAAACTATCTTCGTAAGAACAAACTATCTTCGTAAGAACAAACTATCTTCGTAAGAACAAACTATCTTCGTAAGAACAAACTATCTTCGTAAGAACAAACTATCTTCGTAAGAACAAACTATCTTCGTAAGAACAAACTATCTTCGTAAGAACAAACTATCTTCGTAAGAACAAACTATCTTCGTAAGAACAAACTATCTTCGTAAGAACAAACTATCTTCGTAAGAACAAACTATCTTCGTAAGAACAAACTATCTTCGTAAGAACAAACTATCTTCGTAAGAACAAACTATCTTCGTAAGAACAAACTATCTTCGTAAGAACAAACTATCTTCGTAAGAACAAACTATCTTCGTAAGAACAAACTATCTTCGTAAGAACAAACTATCTTCGTAAGAACAAACTATCTTCGTAAGAACAAACTATCTTCGTAAGAACAAACTATCTTCGTAAGAACAAACTATCTTCGTAAGAACAAACTATCTTCGTAAGAACAAACTATCTTCGTAAGAACAAACTATCTTCGTAAGAACAAACTATCTTCGTAAGAACAAACTATCTTCGTAAGAACAAACTATCTTCGTAAGAACAAACTATCTTCGTAAGAACAAACTATCTTCGTAAGAACAAACTATCTTCGTAAGAACAAACTATCTTCGTAAGAACAAACTATCTTCGTAAGAACAAACTATCTTCGTAAGAACAAACTATCTTCGTAAGAACAAACTATCTTCGTAAGAACAAACTATCTTCGTAAGAACAAACTATCTTCGTAAGAACAAACTATCTTCGTAAGAACAAACTATCTTCGTAAGAACAAACTATCTTCGTAAGAACAAACTATCTTCGTAAGAACAAACTATCTTCGTAAGAACAAACTATCTTCGTAAGAACAAACTATCTTCGTAAGAACAAACTATCTTCGTAAGAACAAACTATCTTCGTAAGAACAAACTATCTTCGTAAGAACAAACTATCTTCGTAAGAACAAACTATCTTCGTAAGAACAAACTATCTTCGTAAGAACAAACTATCTTCGTAAGAACAAACTATCTTCGTAAGAACAAACTATCTTCGTAAGAACAAACTATCTTCGTAAGAACAAACTATCTTCGTAAGAACAAACTATCTTCGTAAGAACAAACTATCTTCGTAAGAACAAACTATCTTCGTAAGAACAAACTATCTTCGTAAGAACAAACTATCTTCGTAAGAACAAACTATCTTCGTAAGAACAAACTATCTTCGTAAGAACAAACTATCTTCGTAAGAACAAACTATCTTCGTAAGAACAAACTATCTTCGTAAGAACAAACTATCTTCGTAAGAACAAACTATCTTCGTAAGAACAAACTATCTTCGTAAGAACAAACTATCTTCGTAAGAACAAACTATCTTCGTAAGAACAAACTATCTTCGTAAGAACAAACTATCTTCGTAAGAACAAACTATCTTCGTAAGAACAAACTATCTTCGTAAGAACAAACTATCTTCGTAAGAACTGTAGCTAAGTTCGTAAGAAGGATTTTCCAGACTAAGTTCGTGAGGTTTGTTAAGTTCGTTTGAGTCCCAAATGACTTATATTTCATATGTTAATGTACGATAGGTGTCGGGGATTATTGATAAGCACTATTAGCTATTTGTTTGCGCGCGTACACTACTACCAGGTAAGATACACTACTTTGACACGCTAGGGGATCAACTAAAAGCTGGTTTCAAATCGTAAACACTTCCATTCGGTATCTTTATATTGCATGTGGGCATATGGGTTACTTGGGAGGTATTATGGGTTATGTAGTTGACCATGAGACCTGAGATGCAGTCCCTATTGTAGTTTAATGAAGTATCTTGATATGCATGATATATAAAAATGAAGTTGATGTGTGATATGCATGCTTGACTTGTACGCCTAGTTCACTAGACTTGCTAGGTTACTATGTCACTTGCACGTTTAAGGATCCAAACGTAATGAAGTTAAAGTGTGTGAATGTCTAGGAATGTGTGTTACCTAGACTATATGTGTGTGAATGTTTGGGAATGCAGGGACCCAATCTATATGTGTGAAATTAAGCTCATAAAACTAATGCAGGGAAAGTGTTAAGCTTAACCCGTACTTGTCTCAGCCGGATGAGTGCGTTGATGCAGTTGTTGCTTGGGTGGCTCCTCGCAACATGGTCTTTATAATGCAGGGCGAGTAATACGAGAGGTTTGACCAACCTCCACATACGGATTACTCTTGGATTGGCTTGCCACTCCTTAACGACGTAAGATGAGTAGTCTTTTGACTGATCATCCAATCGGGTGTGATGCAGGGCACACTTATATGCAGTTAACAAAGATACGTGTGACAATGTGTGAACTAATGCAGGATAGGCACATTTAGGATGATTATCCTAATTAATATGAAGTCAAAATGTAGTATATGTGTGAACGTGTGATGTGTGTTGTGCCTAATAAAACTTGTCTAATAATGAAGATTGTTTTAATTGGACAAATGATTTTAATTAAGTGTTATCTTACTTAGCTATTCTTATAGCTAACACTTGCTTCTTTAATGTGGTTGTTCCCTCAGGTTTAGCTTGATGGAATTAGATGAAGGATGTGTGAGCTTGGGTAGATTCATTGAAGGAGCCTTAGTTATCCATAGACGATTCTTTGCTTAGACATTTATTTACATTTCGTACTTAATGTCGAATTTATGTTGTGACATGTGAACGGTTGTTTTATGTTGGGCAACCGTTGGGTTTTCATTTGAACTATTGTTTGATATGGCATGTAACACCAAATAAATGCAGAAACCGAAATGTTTTTATCGGTTTTGACTTTTACAGTCTTTACTTCCGCAATTTAACACCGTTAGGTGAAAAGTTTTGAAAACCCATATTTTTAAACGACGGGTGTTACATAGATCCATATATTAGTAAACTTGTGACTAATTTTAGCAATGATTTCCGACATAAAATAAATTTAGAAATTCTACAAGTAGAAGTAGACAATTAAAAGGAACAAGATTAGAGGTCATACTAAAATTTTCACAGGGGGACATAATACCTTGATTTATTAGATGTTAATAAGCGAAACTTAATATGAGGAATTGATAATACGATTATAGTTAACTTGGAATATGAATTTCAAAAATCTTTGAATGTATGATTAATTTTTATCTATTTTGAAATTTCCTTAGTTATTAAAGGTATCAGATTATCATTATGTTTAGTAAAGAAACTTGTGAAAATTTTCAATCTTTTACTTCATGATCCTGAACTTCAAGATACTGGGGACAACCCAGGATCCTTAGGATCTTGGATCTTATATTGCATGTGGGCATATGGGTTACTTGGGAGGTATTATGGGTTATGTAGTTGACCATGAGACCTGAGATGCAGTCCCTATTGTAGTGTAATGAAGTTAAAGTGTGTGAATGTCTAGGAATGTGTGTTACCTAGACTATATGTGTGTGAATGTTTGGGAATGCAGGGACCCAATCTATATGTGTGAAATTAAGCTCATAAAACTAATGCAGGGAAAGTGTTAAGCTTAACCCGTACTTGTCTCAGCCGGATGAGTGCGTTGATGCAGTTGTTGCTTGGGTGGCTCCTCGCAACATGGTCTTTATAATGCAGGGCGAGTAATACGAGAGGTTTGACCAACCTCCACATACGGATTACTCTTGGATTGGCTTGCCACTCCTTAACGACGTAAGATGAGTAGTCTTTTGACTGATCATCCAATCGGGTGTGATGCAGGGCACACTTATATGCAGTTAACAAAGATACGTGTGACAATGTGTGAACTAATGCAGGATAGGCACATTTAGGATGATTATCCTAATTAATATGAAGTCAAAATGTAGTATATGTGTGAACGTGTGATGTGTGTTGTGCCTAATAAAACTTGTCTAATAATGAAGATTGTTTTAATTGGACAAATGATTTTAATTAAGTGTTATCTTACTTAGCTATTCTTATAGCTAACACTTGCTTCTTTAATGTGGTTGTTCCCTCAGGTTTAGCTTGATGGAATTAGATGAAGGATGTGTGAGCTTGGGTAGATTCATTGAAGGAGCCTTAGTTATCCATAGACGATTCTTTGCTTAGACATTTATTTACATTTCGTACTTAATGTCGAATTTATGTTGTGACATGTGAACGGTTGTTTTATGTTGGGCAACCGTTGGGTTTTCATTTGAACTATTGTTTGATATGGCATGTAACACCAAATAAATGCAGAAACCGAAATGTTTTTATCGGTTTTGACTTTTACAGTCTTTACTTCCGCAATTTAACACCGTTAGGTGAAAAGTTTTGAAAACCCATATTTTTAAACGACGGGTGTTACATAGAATCCATATATTAGTAAACTTGTGACTAATTTTAGCAATGATTTCCGACATAAAATAAATTTAGAAATTCTACAAGTAGAAGTAGACAATTAAAAGGAACAAGATTAGAGGTCATACTAAAATTTTCACAGGGGGACATAATACCTTGATTTATTAGATGTTAATAAGCGAAACTTAATATGAGGAATTGATAATACGATTATAGTTAACTTGGAATATGAATTTCAAAAATCTTTGAATGTATGATTAATTTTTATCTATTTTGAAATTTCCTTAGTTATTAAAGGTATCAGATTATCATTATGTTTAGTAAAGAAACTTGTGAAAATTTTCAATCTTTTACTTCATGATCCTGAACTTCAAGATACTGGGGACAACCCAGGATCCTTAGGATCTCGGATCTTATATTCATGCAATCATATTTATGTCGGAACTTTATATTTAATTAAAGATAGTATCTTTATTATTTTAATCTATTTCAATTTTATAGAATTTCATTTGTTTCTATCACAATACTAACTTAAGCGTCGGAGTGGCGTTAGCCAACAGGCTAACGTCAGTTTCTCTTTATCGAAGTCTAGTTTTGCAGGTTAAGCTTGAAGAGTGATCACTACCAGCGAAGAGATTGTAGCAATGTGGAACAAGGACTTCACCTTTTGGCTTTCACGCCAACTTTTGTCTAAGATTTTCACCTTATCATAAATCGCCTGGGTCGTACGATATTAATTTCTTAGCTGAAGGGTTAAATTCCAAGGTTTTAGAAATTAATCTATTGGTTGTCGATGTTACCATCGACCCATTTGGTTATGTATATAGAAACAACAAGTATTTAAACTATGTAACATGTTTTGAACTTGAGATCTTTTAACAATGTAATTCTAAATAATTTAACTACTTTTGCAAACCATGTAATATTGTCTATATATCTTGTGCATTGTATACGCATTTCTGCCGCACCTCATAGTTCCGCCTGAGTTGGGGTGTGACATGTATTACCACGACCGACTTCATGGTCCTGCATAATGAGTTGATTGATAAGTGCGGCATTAGGAGAGTTAGCAGAAGCAGGTACAGTAGTCATTTCGAGTCTTTTTAGGTGAAAATCAAACAAAATAAGTTACTGCAGCAAACGGGTTCGTGCTGAGGTGGCACGAAGAACAGGAAGTTCATGTTGACGTAAGCATTAAATAAGAACTGCTTCGTGCTGACGTAAGCACGAGGTCACCTGAATTAACACACGAATTCTTGGAAAAACCTTGTTTTCGAATTGAAATTACAATCAATATGTAATATCCCGAACTTTTATTTAACAGTTGACTTGAGTCGTTAAGTCAACACTTCATGTCCGTTAAGTCTCTAGGAGATTCAATGCTTATATGTGATTAATGTGTTATATGTGTGAGGCTTTAATGCCTTAATGATGTATATGTTAATGTGTTTAAGATGCTTAAGATGTGTTTAATGTGTTTAAGATGCTTAAGATGTGTTTAATGTGTTGTAAGTATTCCCAATAGGTGATTTTAGCCTAATAAGAGTTATAAGGAAGTCTAGGGACTAGTTTTTACATAGGTGGATACTTAAAAATGGGATTAGGGGTTAATTAGACCCTAATTTCCATCACAAATCAGTTTCTTCTTCCTTCTTATCAAACCCTAGCCGCCCCTTTTTTCTCTTGAGCAATTCTTGACCGATTCATACGTTCCTTTGGTGTTTTGAGTGAGATTTGGTTCATACATTGTGTTCCTTTCGCCATCTACAGGTATTTGAGGTATTCTTTTCATGATTTAATGTTCATTTGATCATTTATATCACCTCATATCTGATCTTGAGGTTTAATTAGGATTTCAATGCGTTGTTACTCGATTTAGGTCTTTTCGGGTGTCAAATCAATTGTAAAATGTGGGTAATGAATCCATGAATCAATATATGATTTCATAGTGTCGATTCAATCATATTTTGGGTGTATATGAAGGTGTCATGGTGAATTTCCATGGATGTTTGATGGTCGAGATTACTTGTAAAACAAAGTGTTTATAAGGTCTGAAAATTCAGTCATAATGCAAATCGTGCAGGCCTGTTTTGAAAACGTCATAACTCGTTCATTAGAACTCTTCAAGAGTCAAACCTTACATTTCCGAAAAAGGTCTTTGAGTCCTCTACATTTGTTAATAACTAAGTTTTGTCACATTTGGTCGTCTTGAATGACAAAAGTAGTCTACGAAACTGATGGTAGTCAAAAAGATGAAAGTAGTCTACAGTGAGTCAAGTAGTCTACAAAAAGAGTCAAGTAATCTACAAGTGGGTCAAGTAGTCTACAGAAAAGTATAGTAGTCTACAAAGGATGATAGTAGTCAAATATAGACCAGTAGTCTACAAATATATGAAGTAGTCAAATATAGACCAGTAGTCTACAAATATATGAAGTAGTCAACACAGACTATTATTCGACACGTATATAGACTGTACCGGTTTAGCCTCGTTTATACTCGTTAATTGATCCTATGTTCATTATAGGTAGTCGGGAATACTTGCTTTGCACGGTAACCTTAGTTATCGTTTGTGTGCACTTCTACGAGGTAAGATACACAACTTTGACACGCTGAGGGTTCAACGAAAACATAGTTTTCATATAATAACTTCCCCAAATGATATCTTGTTTGCTTATGGGTATTCGGGATTATACAGGAGGTGATATGGGCTATGTAGATGACTATTGAGGCCTGAAGTGCTACCCCAACGATATGAGATGATATGTTTGAGATGAGATGTTATGATATGATATGAAATGTTATGTAATGCTTTCAGATGGTTGAAATGTGAATATATGTTGATGTTATATGAAATGTGCATGAATGTATGACTTGTTCATCTAGTTCACTAGACTTATTAAGTTGCCATGACACGTGCACGTTTAAGGGCCCAAACGTTAAGATGAAGTTATATGATGAGTGTTTAGGTAATGTAATCACCTAAACTATATGTGATGCAAATCGAGCTCGTAATTTAGATGAAAGTGTTAAGCTTAACCCGTACTTGCCCTTGCCCGGCTAGTGCGTAGATGTGGTTGCTTGGGTGGCTCCTTGCAACATGGTAAGATGTGATTGAGTAACTCCGGGAGGCCTAACCATCCCCATTGTCTTGAACATACGGACTACTCCGGGATTGGCTTGCCATTCCTTAATGACATTGATGGACCGCCGTAAGGGTTATCCATCCAGTCGGGTGTGAGGTTCCCTGTAAGGTCTTATGACCGCCTACACACAAACTTACACCTATATAAGATGTATGACTTATGTCACAACTACAAGATGTTAGATGTTATGTGTGAGATGTAAAAGATGACTAGGCACATTTAGGATGATCCATCCTATATGAAAGATGTTTAATGCAAGATGTGATATGATAGATGTGATGACTTGTGATATGTGCCTTAATGATGAAATGTGACTTTTCATAATGTTTAATTGGACAAACGCTTTATAAACTATGTGTTATCTTACTTAGCTAATTCGTTAGCTAACACTTGTTTCTTGAAATGTGTTGTTCCCTCAGGTTTAGCAAGCTTGAGCTAGATGATGAATACAGTGCGAGGCATGGGTAGACTACAATGAAGTTGGCTTTAGTATACCCATAGTTGCTTCTCATATTAGACATTTTCATTTTGTCTGGGCATTGATGACTTGTAATTACTTTGATGTCGGTTGTTTTATGTTGGGCAACCGTTGGATTTTCATTTGAACTATTTATGATGACATTGCTAGTAACACTATTTGATAAATGAACCAAACAGGTCCTTTTGGTTTGGTCTTTTAAAGTTGTTTCCGCTATCTTTTGCGCA
>CM067174.1:62338830-62369563 GCA_034093135.1 Erigeron breviscapus | reverse complement strand
ATGTTTAGACATTTTAAGAATTGAAAAATGAAAGTGAAAGGAATATGAAGAGTTAAGGAATTTTGAGAGTAAATATGAGAGAGATTGATGATTGGGAAGTAAATGAAAAACGAAGTAATGAAAGAATGAGAAGGAATTGTGAATTTAAGATGGAACAAAGTGATTTTCCAACTTAAAACAATTAAAAAATAATTTTTGAATTTCGAAACCCAAGACTCATAAAATATTTTATATTCGAAAATGATTTTGATTGGGTTTGAGATCCTAAAATGATTTCTGGGGTCAAATCAGCATTAAATGCAAAGCCGTTTGAGTGACCCCACCCTGCAACATTTTTCAGAAAAAGTACTCATTTCTTTTCCTTTTACGGCGCAACTTGTGTGACACATAAGCATGACCAACGTAAGTTAAAAACATAGTATGCAGTAGGTCACGTGTACACACAATTGACCAAGTATCAGAAAGAAAATATCTTGAAAGGTTGTTGTATTTCAGTGATGACTAAACAATTTCTGAGAATGGTCAGTTCCAAAGAGATCTGAACCATCAAAAATCTCATTTTCTTTCAGGTTTGATCTTTCATGAAACTTTTCTTATACCAACTTTGTGAGTCAAATACTCTTTCTTGAACAAAATTCCATGTTCATTGATCTGTCAGACTCCACAAACATTTGTCCCTATATTTCTGTAAAATTGTGCTTAGCTTTTCCAAAATCTATCTCTCAGTTTACTTAGGATGCAAGGTATCGAACGCCTTGATGTACTACCTTTGTTTGTCCTTTGGAAACTGAGTAATAGAACCTGTTTCATGTATCATTAATTTCTTAAAATTCTTTTCAATCTTACATTGGTTTTCCCCAAGAAGCAAGGTATCGAACGCCTTGTTGTACTGCCTTCGCATCTTCTGTGAAAAATAGTGTACGATTAAATCTTTTTGGGTAAATTAACCTTGGAAACAATGTTTCCCATTCGTCTTCTTCTTAACCGCAGAATGAATTTCCTCAAAGATGGTGCTACAGAAAGTATGCCTAACAATTACCAGTTAATCATACCCTTTTCATGTCATCATGGGATAATACCGGTTATACTCACATACCACCCTCTATATCATGTCTTGACTGTAACTGCTCCGGGTATAGAAGAAGAACTGCTATTTCAACTATGGCAAACCATCGAGTATATTTCACCAAGAGGAAGATCGAGCACTCCTTACTTTCAATTTGAGCTCCTAACAACTGATAGATCAACTCAAGTGTTCACATTTTCGCTTGAAGACTTCCGAAGAGTAATTGGTTTTCCATCAGCAAACTCTCGCGCGGGAGCCACAGAATTTGTTGATCCACCTCCAATCCGTGAGATGCTTAAACGAGTCAGAGAACTGGGATATAATGGTCCTCTCAACTCAATAGGTGCATTCAAGAAGAAAAATCTTCATCGATTGTGGTATCCGCTTTGCTCGATCATCAATTACTGTTTATCGCCTTCAAGAAAAGGACAAGAGGCGATCACATCCCAAACATTGACATACTTGTTTGCTATCGCATACGATGTTCATATCGACTTTGCTGCAGTTGCTTGGGATCATCTTAGACAGAATGTCAAAGGGAAGTACAATGCTACAAAGAAATATATACCTTTCATCCGTTTCCTGACAGTTATTCTTCAGGGGACACTTAACTCTCATGACAACATCCAACGATTTCCTGCCTCCCACCGAATTCGCTTTCCTCGCTATCAAACTGTTTATGGAAATTCTGGGGTTGAAAATATTCCTTTATGCCTATTCCTGCTTCGCTTATTCGCTTGGTGCCCCATGAGGATAGTGACCTCATGAATTACAGAGTGTTTTTAGGAGGGGGTATGGCTGCTCAACGCCGAGAGCCGCCTACCGCTCCCCCGCATAGGTCGCCTAGTAAGGGTAATAGGTCTAGGAAAAGAAAAGAGGGGTTAGTAGGAGAAGAGGCACCAAGCTCATCTGTTCAATCATCATCAACTTCCGCTCCACCGAAAAAGAAACAAAAAACGGCAAATCAAAATCCAAATCCAAAACAAAATCAAAAACACTTCTTCGTGATGAACCATCACCTCCTCATGATCAATCCTTTGAAATTCCTTCTCCTTTCACTTCATCTTCATCCGAATCTCATTCATCTTCTTCATCTCAGCATAAATCCAAGAAAATTCGCAAAGTCAGATTCAAATATTCAAAAACTCTTCCACCGATTGAGGAAGAGGTTACCTTAGAATCTCCGGAGAGACAAGGTGGATTGGAGGGAGGGGTTGAAAAACAAATTGGAGAGAATGAGCGGTCCGGGCTAGGTAAAGGGCATAAAGAAAACGTTGGCCCTCCGATAGTTGAACCACTTATTCGCTGGGATGACGACCTTAGGATAGAAGCCGAGGACTCCCCACCCTCGCATATTTCACCTCCTCGCCGCTCTGGATCCTCTCCACAGGATTCAGACGCATCATTGCACAGGCACCAGCCACATCCACTATCGATTCCTCATTCGGAGGAAGCCGATATTGAAACTGCGGAGACTCTTGCCTCTCTCCCAACTTTTCTTGATAACACAATTGAGTCTAGATCGCCAATTAGGTCACTGGATCAAGAGCACGCACGTCCTTTGGACGTTGCCAGAACATACAGAGAATTGGTTCGTGAACCTTTTCCAGGACCGTATGGAATACCTGTCGGTGCCATCATCAAACAAGCACTGAATACAGGAGCTGAGGAGAGAAGCTTTGAGGAGGTTAAGCTCGCCTGGCTTCCTCCTAGCCCATCTTCCAGTTCAACGGGCAATCCAGAGGATCCCGGAAGTCCCACCTACCGGAACATTGTGTATGCGTTCACGCAAAGCCAATTCGTTCTGCAACAACCAATGTAGAGCGTTTGCTACATAAATCACTGGGAAGCCCTGTTGGTTCACAACCTTCAGGCCGCACTGTAAACCTTTCGGAGCCTACAGTTGCGACAACGACATCTACGTCGGTCATTCCTTCTTCTTCCACTGAACCGCCGCCAACTGAAGCGCTCCAAAAAGATAAAGGAAAAGCCATTGCCGCTCCTGAACCATCTGACAGTGATAAGTCTGATAGTCCTCCTGCAGCCGCTGAACGCTTAAACATTCCATATGATCTAGAAGAGTGTGCCAACATCATCGCCTTGACTCTGCAGGTCTTCTCCACACTAAAAGAACCCAACCTCAACCTCCACAAATCATCCCTCATAACTCACCGTCACCTTCTCACTCATCTTCGTCATCATCATCTTCTGATAAAAATTCTAAGTCTGGATCCGAACATGCTCCTTCTCCTAGACATACTCGCCTGGCGGAAATTTATAATGATTTATATGCCCATCTCATCTCTCTCGATGATCAAACCGATTCATTTGACAAGGCTATTCTTGCAACCCTCCAAGCTCGCTATGATCACCAAAACAGGATAAATCTTTTAAAGCAGCAAGCAGAACAAGATAAGTTTGTTGCCGAAGCAGCACTTGAAGCGGCTCAGAAAAGAATTGTTGAACTTGAGGCAACTTGCAGGCAGGCCGTTGTTCTACAAAGACGTGATGATCCTGATGATCAAGATCAACACGAGGGGGAGAATATGGATGAAGATGTTGCTAATGTAAGAGCCAGTGCTGCTACTGAGGTTATAGAGGACACAGATGTTGGTGATGATGCACAATCAAAAGATCCTCCTCAAGATGTTGATATTGTAGAGCACGTGGTTGATAATGTTGGTATTGATGATATCGGGCACACCGAAGTAGTTCGTATTGATGAATCTTTGGTTCGAGCCAGTGCTGTTACTGATGTTATTATTGGCTCAGATTTTCATGATGATGCGCACTTTCAAGGATTACTTCGTGATCCCTTGATTATTGGCGAAGATTTTGGTGAAACAGAGTTCCCTGAGTATGATCCTAGAGATAATGATCCAAGAGACGATAATGACTCCTCTGATGATGATGATGTTCCCCCAGGCTTTGATACCTACCAATCTATTCCTCAACCAAACCCTGCCCTCAACCAAATGAACCTTCATAACCTAATCCACCACCTTAACAACCCTCATCTCCAAAATATCACCAGAGCTCCTATTGTTCGAATAAATGATGGTGGTTTCAGAAAGAATGTTGAAAGAAAGATTGATTATCTCAGAATACCAACCAGACTCTTCAAATCCACTAAATTCCTTGAATAAAAAGCTTATGAGATCTTCTCAAAGGAACAAGAGTTGGTAAAAATCGATGTAGATGAATTACGGGCAAGGAGAGCTTATGATGTTGATCACCAAAGGGCAAAATACTTAAAGGATCTCGTAGAAGCCAAAAGCCATAAAGCTAACAAAGTGTGGAAGAATCAGTTCAATTGAAGATTGTAGAGGTTGTCAGCATTCACTTCAAAGAATGGCGTAATCCCGGGTTTGCAAGACCCCCTGGCTTGATCTGGTTAATAGTAAGACGTGATGATAACCATCGGTATATGTTTGGAGAAGCCAGGTTCAATCTGCTATCTGCTGATGATCTCATTTTCCTCCTCCATCACTTTGCTAGCAGACTTATTCAGCCTGATCCAGAGAATCATGAAGCCTACTATGCTGTTAAGAGATATTTGGATAGTCTTGTTTTGAGTCAAACTCAAAAAGACTTCCAATTGGCGGTGGAAAAGAAAGAAAGTGAACCTCACCTTGCTTAATCAAAGAATTCAAGGAATCAACCTCGAGAACTTTAACACTGGAGCTGTATTTGATAATCCTCGAGGGTTTGTATTTGAAAGTGATCAAGGGCATAAGATTTTTATAAGACTAGACGAACTCTCCAAGTATTCTGATGGCACACTGATGCAATGTTTGGCTGTTTTTGAAAGTCTTGCTGAGTTCGAAGAATCAGTAAAGGAAAAGAAGAGGTTGATGAAAGTGATTAAAAGGATCAAGGCAAGATTGGATCACAGAGATAGAACAAGACAGATTATTGAGGCTAGGCTTCCAAAAGAAAAAAAAGAAAGTGAACCTCACCTTGCCTAATCAAAGAATTCAAGGAATCAACCTTGAGAACTTTAACACTGGAGCTGTATTTGATAATCCTCGAGGGTTTGTATTTGAAAGTGATCAAGGGCATAAGATTTTTATAAGACTAGACGAACTCTCCAAGTATTCTGATGGCACACTGATGCAATGTTTGGCTGTTTTTGAAAGTCTTGCTGAGTTCGAAGAATCAGTAAAGGAAAAGAAGAGGTTGATGAAAGTGATTAAAAGGATCAAGGCAAGATTGGATCACAGAGATAGAACAAGACAGATTATTGAGGCTAGGCTTCCAAAAGAAAGAAAAGGAGTAATTCATGTACCAGAAGGTACTTGGGTCAGATATTCTCCTAACAATGAACAAGGTCCCCATAACATGCCTCCAGTTGATTTTGCCGATAACATCATTGAACCACCTAATCGCCCTGAAGATCCAAAATACCATTTTGTTCCAAAGAAGTTCTGGAAGGAGAATTACCACAAGTACAGAAAGCGAGCATTCAAATCTCAATCAGTTCAACCTGATAAACCTGAATCATCCACAAAGAAAAGGAATCGGAGACAGAGAAAGAGAAAGAGATCAAGAAAGTGACCATTCACAAACAGCACTAAAGGGGGAGATTGTTAGCTTTAAATTATAGTTAGTGCTTGTTTGTATCAATGTAAATAGAATTGTCCTTGTGTCTAATCTTGTTTATGTGTATGGTTGTTAATGTAATTAGACAAGGACTAGTTTGTAATTAGGAAGGGGGTTTAATGCAAATGTCAAGCCTATATAAACCCTCTCACCTCTCATTTGTAATTAACCTTTGAAAATAGAATTTCCCTTTCTCCCATTCTCTCTCTAACTCTCTCTCTCACACACATAATCACTATTCACGATTTAGCCATTGTTTACTTGGAGAATGTTAGACATGAAAATATCAACACAGCCCAGATTATTCACTTTCGGGCAGGTGGAGTTTGGAGGCATTGTACAGTGGCTGATTTTGGATATCTCATGGGTTGCTGGGATTTTGAGTACTTGAATGACACCGATCTTGACATATTCATCATGGGAGGCAAGACATCGGCAGAGCATGATCCAGAGTTAATGCATGAGTTTTGGCATAGGATAAGTGGGCAGAATAAACAATCAGGAAACTCGAGTAAAGTGGCTGACATTAGTGATCCAGTGCATCGTCTGCTTCAAAAGTTGGTGGCCTATAACTTCAGACATAGGTCGATGAATTGGGATAAGGTTTATGTTATAACACGATTTATAACACCGAATTCAAGTCATCAATGGTGGATTTGGTGAGTGTGTGTTCTTGGTGTTTGTATGTGTTTTGAGAGAGAACTGTGTGTTAAAGTTATCAGGTATTAAAGTTATGAAAGGATTATACCAAAGTTATGATCTATAAGGTATGAGAGGGCTATTTATAGTCTAACTACACAATTATGCTAATTGTCACAATTAGCCCCTCAACCTTAGTGATCATTTATCTATGATTTAATAATAAGAAATTCCTCTAATCTAGATTACAATTTATCACTATTTTTGGATTTCTAACGTTTATCATCAGGATGCACAGATGCTGAATTTCTGGATCGAGGGAGCACCCCATGACTACTACCTGGCACCACTTCTTCTCGCCCGCTATCTTCAGTCCCACAGAGACGATAAGATAGTGGGCGGCCACTTTATTTCACAGATTTACATCACACTGGGGCTGGGGAGCACAAAAAAAGAGTGCTCATTCGCGAAGAAGATGGATATCATGGACGAAAAGGAGTTGATAAAGTTAAACATTTTGGATAAGCAGGGTCGTCTATGGAACAAGATGAGTACCCAAGCTACTGATGTGAAGACGGAGAGGCAGGCAGGTGCACCCACGGCCGAAAGAGGTCAGAGCAGCAGAGGTCTGACTAGTAGGTTGAGAGCAGAGGTAGATGATCTAGCAGTAGAGATACAGAGATTGCAGCTACAGCAGCAGGAGGAGCAGCGGTATTGCGGGATAGCGATGGGCTACATGATGTACCACACCCAGTGCTATCAGCCAGTCCAGGAGAGCTATATACAACAGCTTTTCCCCAGCATGCTGCCAGATTACTCAGCTCCAGCAGTTCATCAGGTCCAGGAGCCATTTTATGATCATTATTATCCGGGACCACCATTCCAGCCACCGACTACCAGCACCACCACAGGCTTTGATATGGTTACACTCAGCAGAAACCCTACACGGGGTTTCAATAGGCATTTTGTTGACATGAGTGTAGGTACATCGACTGGTGGCGTGGATCTTCCTGATGCTACTGATGATGGAGACGAGGATGCGTAGTTGCTGCTTGTTTGGATGATTATGGTGCTGTTGTGAGATGCTGCTGATGATTCTGCCACCCTGCCATGTTATTTCATTGAGTGATGTGAGATTAAAACAATTTCAAACAATTTCTCTTTCTCCCTATTATTAATTCTTCTATGATGGTATGTATTTGCTGCCCGCCTGTGTGCGGATGAAACAATCTCTTTCCCCCAACCCCCGATAACTTTTTTATTTGTTAGTTTGGATTAGATGCAGGTAGGAGGAACAAAACAATATTTATGCTTTTACTTAATATTTTATGGTTTAATGATTTAATGTCTTTTGTTGAGAATGTTGGTTAAGTGATAGTGATAGTGAGCATAATTAGTGAGGAGTGATTACAACAGGTTTTACGGAAGAAACGCGGCATCATCCCGGGAAGTTTCGTTACTTTTTTTCTTTTTATTACTTTTCCCATTTTTCTTTTAATGCCGTAGTTATAATCATTACAATGCGGACATTGTAACGTTTAAGTGTGGGGGGAGAATTGCGAAAAATAGGAAGAGTTTCATGGTTTTTAGTCAAAAATATAAGAGTTGAGAGTTTAATTTGTTGAAGTTTTAGAGCAAGTGATTAGTTGGACAAAAATGATGAAAGTTTAGTTATTGATATGGTTATGAATAGCATCTCTTGAATCCTTAGCACGAATTAGTCTACCCTAAGTGACAAGCGATGTTTATGCATGATTAATTGGACCTAATTGAAAACAATTGATAGTGTGTATTAGAGAAAATGGTAGCAACTTCGTTTGTAGTTTTTGTTAAAGTAAAAATAATAACTACCGTGTAAGCTAGAACCTTTGGATTTATGGATATCCTTAAATTTCAGGAAGTGGTTTGTACTAGTGCGAATTTTTAATGATTATATGGACCATCTGGGGATTTATCGGCTAAATTGTGCTTAACAATAATATATATCATTCGATAGCCGATATATCTTAAAGGGGTGTAATGTGCTTAATATGAGTTATCTAGCTGTGTTTGGAAATGAATGAATGAATTGAATATAAATATATAATCGGTCAAGTTATGTCGCTCTGCACGTGGGGAACCACCGACCTGTCACCGCTGTCTTGACCACCTACACAGTCTAGTACCAAAAATAATAAATGGTATGCACCCTGACCTGAGTTAAGTTATGTCTCTTTGTTGCAATACTTGCAGACCTGTTCACCTCTGTCTTAACTCTTAAAGATGTTTATCTTGGATTGTAATTACCATATGCTCATTAATTAATCAAACTAGTACACATCATGGAATGGAAGTATTCTCATCGGATCAAGCAAAACACATTAATAATAAATAATAGACGAGGATTACTTATGAAACTGTTGCAATTGATCTTTACTAGCTATCAATCATGGTAATGGAATTGAAAATGATTGTATAAGACATTTGCGTAATCGATGAAGGTATGAACGAAATAAGTGTGGGGGAGGAAAAGAGATGTTAGCTAAAAACCAATTATCATATGTTCAAAATAGCGTTCACCAACGAACCCTGATTTGTCCAACTAGTTTCTGACTTGTTCTTTAATTGTCATAAAGAAGATTTGCTTGAGGACAAGCAAAGGTTTAAGTGTGGGGGAATACGAAGAGTGATTTATTTGTGACTTTTTCCCCAATCGTTTGACGCGTATTTAAGGTAGAAATGAACAGTTAGTATGAACTTTATGGTAGTTAATGATATTAGGTTTGTGAACAGGTTCGATGTTGGAGATTACAGGTTATGAGAGTAGAAATAAGTAAAGGAGATCAAGGATGAAGTTCGGGAGACTTAAATAGGATGATTTGGAGCTGAAACAAGAAAACACGAACAAAGCGGAGCTGCCAGCGCTGCTGGACTAGTGTCCAGCGCTGCTGGATCCTACAGGGAGCAGGCCAACGCCACTGGATCACCACCAGCGCCGTTGGCACCATCAGGTAGGTCCCAACGCCGCTGGGCACATTGCTAGCGCCGCTGGGGCTAGGTCGGCAGATTTATGGTTTTTCATATTTTGCCTATAAATACCCCATTATAAACCCTAAAATGATATCAGAGGCACATAGGTCAAAAGTGATGGCTAAGGGTCGAAGAATAGGGTTTCTTGAGC
This sequence comes from Erigeron breviscapus, assembly GCA_034093135.1. Taxonomy (NCBI): domain Eukaryota; kingdom Viridiplantae; phylum Streptophyta; class Magnoliopsida; order Asterales; family Asteraceae; genus Erigeron; species Erigeron breviscapus. The sequence goes on along the minus strand of CM067174.1, from coordinate 62,360,096 downwards.
ACTCCAAAGCAGATCTAACATCATCAGACATCAAGGAATCCAACCTTGTGATTTATAATCACCCGGTTTCAATTCTTTCCTCTTTCCAGTTTCTCTAGATTTCTATGTTATTTTATTTTATCAGTTTGGTCATGGCTACTCAGCCTATTAGTAGCTAAGTTACTAGACATTCATTTGGACGTGATGTAAACATGACTTGATTGTTGATTATGGTTGATTGTTGAACTGTTTCTATGCTAAATCGCAGATCCATATTTATTTGAATCTGATTTGTTATTGGTTTTCATATACAAACTTATTTTACTGATTTGTTTGAGTCGACTCGGTACCAAGGCTTTAGAGTCATTTAATTTGTTTGTGAAACATTGATCGGTCTTTAATCAGTGTAATCATTTGATCTATAACTGGACATTTGATGGGAAATTAATAATTGATTCAAACGAGTATGTGTTTTAATTAGGTTTTATCTAGTTGATATGGCGAACGGAAACCGGATCCGGATGACTAGGGTAATCAATGTCTTTTGAATTTAACAAGGATCTAGACTTACATAAAAGATTTCAGTCATAGTTACAAACTCAGATTTTAAAGCTCAGTGAGCCACCTTAACAGGAACTCATTGAAGGGTTTGACCAGTCGAAAGACAGTCAAGCTAAATAATTTAGTAAATCTAATGAGAATCAGAATGTGAAAAGAGTCTTTCAACAACTTCAATCATAACAACTTTTAAGCATGTCAATCAAAACCAAACAAATGTCAGTTTTTACATATATTACTGTTTTCATTTCTTATGCATTTTAGTTAACTAGGAAACCCTCAAAAAGCTGTAGTTTCATGTTAGTATTTTAATTTCCTTAAGTCAGTCCCTGCGAACGAACCTGGACTTACCTAGGCTATACTATTACTAGACAGGGTACACTGCCCTTAGTTGTGTGATAATATAGAATAAGTATTTATACTAATTACATTAAGTTTCATCTAGACCCCTTGTACTTTATCAACATTACAAATGTAACTCCATTTACAATTTAACACCATATTTTAATTCCAACAATCTTCACTGGAAGATGGTTTCATTCAAGCTGCATCAAATGAAGAATTAGCACTTGGTCTAAGTCAAAGATAAAGAACAAGGATAGAAGGCCAAGCGGATGGGTGGAAGTCAGCTTGGTTCTTGCAGTCAGCTTGGAAGGTACAAGTTCAGCCTGGAGTATTGCAAGTGTTCTAGTGTTGTTATTTAACTTTGTATAATCATCATACAACTGGATAAGCATCAGAAAGGACATTCTAGAAGTGCCAGTTGTTGATTGTAAACATTCTATGAGGTGTCCATTATATTGTTGCTGCACGATCATTTTTGGTGAGTATATGGGGAACAAAAAGGACAATGTCACTATCACCAGGTACTGATCAAGCAGAGGTCACAAGATCAAGACGCGTGGAAAATAATGGACGGCATCCAGGGCATGGTTGATGCCTATATAAACCAACCTTAGAGTCTCAAGATTATGTGCGTCCATTACATTAACTCTCACAACGATTAAAGCTATCAGCTTGGATCCGTGTTGTACTCAACTTAGGCTAGTAGAGTTAATATACAAAGTTGTAACTTGCTATTCAACCAAGTAGTTAGATTTGTAGGCTAATCTGTTCCACAACTACTTGTAATTCTTTTTATTCATCAATAAAAGAATGAGTTGAAATCATCTTACACATTGTTCTTGGACTGCACTTTACTTTAATGTCTTTATATTCTGTAATTCATCTTTACTGTTTCATTGATAAGTTATCTCAAGCTGACTATGGAAAAATACTTTAAGATAACTTATATTTCGCATTAAAAGTATTTTTTAGTTGTATTAAGTTTAAAAGTTGTATACACCCCCTCTACAACTCTTTGAGACATCTTAAACCATCCTGTTATCTCCTTTGGGACCTATCATTATTCTTTCGTTTGAAACACATAATATTGCTTGGATTGGAAAGAGGACTAGAGAGGTGCTGAAAGGAATTATATATGTGTCATACAAGTCATTAAAAAGATTGGTTTCTTGTGGTATAGAATAGGGGAAAAGATAGCTCGATTACTTGGGACAAAATGGTGTAGTTTTGATTTGATGTAATTTGAAAAAGTAACCTTTTTAGAGGTTTCATGGGTAGTTTCTCCCAGCTTGGTGACCAAAACTACTTTGTATCTTAGGTTAAGTAGCACCCATTATCTTATATGGGTTTGTTGGACCTTATGCCTGTTGGGATTTCAGTTAACCGCACAACTATTGTGTCTACAATGAACGTTCTATTTCCGCAAGGTTATCAGAGTCATTTATTAAAACATGAGTGGTATCTTTTGTAAATAATTAAAACGGTTAATTATTTGAATTTAAAATTTTATATTTATTTAAAAGCATGTTTTAAAACCATGAACGTTCCTAGGTAATTCTCGTTAATCTCGTAAACGAATTAATATAATTAATTCGTTTAGACAATTAATCTAATTAATCATCCAAGACTAACTCTATTAGCTATAAGCGGAATGATTAACGAAACAATTAAACTAATTTAATTCCTAATTATAATCAAAGCCAAGACCTAACATGCATGCAAATATAGCAAACTAAAATAGATAAACATAATTAAATATAATAGAAAGAACACTAACCTTTTAGCGCGCAAACCCTAATAATTCGACTAGGAAAGTCGACCACCACCTCACGAGCCACGAACCGAACTCCTTGCCACGAACTAAGAGTCCAAGTGTAGAACTCCTCAAGAGGTGCACACACACGAACAAATCCCCAAGACTAGCTAGTTGCTAGCCTTAACTTGTATTAAATATATATATATATATATATATATATATATATCACTATTATTGTTATTCAAGCACTTTTATGAATATATATTTATAATATATTTTTAAACGACGGGTGTTACATTAATATATATAAAATATAACTAATATGCAGAAGCAAAAGCCTCACAAAAGTGATGATGATTTCGACCCAAGCATATCAAGGAGAAGGAACTTATGAATGATAAACCTAAGAAATCCCCTCTATTTATAAGGGTTAAAACCCTTGGGGTTTTTTCTAGGTTTCCTATGTGGGATAGGAAAAGGAAAGTTACCAAAAATCCTTTTCCTTCCCCTCCTTGGTTTCGTTCGACCGCCCCTAGGTATCCATGGGCCAATCTAGTTTGGTCCATGATCAAATGGATTGGTCCATGGTGCTTAGGTACCCGATCCGATTTTTACCCGATTCGCGGTTTCGACACGAAAATCATTTCCAAATCTATTTTTGGAAAGTTCTTATATTTTACATATTTTTACAAGTTCAACTAGCCTTTCAATGTTCTTCGCGTGTGACCCTTCTTGGATCATATATAAACGGGCGTATAAATTTCGTTAAGATATTTCCACAATTCTAATACTCCCACTTGGGAATCTCTCCAACAAAAACAAGTATATTGACACCGAACGTTCGTCTAGCACCACGACGATGCCCCAGAAATATATGACTATATATGTTCATGACAATTATCAACTATTGACTATTGTACATTAAAAACTTGCCTTTTTAATGTTATGGTCAAATGTTTATATCTCTCTCTATGCTTCCGATGCGCACATCAAACCATGAGACGCGGATACACTTCATACTCATAGTTTGATTTAGTTTCTCGATATCCTTGAATGGAAATGATTCAAACCAAAAACACTTACTAAAAATGAATTCTAGTAATGTTTCGGGGTACAGTCGTACACTTTCATCATTTCTACTCATCGAGTGGCCGTGTGCCATCTTGTCCAAAACTTGGCGAGCAAATCCTTTATTGACTACATACGTGTCTTCCATATTTCACCACATACCCAAAACAGCCCATACTACTGTCGGTTAAGTTCCAGGTTCGGTACTGAATCAAAGTATGTGACTACGTACTCCGAGACACGCCTATGCATCTCAAGTCTAAGGACACATAAACATGACCACTTCTCGATACTTATCTATGTCTTCGATCCACGTGATTTTCTCGAGGAGCGGGTCAACCAATATTCAAAATCCCCTTTTTGAATACTTGTGAAATGATACATCTACCTATGTACCGACTCTTCACAATTACTTTCATCATTTCACTCCCGTGACAATGACTAGTAATGGATCTTTAATTTAGAAATTGCTTTACGGAATCTCATGGATATGTTTTAAACATGCAAACATGGAGCTCAGGAATGCAAGAACTGAAATGAGTAGTGCAATTCATAACGTCTTTAAACATCTCTGATCGGCTCCGATATCTAAATAAATCACAGGAAGATATTTGTAGAACCACACCTATCCTTATTCCTTTTGACCATAGGTTTTTCTTTTACAAAACTTACTTCAACTATGTTGAACCCCCACAGAATATTCTCATAATCTCAATTATGTGCTTAGACTCAATTCAGAGTGATACTCTCATTGTGTCACAATATTCCATTATTGTAATACTTGATGAATTCATCATGTGTCTTAAGAAGACATGAAATGATTCTATCTCAATGTAGAAATCTCCCATTTCCCATTATAGTATTACAATGCTTACTTTCCTTATGCCTCATCAACTAAATTCAATAGACTCGAATTTTCTCTAACTCTTAACTACCATTCATATACTTAATACTTTGTAAGAATGTCGCAAGATCTTCCTTATCTTGTAAACAAGATTTGATTAATTGATATTCTTATAATCAGAAATTCTCGAATAGAATCTCTAATTACTATGTGCATTGCCTTTCTAGATAACTTTATCCATTCATTGTGATTCTAGATTCATTTGCGTCATTTCCATATTTCTCTTGTACTTTCAAGTCTTAATTTTGGAAATGTCTCACATCCACTTACCAAGTTCAAACACATATATTAGTCATGTCATTGTAAAAGATATTTACAATAAATTTCCTTTTATTACATAACCTACATAAAGAATGCCCTTATGAACAATTTCTTAAGATATTCTTTCACCGCATTTCGTCCTCGCTAACGGTAATTTCATATCTTGATTCTTTAAGATTATTCTCGATATCCGAAGGATCCAATAATTAAATCTTAACTCATGTTCATTTCAATCTATGTATATCTTATTCTTCAAAGAAGTTTAAGATTTCAACAAGTTTCCAAAAACTCATTATATACGATAGATCGCATTCTTTAGCATTTTTAACGACTATATATATAAGATCCTAGACCCAATATAGTATTCAATTGAACTCTAAGTTCTATTGATTTTTAGAAATGCTATTGTGTTTTCACGTTGTTCCTCGATATCTCTTTCTCAAGTACTTAACGTATCTTTAGGTAAGAATCCTAAGAAGATTTATGATTCGTGTTCCTTTCTTAAACTTCAAGAATCTCCAAAGGATTCTTAAATCTATTAAGTAAGGTAATTCGCTCCCACTTAATTTAAGAATTTTACAAGAATTCTCCGATTTAAATAAGTATATAATCTCGCTCCCACTTAATGTAAGTCCCTATAAAGCCTGATCGTCAACAAGACGTGCTTCGTTATGTCAAGAGTGCAGAATCCTCTTGAGATAACTAGTTTGCTATTACCTTTTGTTAATTAATGATGAATTAATTAACCTAAGGAGACACACGACGATTTATGTTCGTGTAGATTCGTGTAGGAGTTCACAATTGCAATAATTCGACTACAATTTCTTAATTCGTTACCTAAAACGTAAATTAGGTTGCTATTTATACTTGTATTGTTTTACTTCGTGTGGGCTTGGGCTTCACACGAAGAGTTGATGAACTGATCCATAAAACTAGAAGACTCTGTGCTGACGTTAGCACGAGGGCAACTCAATGTGCTGCTGAAGTGTACTTTTATGTCCATCATCATAAATTATCTTTGCAAGCACTGTGAATTTTAACTTTGCAACATTTTCTGGTTCATTTGGACTATCTCGGATATTTGGATTAAGTTGAAAATGTTGCTTTTCTTCTCTTGTTTCTGTTAGTATGTCACCAAAAACATCATCAAAACCATAAGGCTTCTCCAACAACTCTGTCCATGCAGGATCTGGAACAAGTTCTCCTTCTTCCAAGTCTTCCTGAGTGATACTGTCTGAATCATCAGTATCATCGATACCTTCCAATGCACCCATCTTTTGAAACCCATCTGCAATTTATATTTCAAACAAAGATAAAGAACATAAAACATATAGAACAAAACAAATAAAACAAGTATAAATAACACAAAATAATATAATATTATATCATAAATATAATGTAAACACCAAAACATTAATATTTATCTTATAACATTATTATCTATAAGTCCCAACTCAAGAGATGGTACTACTGAAGACACCTCTATGTCAATGGTGAGTTAACTTTGCAATACGTTCACTGATATGGAGACGACCAGTTGCAGTGAACAGTATACCAGGTTATCTGGAGGATTACTTATTTAGGTGACAATACAAATAAGTAAACAACAATGCAATAAGTAAATACAATAAAGTAAATCTGGTGAGACCAAGTTGTAAATTTTCAAGTGTAATTTATTTATCGATGTTAAATAAATTACAAGGTTGTTGCGAAACCAAGATAATACAAATATGTAAATATCCTAACAACTGATCTAATACTTGGAAGTTCTCTTGTCAATCGAAACACTTAGAGTTGTGAAATGTTCCTTTTTGCGATTGAGAGAATATTGCACAAGTTCACAAAGAATATTGCAAAGCAAATTATGCAAAGATGGTTTCTTGGTTGTGCAAAGACCTCTATTTATAGGTAAAGGTTGACATTGGGATGTCAAGCTTGCCGTACAAATATGGTTGAGAGCATTTAAGGAATTGCATTTAATTCCTTGAACATGCTTGATAAAGTAAGACATAAAGTCACTTTATCCAACCTGCTTTATGTACTTTTGTACTTTAATCATAGACAAATGCTATTGTCCGGATAATAGTACATAAAGCAAAAAGGTCTTCCTCGTAATCAGTGTAAAGCTTTGTAAGTACTTTACACTGATGCTCTCCAGTCTTGATCTGGGTAAAACATTCACTGGGCTTCGCTGCCATGAATGTTTTCTATCTTCCACTTGTTGTCTTCGACTTCAACTAGAATGACTTCAGGTCTTGATCAGATCTCAACTAGAGTGAAGTCTTTAGTGGCATCAACTATACACTGGCCACTAGACTTCATATTTTTCTGGACAAATCTTCATGTCTCCAGATGCAACTGGAGACGTTCCAGTTTTCAGTAAAACTGGACCTAACAAATTCCCCCTATTTGTCCTGAAATATTGCTAAGTCTTTTCAAGTTTTCTATCTATACAATGTACATACTTGAAAGACTTGTTTTGACAAAATCTATCTAATATTCCAAGGCATTTTTATAGATCATCAAATGCCTTGGGTTTTTCTTTTAGGTTTGGTAGATTTAATCAGTTATCTATCTTGTGGGTTACAATCTGGCAACTTCATATATACAAGAAATTGAAAATTTACATAAGTTACAAGATTGCAAAAAAAATACAAGATGATAACAAGAAGTAGAACTTTAACTAGATGACCCTTCACCAGTTCTTCTTCTTTTGTGCAGTGAACCAATAGGTTAAGTGTCTTAAGGGTCAATATCCAGTCTGAGCTCCAGATTTTCTTTGTGTTGAATTTTGCCCTTTAGTAAATTGGTTTAAGCTTTCTCAATCCTATTTTTCACTGCCTTTGCTTCCAAAACTTTCACCATTTCCACCCATTCACTGAACCCATATTGCAGCACTGAAGGATTATCAGTTTTCACCAGTGGCCCTCTGGTATAACTGATTTGAACTTGAAATACTTTAGTGTCTGGCTTGATAAGAACATTAACACCATTAATAGCACCACTGTGCTTCCTCTTAGACATGATAGAAGAATAATAGGCTCTGGCTTCAGATTCTTTTGTCATCTTAACCGTTTCAGATCCAGCAGCCTGCACTGTAACATCCGTGAGTTTTGACCGTTTGACTTTACGTGCAATTTGACTAACAATTTGAGTTGATGAAGTATTTGGGTCGTTTTGTGATTAAATGACTATGTGGTATGTTCGTCGGGTCGATAGTATAACTTAACCGGCGATTAAATGTGAAACGATATGTGAAATGGCTTGTAATTGGAGACGGGTCGACCCATGGGCTAAACCCATGACCCATGAGCCTACTAGTGAACCTCCCCCCCCCTTATCTCTCCATTTACCACACACTCTCTTTTCTTTCCTTCTCTTTTTCTCTCTAAGTGAAAAACAAGACCAATCCATCTCCTCTCTTCTTTTCTCTTGCTATATTTGGTGCTTTGGGTTTAGATTAACTCGAGAATCATTAGCATCTTTAACTCATATCGTCTTATCAAAGGATTTCATTTAGAAGTGCAAGACTTTTACCCATTTTGACCCAATTCGGGTTCTAGCTCGGAAAGGAATTTTTGGTAAGTCTAATTCATCCCATTTACTTCTATTTATGTTAGTTTACTCGTTTCTAGTCATCTCGTACATTTACAAGTTCTAAATCGCCTTAAAATGAGTTTTGGGTTAATTAGGGTTTAATTAGGGTTTGATCGATTTGGAAGATTTGATGATGTTATGGAATGAAATATGGGTTTGGGCAAGTGTATTTAGGTGTTTGAAGGTCAAATGTAACATCAAAATGAGTCCTTTAATCTTGCAATGCGATTTAGGGTTTTGGGTTCTTGTTTTTCTGCATAAAATGCTCCTGGTCGTATTGTTGCCCAGTAAGGGGCGTAACCTACGGCCCTATGGGGCGTAAGTTACGCCAGTTATATTTTCTTTTAGGCGTACCTTACGCCAAATGTGGGCGTACCTTACGGTGCTCTCCATTTTCATTACGCCAAATTGCTTCTGTTTACGCCCCCTTGCACTTGAACTTTGTATGGGCGTAAGTTACGGCCCATAGGGGCGTAGCTTACGCCAGTTGTAATTTTCTGATTTTCTTGTTTGACCTAGTTGACTTCCAGAACCCTAATAACGTATCGGGCTTCGATCTAAATCACTTATTAACTTATTTAACAATGATTAAGAGTCTTAGAAGTCACTTAACGTCGAGAACCACTTTGGAAACCTAATTAGGGTTTTGCCGAGTATTTGATAACTACGTATATGTGTTTATGTGTGTTGATGTGAATGTACATGATCGAAATTTAGGTTTTAGACGTAAAGCGAACATCAAGCGACTGTAACTCAACTTTGTATCAAATTTAACTTCTTTGCCGATCAGGTGAGTTTTGTAGCTCCCTACTCAATAGAGATTCGGGCTGAAAAGTGTACATATACGTGTTGTTTGTTTGTTTGGTTGACTTGATTGCCTGTCTAGTTAATTTCTGATTGATTGTAGTTTGGTAGACAGTTTTGATTGATCGTGTGATGGTTTACGAAGGTGTTTGTGATATTGTAACTCTTTAGGATAGTAGTACATACATGGAGGTCGGTTTTACTTTCAAAGAGTTTTAGATGTGGTGGGAAGGCTGCGGGTGACCCTATATATAAGCATCTAGAACTTGATGAAAGTAAAATCCTCTGAAGTATATGTACGCGTTGTTTAGAGTAAATGATGGACTTTGGGATTACGTTTGAGATAGACATGAATGCCTTGATGTACTTGACTTATACGGTACACACTCAAGCATACTTTTATTGCTGCGTTGATGACATTATTGACACACATTTGATATACGTTGTGGTCTTACATACGTATGATACATGATTTGATGTTAATATTTTGCGTGCTCAATTATTATACGCAATTACTTTACCCTTATAATCTTGTGATGATTTGATATTGTGATTAGGATAGTTGTACATACATGGAAGACGAGGATACCTTTAATGAGTTGTAGATGTGGTGGGAAGGCTGCGGGTGACCCTATATATAAGCATCTATGATTCCTTAAATGTAAAGTCGTATGAAATGTATATGCATTGTAGTTTGATTGATTTGTGATATGATGGTTTTGTGATTGAGATTGATGAGACGGTTCATTACGTTTGATTGACTTAGTTAAGTTGTGAAGTATATTATTATTATTAGGATAGACGTATAGACATGGAAGTCGGTTCTACCTTCAATGGGCCTTAGATGTGGTGGGAAGGCTGCGGGTGACCCTATATATAAGCATCTGGGACTCGAAGAAAGTAGAATCCTCCTAAGTGTATGTACGTATAGTTTAATTGAATTTGAGGATGTTGATTGATGCATATGACGTATATAAATCCCACTGAAGAGGATATGGCATATGTAGTGTATAAATCCCACTGAAGAGGATATGACGTATATAAATCCCACTGAAGAGGATATGGCATATGTAGTGTATAAATCCCACTGAAGAGGATATGACGTATATAAATCCCACTGAAGAGGATATGACGTATATAAATCCCACTGAAGAGGATATGATACTTGATTTGAGTGGATGTTACGTATATTACTTGAGTATATTGTTTATTACACGTTTTACTTGTTTTGTGTAATCTTGTTGTGGATATTGTTGTGTTGTTCATAGAGGCTCACTATAAGTCATGTTTCGCCTCTACTAGTATATTATGATTATTGGCGATGGTTTCTAATGGACCATTACTGCGAACTCACCAACCTTGTGTTGACTATGCTTAGTACACTTTTCAGGTAACCAGGTTAATCCAGGGCGTGGAGTCTGATTATTTGCTTGCTGTTGAACCCGAACTTGGACTTATATGGATCAAGGATCCATTTGCCTTCTTTTGCATTGTACTTAGAACCGTTAGCCACCTTTTGATGTTTCGTTGTAATATTTGATGATGACTTGCTCTGTATGTATTTTTGATACTTGTTTATCTTATTGTATGGATTCACTGAATCCTTTATTTGCATTTAGTTCATGTTCTACATTAATCCCACCTTGTGCTATATGATTTCCGTAATATTTCGAACCTTGGCTTGGGGTGTTACAGAATGGTGGCCCATGCGTGGTCGTAGAGAATTAGGCGGTTTGACCTAGACTACGGCTTAAGTTAAAACTCTTCATATAGCATGCATGGTTAGGAAATTTGTGTGCAACGTGAATTCTGTGAACCCTAGAAAGTGTATTGTGAGTTCGTAGTTAAGACCACTTATGTGATGGCTTGAATTTAACGTGATGAATGTGGAATGAGTACAATGTGGTTAATATGTGCATTGATTGAATTTAACTATACTTGATATGGATCGTTGTTACTGATTGATGCTAGTTGGATGCTTTAGAGCAAAATGAAGTTATGGTATTAACTTAGTATAATATTGTGGCAACCCTAAAAGAACCCGATCAACTGTTTTATGGTCGCTCAACATTATAACAAGTTAATGACATCATGGATTGCGCATGCATGGCTTAGAGTATAATAAGGAACCGATATGCTTAATGGAAGTTGATTGGGTGGAGGGTTAGCCATTGGTACACCCTGTATACATACCCGGTCAATAACTAGAAAGCATATCGAATTCGGATTATACTTTGAATCATTCGTGTTAGTTGCTTGGCTTAGTGTATATAGGGAACCGATATGCTTAATGGAAGTTGATTGGGTGGAGGGTTAGCCGTTGGTACACCCTGTATACATACCTGGTCAATAACTAGAAAGCATATCGAATTCAGATTATACTTAACCCATTTGTGTTAATTGTTTGATTTTATGATGTATTGAGCATGATTACTTGAGTTAATAATGAACAATTGTAATGAAATTGACATGATAATATGCTAAGTAACAATCTCATAGGATTCTAGCACTCTTGCCTTAGCTTAATGATATGAAATGAGTATGTGGTATCGGTATGAGAGCATTGACTACTTGTGTGACTAACATGTGAGCATTTGAGACTAACTCTCGGGTCAACGTGTCACTTACTTTATAGAAATGGTGAGACCAAGGAGAGCCGGAACGAACTATAGGGCTGAACCGGAAGAACCTCAACCGGAAGCTCAACCGGAGGTACAAGGAGGTAGAGGTAGGGGCCGTGGTAGAGGTCGTGGTAGAGACCAAGGAAGGGGTAGTGGTGAAGTTCCTAAGCCAAACATGGCTAAGGTGATCGCTCAAACGATCGCCAATATCATGCCAACCATTATTGCTCAAGTCACGGCAAGTCTTGGGCAGAACAATGTGGCTCAAAACAATGAAGCCCCAGAAAATATGAATAATGAAAATGCTCAACCTCAGGACATAGAAAACGAAGAAGAGGAACCAGTGAGAGTTGATAACCGTATACCCATGTATAATCAACGTGGAGGATACCGTCAGGGGTGTATATTTAAAGACTTCAAAAGCTGTGGGGCGTCGGAGTTTAATGGAAGAGGCGGTCCCACAGAGTGTATAAGGTGGTTTGAGGAGATCGAGGCAGTGATTGAAAGAAGTCATTGCACATATGACGACCGGATTTCTTATGCATCCGGCATGTTTAAAAATGACGCCTTGAGTTGGTGGAACCAAGAGATAACTTTGGGGCGGACTTATAACTTGGAATGGATCGATTTCAAGAACAAGGTAAAGGCGAAGTTTTGTCCTCCCTATGAACTACAAAATTTGACCATCGAGTTTGTTAATCTCAACATGGACGGAGCCGATTACAAGAGCTATGTTAGACGATTTCAAGAGTTGTCTACCCTCATTCCTCACTTGGTGGATTCCGAGTCTCGGGCCATCGAGAAGTTTGTATTGGGCTTGAATCCTCAAGTCCGATCTTATGTGAATTCTAACATGCCTACTTCTTTGGCCGATGCTGTCAACCGAGCCGGTAGTGTGACTGAAGACTTGTTGAGGAGCGGTGTTTTGAGTAACTACTCAACAAACAAGAGAAAGGAAGTGGGAGAATCAAGTGGGGTGAAGAAAATGGGAAGGTTTGATCCCAAAGATGCTAATAGGGGTAGAGTGATGGCGGCGGTGGGACCGGTGAAGAAAGCTTATGTAGGACCTCATCCGTTATGTGAAGGATGCAACAAGCACCACCCCACCAACGTTCAATGCAGGGCGTGTTTTAATTGCAACCAAGTTGGGCACATGTCCAAGAATTGTAGAACACCGAAAGCGGCACCGTTGAACGTAGTACCCCTTCAAACCATTCGTCCTCAAGGAGGCTTCCCATGGGGTACATGCTTTGGATGTGGAAGCCCTGATCACTACCGAAATAATTGTCCGCAATGGGTTGGACAACAAGTTGAAGTGGCGGTCCATCCGAATCAACTCCAAATTACCGGGCCGAACCAAAACCGTGGCCAACAAGGTCAACAAGTTCAACCTCGAGGCCGAGCTTTTGCGGGAAATGGCATTGGGGGCCAAAACGATCCAAATGTTGGTTAAGGTACATTCCTCCCAATGGTCGTTATGTTATGGCACTATTCGATATTGGAACAGTCTATGATCTCGTTTATTCTAACGTTACTCCCTTGAGTTACGTTCGTTCGTGTGTTTTGGAATTACATCTTTGCAATTTTGGATGTTTAGCGACTCACTAACTAAATTTGTTCAATACCCCGTGTATGTATCTTGACTCTAGGCGACGACAAACTCTTCACGTACTTTGTGCTCTATGATATTAAGGTTCTTGACGATAAAGTGAGTACAATCTGAATACCAACGGTTAATACGATTCTTATTTGTGTAGTAGGTTTGCTAGTGTAAAAATACCTAACAGTAGGGTTCTTAGGGTCCCATGTACATCTTTCAAATCAAACAAAACCCTGGATGAGCCAAGAATCAAAGAAAGCCAATGCAGCGGGCCTGGAATAGTAATTGGAATGACAAGAACAACTTCCCAAACTAAGAAAATAGCAACTAGCTCACATGCTACGAAGGAAGTGGGTCGATGTGTGATGGAGACCGTTAGAGTTGAGACCTAAGTACCCACATTTGTCTAACATTTGGTGATTTGTTGAATTTTGGGACGAAATTCTTTTGATGCGGGAATAATGTAACATCCGTGAGTTTTGACCGTTTGACTTTACATGCAATTTGACTAACAATTTGAGTTGATGAAGTATTTGGGTCGTTTTGTGATTAAATGACTATGTGGTATGTTCGTCGGGTCGATAGTATAACTTAACCGGCGATTAAATGTGAAACGATATGTGAAATGGCTTGTAATTGGAGACGGGTCGACCCATGGGCTAAACCCATGACCCATGAGCCTACTAGTGAACCTCCCCCCCCCCTTATCTCTCCATTTACCACACACTCTCTTTTCTTCCTTCTCTTTTTCTCTCTAAGTGAAAAACAAGACCAATCCATCTCCTCTCTTCTTTTCTCTTGCTATATTTGGTGCTTTGGGTTTAGATTAACTCGAGAATCATTAGCATCTTTAACTCATATCGTCTTATCAAAGGATTTCATTTAGAAGTGCAAGACTTTTACCCATTTTGACCCAATTCGGGTTCTAGCTCGGAAAGGAAGTTTTGGTAAGTCTAATTCATCCCATTTACTTCTGTTTATGTTAGTTTACTCGTTTCTAGTCATCTCGTACATTTACAAGTTCTAAATCGCCTTAAAATGAGTTTTGGGTTAATTAGGGTTTAATTAGGGTTTGATCGATTTGGAAGATTTGATGATGTTATGGAATGAAATATGGGTTTGGGCAAGTGTATTTAGGTGTTTGAAGGTCAAATGTAACATCAAAATGAGTCCTTTAATCTTGCAATGCGATTTAGGGTTTTGGGTTCTTGTTTTTCTGCATAAAATGCTTCTGGTCGTATTGTTGCCCAGTAAGGGGCGTAACCTACGGCCCTATGGGGCGTAAGTTACGCCAGTTATATTTTCTTTGGGCGTACCTTATGCCAAATGTGGGCGTACCTTACGGTGCTCTCCATTTTCATTACGCCAAATTGCTTCTGTTTACGCCCCCTTGCACTTGAACTTTGTATGGGCGTAAGTTACGGCCCATAGGGGCGTAGCTTACGCCAGTTGTAATTTTCTGATTTTATTGTTTGACCTAGTTGACTTCCAGAACCCTAATAACGTATCGGGCGTCGATCTAAATCACTTCTTAACTTATTTAACAATGATTAAGAGTCTTAGAAGTCACTTAACGTCGAGAACCACTTTGGAAACCTAATTAGGGTTTTGCCGAGTATTTGATAACTACGTATATGTGTTTATGTGTGTTGATGTGAATGTACATGATCGATATTTAGGTTTTGGACGCGAAGCGAACATCGAGCGACTGTAACTCAACTTTGTATCAAATTTAACTTCTTTGCCGATCAGGTGAGTTTCGTAGCTCCCTACTCAATAGAGATTCGGGCTGAAAAGTGTACATATACGTGTTGTTTGTTTGGTTGGTTGACTTGATTGCCTGTCTAGTTAATTTCTGATTGTAGTTTGACCTAGTTGACTTCCAGAACCCTAATAACGTATCGGGCGTCGATCTAAATCACTTCTTAACTTATTTAACAATGATTAAGAGTCTTAGAAGTCACTTAACGTCGAGAACCACTTTGGAAACCTAATTAGGGTTTTGCCGAGTATTTGATAACTACGTATATGTGTTTATGTGTGTTGATGTGAATGTACATGATCGATATTTAGGTTTTGGACGCGAAGCGAACATCGAGCGACTGTAACTCAACTTTGTATCAAATTTAACTTCTTTGCCGATCAGGTGAGTTTCGTAGCTCCCTACTCAATAGAGATTCGGGCTGAAAAGTGTACATATACGTGTTGTTTGTTTGGTTGGTTGACTTGATTGCCTGTCTAGTTAATTTCTGATTGATTGTAGTTATTGAATTGTGATATGATGGTTTTGTGATTGAGATTGATGAGATGGTTCATTACGTTTGATTGACTTAGTTAAGTTGTGAAGTATATTATTATTATTAGGATAGACGTATAGACATGGAAGTCGGTTCTACCTTCAATGGGCCTTAGATGTGGTGGGAAGGCTGCGGGTGACCCTATATATAAGCATCTGGGACTCGAAGAAAGTAGAATCCTCCTAAGTGTATGTACGTATAGTTTAATTGAATTTGAGGATGTTGATTGATGCATATGACGTATATAAATCCCACTGAAGAGGATATGGCATATGTAGTGTATAAATCCCACTGAAGAGGATATGACGTATATAAATCCCACTGAAGAGGATATGGCATATGTAGTGTATAAATCCCACTGAAGAGGATATGACGTATGACGTGTATAAATCCCACTGAAGAGGATATGGCATATGTAGTGTATAAATCCCACTGAAGAGGATATGACGTATATAAATCCCACTGAAGAGGATATGGCATATGTAGTGTATAAATCCCACTGAAGAGGATATGACATATGTAGTGTATAAATCCCACTGAAGAGATATGACATATGTAGTGTATAAATCCCACTGAAGAGGATATGGCATATGTAGTGTATAAATCCCACTGAAGAGGATATGACGTATATAAATCCCACTGAAGAGGATATGGCATATGTAGTGTATAAATCCCACTGAAGAGGATATGATACTTGATTTGAGTGGATGTTACGTATATTACTTGAGTATATTGTTTATTACACGTTTTACTTGTTTTGTGTAATCTTGTTGTGGATATTGTTGTGTTGTTCATAGAGGCTCACTATAAGTCATGTTTCGCCTCTACTAGTATATTATGATTATTGGCGATGGTTTCTAATGGACCATTACTGCGAACTCACCAACCTTGTGTTGACTATGCTTAGTACACTTTTCAGGTAACCAGGTTAATCCAGGGCGTGGAGTCTGATTATTTGCTTGCTGTTGAACCCGGACTTGGACTTATATGGATCAAGGATCCATTTGCCTTCTTTTGCATTGTACTTAGAACCGTTAGCCACCTTTTGATGTTTCGTTGTAATATTTGATGATGACTTGCTCTGTATGTATTTTTGATACTTGTTTATCTTATTGTATGGATTCACTGAATCCTTTATTTGCATTTAGTTCATGTCCTACATTAATCCCACCTTGTGCTATATGATTTCTGTAATATTTCGAGCCTTGGCTTGGGGTGTTACATGCACAGCAGCCTTAATGTCATCATTTGACACTTCACCAGTGGGTTCAACAAATGTCCTCAGGTCTGCATCCCTTGGCAAGGTTTCCTCTTTGTTGACCTTTGGACTTGGGTGGATTGAGCACCCTTTTAATCACTTTTTCCACATTGTGGATTCTTCTTTCAATCCCAAGGGCTCTTATTTCCTTTGCTTTTCCACTGAAACATTTATATTTCTGGTATCAAAGGCAATTTCATCATCAGGATACTCCTTCTCTAGTTCAATATCCAGTTTTTCAGCTAAAGCACCAATGATTCTTTGATCATTCTTGACTCTGGCATATTGTTCAAGTGTGATGCCCAACAAACCGGCATCACTGGCATCTAAGGCACCTAGATCTTTTATTTGTGCCCTGGCCACCCTTTGATCTTCTTTTCTTTTTCGTTTTCTTTCTTTAAGGGCCTGGCCAATAGCTGTCAGACTTCGACTATCACTTTCTGTAACTGGAGGGAGTTTATCAATGTTGCTAGTTTCAAGCATACTGGCTTCAGTACCAGTTGCAACATCTTTTGTTCCAGTAGCCAGCACAAGGGCAGTTTCTTCAACAGTTTTGCCTTTGCCCTTATCTACATTCCCCTATCACCAACATCAGTACTGGAAACCTCAACCACTTGCCTATCACTTGAACTTGGTGTAAGGACTGCAACAGATCTTTCCCCCTTGGCAGCGTCTAGACCATCTTGAATGGCTTCCCAATCAAAATTATTATGTGGCAACCTGTCTAGACTCTGCCATGATTGCATGTCCTTGCACTCTCTGAAGATGATGACGTGTGGTCAGGTCTAGACCCATGCTTGGAGAGCTAACCCTCACGAGAGGGGATCGAGAGTTTGACAAGAATAAATCTTGTCTTGAAGATGGTCGAAAATAGGAGGCTGTCGAGAGTGGATCGAGACCTATCAGGATCGAGAGCTATATATATGTGTGTATATAGCGAGAGGCCATCGAGAGTAAGTCAAGAACGAGATCTATGTGAAAGCTCACCTCGAGGAGAGAGCCTAATGCTATGCGGGAGTTCACCTTGAGGAGAGAGAAACGAGAGCTATGCGAAAGCTCACCTCGAGGAGAGACCTAGAGCGAGAGTTCACCTCGAGGAGAGAGAAATGAGAGCTATTGAAAGCTCACCTCGAGGAGAGACCTAGAGCTATGCGAGAGTTCACCTCGAGGAGAGAGAGAGAGAGAGCTGAAGATGATCGAGAGCTGAAAGTAGTTGAGAGTTCGAGATGGTGGAGAGTAATGCTTTGCGAGATTCGGCCGAAAGCTACTTGTCGAGACTGAGTCGATACCTTCAGTCTCGACCCTTGACGGGAGTGAATCAAAATGAGAGCCCATCGAGAGTCATGAGTAAATCGAGAGCTGCTCAAGATGGGAAATAGTCAGGAGTATGTCGAGAGCCTAGTTGGAGTATGTCGAGCTCATGCATGCGAGAGCTTACCTAGCGAGAAGCATGCGAGAGCTCACTTGGTAGAGAGGAGGCCGAGAGATATTCCAAGACTGACAACACAGTTATATTAGCAATCATTCTGTCGTAACCTAGCAAGGGTAAATCGAAGAGAATAAATGGGCTTATGGCCCAATTTGACAATAAGTAACGGCTCAAAGGCCCACTTGAATTGAGAGCTCAATGGACGAGAGGAGTGAGAGACAAGCCGAGAGCTTTGCGAGAGTGGATTTGAGAATAATTTGAGTCTCTCAAAAAATTGTTATTGCTAGCCATTTTTATAAGTTCTATGCACGTGCACACAAAAAATATATATAGAGAGAATACACGTGTATGTATGGTCGAGACTAATCCTGGACCGGAGCTCATCGAGAATATCATATTGGTTATACTTACCCTCCAAGATACAATTGTCATATAAAGTCTATAAAAATTCCATAGACTTATGATTGGACGTAAAACGCTTACATGCAAAATGAGGATAAATTATGAATGTCATTCTCGAAGGTTCTATTCCTCGAGCACTCACTGTCATTTTGGGTTATGACCTAATAATGAAGGCCCATATCTGACAACGGCCCATTATACGAGGTTGCCCTAATTCTGACGCCTATAAATACACAATCTTTATTGATTATCAGGGATATTCATTCATTCACTAGCATATTCACATTCAATCAAAAAACACACACTCATCCTTCTAGAGAGAGAAACCAAGAGCTTTCTCACTCTAGGTTATCTTCTTATCACCTTAGGTTCGTGAAGAACTTAGTAGGTTTGCACTCTATAATTTAGGAGATTAAGAGGATAACACGGTTAAAACCGATTGTGATTGAGCCCAACAATCCATGCTCAAACATTGGCGCCATCCGTAATTTTACTGATTACTGGACGGTTTTTTGTTTTTTCAAAGCAAAAATCATCATCTTTTTTCTTGTTTGTTCTTTAGTTTCATATGGCTGAAGAATCCACTCCAATTTCCCAGGTGATTTCTTCTGGGTTGGGGATAAGTATTGATGAAGGAGAATCTCCAGTGATTAATCTGGAAACTTCTGAGGTTGATGGCATTCAAAGAATCTCAATTGAAAAATTTCCAGAATTTGGTTCTAGATCTGGTGAAATCTTGACAAATGCAACAAATTTTGTTTTAGGTGATGGATCTAAGCTACCACCCAAGGTGAGCTTTGGATCTAGCCTTGGTTCTGGTAGTGGCAGTGTTGGTTCACTTTTCTACACACCTTCACCTTCTATATCTCCTCTTATCTCTTTGTTTTCAACACCCCCACCCATCACATCTCCCATGAATGCACTGTCTTCACTCTCCTCTGGTCCTAGTGTGGTAAACTCTCAAAAGGGCATAATGACTTCCACCATAGCTAGCATGGCTAGTTCATCTTTGGTGGGAGGTCAGGCTAGTTCCTCACAATCTGTAACCATCCAGGAAAGTCATTTATTAGAGTTGATAAAACTATCTTCAAAAAACACTCAACAGGTGCAGACACCACCACCTACTCCAGCTCCAACTGATTGGTTCTCCCAACTTTCTGCTGCACTAAGGCCAACTCAACCCCAGCCTATTCCCTAACTTGCCTCACAGCCTACAGGCATGGAGTCTATAATGAAATTGTTGGTGGAAGAGCTGAAGAAGCAAAAGCCGGTTGAGCCTATTCCTGAGCCGGTCAACCCAGCAAAAGAGTTGTTGGAAATGTTAAAGATAGAAGCGGGAGAAGAGGCTGACGAGCAAGCGAGAGTGGCCAAGGTGCCAAAGTCAGCTACGAAGTCGAGGTTTTGTGATTGGGTGGCAAATTATGCTTTCCCGGATGGTCAGAAAGTCCCCGCTATCGTTGGCACGTATAGTGGTACTAGGGATCCGGAAGATCATCTGGCAATCTATGATAAGGCTGTACTAACAGAAAAGTGGGTGGATCCCATGGCTTGCCATTTGTTCCCGGGCACCTTACAAGGTTATACCTTAGAATGGTTCACTAAGCTTCCTGAGAAGAGCATAAAAGCCTTCCAAGATTTGAAGGAAAAGTTCATAGCTCAGTTTGTTCAACAGAAGAAGCGTCAAAGAAGTCACTTGGAAGCTCACCTAATCAGACAAAGAGAAAGCGAGCCACTAAGGGATTTCATCACAAGGTATACTGAAGAAGGGATTATGACACGAAAGTGTAAGAAACTATGCCATTTTGTCTATGTTATGTAGTGTACTATACATTTGTCTATTGTATGTAAGAAACTTGTTATTTTGGTCAAAACCATGTAAGCCACCGGTTTCCAGCTTACGTGTACCAGTTACTCCACCTTTTTTTTTATTAATAATTCCCCAATAAAAGGCCACGTATTAACCCTAATTTTTCCTTATATAATAACCCCTTTTCCCCTCATTTTCCTCCAAATTTTCCCTCCTCCTCCCACAATTCCTCCCGCCACCACCATGACTTCCACTTCATCTTCTTCCTCTCTAAATACAAGTCGATACATGAACTGTCGTTGTGGATTAAAGATGAAAATCTTCACTTCATGGACTATGAAGAATCCTGGAAGACGGTTTGTGAAATGCCCTCAAGTAAGTAATCTTTTTTTTGCCCTAGTTTTTGTACAACTTTAATTAGGGTTCATATACTATCAAATTAAATAATTGATTATACTATCAAAATTAAATAATCGATCAAATGATGAAAAGAATCAAACGATGAAATAGATGAGAAATTACCTGAATATAGCAAAGACTTATTTTAATTCTTGAATAATGGGTTTCAGATCATACGCAT